>CM017917.1:11811526-13011526 GCA_008369825.1 Triplophysa tibetana
GAATTAAACAAATGAAGTTACAAATTACTACCACTTTATATTTACATTTTACATTTACGCATTTGGCAGACGCTTTTATCCAAAGCGACTTACATTGCTTTATCCTATACATTTTACATAGGTATTTGCAATCCCCTGGGATCGAACCCACAACCTTGCCTTGTTAACGCAATGCTCTTACCACTGAGCCACAGGAAATATATAATATTTCAAACACATATATAATCACATATATAATCTATATGTGTTTGTGTTTCTAGATCTATTAGTGAAAGAGAACTCACCACGGCCTCTGTCTTTTGACTTCCTGAACTGGTTAAGTTCTTTTGAGTATTCATCATAATCGTCTTCTCCCATGTTCTCATAGTCATCATCTCCATACTGTGGAGACAAGGCATGTGTTAAAGATAAGTAAAAGACAAAGCAACTACGTCTAAACGTTTATAAACTAACTTATATTGAAGTTATAAAGATAGTAATGAGACATGCTATTAAAGTATAATTAGTGAAATAGAACCCACCTCAACCTCATCATAAATTCCGTCTCCGTCCTCATTGTCTCCTCCCATTTTGCCCCGTCCTCTTCCTCTGCCGCCTCCTACTCCTCCTCTTCCACCACGTCCTCTCATCCCTCCACGGCCTCTCATCCCTCCTCTCTGGTTCTTCATCCGGTTTTTACCACCTGTGTTATAGAAATAAGGCTCAGCACAAGTATAATCACACTAAAAGCCCAGTATGAGTTTAACGCATAAGAGAAAGGACTGAGTAGACACTAAACATCACTGTCAAGCGGTTGCCAAAATAATGCTTGCCTCTGCCACGTGGACCACCGCCAACCTCTTTGGACTTGCGGTATTGGTTCAGTTCCTTGGCAAAGTCATCATATTCATCATCAACCATCTCCTCATCCTCTTGACCTTCGTAGTTTTCCTCTTCATAGTCATCATAACCTCCATAGCCCTGTTTGTCCATCTTCATAAAAGTGCCTTTCTTTGGCATGGGACCTCCATGACCAGAAGCAGGTGGATAACCCCCCTGAGACTACAAAGCATAGGATAGGATTAAAACCTGACTGGCCAGTAGCTGTAGGCACTATTTGTGTGATTTGACGTGTGATTTGACATGTACTTACAGAGGGAGGATACTGAGGGCTGTATTCCCTGTATTTTCTCTTTTCGCTGGGACTGTAATCTGATTCATCACTATAGTCTGAGTGGTCATCACTTGAGGATGCATGGCGCTATATTTCAAACAAATACATTTAAGAAAGTCATTTTTAATATAAATAATGTGTACATTTTTACTACACTTTATCTTAATCTAGTTTGTTCTTTTATGTTATTTATATGCAATGGAATTGTGCCGCATTTGAAAAAATATGAACTGGATACCAACCAGACCAACCCAGCAAGGACGAATACAAATGAAACGCATGGCCGAAGGATTAATACCGAACATGGCTTTTCGTATTTCTTCTATTTATTAAGCAAATTTTTGTCAGACCATCCGCTACAGTCTAAAGTACACAAGTTGCCAGAAATTCAGAAATTTACTCCGGTATAGCACGTTCTGTGCCGTGTCTTTCTCTGACACTTAAAAATGCTCCAAACACTGGCAACATGTTTGCTGCATTAATAAAGCGTGGGTGCGTGTCGCAAAATGTGCTTTATTGTGCTTTAATTGTTGCAATGTATTGCCAAAGCATTTCTTAGATCTACAATAAATCTGATGAACAGATGAAAGAAATAAACAACATATGTCAAATCAAACAATATACATTTTAGAAATAACTAAAAAAACCTGTGTGTGCAAATTTCTGAGCACATCACTGATTGGTCGACTCCTCCCTTTTGTTATGGCCGGCATCTATGTATTAGGATGCTAGTTAAATACAATCCTGTTTTTCTCCTGATAAAAATTGAAGTTGTGTACTGTTGTCTAATTTCCAGAAGTCAGGGCAAAAAGATTCAAATTTGGGATAGAATTTCTTTCTAATTTCCTGATAATTTGGGCATTTGATGAGGAAGTGTTGTTCCGTCTCCATATCTCCTCGGTTACAGTATTGGCAGATACTTTGGCTCTCTTTGGGTAACCAGTTTTGTCGATGTCTCCCCTTCTCTATGCTCAGAGTGTGATTGCTTAGTCTGTATCTCGTCATTGTTGTTCTTAATTTACAGTCTTTTTGACTGTACTATATTCTGCTGTTGTATTATTTCTATTTGGGTCGAATAACATTCAAGTTTACTTTGTTTTCTCTCACTCTCTCCATGTCTCGCTCTCGCTGCGCTGGTTGCTGCTTGATCATATCACATGTCATGTTTGGTAAAATGTTCGGCCATTTCACTCATTCGGCTTTTTACATGCTTCTTTTGGTATTTTCTGCCGAATATTTTCGGTTGTCGAACATCCCTAACAGCAAAAGTGTTGATTGTTTTAAGTTAATCCATTTAGCGGCACAGAAAAGACACACTTCTGCTGTAGTGCCTGGACACAATTAACACGTTTACATGCAAAATCTCACCTTGTGCTTTGATTTGCGCTTTTTCTTTGCTCTCCTTTTCTCTTTTTCCCTCTCTCTCTCCCTCTTTCTCTTCTTCCTGCGGCGATGTGACTTTTCTTCATCCGATTCACTGACATGTTGCTCCTTGCTGCGACGGGGCTTTTCTTGGGGTTCAGCTCCCTCACCGCTGGGCACCTCTGCCTCTACCTCTCCACCATCATCCTCCAACTCGCCCTCTTCCAGTTCTCCTTCTTCCTTTCTGTTAAACATAAACAGTCAGAACATCACAACTCTGAACTGGACTATGCACATGTTTTAATCGATATGTTGGATAAACAAATTATGGCAATAACTAAAATGTCTTTGATAATAACTTATGAGATGCGATAAAGGTGAGACAGCTATAAAAGGTGTTCTTGGAGTAGGTTTTAAATTAATTGTCTTTCTTTTTTACAGTTTAGTAATGTTAAAATATTTAGTTAAAGGAGCCCTTTGATTTTTTTAAGATATCCAAATGCAAAAACTTTTTTATAAAAATGTAAATGCAACCTTGTTCATAACGATTAATTTGGCCGGGAGGTGGGTAGTTTTGTATCCCTACCCAGCCCAACACCATACAGCTGAAATCTTTGCAGAATAACATTTACACTCCTGGTAGCTTTCAAACTAGGTCTACAATACTGATTCTGACACAACTGTCTCTGCTGGCCTTACTATTAACAATTCTTTATTCTTATGCCACGATGACAGTGCAGATCGTAGAGGAAAAGAGGCCATCTATTAACATTATTTAATTTGCTAACATTGACCCTATAGTCAAACTGTAACACAGACCAAAGACCTCTTTATCAACAGGGCTGCCAATCTTCAGACGCAATGATGCAATAACTCTAGGGATGTTATCACTTATTTTTTGCTAGGAACAGCTCATGAGGCATTATAGTCACCTACATTAACAATAACCTGACACAAAACACACATTAACAGATTCTCCGCTCCACCTTAAGATTCTGGCATACATGATCACAAAGGCTCTCAACTTTGGCCTATAAACACAACAGGTCCAAGCAGTGCAAGGGTGCTATCAGATGAACAGAAATATAGAGCTATGCAAAAGTCATATTTCAACCTCTACAAGATCATAATCATAAATTAAACAAAAAATAACCCAACCGACAAATATACATCATTTGATATTTATCTGGGTAGCAATGGCTCGATTGGCAACAAGCAAAATACAACGATACAAACTTTCTTTTAAAACGGACTGGGTGAGGCATATGTTGCATTTTCCTGTGGCCTTTCTAGTAAATGGACGACTAAAATCACATGACATCTACCACTGTGACCAGTAAATGGAGCCTTTGAAATATTACAGAGACAAGCAATTAATAAATGATCACTAAGTGAACAACAAATCTCTTTTGTAAAGCAGACTCTTCGCCTAAATCTGTCAAAATGATCTGCATGACCATATATAACCTCATGTAGATACAAGTTTCAGTGGTTGCCTAATAGAGAGGGGTCTTTCCGTTATGGATCCATAGTCCAAACATGCAAGGGACCTAATGGTTTGTATAGTCACGTTATGTCTTACTTAGGCTATACAAATGTTTTCACCCAAAACAAAAACATTAGTATTACTTGTCTAATACACCCTGTGAAAATAACTAGCTGTTGAGGAGTCAAACAAACAAGCAATGATTCCTAAGTATTATCAACAGTAAAGTCTTGCCAGACAAGCAACCTGACAACTACAGCTTGAGTAAACAAATGGTTATTAACAAACATTTGTCACTGGGAGTATCATGAACATTAAGAAACTCATGCAATGGCAAACTACTCACTCAACATCAGTTGATGACACACACTTAAAAGGAACAAACTTTGGCGTTAAAATGAATACTTACTGTGGAACCCTTATTTTCACATTTGTGACTGTCTAACTGATTTTCAAGGGAGGTGGAAGGTGCATTGTGGGCCAAAAAGACACATAATTTGCAAACAATGGTGGTATGGTTAAACACAACTGTGTTTTGCTTCATGTTTGGATAAGACTGAATGCTTTTGAGACATTGGACAAAGCACTGGTTCATGAGGGATGTGTGTAAAAATAAAGCTTGCTCTGTTACTGGAGGCAACCAGCAAAACTGCACAACTATTTTACAACAACACTGGAATATGTGTAATAAACAGGGCAATAGTTTTGAAATGTTTAACATAGTAACTGTTGTAAATTAATCTGGTTAAGTTTTAACTCCTATTTTTTGTAAAAAATGCACCGCAAGAAAAACTTGCATCAAAAAGGAGGTTACATCCCACTTTGTCGATAAAACTACTCTTCATGCGTTTATAGATTGAAAAAATGTGTACGTTAATCTCCTCTCAAACGTTGAACATGAGAAAAGCATTAGCAACAAAGTAATGGTCAACTCGAAAGGGTTACACTAATGCAAACCTTAATTTGTATTAGAATAGTAAAATAAATGTGTTTTAAAAGTACTGTAAAAACGGCACTATCGATAATAAACTAAATCCCACATTTAAATAGGCAAATATGGCTACATAACTTGATTATCTACAAATCAACTAAACTTTAAACATGCTAAAACTCTTAAGTTTAAAATATTCAAAAGTAGCGGCCGAAAAATATAAGTGCGTAGCTCGTCGTTTATCGCGCAGGCTAAAGATAACAAATTAGCTTTGCTAAATCACACGCGACCTGTTTAACTTTGCGTTATACTAACCTTTACTACGTTGAGCTAGATAACTACCTCAATCAAAATCGGAATAATGAACCGGGAAATGTATAAAACATGCTAGTCGACCGCTATGTATTTTCTTCCGCTAGCCGTGTTGTTGTTGTTTCAATGGTAAATCACTGGCTAGCTGCTAGCACTGCTAGCTTTTATGGCTAGGCCTCACGAGGGATAATACTTCACATTCCTTATCGTGTCGCTAAGGGAGGAATTTTACCCGTAACGTGAAGATGTATCGTCGTATTGCATTACGTTTGGTTTTGAAACGGATTTAAATATTGTAATATACAATAATGTTTACACATGTTTTCTTTTGTTTCGTTATCGGTGACGGAAAAACGGGAACCATGTTTTGGCGTAACGTTAGTAGTAACCATTTAGTCTTCGATCACTTAAAAGCACCGATAAGACTGAAAATACAAATATGATACTATTCTTAATGTTTTTCCTGATTCAGGATGACCTTCCAGATTGCGCTGTGTAACGTTTCAAGATGGCGTTTCGTTACCTCTGTACGTTTCCCAGAAAGGCGACTTTAATCCCTTTGAAAGAAAAAAGCAAATGCCCCGTGCTTTTTGTGTTTGGAAAAAGCAAAGGACAAATCAATAGTTGGATAGAAATATGATGATATTACTCGACCTTTCGTCAGTGAGAAGACTGTTGTGTTCGTGGTTGGCTGTTGGGGAGTTTGGATGGACAGTCATGCTTTCCACAGCCATTTCCTCTAACGTACTACATTCAGTGCAAAAAATCAACTGTCTTTTGCGTTACTTGACTTTGAGCTACTTGTTGATTGGCTTAAGGAAAAGATTCAGTTCATAGTAGTCAATTCCCCACTAACAGTTTAAAAGAGAAATAGGTTGAAAACGTTCCTGAGGTTCTCCGTCCTACAGTTGCGGTGTGTGAAATGAAACTCATTCACTTAAAATGGCGATGCTTCTTCTCCGAAGAGAAGGGGCGGTCTTATGCGAAGTGACGTCGGTTAAGGGAACTGGCCGCCTTGTTTCCGAAGACCAAATACGTCTTTTATATTCTTTAAATCATAGACACAGGAAATACCTGGTCAGTTCTGGATTTGTCATAATTCTGGGATGCAAACTCATGATCATCGAAAAAACACACATTTATTGAAGGTGTTTCTTACGGTGTGTTTTAAATGTTTGTAACCCTTAATATTTGAGTATTTGCCAATTAAATATTCATACTTTTTCATAATTATAATGCGGAAAACACCAAATAATTAAAATAGCTTCTAAAGATGAAATAAGCTGCAAGATGAGTAGTTTGCATCGCTTATAATATTTAAGGTACATCAACTTCTTTTTGAACTTGTTTCTGAAATATAGAAATATATTTATTTATAGAAAGTGATAAGTAGGCTTGCTTGGAATATTGTTTCTTTTTAAAAGTTTAAATTGTTAACATGTAATGTCCACACTGTGACGCAATTCATCAAAATACTATAGACTGGAACATTGTTTAGTTATGTCAACTATGTTCTTCTTGTTGAGTCATCAGCTTATATAACTGTATATTTATATAACTATTGTACTATATTTTATTTATCTATGTGCTTTAGAAAGGTGGGTAAACTATGTTTTCCAGAAATAAAATCTAATTAGTATGTCTACGCAACGTCTCACATAAAGTAAATCATGCTATTGTAACCTCAACCCTAACATAGTCCCAGATAAATAAATTCACAATGATGTTCGACATTTATTTTATTCGGTGGAAACATCCATTGTTGTGCTAAAACCGGCGCGTTTTCACGACGCATACGTCATCATTGTGCGACTTTGCGAGTATCACTAAGCGGCATTTTTATCCCATTGAATGGAGAAAGCGAATAATACAGTTTAGTTCATAGTAGTCAAGCTTACCCCTTCAGTCCGTTTCTTACATTTTAATATAGGAAAAAACGCATAATGATCGACACAATCGAAAAAGAAGACACTGTTATAAGCGAAGAGGAGGCTGCTCAGTATGATCGTCAGATTCGTCTCTGGGGTTTGGATGCTCAGAAAAGGTTTGTGCACATACATAAAGAGCATTTATGATACTCACATTACTTTAAAGCCGTCATGTTAATTTGGTTTCAGTTTTAAGTTGCTTAAGAATTGCTTAAGAATCGTCAATCAAGCATACACCGTTCTACCCAAGAAAATTATCTGTATGATTTTAGATGCACTATTTGAGTAACATTTACATTCTTGCATTTATCTAACATGATATTTTTGGACGACGATACGTATTTGTTTCATTGGCTACTCGAATACAAATACCAAGTAATGTCGTTACTGTAGTCTGTAATGTACAAGTTACATTTTCAGACTTCGAGGATCACGGGTACTTCTCGTTGGACTCCGGGGTCTTGGTGCAGAAATTGCTAAGAATCTTATTTTGGCTGGAGTGAAAGGGTTGACTCTCCTGGATCATGAGCAGGTTATACGTGAACTGACTTGAACTTATCACCCAAAAAAGCAGCTTGAAAGGTACCTATCTAAGAAGGTCTTGTTTTCTCTCGCTGACACCGGTCAGGTGAAAGAGGAGTCCAGAAGAGCTCAGTTCCTCATTCCAGTGGATGCAGATGGTCAGAACAGAGCCGAAGCCTCTCTGGAGAGAGCACAGTTTCTTAACCCAATGGTAGAGGTGAAGGCAGACACTGAACAAGTGGAAAGCAAACCAGATGACTTTTTCTACCAGTTTGATGCGGTAAGTGCTGGAACAAGCTGCTGACTCTGAGTTAGTTTCTTATTATGGTAATATTTATAGTAATATAATAATTAGATATAAAAAGTCAACCTCAATAGTTTGGTAAATTAATTAAGCCTTTACCAAACTACACATTACACACAATATAAAGTTAATTATATTCTATGAACACAACATAAAAATCACCATCAGATACAGGTTTAGAGCTTTGGTCAAGGGCACATAGATCTGCCTCATAAATTGAGGGGTGCTACCTTTATGTTCCCAGCTCAGGTGTACACTTGCATTTTTGTAAAATAGTGTGAATTTTTTGTTTCAGCCCACAGACTAAAAAAAACAGGTACTTTTTATTAATAACTGTTTTACTTCAACTTTGAGTCAACTTGTCAGCTGCAATATACTGGTGATTCCTCAAATGATTAATACCAGCTTAACCAAATACCTGAGTTTCAGATATGAAATAGAAAATAGTTGAAAGAAAAAGTATGTTAACCCTTTGGGCTTACTTGGATTTCTTCATAAATTGGTCATAAAATGTGTTATGATCTTCATCTAAGTCACAACAATAGAGAAACACAGTCTGCTTAAACTAATACCGCACAAACATTATATGTTTTCATGTTTTTATTGAACACAACATGTAAACATTCATAGTGCAGGGTGGAAAAAGTATGTGAAACCCTAGGCTAATGACTTCTCCAAGAGCTAATTGGAGCCAGTAGTCAGCCAACCTGGGGTCCTATCAATGTGATGAGATTGGATGTGTTGATTAAAGCTGGCCGTCCAATAAAAAACACACACCCGTTTTGAGTTAGCTGTTCTGAAGACGCGTTGTCTGATGTGAACCATGCCTCGCACAAAAGAGCTCTACGTACGATCAAGAATTGTTGACTTACATAAAGCTGGAAAGGGCTACAAAAGTATATCTAAAAGCCTTGATGTCCATGTGTCCACGGTAAGACAGATTGTCTTCAAATGGAGAAAGTTCAGCACTGTTGCTACACTTCCTAGGCGTGGTCGTCCTGTAAAGATGACTGCAAGAGCACAGCGCAGAATGCTCAATGAGGTGAAGAAGAATCCTAGAGTGTCAGCTAAACACTTACAGAAATCTCTGGCACATGCTAACATTTTTGTTGACAAATCTACAATAAGGAAAACATTAAACAAGAATGGACTTCATGGGAGGACACCACGGAGGAAGCCACTGCTGTCCAAAAAAAACATTGCAGCACGTTTGAAGTTTGCAAAAGAGCACCTGGATGTTCCACAGCACTACTGCCAAAACATTCTGAGGACAGATGAAACCAAAATTGAGTTGTTTGGAAAGAACACACAACGCTATGTGTGGAGAACAAAAGGCACAGCACACCAACATCAAAACCTCATCCCAACTGTGAAATATGGTGGAGGGGGCATCATGGTTTGGGGCTGCTTCGCTGCCTCAGGCCCTGGACGGATTACTGTCATCGATGGAAAAATGAATTCCAAAGTTTATCAAGACATTTTGCAGGAAAACTTAAGACCATCTGTCAGCCAACTGAAGCTTAACAGAGGATGGACGATGCAACAGGACAACGACCCAAAGCATAGAAGTAAATCAACAACAGAATGGCTTCAACAGAAGAAAATACGCCTTCTGGAGTGGCCCAGTCAGAGTCCTGACCTCAACCCGATTGAGATGCTGTGGCGTGACCTCAAGAGAGCGATTCACACCAGACATCCCAAGAATATTGCTGAACTGAAACACTTTTGTAAAGAGGAATGGTCCAAAATTTCTCCTGACCGTTGTGCAGGTCTGATCTGCAACTATAAGAAACGTTTGGTTGAGGTTATTTCTGCCAAAGGAGGGTCAACCAGTTATTAAACCCAAAGGTTAACATACTTTTTCCACCCTGCACTATGAATGTTTACATGTTGTGTTCAATAAAAACATGAAAACATATAATGTTTGTGCGGTATTAGTTTAAGCAGACTGTGTTTCTCTATTGTTGTGACTTAGATGAAGATCAGAACACATTTTATGACCAATTTATGAAGAAATCCAAGAGCTATAAGAAACGTTTGGTTGAGGTTATTTCTGCCAAAGGAGGGTCAACCAGTTATTAAACCCAAAGGGTTCACATACTTTTTCTTTCAACTGTATATCTAATGGACTAAAACTTTGATATTTTGTATCAGGTGATTTTTTTCATGTCCACTAGATGTCTCTCTGCACTTTTGATTCATTGGATATAGGGTGATTATATCTTATTTTTCATTTTTTCCTACCTCTAAATGAACTCATAAAACTCTAGTTAGTTTTCTCTTTTCCAAGTGTATGTTCTTTCCAAGCACATGTTCTGTTGTCCTGATCTTGATTTCTTCAAATCAGGACTGTGTTGTTGGGTGTGGATGATACGTTCAGCACACAGACACTGTTCAAAGCACAGACAGGCAGTCTTTTATCTTCTGTCTGTCTAGGATCTGTCTGCAATCTCCCTTTGGGAGTGCTAGTCAGAGTTTAAGAGGAGGGGGACGAGATGGTGGGAGACCAAATAACTGGCAGGGGGTGTGTCTAACATAGTCTATTCTCTTTCATCTACTTCTCTTGATATTTTTCGGGAAGTGAAAAGGACACATTGTGTTTGAGTGTCTTTGTCCTATCTTGTTAATAATTTAAAGACAATGCTTTACTTAACATTGCCAGTTTAGTTAACAAAAAACAACATAACACATGTAAACATATCACTGCTACAACAATTCATTAATAAGTGCATTAAGGAACGTGTCCATCAAAGAAAACATCAGGAATTGCATACATTAAAGGATTATTGCAGACAGTAAGCATTAGGAGGACTTGTGCAACAGAAACGGGCATTCATAGCAGGTGTTGAGCTAGATGTTTTCTTTAAGGGATCACAAACATTGCGATTTAATATGACTTTAGATCAATGTGAGATCAGTAGGGGCTGATGAGGCGTTATAAAAGGATTTCATTTGAATATGATTGAAAAGTTTCTTTAGTCTACATAAAGAATTTTTGGCTTAATCTGTTTATTGAACCTTTAAAAGCATGAATCTTTTATGTAGGGATGATGGGCCAGTCATCAAGAAGGACTCATGGCAGTTGGCACTGGATTCCAAATTGAACTTTTTACTTTGCAGACATACAACCTTTGCATTGTTTTAAATGAAAGAATATATTTTAATTTTATGACAGTAGGATCTTATTTGAGACAAACATCACATTTTTTATAAATCGCCTGCAGCAACATACTGTATACAAGATCAGCCAGTCTCCATCTTTAGGTTAAAGGAGATGTCACAAAAATATCATTACATTTCAATTCAAGTTTATTTATATAGCGCTTTTCACAATGTGTATTGTTTCAAAGCAGCTTTACAGGGCAAACAGGAAAAACAGAAAAGGTAAAACACAGCACAGTGCATTGTATTTATACAACGAGTAAGATCATACTAATAAATAATATATAATTTCTAAATAAATAAATGCAGTCTCCCGGTGAGCAGGCCAACACTGCCCTGCTGTGGCGAGGAACCCAAACTCCAATGATTGATTAATGGAGAAAAAAAACCTCGGGAGAACCCAGGCTCAACCGGGAGGGCCAGATCCCCTCTGACGTGTCATAGCTGCACTCAAACTGCTGACATGTGATTTAAGTTTAGCATTCAATACCAAATATTGTAACTTCAGCATTAATGAAACAAATATTCCGTCTTTGCTCTTTGTTGGGGGTGTATTGGTCTGAGCTGGGATGGTCCGATGGTCATTTTTCTCTTTGCTGGTGGTGGAATTGCCTTAGATGGGGCTGGGATGCTCAGTCAGTCTGCAGCTGTAGCTGGCGTTATCTCAAATTGGGGATTGGCATCTGTCGGTCGTCTGGACATGGTGGAACTTCTTCCTACCTCGGGATGGGCATCCCGAAGCAGAGGCGGAAAGAGAATAAAGAGAATAATTAGCGTAGCTGCTGTTCATTAACTATGCATTAAGTGAAAGCTTGGCTGAAAAGATGTGTCTTTAATCTAGATTTAAATTGGGAGAGTGTGTCTGACCCTCGAATAGTATCAGGAAGGCTATTCCAGAGTTTAGGTGCTACGTATGAGAAAGCTCGACCCCCTTTGGTGGATTTAGTTATTCTAGGTGTTGTCACATTTTGAGTTTTCTCATATTTTTATCTTGGTGGTTTAATGCAAGTATTCTGCACAGTTCTGGATAAATAGGCAACGTAGATATATTTCTGGTTTATCACTCGGGTAAAAGTTAACTGTGAACTGTTAATTCTCTTTAATGTAAATTGCTAACAGGCTAACAGGTTTTATTTATGCGATCATGCCAGTTTAGAGAAATTCGTTTCCTTTCTGTGTCCTCTAGAGGTCACTGCATGATCAAATATGCACTTGGGAGCTCCCTAGGGGCACATAATGCTCACAGGAAGAGTAAAATAGTAAACGTCTAGCCACAGGTTTCATATTTTTCCCCTTGCCAACAGCAGTGAAGGTGTGACTCCTCAGGGCATTATTTCATTGCAACAGCATTTCTGAGAAGTGTTATTGATGTTCAGGTATAGATTACATAACCTCAAAGCGAACCTTTTTGAAAATACTTTGATAATCCCTTTACAGTGCCTGTACGAGGTTATGAGGTTAGAGATAATGTTCTGACAAGAAAAGTAAACAGCCAAATCAATTGTAAACAAACTCAAGATAAAATGATCATGCAGCTGTCCACAAAGATCCGCCCAGTTAACGCATCATTGCACTTTGTGTACCATCAACATCTTGGACGAATTCGGGTATTAATACGCCACCCAATTGTTATCTCGAACACAAAAACGGGCGTGTGAGAGGTTTGGGAGCTTTGATAAGATGTGGCAATGTTTTGGTCAGTTGCCTGTCATTGCAAAACTTGGGGTTGCCAATTTTCTGGTTGCATTCATCTAGATATGTGTTGTTTTGAGGATCCAAGCACCACTGAGCAGTGGTGAGATTTTGAAAACAACCACATGCTAATGCGTGTTTTGTTTTTTAGATTTGCTTGACTGGATGCTCCAAGGACCTCATGGTAAAAGTGGATCAGCTTTGTGCCTCCAGGAACATCAAGGTCTTCTGTGGAGACGTATATGGTTACCAGGGATACATGTTCTCCAACCTTGGCCAGGAGCATCATTATGTAGAGTAAGTGTGGGAACATGCGTGTAAACATGTTTGAGTAATTTAATTTATAATGGTCTTGTTTAACCTTGCCAGAGAAAAGCCCAAAGTGGTGAAAGGCTCTGATGAGGCCAATGACGGTCCAGAGGCAAAGAAACCAAAAGTGGATCCTAATGAGACCACTATGGTGAAAAAGGTGGGTGTGTTCATTTTTTTGTTTGTTGATTTTCTTCTTGTAATGATCTTAAGTGTTCACTTTGGCTTTCTTTATGTAGACGGTCAGTTTCTGCTGTCTCAAAGAGGCCCTGGAGGTGGATTGGACCGATGAGAAAGCTAAAAGCAATCTGAAGCGTGTTCCTACTGACTACTTTCTTTTGCAAGGTAACAGGTTGACATCATTCTCAAAATCAAAACTCACGATTCTTATTTTCATGCAATATTGTTTACCTATCAGGACCAAAGACATTTGTGAACGCAGTTTCCTCCTGAATTCTGTATACCACACATACTGAGGGGAGGGCCAGCCGATCTGTGTATTTATAGACAACATCTCTCTTTTATATTAGTGCTCACCTGTTCTCTTCACTGAACGTGTCTCATTTTCCATCACAGGCTGTCCATGGCCAGTCATGTGCAGTGGGTCTCAAACAGAAAACATGCCACCTCCACACCACTCTGTCATTATAACAGACTCCGACCGTTACCGCAACCCCTCCCTCAACATCTACTATTACATTAATGGAAAAAATAACACTTCCTATTTGTTCTATGAAGCAAGACTTAAAATATGTCGCTGTGCTCAAAAATACCACACAAAAGCTTTTGAGGAAGAGCTGTTTCCTGTGACTTAACTCACAGATTTATTTGGGGTTTTATCGCTTCAGTGGCGAGACTAGTCTGATGTTACATTAGTTTTTTTTTTTCAAAACTCTCAGATGTTGTTTTTATATAGCTTTCACAATCTGGAGAAATTTGTATAAAAAAAATGTTCATCTGTGTGTCAGAGATGGTGAGATAGCATGAATGGGTGGGTGTTTCTTTGATGTGTGTTTGTGTACTATGATGCCAGGTGGAAATGTAGTAGGCAGGAGTTCATTGTGCTGTAGTTGGTGGGCAGCCGAAAAGGGGAAGTGATACTTAGTGATGCCACTTGGAAAAGAGCCCGAGTGCTGCTTCACCTACCACACAAATCTTCAAATGCATATTCACTCACAAACTGTTTAAATATGGAAAACCCACTCCCTATCTATCTTTTGCTTCCTCTGACAGTGCTTCTGAAGTTTCGTACAGATAAAGGTCGCGATCCTCAGCCAGTCAGCTTTGCCGAAGACTCACAACTACTCCTGCAAATCCGTGATGATGTTCTTGAAACCATGGGCGTGAGCTCGGAACTGCTCCCCAACACCTTTGTCAGGTACTTTTTTTGACTGAGATCAACTTGACTTCAAACATTTTTCCTCTTCCAATTTTTTCACTTTTTTTACCAACTAGGATTGTACCAAACTACATTTTTCCAAATTAACTAGTCGGTTGGTTTATTTTCTGAAAGGATGATATTTGAGTTAACACACAAAAACAGCACAAAACGTATCACTGACGTAGATGTCAGTCTGGAAGAAATCTAGATAAACTACACATGTCGTTAATTCTGTCCCGTCTCTGTTGCCATTAAACAGTCTCTCTCTTTCTCACTAACTTGACTCACAATTCCTGGCGTGTTTTGTTCATCAGTTACTGTTTCTCTGAGATGGCCCCGGTGTGTGCTGTAGTTGGTGGAGTTCTGGGGCAAGAGATTGTCAAGGTGAGAGCTTTGTACACTTAAGACTTGTCCACATACACTTTTTCATCCCACTAAAAAATGTATTTCAAGATATGTTACGATGTAAAAGAATGCACTGGGCTCAACATATTTTAAAGGGATAGTGTACCCAAAAATGAATGTGTCATATTTTACTTACCCTCTTGTTATCTCTATCCTGCAAGACTTTCTTTTTTCTGCAAAACACCAAAGAAGATATTTTGAAGAATGTTGGTATTCACCGGTACCCACTGACGTCTTCTGTGTCCATACGATAAAGTGAATGCATACCCCAGTTGTTCGGTTACCAATATCTTTCAAGATATCTTTTTTGTTCTGCTGGAGAAATAAAGTCATACAGGTTTTAAATTATGTTAAAATAATATGATGACAAAATTGACACGGTAAACTATACTTTAATTCACATTATTTCACATAATTTGTGAAATAATGTATTTTTTTATTCATCTATTATTCAAGTTGTAAATGCTGTCCATCCAGCTAAATCTTGTATTGACCCCATATCATTCTTTAACACTTTTTACCACTCCATAAAACCTTGTGTTCTGGTTCTCTACAAAGCTATACATACAAAGCGATTATATTCTACTCAGTAACATGGCAGCTTTCTGATTGCACAGCTAGAAGCGTATGGCAGCTGCCCTCTCCATCAGAATCTGGGATAAATCCAAAACTTTTATCTGTTGACAGTATATAAATGCCAGAAATGACAAGGTAATACTCCGGTCACTGATGAAATACAGTAGCTAATGAAAGAAATCTTTGCTTTTTATTCCATCAACCATATGAGATTAAATAATTTGAATCAGTGACTCCAGATTGGGTAATTACATTCTGTACCCACCCCAGATTATAGACAGAAAAACAATATGCTACAGGGTTTGAAATGGCCGCCAACCTGCCAATGCAGGTAGAAATCAGTCTCATAAATTATATTCACTTACCTCTCCAGGGAAGTTTGTGTACACCTGTGCAAATTTAGCTCAAAAACTCAATTTGTATTTTTGGTAAAAACGATTTAGTAGGATGATATATATATTTTTAATTAATATGAAATATATGTTTTATTATATATTCATTAGGGCTGTCGAACGATTAAATTTTTTAATCTAATTAATCACAAGGTTTCTTGAATTAATTTCGATTAATCACAATACTAAATATGATTGAAAAATTAACGTTTTCTGTGTAGCCTACTGTTCTCAGAACAGAAAGATAAATGACAAGAAGCGGATATTACATTTGTCTCTTCTTTTTTATTATTGACAAATCCAAATAACTATTTTAATTCTAAACAATTTTGGCAATTTAGCCATTGCTCTTAGCAAAATAAGTGAATGGAACGTTTTTCTTTTCGAGAAATCTATTTTTTTCTTCAATTTTCCACTTGTGTGCCACGATTTGAAACTGTTGAGCACATACCTCTACAGAGTGACGCTCTTCTGATTTCATTAAGTTTAAAGCAAACGACATTAGTTTCCAGGTTATAGTTATGTGGTGTGCGCCGTCACACCAGATAATTGTTGTTAGTAACGGAGGTCCAGTGGTCTCCTGTCAAATCAACATATTCCGCTGAAGCCAAATCCTATTCCTTCGTTTTCTTTTCTGCGTCAGTTGATTTTTGTCATCATTGTGCTTCTCGGCGGTAGCTTGTAGAATGCGTCTAAAGTTGCCGCTTTCAAAAATTCTGCGAGGGCCGTGTCCTCGACAATATTAATCAGTTTACAGTTCTTGTCCATCCAGAGGGCCAACGGGTTCTTCCGACACCTCCAGCTCGCTCGTGTCACCCATGCTATTCACGCGACGAGGAATGAACGCGGCGGGGGTTGAATTGGGGGTAAAACATGGCGGGAATGAGTTAATGCGTTAATAAAATTATCGCCGTTAATTCCAGAAATTAATCATCTCGCGTTAACGCGTTAATTTTGACAGCCCTAATATTCATATATAAATGGCTGGTTACATAAACATTTAGTAGCCAAACTGGCTGGTGAGTTTATTTCAAATCGTGACTATAGGCCCCGTAAAAATGAAGTACATTGATTCAAAATGGGCGTATTAGTAGCCGCCAAGATGCCGAAAACGTCAATATCTGCTTTGAAGGGTGATGTCGTACCTCAGACAGAGATGTGATGGAGACGTGCAGGGCTGGAGATCATGGCTGCGTGAGGCGATGAAGTGAACATCACGGTCTCGAGAGCGATGGCTGAGCAGGCCTTGAACCCACATGGAGGTGGAGTGAAGCCAGGCTGTCTCGCCATCTCCCTGCATGATGA
This sequence comes from Triplophysa tibetana, assembly GCA_008369825.1. Classification (NCBI taxonomy): domain Eukaryota; kingdom Metazoa; phylum Chordata; class Actinopteri; order Cypriniformes; family Nemacheilidae; genus Triplophysa; species Triplophysa tibetana. The sequence continues at coordinate 11,828,747 of CM017917.1, forward strand.
AATAGGCTGAAATTCGCATATGGCTCTGTGTAGCTCGCTGCCCCTTGCCCATCAGTCTCCATCACAACAGAGAATGTGCCCGATGTTTTCAATCAAACTAGTTCATTACCGAACATCAAAGTCGTTATTAAACCATCTACATCTGCGCGTTGTGCCGTTTCTGAAGGTGGGGGCATGTTCTCATTTGTTTTTCGTGTGTTGACAGGCTTTATCTCAGAGAGACGCTCCGCACAGGAATTTCTTCTTCTTCGACGGGCTGAAGGGCAGCGGAGTGGTGGACTACTTCGGGCCCAAATAATCCCATGGAGAATGCAGAGAGTCTAACACATGCGATTCGTGGGGCTGCATTTGTGCTCTCGAAACACCATGGAGTTCATGATTTGCCAGTGGCCGCAGGCATCAAAATCTGTCTTTGGACCGTACCTTCGCATAGCAGTATGCCACACGTTAATTGATGCCAAAAGCAACAACAACATGTTGTCAAGCCTTTTGTGTTTACTTGCTCATAAATATAGATGCTCACCTTTTTCACCAGGGTTAACCAAGACTTTCTACATTTTGTATTAAAATAAAGATAATGGGGAAAAACGTCAGAATTGTGTACTCCTGTGATGGATCTCAATAATACATTAGGATGTGTTTGTGTAGTTCCCCCGCTGTCTCAGTGACACTTAATTACAAAAATGAATAAACAAAGCAAATAGGAATTGTAAATGCATGAGGAAATATCAGATGCTCCCAACAGCAATTTATTTTTTAGAAATAAATTTGCTCCCATCCCCAGTATGAAGTGAGGGTGAGTTCTTCTGACACCTCTTTCTGAAATCGCATTGAATGCCTCAGGCTGTTACTTGACATATCTCGTCTAGTCGAAGGTTTTTCGTGACTTTCATACGGGGAAGTTTTTTTTTGCTGAACTGGTACTGCAGGATTTATGACTCTGAGTCCAATGGAAAATCAGATGTTCTGATTGTTTCGATTTTGCTGAAGGATAATTATCCTGCCAGTCCGGTTAGAGATGGTGGAATGCCAAAGAATATAATTGAACAGTTGTTCAATAAGTGATAGTCTAACCAGCTGGAGAAACATGTTTTGGAATGACATCATCTGTTGATCGAGGAGATTATTGTTTAAAAAGTGTCACGTTTGTCACTTGCTTAACGATAGAGGTGGACTTTGGCGTGTTGTGTAATAATACAGTACTGGAGAGACATACAAAATGAACACTTAGGTCTTAAGATGAAGAATATACTTTCATTATGTGACAATGCAGTATTAGAATCCGTATGACTCAGACTGGGCAGACCGGTTGAGCAGGGGGTGTAGGAGTGGCAAGTTAATCTCATATAACCGTTTTCATATGTTGTGGGTTTATTTTAGGTTTAAAGAAACAGTTTACCCAAAAATTACAATTTGGCGTTTACTTACCCTCAATGTTGTTCCTAATCTGTAGACATTTCTTTGTTCTTCTGAGGACGCAGTGAAAGATATTTGGAAGAATGCTTGTAACCAAACAGTTCTGGGGCACCACTGACAGCCATAGTAGGAAAAATGATGTAAATAATTTTTGACAAATTTCTTTGTTCTTTTGGAGACGAAAGAAGATATTTAGAAGATTGTAGGAAAGCAAACAGTTCTGGGGCACTTTTGACTACCATTGTCATTTTCCCCATGGTAATCAATGTTGGCCAAGAACTGTTTGGTTACAAGCATTCTTCTAAATATCTTTCTCTGTGTTTATCAGAAATATATACAGATTTGAAACAACTCGAGGGTGAGTAAACGATAACCACATTTTTCTTTTTGGGCGAACTGTCCTTTTAGGGAGATTGTTGATAGTGGAAAATTTTTACTAGGTAAACTAAAAGGCCAAACTATGTGTAGATTGCTATCATTGTAGGTTTCAATCAATGTGGAAAGATTGTTAACTGTCGTATGCTAAAACGACTATGCTAGGTTCACTGACAAAACTCACAATTTACAGGATGTCTCCCCCCACACATGTCATCATGTGTATGTTCTCAATGGAGACATCCAAAATCAAGAGAGATTTGGTGATTATTAAGATTAAAGTTACATTGTACACTTCAGTCTAAAGGTGTGTTAAAAACACAATCTGTTCATAACTGAGCTCTATGTCAAGGACAACACATTGTGCTACTTTTGACTCAAATTTATGTTGCCCCTGTCATTAATTTAATACAAAATCAACACAAGAAGACATAATGTGTTAAAACTACATAACACACAAAAATGTGTTATTAAGTTACAAAAACACTGGTGTTTCGGTTATTTTAAATCATAATTTATTTAACGTGTTTTAACATTAGGTTGGCTTATTACTACCACTCTTTTGACTCTCAGTAAGAATAGAATTCATCTTGTCCTTGTTTGTCAAAGTACACTTCTGCAAAAACAGCAGTATAATTACTCATAAATACCTCACAATCCTGCCAATGTGTTTACAAAAGTCTCATTCGTATAGAAACAACCTCAGGCATGTAGCGACCATGACTGAGAAATAACAGTTGCTCTTTCTTTTCATTTGAAGAGAGCAGGATTAATTACGGACACTGCGCTAAGCTTTTTTTTCTTGTTTTAATTAAGCAACCTTCCTCTTATGCTGTAGCAAACCCCCCAAAGGCGAGACGTTCTCACTGCTGAACAGATGTGTTGCTTCGAGCTATAAAATGCATAAACATGTGATGGGATAAAGAAAAGCTCTTAAATGATCAACAACCCTTACAGACGCTCTGAATGGGCCTGCATGGTAACCGTTGTGGGCACACAGAGAAATCCCAATCTATCACATCTTGTTCTGATAAGCAGCATGGTGTCCTTGTTTCGAAATCGAGACGTGCATTATCCAACATTGTGTAAATATATCTGTTCATATCTGATGAAACGTGCACAAGAAACTGTTCTTTTTGTTTTTTTATCTAATATATTGGCGATGGGACAACTTTGGTTTGATTAGACTTTTGAACATCCATTACAGTTTTGTAAGATAACCATGAAATAAATCATCAGGGATTAAACAACTCATGTAATTCTTATATTTATTGAAAATGGTAAGGAAAAAACAATACAAAATTCATTTAGAAATTTTACATAGAAAAATCCATATGGCAAAAGTACAAAAAGAAGTCTGACATGAGCTTGAGAGTAGTGTGAATCTGACAGTATACATAAGGCTTTTACTTCAGTGACGGGCTGTATTAGAGAACACAGTCACAAGGCAGCCACAGGAAGTGGACCACACAACTGATTTACACAGGAAGTCATGAGACCGGTATCTCTTGTCCACAAAATGCTATGAAAATTCTGTACCCACAACGATAACCCAAATGAGTGGTTAGATGAACTTTCCTACCAATTGACTACAGTTTTTCAAAAGTGGTTATAAGGGAAGTGCTTGAAACACACAACAGTGTCAGGAATGGCTGTCCAGTTAAAGGCCCCTTGAACAAAACTGTTTCTGCAAACAACGGACGGCCCTTGCACCCATTAACATGATCTGTTCAAGTATGATTGAAGTTTGGCTCAGGTTATTGTTATTTACTATTTAACATTAATCTCATTTGTAGACAAATAAATTACAGCAGAAAACTTAAGTGTCTTGTGGGAAACGCTCACAAATAAATTATTTGGTCCATATAACACAACACTAATAAATATCACCATGCTTGTTTAGTTCACCTAATCCAAAAATATTTTGATCAAAATAACCGAATTGACATACAAAATAATTTAGCCTCTGCTTCTCAACTTTGAGAATGTCAGCAAATACATTTAGCAGGGATCATCACTGATGTTTCCAGGACTTTAGATCATCAAATCTAAACAAATTCTCAAGTAGGTAAAAAAATGAATTTCTTTCCAGTGTTGGTCCGTTAATAATTCTAAGAACACAACAAACTGCTCTTACCGCTCTGAAACAGAAAACAGGAACATAAAAATTAAGTACTTTTTTTCATAACATTTCATCAAAACATACACACCACATAAGAAAAAGAACTCCCAGTTCCTTCTATCGTTTGTCCTTTTCTCACAAAATATGTACATCCAAATATTAACACTGCTATCCAGACATTACGACAACTAGTGGTCTGGCTTTCCTGCAAGGCTTCTAGCCTCGTTCCATTGCCTCCATTGGAGGTTGGTACTAAGTGGCAAACTTGTGTCCCAAGGTGTAGATTCAGGTAGGGGGAAACAGGGCACCTGCACACTGATTGTCCCTGATGGCTTTAGTAATTGAAGGGCTCAAAAAAGGCACAATGCAGCTGTGCTCCATTAACATAGCGTGTATGCGTTACTCCGCTAAGCATTCCATTATCTAGAAGATAGTCTTGATCATTATCACGCGTTTCCCATTAATGGCATAAGGGTATGTGCTCTGCGCCACTGGTGACTGATAGTGCAGCGCAATTATTGCTCCTATAAGGCAGCTGAGAACCCATGACAGACAAAGCACTTCTGCGCCTGAGGCGCTACGCAGATCTAATCAATCTCCTTGCCTGAGAGCGACCCGGCTTAATGCGACCAAAGATGCAAAATGCACAGAAAAGAACAGTAGCCGAGTACCCTAATGTGCTTCACATTTGACAGTCACCTACTGACGTCTATACCGGGACACACACTTCAGTCCGCTTCTGTATGCTACATCAACATGAAAGAAGAGAGAAAACCAACATAAAAAATATTCCCAAACAAACAAAACTTAACAAAAAAAGAAACTTTATATCTGATCCTGCAGAAAAATCCCCGAGCAGAAATAGTTTATAAACGGTCAGCAGGAGAGTGCCTGCACTCGTCCTGTGACTCGAAACACTCGCGTGTTTATCTGAGCCCGTGCTGGTACAGAGCATTGATGGTGTCGGCCACGAAGGCGATGAGTCCGCGGTACAAACCCCTCCAGTTTTGCCAGTGTGGGACAGCGTTCTGAAACAGAGAGAAGAGAATGAGCTCAACCAATGTTCACTTTTGTGTTGTATGCAATAAATAAACATCCTAACACTGCTAGAAAGCTTCTTTTTAAATACTGTAGCTAAGACTTCAGGGACAAGTTTCTCTTATCATCTGCCTATTAGGCAATACTCTCAACTCTAGGTGGAAAGGCATTTTCAAAACCTCCCTTTGTGTAAATAACATTTTCCACTCTCCTGTCCTAAAGCAGCCACAGGGCTATCGCTGTAACTTTTCTTGACCAATAGGAACGATCACACACAGAAACAAAGCCGAGTGGGAGTGTGTCATGAACTGGAAATTATCAAGGTTTATGTTAGCACAGAGGTGTATGCGTGTGCACAGACACAGGGGTAGGGTGAGGCAGTCCCAGACAGACAATGTCTGCAAAGTGGAGTCAGGAGAGGCAGCACATTACTCGTCAACAGCCGCTATGAGTCATCCTCTAAAAATAAGTTCTCAGGGGAAGGGGTTAAGAATGAGAAAGAGAGGGAAATTAAGGGTTTATAGCGAAAGATTGAGCTGAAGGTGCATGATGGGAAATATGGACACTATATTTAACTAGAAAAGAAAGACTCGAAGACAAGACTAGAAAAAGGTTATATTCAATGTTAATTGTTTCCATTGCTTTTCAGTCTTGAAAAAAAATTATAATTAAAAAGTTATTTAGAATCAAATTTATTATAAAATGAGATTATAATAATAAATACCAAATAACACTTTTTCATTATTCTGTCCTGATTTCAGATCAGCAGTTAATAGGAAATAAAAATAAAAAAAAGTTTTACTGAAAAAGGTGACAAAACCGATAAAATACAAGAGTGACCAATAGAAAGTTATTAGAGAACTGAAGAAAAAAGAGCATAGAGGACAAGAAACGGAGAGGTGACTCATAAGAGAAGGAAAATACTGTATTTAACATGCTATAATTTTACAGGGGGAAAAATATTTTATGATATATATCTTTTTTCATCAGTTTACAGAAAATTTCCGGTTGTTTTTAATGATTTTCTAATATAGTGTAGGAAAAGAATACAGTCCTGTGGTCCAGCAGCTTCACATTCTTCTGCTTTCAGATGCAATAATCTGCTTAATCACACTGAGCTTGTGTTGTTTAGGGAAGTCCTTGCCATGTCACCCTTTCTATGGCCTCAGAGTAAACAGAGTTGCCTCCAATAAAAACTAAGTGTTATCAAAGTTCAGTGATGCCACACGACAGGTCGCAGAATTTCCACACGTGACTGCGCCGGCAGCTGCCTCAACCAGACATGCTGGGTTTTATTACATCGCGTGTGTTGGCACAGGTGTCTGTAGGCATGTGTTTTTTGTTTGAGTGTGTCTGGGGCGGGTGTGCGTGCACGTGCGCCGGGCAAACTGGAACGAAAGTGACGAGTGTGCTGGAAAAGTAAACTATGTAAAAAAATACAAATGTAAAAAAAAGGAGATGTCCATTCAAATGCTGGAAAGTGGGATTGAGTGCATTTAAGGATACAAGCAGGCGAACAAAAGATTTCTTCAAAATCTCCTAGACGGCAAAGTGATGAAAACAGAGCAGACTGAAGGGACGGGTTCGGTGGCTTCACCTTACTTCAAATATAAATAATGATTATAAATAATGATTAAGACTAACCTTTTCGGATTATGACAATAAACTTTAGAAAGTAGAGAATGATTTGTGGTTTAAATCTCTAATGAATACTAGGTCAGTGTGACTGTGAAAAAGGGACTTCTTATCATGTTTGAAAACATCTTCTGTTAGCACACACTCTAGCCTTTAGGGGTTTGTGTGTGTGTGTGTGTGTGTGTGTGTGTGTGTGTGTGTGATTGTGTTGTTTCAGGAAAGTGAGAAGGAGTGGAAAATCACGAGACGGACGTAACATCAGGTTTTAATCAAGTTCTATAGTATAGGCCTGTCCTCTTTGATAATCAATAGGACTTTATGTCCTGCCTCATGACTTCAGCCCTCTTTGAGAGCTCTCTGTTCTTGTTTAAGTAATTATCTATTGATAACCAATCATGTGAGCTTGTAATGACCGAGTTAGTTGACTCCTTTAGCGTAAATACTACTGCATTTTGAATGTAAGTTGGGTCGGCCTGTGAAACTCCTTGAGATTGTTGAGAAGACAATCTCCATTCACCATAACTGGTCTACGGGTCTTTTACTGTAAATCCCCTACAAGACATTCACCCAAAAGGAACATTCTTTCATCATTTACCTATAGCCTCTTGTCATTTCAAACCGGTATCACTTTGTTTTTCCTGCAAAACATTTTGAAGAATGTTGTTGTCAAAACAGCAATGTACCCATTACCTCGTATTGGTTTTGTGTCCATACAATAGGCCACAATATCTACATTACAATTCGGTAGAAAGTCATCCAGGTTTGAAATGACAAGAGGGTGAGTAAATAAATAATAAGGACTATCCCATCTCAGGCGTCTTTCATGAAAAAGACTCATAGTAATGTCACTCGTGTCTCCTATAGAATTTCAAAAGAAATCTTGTCAACGTCTCAGGCCATGTTTAGATTATCAAAGATATCAAAGTGATAGATCAAAAGTCAGATTTCAAAATGCGCTTCTCATATTCTTCTGAAACAAATGATATAAAATTCAAAATGAATATGCATTCGGCAGATGCTTTTTTATCCAAAGCGACGAACCCATCCATTTTATAGCTCTACACTCATACTGTGTCTCAATCCTTTATGTGTCTGTTTTTATTACTTCAAGGAAATTTTAGGGGAAACATTTAAGACCAAGTTAATATTTAAAAGAAACAACACTGATAACTCTGGAGAAATGCATAGTGAAGGAAAGCGGTGACGTCATGTGTGTTTGTCTGGGGAGACGAGGGGAGGTGGGTTTGGTCGGGGGGGAGGTGAGATTAGCCTCTGTTTACTCCTGCCAGCCTCACTGACAAAATTCCTCATGCGATTCAACAGGGATACAGGGCGAGCGAGCGAGCATGAGAGAGAGAGCGAGAGAAGAGGTTATTAAGTTCAGCCACAACTGGAAACTTGACTCCAGTCACAACACTCACTACTCACTATGGGCTTGTGAATATCATATTGATCCATTTACTAGAAGACCTACTGGAGGGTAGATTGGTGCATACTCCCTTATTAACAAACAGAGACACTGTACATGTCAACGGTTTTTACTTCATTATACTTAATGACTCTTTGACAAAAGCGGTGGCTTATTTAAACTAGACAAACACTTACCCTCTGAAGAAAGAACGTGTTCATCTCGTCTCCGATAGTCCTCAGCTGTATGGCCACCCTTTCTACCACTCGCTCCTCTAGGCCGGGATGATCTTCACCAGAAGAGCTGCTGGACATCGAGTCCTCTGAAGAGCTCTGGTTTTCAGTTAATAGATCAGGCAGGGGTAGCTGCCTTTCTCTCAACTGTTCTGTACCTGGGGCAGGAGAAATAATAAAGATATATGAAAAGAGCAAAAGAGATTTTCTTGTTTTACACTCATGCATGTTCCTTAGCTGAACATGAGATCACCCATGTCTCTTTAAATAATATCATCTCACAGAACCCAACCATTGAGTGTTTGTCTTCATTCGCTGCTATCATGCTGTCTTTATTTATTCAGGCTTACGAATTTGAATAAAGTGATGTAATGTGAACACTATGCACTATGTGAACATCACTGAGATAGTGTCAGTGTTATTTGGGTTATATACGGTCAACTGTGTTTAATTATTATTAATTAAAATATTTACACAACCTTATAACAGACACGAGTAATGTAACCAAATGCAGTTTCAGCAGAGATTAAAATAGCAGTAGGATTTTATGCACAACCACAAGCGAATACCTTTATTTGTTTAAGTACGCTAACTTTAAAAGCGCACTTAACATCATGTCACATGTCATGTGCGGCCACGATAAAGCAATAAGCCCCGAGAAGCAGTGGGTTACAGTGCATTTAATAACAGCTAAAAACCCCCTTAGCTTTTATAAAATCCACTGTCGTCCACTGCTTCGCGGGAGGTATCACTTTTATAAAACGGTTATTCCATATGCGTAGCGAGGTTTTATAAAATAAAGAAAAATTAAATGATATTTGGTCTATGTAGTGCGGTCAGCCGTTATTAATCGGGGTATTTATAACGGCTTTGAACTCGGCTTAGCCAATCAAAATCAAGGACCAGAACTGACCGTTTCATAACAGTTGTTTAATTATATGCTTACATACGGTAAGTGACACTGTGTGCTTTATAACACGCTTAATAATATTCAGAGGCTTTTATCTACAGTAAAGGCAGTTAGGCTACCGTTTGTTTAGGAATTGTAGGGCCTCTGCTGCATCTAAATCTCAAGCCCACATTGTTAAAGTGACAGCAGGAAAGAGATGATATATCACGTCTGAGGGAGGAGCTCGAGTACACTGTTGCTGTGCCATGCCACAGCACCCCCTCCCCAAAACCACCACCTTTAACTTCTAGCTTCTTAAGCCATGAAGTGTAGACTTACTAACACCCTGTGACACCTGGCAACCAAATGACCCAATTCTCCCAACTCGAATAGCGAACGGACTTAAGAGTTTATTCTTAAAATCCTACTGCCCACCTGTCATACTAGCTATCGCCTCTAAAAGTAAACCTTCATCAGTTATGTATGTTAATCGAATGCTTATTATTTGTCTATTGTGTCCTTAAACCTTCTCTGCTACTCGTCAAACTGAACAAAATTTGGTTAAAACAAAACTGTGATTTTTCCCCATCACTACTGAAAGGGATGGTTATCCCTTTCACAAAACACAAAATATGACATTTTGTAAAGTGTTGGTAACCAAACAACACTGGGCCACATTGACTCCCATTGCATGGATACAAAACCACTGAGACATTTCTCAAAATATCTTCCTTTGTCTCCCACAGAAGAAAGAGTCGGGTTTTGAATGCAAAAGATTGAAAAAAATGTAATTCATTTATTTTATGACTATATAACATTCTAACACAATAAACTAAACAGAACTTTTCCTCAAGATGAAGACATTCTTCTGCTTTCCTCACAGCACGAGCACACACAAAATGCCTCCATGCTGGGGATTAGTGGCACAGTCATGAGAATCTAGTGATCCTCAGTGCAGGTGACTTGAGAGAACGGCAGAGTGCTGCGTTCTGGCTTGTTGCCAGGGTAACTGCAAGCCGGTGCAGCCTGAGCTGAAATCAATCCATTGGTGGACAGGAATGAGGGGTGGGCTGGGATAGGGTGGACAGCTGGAGGGCAGGGAGGGACAAGAGGTGGGCAATAAGCTAGCTAGGAAGCTCTTTAAGAGGAGTGTCAGTGCCAGGGAGAGATAAGGTTAACTGATAGCTAAAGTAAGCTTAAAAGACGAGAGAATGTGGGGGAAAGCCGCGAGCGAGACCGCAACATTGAGACGATACTCGATTCCCTGTGACAGGCTGCCATTGTGAAGTGAGCAGTGGTTGATGCAAAGCCAACAGCAGAGAACAAGCCTAAACATGCCTCAGCAAGAGCTCTCTAACTAGGGAGGGGCGATGGAAGGGTGGGCAGGTTACTTCCTGGTGCATTTTAAGCCTCAAGTCAAAGCAAGTGATCCTTCTCTGAATCTCATTTCAATATTTGATGCTAACTGGGTTTTCAAACACACCCTGTGATAAAATATTAACTGGAGCACATAATCGTCCTACCTGTATGGTCCCTGAGTGGATTGTCCTGTTGCTGGACGCTGTCCGAGCTGAAGGCATCTTGTGTGGGGATGTGGGGTAGGGGTGCAGAGACAGTGACGGTCTGAGTAGCAATGGTACGGTGCCTGTGGCAGGCCTGAATGAGGCAGCCATTCGGCCAGGCATCCTGACGCAGCACCTCCATCCTGCAGCTCCGTCGAGCTCCAGGGTTGCGGTCGTCTACCCTGCTTTCCATCTCTGGTCGGGCCATACCAGACACAACCTTAAAGTGAGGAAGGCAGAAAAATGCTGTAGAAGACATCTGACCAGTCTTACTGCATGTAACGCAGCAGGAGAAAAAAAAACGTCTTGTTATTTCATGCAACTTTTTTTTCATAATCGGGAAAATACGAAATAATTAAATAAAATGTAAAAAAATTGCATAATAAATCTAGTATAGATTGCGTTCTAGCACACAGCAATGCATTACATATCTGACCCAGCAACCTATTTTCCGAGCGTCCACGAGATGGCAGAAACTACACCCCTCGTGCTCGAGTGTGTTTGTAAACAAATCCGTGCACACGATGTCGCGCAGTGTTCACGCGCTCTCTAACATTCCTCCGGCGTCTAGCATAAACCTGCACACTTCATGCATGAAATAGCATTTATTCCACTTAAATCGATATTACATTATTACATTTTCCTTATTACGACATTGACTGAGATGTTAAGAAGGTTTCTCAATGGCTTGCTGTTGCGACCGTGGAAATTATGAAGCGTCGGAAAAGTGTCACCTACAAATAGTACACTCGGTGACGTGAGTGACGCAAACCAAAAATTACCAAATGTGAAGGACGATTTTGGAAACTGATGGTTCTTAGATATAGCCAACAACACAGTTGTATGTCATGCTGATTCACACCATTTGTTTTAATGTTTGACCTGCAAATACCCAACCCGCTTAAAACATGATGACATGGGAATTACTTGAATGTAAATGTTAAAACAGTAATCATTCATTAGATCCTATCCTAATATTTTGGCATTCCGTAAAATGGCATCATCAGATGATATTTTAGCTGGTCCTCTTTGAAAGCATGACACAATCATCTCTATTTGAAGCGATACAAACGAGTTCACTGCTCTGTACTGAAGAGACACATATTTCAAGGTAGATGTGCCGTTTGCTGCCATCAGATATTTTTAGTTTAACAGATGCCTGTATACCAGAGATTCATGTTCTGTGTAAAAATAAGGAAAAGGACTCAACGCTTACCTGTAAAGTGTGTTGTTTTAAAGTCAGTAGTTTAGTAGTTCCAGTGTTAAATAAGTGCTGATGCTGTTTCTTGCACCTTTGGTGGTTATACGTCAATCTTCAAAAACAGCAGTTGGTGGGATCGCCGTGCATGTTCAAAAATGTCTGTTATTCCAAGTGTGTTTGCTCGCTCATCTGTAAATCCATTGATGACTTGCAACTGTTAATGCACTGAACTGTTGACTTCTTGAGAGTGAGTCGTGTGACCGCGATTTAAGACATGAACTGAGCCACACGGTGATGACAGCGACTTGCTTTCACTCGCGCGAACTTAAGCCACGCCCTTTCAGTGTTGCTCAATAACAAGTCCCGACATGCTCATCATCGGGTGGAAAGTGGGCGTGGCGGTAGTCAAAGTGGACAGACACACGGACCAGTCAAGACAGCAAAGGAGCCATCACCCCCTCACGTTACCCGCCCAGTGTTGTTTGTTTACTCGCAGCGAGCGTTCTGTAATAAAATACTGAATGACGATCGGTTAGTTTCAATGCCAGTCTATTAGAAATCAGCAGCTTAGGTTCAAGTTGAGAACCTAAGTATGGGATCCAAATGTTCACGTTGCGTTGATAGGCTACACCGTGCAAAGATGTGGAAGAATGCATTCATCTGATGCATGGTTTACATGCACTTTTACAAGCTGTGTTGCATTGTACGTCAATTTATGGCATGCATTTCAATGTGCTGGATAAATCCTTTACAAAGTCATAGATTCTAAGCATAGGCTAATATATTTATAGACAGTGAGGGCAGTTTCCATTGACTCGCATCTTAAGTCTTTAAATATATTTTGGTGATAAACTTTATTTCGAAAACGTTATATTATTTACATTTACATATATGCATGTGGCAGATGCTTTTATCCAAAGCTACTTTCAATGCTTTAACCTATACATTTATACTTGGGTAAATCCAATCCCTTGGGATCGAACCCACAATCTCGCGTTTTCTAACGCAATGCTCTTACTAGTGAGTTCAGGAAAGCTATATTATGACATAGCTTTACTGTGACAGACGGAGCGTGACAGTGATATTATAATACAATATAAATGTATGATTTAAAATAATTTCAATTGTGTCATTCAGCAGACTCTGCAAGAAAGAATCATATTAGCTGATACTAAATAATTTAGTAATTGGACAAAATGCGTTAGTCTCTTGTTCTTAATGACTGTTTAACATCAAACAATCGGCGATTATCGATGTCAGCGCTCCAAACAAACTGCGGAAATAAGCGTTATCTTCTTAAATGCACTAATTTGGGATTCCCCGTTTCATCCCCTCTGATCTGTGTCGGGGTGCATCCAACAGCCTCTATTGTAAATATGCAGATGACATGCATGATGGAGGAGCATACACGCGGTTGTTTGTTTGCTGACCTCCACCCCACGACAGATGAGTGACTCCCACTTTCTGCTGGGGAATCCCCACGCAGGTACATGTCTGGGCAGACAGCCCCACGCAGACTGCTGTGGCATGGTATACATCGCCTCAGTGTTAAATCCTTGGTTAGGACTGAATCGGCACAAATGTGTAATGAATTTTCTTATTGAAGTTGAAAAATACATAAGAGATCAATAAATTAAACTAACAAAAATATGATAGACCTATCAATAAATACAAAATCAAATTGTCTATGGTAGGGTATTTCATTTTTCTATATTTTGTGCTTTTATTTTATAAATGTTATATTCTGGTAGAACTATTATCAGTGGGATGTCAATCCACCCATACATACAAGCTCCCTGTTAAACATAAACAGCTGAGACACGGGTCATCAGTGATCAACTGTAACATGTTTGCTCTCCTTTCACCAGCTCAAATGACACAAAAGGCAGGTCTTTCACTGTAAAAAAAGTTTCCCTTTGCTCTATGCTTATCTATCAAAGTTCACTACCTAGAGATAGAAGCTGGCTTCTGTGACAGGGTGCAATGATTATAGTTTTTACAAAAACAAAACATCCACATAATAGGAGTATAACATGAGACCAAAGCTCAACTTGTTGCGGTGACATCATCCATTATTTAAGCCCTCCTCACCTTCCCTTGTACTCGTGCGCAATATCTAATAAACCTGCACACTGTCTTCTACCCCTCTGTTTTCACAGATTAGTTTCATTGCTGTCACCTAATTGTCAGATAAACAACTCCTGTTGGAAGAGAATTAGATGGCACATAGCAGCAGCTGCCACCTTTCATAAGGTAATAGGATGGTGGTGAGAGACAGGCCTTTAAATGTCCTGCAGGTAAAGCAGGCAGAGTTAAACAACTGGATTGTCAATAGTAGCATGGTGTGTTAGAGTAGAGTGTTTTATGAATCTGAAGGAAGATTTTTTGTCATAACTGAACTAAAAAGTAGAAAAAAGGATGTACAAATAATAACAACAGGCTTTATCATAATAATATTAGCATTCAGTGGTAATTGTGATCATGATAAGATTCATCTGTGCCGGGAGATACAAGCTATTATTGTTTACGATTTTAAAGAAAATAAATGAACGATATATGTTTACATTTTTTTCATGCTAAAGAAACAGAAGTGAGAGAACTGGCAATAAAAAGTTCACTCACATTCTTGAGTTTAGAGACGATTGTACAAAGGAACTAACACAGCATGTTCCTCTCTCAAGCATGTTTCACTTGTAACCACATTGAGTTGTTACTTGTTATCATAGAGTACTTATAGAACACATGCTTATATACGTCTGCTTTCAGTCAGCTTTCCAGTCCGTTTTTCCTGTCCGCTATTTTCTGCTAATTTTTAACACCATTCTTTACATGCAAATTTCGCTACATAATTTGAAGCCTTTGAGATATCTTAAAAATGATCAAATAGGAAGGACCGTATCAGTCATTGCAATGTTGTCTTTTTGAAATCTTTACCAGGTGCCCGGTTCATCGGATCAGGATAAAAAGCGCATTGTTCAAGTGATGGTCAATCGCACAGGATGGAAAGGCTATAGTGATGTCAGAGCTGCAGAAGGCATTACCTCATCTCCATCATCGAGGATCATTTCACACATGGTTGCAAGCTGAGGCAGAGGGAGAGCAGTATTAATGGGTTTTGGGATGGGGGGAGGTTGTCTGTTAAAGCCAGCTGTTGCCATCATGACCCCACATGACACTCAGGGTCCCCAAACAATGGCTTGTTGATGTAAGGTAGTTTTAACACCAAGTGCTGGAATGTAAAACACAAATCATGTTCAGATAATCTTCACAAACTGTGGAGATTCCCATGCCTGGATTCTTTTCGGCTGACTAGGCAGGAGTCGGTCCAGCCTTTGTGTGTTGGCATGTCAATTTCACAGTCATTTGTTTATTACAAAACCTGCTCTTTTTTACATTTATCCAAAGCGACTTACAGTGCACTTATTACTGGGACAATCCCCCTGGAGCAACATGGAGTAAAGTGTCTTGCTCAAGGACACACTGGTGGTGGCTGCTGGGATCGAACCAGCAAACTTCTGATTACCAGTTCAGTGGTTTAGCCCACTAGACCACCATCTCCATTTTTGGTTAAGCAATATGTACTATTTTCAAAACAATGACAGTGAATGTAGACCAGAGAAAGCTATGGTCAACATTCACTTTAGATTGAACATAATTTGTTCACTGTTCACCCAATAGCAATAGTTCTGTCATCATTTACTGACCCACTTGTCATTTCAAACCCGTATGACTTTCTTGTGTATCTTCTTTTCTGTTCCGCAGAAGAAAGTCATACAAGCTTGAAACGACAAGCGGTTGAGTAAATGATGACAGAATTTTCATTTTTGGGTAAACTATCACTTTATATCACTATATAACTACATTAATTGCATTAACCAATGTTAATGAATTACACTTTATTGTAAAGTGGCAGTACAATCAAAACTGAATAATTAGTTTTATCAAAGGCAGGCTACTAAAATATTTTCCATATAGACCCGGTTTCACAGACAAGGTTTAGCCTAAGCCAGGACTATGCCGTAGTTAATTTGGGCTTTTTAAGTCACTTTTATTTAAATGCCAAAATAAAAAATTACTGATGTGCATCTTGAAAAAAAATGACACTGACAAGATATGTTACGGCAAGTTATTTTCAGTTAAGACTGCTCAAAATACATTTAGTCTCGGATTAGATTTAAGCCTTGTCTGTGCAAATCGGGGCATAGTTATATTAACATTATTATGGGTTACACAGTTCACACAGCTGACGGCATTTCTTTCTCAAATGTATGTAACCTTCGTCACTTAATGTAACAGACGATACAATGAGTCACTGTCACATGCGATACAGAGCTGAACCCATGCACCTTTTCTTTATCTCCCATGGGCTCTCTCGTTGCTAATTGTTGGAGTGTCACAACAATTAGGTCATTGCTGAGTTTGTGTTTACAAAACCCAGCCATGCCGTTGCCAGAACCAGACACCACTTGAATCTCCGGCAGGGTAAAACCCCAGATAGCAGGTCAGTGCCGAATTGTTTATCTGAGAAACGGGGAGAGCATCGTCCACTGCATCGATGAGCTTGTGCTTAAAGAGCAGAAAGTGATGCCATCCCCCTTACATCACCTGCTTTGAGTGATGTAGTCCAAGCTGAGATCAAGTTGCTCACCCTTATCAAATGATACACAGGTCTTGGTTTGTGGACAGTGTTTACTTGGTTACGCTTGTGAATGCTGTCTAGATGTCTACTCAACCGTTTGTGTGCAAATAACTTGAAATATTAATTCAATGGCCAATAAATAGAAGCCAATGCAGATACTCTAATGGATTTAATGGTTACAAAGGGAATTGTATCCATTTTAAAACTGCAACGGTGTCTGTGGGTCAATTGGAAATGTGATAGATTCTATTGCGTGGTGGATGGGAAAGACCTAAACACTACAAAAAATAATTGGATTTAATGATAAACAGCTTAGTCAACTTGGCATTTGTGATGTAATCATTTAGAATTTGTATTGCTTTTCCAGCATAAACAGTGATATTTAGACGAAAGAAATGTTTATTAATAACAACTTTTATCTCGTTTTTATTTCGTGAGGTTTTCTGCAGCCTCTATAATCAGCTTGCATGCGGGATTGACATGCATGATGAAAGGAATCACCCGCTGAGATGGAGATTGCAGGATGACATAAGTCCTGTTGTTTTGCTGCTGATGTGTTCCTCTGCCCGGAAACAGTGTTGCCTCGACAGCTGCGGGTGGAGAAGCGATTGGTCGCGAGGCTGCAGTTCAAGCGTCGCGCGCTGTTCTGGTACTTTCTTTCACATGCGCGAGCGTCAACCAACATTAACATCAAGCTGCTGCGCTTAGCCACACGTTTGCCTCGCAACGCATTTAAGTCATTAAGTGAGCATGCATTAAAAATTGTAAGGTTTCTGGCAAGAGCTTTGACGGTTCGTTTAATTTAAAACATTTAAAGTATTGTGAGAGGATATGAAAATGGCCTATTGCACAACAACAACCTGCCTTAAATGTTTGCTTGCGGATTTGTTAAAAACAGTGTATATAGTGTTTGCATAAATACTGTTTTAATATCTTATATAATTTACAGTATTTCATTTAATGCAAGCCAATTTAACAGGATTATTTTGATACAAATTTCGATTCAGAATTTAAACATTTACGACACTTAGTTATTAAGGTTATAACATATATATTTAAACATATTTTAATACAATCCGAAATACAAACTAAACTATCCTTATGCGTTTCCTCATATGGAGAAATTAGCAATTCTCTGTCGCCCTCTACCGATCAACCCTAGTACTGTTTCAAACTGGATGCAAAATCAGAGCATTTCTCACTAAAGTTGACCTTTATTTAACTACGTAAAGATCCGTTGAAAAATTAATTCAGATAAATAAAAAATTTAATATCAAACAAGAATATCAGAATGATGAAGCTAATCAATCAAATGACCCCAATTTTAAACATCCAACCTATTCTTCCTCTACTTCTTCGTCCGGGCAGCAATAGTATTCCACAAAACAAATCTGACCATCATCGTTCCTCACAAGATACTGCAGAGAGAGGAAGCCTCGCACATCAGTTCTAACAGAGACTTTACAGGACAGGCCCAATGCCTTTGTAGAGGGTTTCAACAGGGACATCTTGTACCTTTAAAAAAACAGCACATCAGAGAAAATTAATTCTAGTTTCGGACAATTAAGAGGGTTGCTTTATACGTTTCTGAATACACACATCATGCTCCTACCTATTTGTCTGTGTTTTAGTACACTGAAAAAGCTCCATCATGTCGGAGTCTTTGGGGTAATCATAATGAGCATTTCCAGAATTGCCAAATGTGGACAATCTAGGGTGAACAGAACATTGACAATGCATACTTCAGATTCTGTTGTAAACATCATTGCAACTATCTACTTTTATAGGTAAACAAAGTAATACTCTTCTCTCTATTACAGCAGACAATTCATGTTAGAATAACATTTAATAAAGCACAATGAAGTATAAATACATCTATAATCTGCACTTTATGCGTAATTACCTGTTATGTGTGTGTGCACATTAACTATACCTGAAGTAAGGATGGCTTGGTGACATAGTAATCTGCAGAACCTCGCTGGTCATATCAAGCTCGGAGAATGCCTCTTTAAGACTGTCTGACTGCAGAATCACCTTGTTAGTTACATTTGTGCTGCAAAAATCAAAGTCAATTGGCTCCTCTGGCTCCTCTGTGTTAATCTTGCATACTGTAACCACACCACCTTCCTCCAGAAACAAGGTCAGCGGATGTCCATAGCCATTGTAGCACATTTTTAAGGCAGTGCACACACCTGATGGTAAAGAATGCAGAGAACTAAACTAAAGACTTTTATGATTAAGAAATGTTGGTAAAAAGCAGAATGTATAAAGACAAGATACATACCTGGGACTGTACTACCCCCAAAGATGTTGAGGCAATCAAGAAGCACAGTTAAGTTTACTTGAAACCCAACCGCATCCTCTTTGATAGTGTATTCTTGGAAGATGTCTGTCTAAAGTAATACACAAACAAATACACCATCCATCCAACTTCTGTCAAATACAAATACATTTTGAGTGCATTTAAAAACTGTTCCACCAACCTGAATAAATGCATTGGCTTGGAGACATTTGGAGTCCTCTACCGTGACCTTTAATCCATTCTGTGTTGCATTAAATATTGCATGGTCCCTTAATGAGATGGCTTTCAGGATATTGGACAGATTTCTCGCGTTATCCAAACTGGCTATCAGGATGTACTGGTCATTATCTGTTTGAGATTCAGTTGACAGAGGCATGCTGCAACGATGTCAACAACTGAAAAACAATGCAATAGGATATTACGTTGCTCATGTCGTGTTTATCCCACCAGCTCCTTTAATTTATGCGTTTACAAATTACGTCGAAGAAAACAGATTAGACAGCAAGATCTATTTAAAGCCAACGAGCTGCCAAAGAAAAAACGGTGCATTCAACATTACACAGAGAAATCTTGTATACTGCAAACCTACCGAGTTAACATAGAAAATACATTGATTTACATGGTTTATCAGAAATATAATATATCTTTGTAAGTTGGCGCCCTTAAGCGAACGCAACTCAACCTTCTTCTGATTTCGTTTTCTCCACGACCCTCTCACGCTCTCTAGTGTTCTGGCGGAGAATTGCATCAAACGTCATTAAGGAGCTTACATTATCAGGAAAAGGGGGATATTTTATGTGCAGTAGGATAAAAACACGTTTGTTTTTTAAAAAACGTAAATACTTTGAAACGTAAGGAATAATTTTTTGACTGCAACCATTAGATATAGCTTTAGTTTTTCTTTATAAGAACAATGTCAGGTACAAACAATTTATATGCCGTATCACACCCTTCATTTATCATGAGATGGACTGGCTGTCGCCTGGCAGCCGCGACAGACAGATGCGAGGACGTTCTCAGTAGTCCAACTGGAGTGCCACATAATCAAATATTAAAAGGTATGTTTGAGACAGTCATTCATATATTTTAATCGATATAATTTCTTTCATCGTTTAATAAATTCAGAGAGTGTACATTTCTTGTCAGTGTTGCTAAGCTACATTACTTCACAGCTTGTCAAGGTTTGTTTGTTTTTGTTTATCTATAGCTCATTATCGAGCGAGTCCGTGACCTTAACGTTAGGTGCATTTTTTCTTTAGCTATGACATTGTGGTTTACATTGTGGAGATTCGCTTTTAGTTTCTTTAAAAAGTCATTTTAACCAGCTAACTAGCTAATTGGTTTGCTAGCTTATTGTGTTTTGGTGACCCCAGTTCTTTTATAATTAGGAAAAATACAGATTCTTAAACACTTTAGGGTTAAATATATGTATGCTGGACAGACGTCATTGAATTTAGATTAAATTAAATTGCGCCTTTAAAAGACAGCTGTTATATTTCTGTAATGTTCTCAGCGGTTCTTGAGTCCGGTGGCAATGGCAAAAGACCCGTTGGCAGAGGCTGAGCTTCATTTCGATGAACTCAACAAACTACGAATACTTGAGCCTGACGTGAGCCAGAAAACAACAGAACTGAAGGAGGAATGCGAGGATTTTGTTGATAGTGAGTTTAGTTTCGCTATCTGTCTTGTATGTATGGATTGAGCATCATTTCTTTAGTAAGAAAAATGTTTTGCATATTTCACTTTTTCTCTTCATCCACTTAATTTTGTACATTTGTTAAAAAAACAGAAATCGGACAGTTTCAGAAGATTGTAAGTGGGCTTATTGAACTTGTAGATGAACTGGCAAAAGAAGCAGAGACTGAAAAAATGAAGGTATGTAATTGTATTTAAAACAAATGTCAACATCTGTATTTAGTTCTTTTAAATGACCCAAATTACTATTCCTTAGGCCATAGGTGCAAGAAATCTGTTGAAATCAGCTGAAAAGCAACGAGAGGCCCAACAGCAACAGCTTCAGGCTCTGATCGCAGAGAAAAAAATGCAGCTGGAGAGGTGTGCAGTTCAATTTAACATGTATTCAATCATGCACCACATACCGTGTCTAATGGGAGACCTATATATCATATGTGCTCTAAATTCAAACTGATTGTTTGTTTTGCAGGTATCGGATAGAATATGAAGCACTTCAGAAAGTGGAAGCTGAGCAGAATGAATTCATTGATCAGTTCATACTGCAGAAATGAGACTTCTAGACCCTGTATTCCTAGACGCAAAGAAGGCTGTGTGTATCTGATTCATAATAAGTTCTGGATCCCTCACTACGTTATTTGAGTCGAACAGTTAACAGATGACAGTAGATTTCTGTTTCATTGCATATAACTCTCTCTATTGTGTGGTCATCTCCTGATGGCACATTTGTAATCTTTCCAACCGTGGATCATAATCTCAGATGAATACTATTTATATACAAAATGTTATTTATACTATTTATATGAACAATTACTTTGTAAATTTGATCTGTTTTACAGCAGGAAAATACAGTATTTGCATGTTACTGTAAATAATTCCATCATGATTTCATTTTGGGAATTTATTTTTATTTTTTGTGTGATTTGTATTTTAACTGCTGTTTGTGACTTGAATCCAGCAAGTTTTACTTGATCATATCCTCATGGCATTTTTTTATTCTTTGTTCAAGGGACCACACTAAAATATTTTGCATAGAAGATGCTGAAGTCCCAGACTTGATACAACCAAATAGTGCATTCATTTATTTTTTGTTGACATTCACCTAACTGTTAGATCAGGTGTGTTATCTTGATATGTGACATACTTCATACGAAGATGGAGTAATTTTAAATAAAAATATATTTTGCATTTAAACTCTTTGGTCATCATTACCAGAGCTGTAAACTAGAATTACTACTCTGTGGCTAAAAATGGTAAAAAATTACAGGAAGTTGTATAATGCTTGCAAATGCAATTTCAAAAAAGGAGGATAGTTTTATTTTTTTAAATTCCTGCCGTTTCAACACTGGCGGCTTATAACAATGAATACATTCATCCTTACACACACTCATCAAATTAACAGTAATTTGCGGAATGAATAAACTGGCATTTATCTCTGTTTCTTGGACTTTGAGGAAGCTTTTCCACTTGGAGAAGTTGAGTTATACGTTGTGCTGAAGAGCATGGTGAACAGAATCATGATAGGAATGATCAGATATGGAGCGTATATAGACACAAGGGTCAGACGTTCCCTTAAAGTTTGCGGACCTGGGTGTGGCGTCAGAGGAAAGTCATTGAAAATAATGTGACTTAAAATGGGGATTAAAGTAGTGGCCACGTGAACAGAATATATTATTGCTGGTGTTCTGATCCACCTGCAGCCACCTATAAAACAAAAAGAAGTAATATAAACATTGTACAAATTATGACTCAATTATTTTTACCACTAGATGTCACCACTGTGCCATACAAAACTAGTCATTTAACAAATATCAACAATTAATCTACTATTAGTTTGTACTGAACTGACCTTTGAGGAAAGCGTATGCTGCAATTGGGAAAAATGGCAGCTGGACAAGAGCCTCGCAGAACACAAAAGATCTAAACCACACGGGTGGGTCCAACATCATCGGATCTTTGAATTCAGCAGCATACCACTGCAATACGTTTTTCAGCTGTAAAATATAACATGTATATACATTAAGGGAATTACAAAGGATCGTAGATCTTATATGGTTACCGACTAAAGTGACACATAAATGATCAGCGCAGCGCAAAGTTCAAACTCACCTCAGGTGGATACACATGTTCAGGAAGTAACGCTTGAAGATCAATAATCAGAGTAATCGGAATGTGCGATGCAAAGTAAATGAAATATAAAATTTCTAAGACGCGCAGGAACATTTTGATATTTTTTAGACGTCAAATGTAACTGTATCGACTGACTTCCAACTTTAGAGCGCATCAGTGGTCAGTGTAGAATAGCGTGTCGCTCCGCCGTTTCTCATTGGTCCACCTTGTTCAGTATTCCTGGTGTTCTTCTTCCTATTGGTCCATCTGCTCAGTTGATTCCTAAAGTGGGCGGATTACTTATTGCCCATTGGATAATAATCACGGAGCGTAACGGTTAATACAGCCCACAAAACGTAACCATAGTTTCCGCCAAATATGGTTCTTACCAGAAAATTGAAACATGATGACACAATGATAATTCAATTAATTTTTTTATTAATAATATCAGCTCTGACATTATGCCGTTAATAAGAAAATACCTACTAATTAAAAGTTTTAGTTGAAATACTGACATTTTGTCATTAGAGTTTTGTATTGTCCATATCTACACAGAATTGAGTTTTTAATAAAAATGTTGTTGAATAGCACACAACTGTTGCATGATTAAATATGTTTAAGAACATAATTTACATTTATGCATTTGGCAGACGCTTTTATCCAAAGCAATCCCCTGGGATCGAACCCACAACCTTGCGTTGTTACCACTGAGCTACAGGAAAGCTTCTACAAGAAAGAAGACTAAAATTTGGAGTTCATTTTTGGAGTTGTTTCTGCGGTCATCATTCTTTGGTTGTCAACGTCCACATAATCCTGTAACATATAAATCATTTCTTATCACTTATCTGTAAAGCAAAGGTATGAAGACTTCAGGATGAATCAAGGCGGGAGATAGCTCACCCCGTCACTTTCCACAATGTTCTCCAAGTTCCTGGCAATGTCTGTAAATGAGGGTCTGGATGTGTACAGGTCTGACCAGCAGTCTCGCATAATCTGATCTCTACATTCAAAAACAGATAGATAATTATAATAGATATGAAGATAATGATTGAAAACACAAAGCATCACATTCAAAACAATGTGAGTATTGTGGTTTAAATATTACATAGGTTAATATGATAAGAAAATTAAAATTCATTAAGTAAAATTAAGATTCAAAAGTGCTTACATCTCTGGACGGCATGTGCTGGGGACGGTATTCTTATATCCAGAACAGACATTATACACCACTTCATCAGATGTGCTCAGATTCGAAAACGGCAAAGCACCTGTTAAATATAATAATGATCAATAATCATTTATTTATCCACCCGTCTAAACATTTATGAATTATAGCCAAATATCTTCTTAATGGGTTCTCACCAAATGACTGCATTTCCCACAGCACAATACCAAATGCCCAGACATCACCCTTAAAGCTATAGTAGTTGTTTCGGAAATATTCCGGAGGGTACCAGCGCAGGGGCACACGCTCCTAACAGAACACATTAACAGGAGAGAACGATTTTAGAAGGATGACTGATGGAATGATGCTGGAGAAGTACGGCTAGATTATTAGTTCACCCTGTGTTGTTTTTTTCGGCTGCTGCGTCTGCTCTTCATGCGGGTCAGGTCTCTGGCCAGGCCAAACTCTGTTACCTTCACCTCCCATGGGAATCGACTCACCAGAATGTTCCTCAGGGCAAGGTCACAATGCACTACCTGGATGATTCATAGAATATTATTACTCTTTCCATTCTGTCATGACGTCATCATGTTTATTTTGTAAACAGATGATGATTTAAAAAATGCTAAATTAAGACAAAAGCTTTATTCTTTTTGTGTGTGTCAGTATGTAAAACCATTTTTGAGCGTAAATGTTCCATGGCCAGGGCGATGTGGTAAGACGCGATGGTGAACTGGCTTTGTAGCTCAGGGTCCGCGCTCAGTTGCTCTTTGTTCTTTTGAACAAAACTGCGCAGCGTGCCGTAGCTCATGAACTCCATGATCAGCATATACGGCTCTGAGAAAACAGACACACACTGTAAAAAAAACGACTTTGCAAAAAAATGTTACTGTTATTTTTTTTACAGATTTTACTTGTATAATGAAAACATTTAGTAGTTTAATAGTTAAAATGTAACAGTTTTTTTTACAGATTTTGAAATGTGGTAAAAACGTCAAGTTACAGAAAAGACTTGAAAAAAAGAAATACTTTATATTTTACATGAAAAACAGGAATTTACAAGATTTTTTCTTTTTAAAATGCGGCAAAAAACGGTCCAATTACAGACAAAAGACAGCAAATTTACACATGCTATTTTACGTTCACCCCACTTTTTCACAGGATTTTTTACAGTGCTTGCTTGGTGGCGTGGTGGAAAGAAAAACATTTTTAGGACAATTGTGACAGATAAAATGGGTATACTTCTGCTTTCCATTAACTCAATTCGTGAAACATGACGTTAGCAACATTAAAATAATGAATTTGAATACCAGGTCTTTTCTGTTCATTTTTGTACCAATATTTATATGTTTAGCTGCTAGTGAAAGTCAATAAATTTAAGGTTTATTATAGAGTCACATAATCCATAAAGATCTCCATAAAGATTTTACAGTTCTTCACTGCCACAGTTGCCTTTGGCTTTTGCCTTGAGTTTACAAGATACCTTTTCTGTACATTTTCATTTGTATTCTATAAAGCTATAAAATGTATGTTCGTGAAAAAGTGCTGTGAAATAAAATAACTTGATTTAATAGAAAAGTGCAGCATTGTGTCTCACCCTCTATTGTATTCCAGTCTAGCAGCTGCATCACATTTTTATGATACGCCAGCTTTCTCATAATAGAAACCTCATTTTCCATCTGCTTACTGGTGATACCTGGAAATTCCAGCAAGTTGTATAAAACCACATGCTTATTTATTCACCATGTTTTTTAGATTTGATGTTCTACCTTCTTTTCCAATTTTACAAGTGACCAGTGAGTGGCCTTTACAAGTTCCTCTTGTTAATCTTGCTTTGTAGAAAACCCCTTCTCTGCCTGCTTTTATAAGTTGAATAAGCCTCAAGTCTGCTTTTGTGAACCGCGGTACCTAAACATAATTTCTTTGAGTTATACACACGTACAGTCACAAGATATTGATGCCATTTGATTTAAATTCACGTCTATACATCTTCTGTAAATCTGTAGCATCTTCAAATGTCTAATGTTGTAAATGTCATTCAGGGATAAAGAAGCTGACATTCGTCTAAAATGCAGCTTACCTGTTGAGAGGGCTTCCAAGGTAAACTGCAGCTTATTTGTTTGCTTCTCGTTGGTTGTGTTTGTAATGGATTTTCTCCTGAATGGTTTGCTGGATCAGGAATATCCAGGATGGTTGGAGATGGAGGAGGAGATTCATGGGAAGGAACTTGAAAGGCTGGTCTTGTCTGACTAAGCTGCCGTATCATCCTCTTCATTGACCGGTACCTTAAACCAGAAACTAACTGTAAGTCTCTACACGATTTACCCAAGAAAATCTGTGATATTATTCAAATGAAAGAGGGGATTGATAAAAAAGTAAGCAAAAATACTTTTTTAGGGCAAGGCATCCAAACACAATGATGAAGAAGATGGTAACAGCATAGACGCAGATTAGAATAATGTGTTCATTGCTCAGCTCTGTAAAAGAGAGAAGCAATTTTTATTTGATGGCCGAGGAAGGTCGAATCTGACGTGCTTAATAATATTACATGTAGAAGTATGTTCTGTCGCTTTATTTGAACATTATGTATACAGTGTTATAGCCATTAAAAGTGTACTCACTGATTCCCTCCATAGCCATATTCAAACCAAACGCCTCACATATTTTTCGAAGTCATCAAGTCAAGCTATTTTAAAACGTACTAAATGTAAGAAAGACACATTTTTAAACCAATTTCATATAATTCAGCTAATATTAGAGATTGTCTCACTACGAAACATATTAGGATAATTAAATATCCAACATTTCTACCAGTATGCCACTTTCTTTTAGCAATAATAATCGAATGTGGAGAACAAAACAAACATGTGAAACTCACCTTTTACTCACTCACTTTTTTAATGTAGCACATAAGACCCTTTTAACCCCAAGCTGAAGTCTTTGTTTAATGCAAACCATTTTCTAACCTTCTTCTGCGCGAGAACTCAATCTTATGAGCGTGCATGAAGACCACTGAGGCAGAGGTGTTCATCAGAACACCAAGCCACATTTGTAGACTCCAGCACTTGTGGTTTCTAGCACAAGTCTATAAGTAGCACAGCATGCACGTTTGTGTACTTCCTGAGTGAAGCATGCAAGCCTTTGGATAAAAAAAAACAAGAAACCCACCCAAAACAGAGAAATGAAGGAGGCGATCGTGATTCTCGCTATTTTAATTTGCATATGTCATTTAAAGGAAAAATCGTATGGAAAAACTGAGTTAATCGAGAAGGAAGTCATTAGGTTAGTTAAAATGTCAAATGTGGCCTGAGTTGAAGAATGAATGCAAGACGGAGGGTACTGGACGTTATATAGAGGTGTGTGGTTTCCTCTTTCTTGATAAGGGAAACAAATCATTCACTAGCGAGTCGTGCACATTAAATATTCCCTCTCAATAGAAAAGACGCACACGTAACTGCATCTGGCTGCATTTAATTCTTTTCTTGAATAATTGTTACAGATCAACAATATCACTCCATATACAACTACAAGTACATTTGTACAGATCTTTTTCAAATACATCATTTTCATAGGCGTATTTACAAAACATTTATGTACATTTGTCAGTGCAATGTCATTTTTATTCTTTAAACAACACTTTACAAAATAAAGTTCATTAAATTAATACATCATCAAAATTAATTTAACAAAATGATGACTAACAACAGACAGACACAAATCAGAAGTTGATTGCACTACTAGGAAAAATGAATAAATTATCCCTGTATCAAAAAAGGTGAATATTTAAAACTCGTCTGCACGTTTATAGTTTCAGATTATTAGTTACTGTAATTGTAATGCAGTTTCCAGGAAACATTTATAATTCCAAGTTAAGCCAGATTTCAAATGGAGAAGAGTGAACGATCAGAAAGAGAAACACTCCAATACATTTTAGTTTTCAATATTGAATATCCATTTTTTACATTAAATATCTAAAAGTGTTAACAGTTTATTGAACATATCTGCATCAATTATGATTATTATCATTGTCATACAACTTTACAGTTGTGTCGATTTCACAAACATTTATTTTTTCTGACAGGGATAAAACCTTTCTTTGTTGGCAAACATTTAGTTTGAATATCCGTGACATGAAAAATGTAAAGTACAGCAGCAAAACGGGTATGGGCACAATTCCCATGGGTTTCATTCTCCCTTATAAGAGAAGCTCATTCTGTTGATGAGTTGCTGAAACGTAAGAGCATTTCATACATATTTTCACAGTGGTAATAAATGTTTAGCTCTATTCTCAACAGTCACTAAACAAATGCTACTAATAACCTGAAACTGTCTACAACACAGAACGTTCAGCAGTTTAGTGAGAATGCTGTTCTCTGAAAGCAAAAGTGATTACATTTTTGTTGTGAAAAGACACTTCCAGATAACACTGTTCCATACACCCCATCCTTTTCCTGGTACTCTCGTGCAATGACAATAAAGTAAATTGTATTGTATTGTATATAAATGGTTCCTAGACATGTTTACATGACTAAGTAAGACATTTTGGCTTGGACGTGTGAAGTCTCTGTGTGAAAGTTGACAGATATTTCTCTCGTAACTGTTTTATTCCCTGCCTTAAGTTTTGTGAGGCAAGAAATACAGTGGTAACAGGAAAGCAATGTAAAAACAAAGTGTGCACACTACACTGTTGTTGACACTGAGATTTGATCAGACCGCTGAGATAAGTAAATGAATGTGGTGGAAAGCCCGCACAAGTAAAGTGAAGTACAGCGTTAAAAAAATCTTCATGATAAAATAATTTGTATAAAAAATAAAATAAGAACTCAAAAATATTAAGGTTAACATTTATACTCTGAAAGACGAATGAAGCAAATTAAAGAAAAACCAAAATAACAAATATAGCATATGCCGTGCATATGCGTGTAGCAATTTGGCAGTGGAGTGGGAGAATATTTTATTTTTAAGTGGTAGAAGATATTAAAATTAAATATTAAGGAGCTGGTTTGGGAGCTGAATCTTATCTATGAAGATTTCAATTTCTACCCTCCAACAGTATAATACTGACACGCTGATTTTCTATCTATTAACAGTTGGCTGATACGTTTCGAAGATGTGAGGTAGTGTATAAAATTACTGGATAAATTACTGGACATAAAGTCTGAAGCTAACTATGACAAGACAAAAAACAAAACAAAACAAAACAGAACCAACTTTTAGAGAAACCTTTAGGGCTCTTTAATATAACTATAATTTAGATCAATGTAATATTTAATCCGTTCCCTAATTAAAATATTCGGTTTCTAATCATGAGCAATTTGCAATTTGAAATGCATCAATAGAAACTCTTTTCTGAAACAGTTATATAATTGCATTTTTTAAGCTATGAAATTTTTAGATTTGCCCATGTGCACTGCAAAGTGAGAAAAATCCAGTTTTGCCTGCCTGATAATGTTGATATCAAGGGTTTGGTTAACGTTAAGTCCAGTATTACAATTTTTGTTTGCTTGGCAACAATGACATCTTTTTTTCTACTGCTACAGTTCTTCTGTTTAGTCACTTGTTCACTCACCCCCTCAGCCATTTAACTAAAGTGTCAGGTACCTTTATTCTGAAAGCCGAATTCGTGGAGTCCACTAACTCATATGTTGTGCTTTCAAAATGACGGTGCTCTGGGGCAGCGCTGGCGTTTTAGTCCTCATTGCACTGGCAAACCTACGGACTCCTAGTGTCCTTTCGAGAGCGTAGAGGAGCACGACATCACTGCAGCACACAGTACTTCTTGTAGTCCGATTCAAAGTCTTCATCCATGCTAGTGGTGTCTGCCATCTTCTTTCCCTCCGTTTTCGGCAGGAACTGCGAGTAGTCCACTCCCTGCTGCTCATAGAACAGGATGTAAGCTGAATCTGTGTCAATCTCGTCCGAGTGAACTTCCTGAAAGTAGACAAGAAATGTTTGTTCTAAGTGTTGCTCAACACTGTGAAGAAATAACTGCATTTCTTCTCTCTGTGCAGAACGTTGCAGTGTTGATGAAAGAAAGATCTTACCTTGCAGCTGCTGTCGTTGTAACAGTACCATTTTTCATTTGGGTTTTTGGCATAAGTCACATAGTGTCCCCCTCCCATTATTCCTGAATGACACTGAAACAAAAACAATCATTTTCCAAGCAGTGTATACAGAGTTGTTAATATTTCTCTTGCAAATCTTACAAAAATATTGATATTAAAAACTTCCAATTACCAAATAAAGTGTTAGCCTTTAAAAAAAAAGATAAAGACACGGGACACTTACTGAGATTGCATATAAATTGTACAAGGGCTCCAGACAGATGTCATTTCTTTGGCGAGGGGTGTCCAGATCAGTGCTGACCTCCGAGTGTCCGTTACTACCCTCCTGTCCCAATCCATTCATCATGATGACATCGCAATCAGTGCTCGAGGCATCCAGTGACCAGGAATCCTGCACGTTTGTGTCAGACGACATTGCTGCCCCCTGATTCTCCCCGTCTGTGGCGACGCCCTGCTCAGACTCCATCTCGCTCTCTTTGCCGTTGCTCATGACGCTGCTGTCAAGGTTTTCTTTGCTGCTAGAGAGTCGATGTCTGCTGCCCAGCTGGGGCAGACGCAGACGGCCCTGTTTACGTCCAGTGTTTCTAGGGCTGCCACTGGGACTGCTGTTTCTGCTCAAGGGGCTGCCCACCCTTCTGATGGAGGACGGTGTGGCTGAAACAACAGGAGACTCTCAAGTAACGTTCTTTGAAAAGGAGAAAGAGGGAGAGATAGAGAGACGTACCTCTTCCAGATGATGGAGGACTGGCTACAGTAGTGGTAGAGATGGTGGACACAGAAGATTCTCCTCTTTCCAGTCTCTGGAGCTCCTCTACAAGGCACTCGCTTTGGCTCTGTAGGCTGCCCATGCTGTGAGACACATCCCGTGGGGCCAGGAACACACTGGGGTCAAAGCTCTCTCGTGGAAACTTCACAATCTTTTGAGATTTGATCCAGCGACCGTTGACAAACTGGAAGCGTTTTAAATGAACAATCTGAAATACAAAGTAGACAATTAAAAGCTATTCATCGGTCTCATGGTCTCAGCAACAGAACTATGAACTACAGTATGTTCAATGAACATTTTTGCCTTTTGGACAAACACTGCAAAAAAGAAAGTTCTTAGTTTTTTGTCTTGCTTTACAGAACAAATATCTAAAATCGAGAAACATTTCCTTGACAAGAGAAGTGACCTCAGATATCAAATCCTGTAATCTGAAAGTTTATGCTTAAAACAAGCAAAAATATGTGCAAGTGGGGATATAAAAAAAATGTACGTTTTAAAGGGGTCAAATGGCGTGAATAAGTGTTTTTATGTGTCTTTGGTGTGTTATAAGGTGCCCATGCATGTATTAGACACGTAAAATTGCGACAAAAATACATTTTCGGAATAAAAGATGCATTCTACCTAAAAGCGAATGCTCACCCAGACCTGCCTGACACACCTCGTGTAACCACACCCCCACAAATCTACTTCAGTTTTAAGTAATGTAAATATTAAAGGCAATTTCTTGATTTAGCAAGCTATAATCTGATTTACATAACATTGTACAGGGTTAATACACTTAATCGCTTTTGGGAACAAAATTATTGCCAAATTAAAAAAATTGCCAGGTAAGTGGCATCAAATTCAGTATATCTACCTATCAAATCAAACCTTTGGTTATAATAGTGTTCTCAATCAAATATTGTTTTTCCTGCAAGTATGTGAAATCAAGAAATATAACTGTGGGATGTTTCTGACCAGAACGGGGGGCAGCCTCCAGAGGTCCAGCTTCTTGGTGGCCAGGCGATGAGTTTTACACTTGGAGCAGTAATAGAGCTCATCCTCTCCCAGTTCTTCTTCACTGGTGAATGCTTTCAGACAGCTGTCCAGACTTATGGGTTCTGCCTGAGCCCTCCGACTCTGTTCAACACTAGGATGCTCGTCCACTATCTGTTCACACACCCATTAAACACATATAAGCTGCTTGAAACCCATCAACAGAACAAATAAAAAAACAACTGAAATCTGGATTACAATTACACCCCGTCTCATCAGCAAAAATGCAGCCGCTGTTCCATATTGGCTTTAAATGGAGTCTTATAGTTTCTTGAAGTGTTGAGTAATGGTACTCACCCTTTCCTGAGACGTCTGGTAACGGAGGTGAAGGGCGGTGGGGTCCCAGTCCACGGCGATGTAGGCATTTCCTAAAGATGCTCTGTCCTCATTACACTCCACTGTGCAGCCTCTGCAGAACCTGGAAAAGTCAGAGAGCCCTCGTCAGTCATAAAAACGGAGGTGAAGTTTGAGATATGCGTACATCAGCACAAAACTGCTGAACTAAACCATCGTACCTGTACCACGGACACCAGGCACAAGAATTCCCATCTTTCAGCACCACTCGTAGAGTAAAGGGGTACTGATAGCCCATGCTGTCATCACTGCAAGAGGACATCATATTTTACAGCACCTCAAATATGAAATATTCAACATACATACATGTTGACAAATCTGTAACGATGCATTTGAATACCACTGACCAGTCCTGAGCATGATTGCTGGCTTCCTGTGGAGGCAGAGGGCTGGCGAGGCGGGACACCTGGATCCACACGGCATCATACAGGTCTTTTTTACTGGTGTGTACCGTGCATGGCACAATCAGAGGCATGCCAAACAGACTGGCCCTGTTCTTCTGAGAGGACAGGAAGTACAGTTCCGTCCGCATCTGAGGAGACAGACCTTCCAATTAGAATGATTTTAAACCCTGCAAAACTCCAACTGTGAAGTCAAACTTTACTGCTCACCATTTTTCTGTGCATGGCGATGATGTACCCGATAAAGGGGCTGTCTGGCACTGGCATGGCATGCCCATTTGGGATACCATTGGCGAGGGGCTTCTCCGGGCTGCATGGAACAACCGTGCTGGGCATGCCGTTGGGAATCAGGCTAGAATTTCCAATGTGATTGTTTCCTGCCGTCCCATTGGCCATAGGTGGAGATTCTACAGTAACTATTGATAACATGGTTATTAAGACATTTGTTTTAGAGAGATCTTCAAGTCGGCATGAAACGGAAGTAGCTATTGTCTTTTTTTCCATATCGTGACGTATAGTCTAGTAAAACAACTTCTGAAATGAGAAAAAATTTGGGGCGGGACTTGATTTCGTTCATTGAGTACTGATTGGATCTTTGAAAGCTGGGCGTTGCCAACGAAATGTAGTCAGATGTGTAAGCCAGTTTGCAATCAGTCAGTCATTGAAGCCCCGACTGCAATTTTCTTTTCTTTTAATAAGGATTTGCACAAATAAATATTTTAAACTTAATACTGCGACACTGTGTAAACATTTAGAATGATCATTTTTCATTTCAGGCTGACTTTAAAAGTAAAGAAGATATAAGTGTTTGTTACCTGTTTGCACTGGAGAAGTAACTGAGGTGGGTGAGCCGGGTACAGGGATCTCAAATGCACATAAGAAGCAGTTCACAGAGTGTCGTACTTTCTGGTTGTCCTGAGGAAAATTCTAAACCCGAGATAAGGCTTTGTTTTAAAGTTAGGCCTTGTCACACTGATATCCACAACAGTATCTGATGTGGTGAGTTGAACTGACCTTGATGTTAGAGGTGTGGACTTCAGCCAGCAGGATCTGCTCAGGTTTCAGGGAGCACAGCTCGCTCAGCTGTTTCTTCAGGCCCATGTACTTCTCATCCATGTTGAGACGGAGCCCGTACCGAACCGGAGTGGAGCCGTCCAGCTTAATAACTTCCGATCGAAACAGGTTGTAAGTGAGTGTTTTCTTTATTTGAATGTAACGTTTAGATGATTTGAGAATTTTCTGCTCAAACTCACCAGTGATTTCTAAGTGCATGGAGCTGTCCATAGGCAATGGCAGAGAGAGGAAGTTAAAGGGGTCAAAGCGGGCGCTGATGTGACCACAGGTCTTACACTTCACCTGGGACCTGAGCTGGCCATGGAAAAGATCGACTACGATAGACCGGTTTCTGCGCAAATGGTTCTCCCAGGCCTACAAAGAAACACACACATTGTTAAATAAATCACATTCTATTGTGAATCTAACAACTTATCGTCAATGTTTATATTAAGGAATCGCCAATGCGTCCATTTAGATTCAGTGCTTTGCTTAAGTTTCGAGCCAGGCAGGAACTGGTAAACAGCGAGTGGATGATGGAAAGCTATGAGAGTCTGACACTAACCTCTGTGGCAACCTCATGGTCAGGGCGTCCATCGCTGTCTTTCAGTTCCACGTAAGGCTTCTCGTGCACACGGTTCAAGTCTTCGTGAAGCCCGTCCAACAGGAAGGCGAGAAGCTCCTGTGAATCTTGTTGCTGAAAGCCGTTGAATCTTGGAGCGTACTTTGCTATCGTCCACTAACAAACAGAACCCAAATGTCAGAGCACATTTATGGTAAAAAACTAATATTTGGGTTTGGTGTTTGTGTTAACAGTAATGGTTTACGCACCCTTAGTTTCAGGGGTGCAACGTTTTTCTGGGTTCCGCTCCAGAGTTCTTGTACCAAATCGCCATAGCATTTGGCCATATGACCTCGCATTCCTATCGGATTGGTTCTGTCAAGACAAAGTACAGCTCATTGGTCAAAAGGTATGATGATTGAACGTCTAGATTGAATTTCCAAAGAGAGTTTTGGGAATTAAAATGTTCCGTCCTACCTGTTAAGCTCGTAGAGGTGTCGTCCTGAGATGAAGTATTCAGTGAGGGGCTTAGTATTGCTAACACACTGAATACTGGAGTTCATGAAGCATGTGTTACCTAGATTACTCAAACCTGTGGCGCCTTTCTCAGTAGGGACTGCAAACGAAACAGGCCAATATATATATGAATTATGAATGGAAGGTTAGTTGATGTTTGACATCAAGTCATAAGCACTTCTGTAAATAGTTTTTTTGTTTGTGAGTCTTTAAATGTCGTATCTGATGTTTATATAACTTTTAAATGTTATTTCCGCATTGACTTGTGCTGCTTCTGTGTCTGTGTGTTAATAATCTTTGTTACAATAAAAAAGTTGACAGAAATGTATTGTAGAACAATCTACACAAGGACAAATTTGGCCTAACATTATGATTTTTGTAAATGGTAAGATATTGTAACAGTTCTAAGAACTCTGGCAATTACCTTTGTGTCTGTCGATTTTGCTGCTGTTTGCAATAAAAGACATTTCCTCCGGCCAGCTCATGTCTTTGTTTCGAACTGGGGATAGGGGAAATAGTACTTTAATACCGTCTAGAAATATAGAAATATAACATAAAGCTGAAATCCACAAACATACCCTCAATGACTAAGTGCTGTTCGTCTTGAATTTTTAAACCTTCTAAAGTGTGATCTTCATCGTCCAGGAGCGTTAGGTAATTCTGATCAAATGAGTAAAACAATACAAAGCAAGATCAGTAAAAGGAACACTGTATGCTCACAAACTGCCTCATCCATTCACAACCTATACAAATCTTACAACCTTAAAGCATTTCCTAAGATCAATGCATTGTATACACACTATACCCTGCCATGAGGTCTGGCATTTTAATGTGATTGATCATAGTACAATACGGCTACATTAATGCTCTTTATCCAGTATCTATTATCACAGTCCCCACCTCACTGTTGTACAGCCAAAGGCGCATGTCCTCTTCTTTGATGCGTAACCTCTGGGACAGGTATTCATGAATGTCTTTAATGGTGCCCATCCGGCTGAAACAGCCCGTGTATGCCAGCACTCTCTTAAGCGGGGCGTTAGGAGATGGAACGTTTCCTGTGAAGGGAATAGAGCTGTCTTTAGCCTTCTATTTGTCACATGCAATACAAAACGTACCTGTTTAAAACCACCAGAAAATCAATTAGAGCCATTTAAAGGGATAGCTCATTTAAAAACTAAATTCTATCATCTATTATTCGCTCTCATGTCGTTTAAAACCAGTATATGACTCTGCGTGTGAGATATTTTGAAAAATGCCTCAGTGACTTTTTGCCATACAATGGAAGTCAATGTGGGCCAATAATGTTTGGTCACCAACGTTCTTTAAATTATCTTCTTCTGTGTTCTAGAGAAGAAAGAAAGTCATACGTGTTTAGAATGACATGAGTGTGAGTAAATGATGACAGAATTTTCGTTTTCTAGTAAACTTACCTTTCAAATCAACTTACTGTGTTCAGAATAATATTTCATTTTAAGACGACCGTAAGGAATGTGAAAATCGAGTTCATAAATATACCCTAGTATGCATGCTATTAAATCAATCAAACAATCAATCACAAAGAGCACACAGATCAATAACACGCACACAGCCCTACTTCCTGATTGACAGACGGAGGATTAGTTGTAAGGTAGCAGCAAGAAAGGGCAAAGGTCATTTTGTAAGGGAACATACATTAATCAATTAGTCTGGGTGATCTGAATAAAAATCAGATGTTTACAATTTGTCCATTATTGTGAAAAACAACAACACTCATTTCAATTTCAACAGTGATTACTGATTTCACAAAACAAGGTTTTGATTGGTATGATTGCAAAGCAAATAATTAGAGGAAATCAGGCAGGGAGTGGCCATCTCTACCCACACCAAACAATGTTCGGAGCCTGGCAGAGTCATGACTGAGTGTCATACATCATTTGTACTCCCACTATACTCTCATTGTTGAACAACAAGTAAATCCAGGTTATAGCTGAGCTTACTGGCTCACAGTCGCCCTAACCAAAACGAGCATCCAATTTTCATATAAACACTATAACCACAGCCCTAACTCAGTAGATGACTCCGACCTCTGTGCTAGGATCAGGTTCATTAGTGTGTTCAATCAGTACTCAAGAGATCTGGTTTTGCCTGGACCGGTTTTAGGAGATTAGGGGGGTGGTTTAGGCGGTGGGAGGAGCCTCTCTCTTGCTGCAGGCTTACGTTACCTCGCGGCATGTGTGGAGGGAGCATTCTCAGACTGGTCATACCCATATTGACCCAGATGTTGGACTGAGGGGTACGTGTGGCCGGCTGCTGTCGGAGGAAGAGGAGGTACCGGGGGAAAAGCTCCAGCTCTGGGTGATGCGTGAGTGTTGACGTGATGACCTGAGGGGGGGGACAGTGTTAGCGCAACAAAGAAATTTCTGCACTTAACACAATGAAAGAAGCTAACTTTTGTTGATTCGAACTAAACCAAATTAATTTTAATTAGTTACCCCAAAATAAAGATTCTGTCATCATTTACTCCCCTTTGAGTTGTTTCAAATCTGTATAAATGTATTTGTTCTGATGAACACAGAGAAAGATATTTGGAAGAATTCTTGTAACCAAACAGTTCTTGGCCATCATTGACTATCATAGTAGGAAAATGACAAAAGTGCCCCAGAACTATTTTCTTTCCTATATTCTTCAAAATACCATTTTTTGTGTTCAACAGAACAAAGATTTTATTCCTACTATGGTAATAATAATAATTAATTATCATTATACATTTATATAGCACTTTTCTGGGCACTCAAAGTGCTTAACATGGAAGGGGGGAATCTCCTCAAACACCACCAATATGCAGCATCCACCTGGATGATGGGATGGGAGTCATATTGCGCCAGAAGGCCCACCACACACCAGCTTATTGGTGGAGAAGAGACAGATAAACGAAGCAAATTAGTACATATGGGGAATGATTAGGAGGCCATGATGTATAGAGGCGAATCGGAATTACACCCCTACTCTTATTCAAAGGACATCCTGGGATTTTTTATGACCACAGAGAGTCAGGACCTCGGTTTAACGTCTCACTTGAAGGACAGTGCTTTTTGACAGTGTAGTGTCCCGGTCACTTTACTAGGGGATTAGGACCCACACAGACCACAGGGTGAGCACCCCCTGCTGGCCTCACAGCAACCTAGTTTTCCGAGCAGGTCTCCCATCCAGGTACTGACCCGGCTCAACCCTGCTTAGCTCCAGTGGGCAACCAGGGCTACAGGGTGATATGGCTGCTGGTAGTCAATGATGGCCAAGAACAGTTTGGTTACAAGCATTCTTCTAAATATCTTTCTCTGTGTTCATCAGAACAAAGGAATTCATACAGATTTGGAACAACCTGAGGGTGAGCAAATAAAGACAGAATTTTTGGGTGACCTGTTGTTTTAAATACTAAATGTGTATGGCTGGTGTGGACACTATTGTAAATGCTCATTTAAGAGTTACATACCGGACGGGGAAGGCTGAGATTGGCCCCAAACCAGTGGTAAAGTGCTCTCCAAACCGGCTCTGGCACAGTCTCAAAGTCCCGGCCAGCCATCAGCTGCAGCGATTTCTTCAGGCGACCTCCCTCCACAGTCAATGTAGGGGCCTGGACAGAACAGATAAAGACACAAGGACCGTTAAAAGCCATTCTGGATGAATGGGGTGGACAGGAGTGAAATGGCTTAACTAGAGTCAGCTACTAAAATCGATTGTGCGGTGTACAGATTTATTTGATAATAAAACAGATTACATTAATCCAAGACTGCAAATGTGTTTGTGACAAGGCATTACCGAAGCAAAACAAAAATGCTTTTAGTTTCACAAAACCCATTTATTTTCCGAAAAGATTTATTTGTTCAATGTGATTTCAATTTAAAATCTGGCACTTTTATGTAGTTTTCAGCTCAACACCTAGATGCAATACAAGAAAACTGAAAGTTGTTATTTTCCCTTCACGTGTCCTGAACGCTCTCTGGCAGTCAGTTTGATAGACAGGTAAATTCTAAATGTCAACAGCACGTGTACACTCACCTTCATGGGCTCAGTGGTTACGAGAGGCTGGTTGTCTATGGCACCGGGTCGCTGTGCAGCAGTGCAGTTGGGTAAATGGCCATTAGCGCTGGAAAAGCACTGGTTGTTGTTGTCTGAAACATTGTGGTGCCTGGCAAAGCAGACATCTGTGGCAGAAGAACTGATGTGTGGGGTGAGGTCTGAAATAGACACAAATAAGAAGTGTAGCTTATTTTCTGTATTGGCGTTTTGACTACTTTCTATGGGGTTTGCCTTAATTGCCTTTCTACATGATATTCAAACTTGCGTCCCTATGTGTTGTTGAGCTTGTACTCACTATGACCAGTGCTCTCGGAGGCCTCTGATGAGCTGGAGATATTGTCAGGGAATTTCTCTTCATGGGAACTAGGGGAACGGATCACTATTCCAGCTCTGTTCTGGAGAGCATCCAGAGGAGGTGCGGACTGTGAATTTCTCATGCCGCCTACCTGCACTGATGGCTGCTCAACGACTATGGACTTGTTATCCTGTTAACACAAAAGGATCATATAATATACTTATCTAACATGCCTCGGGTGATTAGGATCTTTTGGGAAGATATGCAGAGAGAAGATGTTATACAGAACATCTCGAGGTCTATTGATCATTTCAATCCCAACTGTATTTAAGTCTGTGAACACAACATCGTTGATGTGTAAATGCGGACAATCATGTATGTTTTAGGTTTCTTTTTTTTACACTCACATATCTTACGTAGTCCTTCCACTGCTGCCACCACTGCGTGGAGATAAGGAACCAGTTCTGTCCTGGCTGCAGTCCATGTCTGCTTTCTCTCTCCAGCCAACCCCTGTATCAGCACACAACTCGTTCACATTTCATCTGATTTACACACTTGCACCACATAAAACAAACGTTCCATACGTGCCTGATAAAAAATCTATAATAAACATTTTGTGAAATATGACTGAATCAATAAAACAGAAAATGATGGGATGATACAGCATTTATCAGTGCGCCTAGAAAATTCAATTGGGGTGTGAAATTGTATTCTCAATCTCTGTCTCCTGTAAAGCACAACACTCGTATTTGGCAGTTGAAGTACACTGGTTAGTATAAACAGATAAAGCATAATTCAGGGCAGTGAAATGCGACACAGCATTATTTTAAAGCTTGACGTATTAAGAAACAGAGGTTCGTTCCAGAGTGTGATTATGTGTGTCCTGACCTACACTCACCTAATGATCTGGCCTTCCTCTTCAGGAGTAGCCGGACGCAGGCCCAGGACGATATGACACACCTAAAGAAAACCACTTAAATAAATCATTCAAGGCCAGACCCATAACCCTAATATACATTAGATAACAGTTGTGTGCATACATTTACAAAACGTAGGCAGAATTTTACCTGAAACAGTAGGTTAAGGAACTCGTTGGCAAGAGAACTTTTCACGCTCCAAATTTGATAGTCTTCCAGGGTTAAGTGCCCTAGCTGTGAGGGGAAATACACAAACATTAGGTCACACACCTTAAAAAGCGTGTTAAAATCGACATTGAATGATAAGAAAATCAAAGCAATTACTTTTGTTGTATCGTGCATTTTCAGTATGTCCTC
The DNA here is from genome assembly GCA_008369825.1 of Triplophysa tibetana. NCBI lineage: Eukaryota > Metazoa > Chordata > Actinopteri > Cypriniformes > Nemacheilidae > Triplophysa > Triplophysa tibetana. Next base: position 11,868,910 of record CM017917.1, read on the forward strand.
TACAATGTCTGACACGCTGGAGCTGATCTCCTGAAATAAGCAGAAGCAGAAATCATGAAATCTATTCAGGCAATCTATGTAAAGTTTAATGTACAGATTCCATGTAAAAAATTAGATTTTTTATTCCATCTGTTTATATTCACTTAAGACAAACCGCCATTCACAATTACATATTCTTTGAATGAATTGTTTTCTTCTGATGTATGAAAATATGAGACCCTGGAGCACAAAACCAATCATAAGTAGCAGAGTACGTTTGTAGCAATAGCCAACAAATACATTGCATGGGTAAAAATGATCGATTTTTCTTTTGTGCCAAAAATCATTATGATATTAAGTAAAGACCATGTTCTATGAAGATATTCTCTCAATTTCCTACCACAGATATGTCAAAACTTCATTTTTGTGAGTAGATGCAGCAAACTGCCATACAATAATGGCAGGATACACGCCTACAAACTTTGATCGTTGCTGCCAGCTCTTTGGGAACTACGCACTTAAGTTTGGTATCTATAGGCGCTTTCCGACCGAATAAGTTCAGGAACAAAGTTCCGGAACGAGTGAAGAGGGCTGTCGTTCATGAACTAAGTTTTCCCATTTCCGCACCGGCAAAAGTGACGTAAGCCGGTCGAAAGAAACGTCATTTATGCGCGTCCATCGCACAACGTCAAACAACAGAAGTTTGGCCAATCAGTGTTTGCTTACGTCATGGTTCATTCCTATCCTGCTGGTTTAGATCCTGCCACGAAGAAGGAGCTAAAGTGTTCCCCCAAAAAGGTTCTCTGGAACTAAAATTCCATCTGCTTCCTGCGGTGGGAACACATCAAAAAGCATGCACTTCCGGCAAATGTTGTCGTTCCTGCGGTCCGAAAGCCCCTAATGTTAAGTTTAGAATTCCAGCTTTCCGCATTTCTACTCTCCACAATGTAATTACAGCAATTAATTGTAATTAATTTTTTTGCACCCTCAAATTCCAGATTTTCAAACAGTTGTATCGCGGCCAAATATTGTCATATTCGAACAAACCACACATGAATGGCCAACTTATTTATTCAGCTTTCAGATGATGTATACATCTCATTTTCGAAACATTGACCCATATTACTGCTTTTGTGATCCGGGGTCACATATGTTCCCGAAAACATACACTGTGTATTTTTTTATATCAACAAACATCCATGGATTTAAATAACATTATTAAATTCAGAGTCACATATAAAAGTGTCCCGAATAGGACATGCAAAAAAATCTGACCAGACTTGCTTTTACCTTTGCCTTTCAAAAAATGTAATTGGTTGACAATATGAAGGAGGCCCAAGATTCTCAGTGACAGCTCTTGCTGCATGAATCAATAATAAATCCAGAGGGAGCACAAATTAAATACATAAATCCCTCACAGCCCTGCAAGCCCTTGATTTGATCTTATTTGCATGAATCGCCTAACATTTATTTACAGGACACACAAACAGTATCGTGAAATAACATCCCCACAGTTGTCTGTTGCCGGACAAGGTGTTCTCAGCAGCACCATGTTAACCAGCTGTAAAGTGCTATCATATGCTTGTTTTCTGCACATACAGATTGTTAACCGAATCAGACGATCAGCTCATTGGCACTTACGGGAAGAGTGTCTGTACGGTTATCCTTCCACACCTCCAGCAAGGCCACCATCATTTCGTGAATTTCCTCCCTTGACAAAACTCCATCTCGATCTATGTCAAACACTTTAAAACAAACTGCACAGACAAAAATATATCATTTGTAAACATCCCCTGAGAAACGTGTACGTTTTTTGTTTATTTGTCTGCTAGCTGTTCAGAAAATTACTTGATTTTAAAGGAGTCATATGACGCGATTTCATGTTGTCTTGTATCTGTGGTGTGTTACAAGTTGTTCATGCATATATAAGACACGTAAAATTGGAAAAATGTAAGTCTCAAACCAAAGGAGAAGTTTTATTCATCCAAACCTGCCAAAACGCCTTGTTTAAAGACACTCCCACATTTCTACATCAGTTCCTGAGAAGCGTTGAAGAACAGCGGCCAAAATGTATACGCAAAGAAAGAAGGCGTACCTATTCCAGCTGTAGTGTTGTTGTTATTGCTGCTGGCATGTCATGGAGACACTTTGTGTTTCATTACAAATCAAAACTACTTAGTCGGGTCTTCCAAACGAAGACAAGGTTAAAAATCGGTTATTACGTTTTATTTACAACATTGTTAAAAAAAGCACAACTCCACAATCCAAATGTGTGCAGCACATTAGCACCTGGTTGTGCACAGTGGCTGTTTCTAAAGAGTTCGGCCAGATGCTTCATATAATGTGTTTTGTTGACTTTGTTGAGTCACAGCGTCAAAAGCTGCTCAAGAAGTTAGCTATAGTTAGCTGATTGTGAAACCTAATATTTATATTTTTAAACATACTAATCTTTTACGCTCTGCTGGCAAAGCCACCCTGGCAAAGTTGATTAATCCACTTGGTCAAATACATTTTCTGGATCATATTCGGGCTTGAACTCACAAGTTACAGGTGACATTATCAGCTGCCAATATGCCTTGAAGGCTGATGTACCAAATATGGTAAGGGGCGTTATATTTCCGCCACATGCTTGAGGTATTCACCCAATCATAACGCTCCTGGTAGCAGGCCAATCAGAGCACACAGCGCTTTTCAGAATGATGAGATTTGATAAAAATAGATGCGTTTCAGAAAGGCGGGGCACAGAGGAGCAACAGTAATGCACGGTGTATGCAGACGAATGTCCTTTTTTAACCGTAAACACACAATTTCATGGCATGTATGTTGTATGTAATACACCAAATACACACAATAATGTTCGTTTTAGCCATCCAATATGACCCCCTTAAAACTATATAGTTTTGCACATCTCCTGCTTCCTATTATCTCTGTGGAGAAAGATTTCTCATGAGGACATAAGGAAAAAAACACTCACACTTTTGCCTCTCAGCCACAGGGCCCCGACAACACGCTGAGAGTCCACACGATATTTCCTTAAAGTCTATGTGATTGTCCCGATTCTCATCAAAGGCATGAAACAAGCCTGAGACACAAGAAAATGTCAGTGTTAAGCTTAGCCAGAAGAAAAAATTATTCTTCAGAGATCTTTTATCACAACTGAACCAAGTCAAGCCTCCCACAAATGTTTCAAAAGTATATGAGGAGCAGGTGAATGTATGATGAGTGCTTGTGTATCATTATTAATAAAATAAATAATGTTTTCTTACCTTCACTTAGTGATGCATGAATAGGGGGTGAAACCAATGGGACAAAGGTTTCTAAATCAAAGCGTCCCGTCCTTGACTGGGCTTTCAACAGCCAGTACCGCTTTTCCAAGTCAATAATGTCCGATTCTTCTACTGCGAGAAAGAGACAAAAGATGTCAGACTTGCAGTGATATTATTTCTTGTCACGTGGAGTTAACCAATGTGCTCAGTACAAAACGTGCCCAATAGCATTTACACAAAGCACCACTGTTCAGATTACATTAGGGTCTACCGGTGTGTGTCTCATTAGATCATTTATATGAATGATAAGTGGAGACATAACAACTACTTAGTGAAAGCATGACTCATCCTAACAACATGAAAGACTGGACTATATGTATAGTGTTATGGTCAGGGGGGTTAAGAGGCCTTAGGACGACTAGCCTTACTTTCCCATAATCGCTAGCTTAGGGTAATAAGATTGGGGGTTGCCCCTCCCACATTGGCCGTCACACATAAAGTCAGACAAATGTCAAAACACAAGAATATGTCTCTGATCTTACCTAGGCTGAAGATTATTTCAAACTATGTGATTCAAAACACAGTACCTTTTCCTAGAACAGACTATAAAAATATATATTTCTGTTTACTGGATAGAGAAATAGAAAAATAGTTTAATGATTATGCTCTGAACTGTACTGTTTGACAGGGAGTCGATAGTTATCATTTCCCATGATGCTTTGAGAGAGGAGGTCTACTTGGGTCAAAGCCTAAAAGAAAGAAAAGACCCATAACAGACAAAAAAGTCTAAAGATCTATAGGTTTGTGAATCCGCCCGGCTTTGATCTCGATCAATGATTCAGTGTCATTTCAGAGGCGTTTGTGAATGGAAATCTTTGCAGTCACAGAAGTGCTATTCAAATGGGATCCGTTTTCTAAACGTTTGGTTTATGATTATAACACAGAATCCCTTTATTGATCTACAAAAGGGGCCACATCCAGACAACTGACAAAAAACGACTAAGTTAAACGACCAGATCTCCATGTGGTGTCAATGTATGGCTACTTGGTTATGACATTCTGTCCAGTATTGACATCGCGATTATTAAACAAGATTACTCATTGACTTGGGAAACAATTTTTTTTTTTTCAATTAAACTCTGTATTAAACTGAATAACAATTAAAAATGAATGTAAAAAATCTGGTAGAATACGTACATTCAAAAAAATTATATAAACATAATAAAACAAAATCTATTACTTAATGATAGATGACATAGCGGATTTATAACACAAGAATAAATAAGACAATCCATTTCACTTCTAAACACTTCCTGTGGCTCAGTGGTTAGAGCATGGCACTATGGCAACAATGCAATGTAAGTCGCTTTGGATAAAAGTCTCTGCTAAATGCATTGATGTATATGTAAACCCTATAAATATGATCTTAGTAATATCTATAATGTATATTATGATGTCCATGTAGAAGGAAGACATTAAGGAGAAAGTAATACTTGTAACGGTACTCAACCTAGATAAAAATAATGTTGTGCAGACATAGACATTCCTATCCAGACATCATTTGATATCTTAAGACTCCAGATTTAGCCGAAAAATTATAAGAAGGTGCTCCAAAATCTTTGAACATTAGATTAAAGTATATTCAAAATGAAAGAAAACAAATCTATGTACATACATAAAGTCCAAATATAATAAGCAAAGCTTAACAACTTAAATTTCACATGTACGCGTTATACATCCGTATATGTTATACGCGAAGATACATTATATATGTCCTACTTTAACTAAGAATCAAAGCGCCCTTTGCACTGCGATCACAACGCTCTACATGTTGAGCTACAGGAACGTTTAACAACAAACCCCTGATGGTATCAAGCAACATCACAGCACACTAGCCAATTAATGTAGTGACAAAATTCTCATTACTCAAAGTAAAATTATTACCCCTCAAAACTTTCATTAGTTTTGCAGTCAGGCATAGCAGGGAAGAACCGAACTGCTTGAGTGTCATTCAGCATTTTTGCTTCTGAAAATAAATGTTAATCTATAAACATGTGCTATATGCATCAGCGAAGAGCTATTGTTCATCCATCATGTTAATATGAGGCACTGTAAGTGATTCATTGAATGGTCTACGATGTCCTCTTATATTGCCAAGCATTTTTAAAAGCAGGCCAGGCTGTATTTGATGCTGTCTGTCTTTCAAGCCACCAAAATCCATTTCAGCCATTACTTACGCTACATTTCTATTACTTTCCCTGTTGTCCTGCAAAGAGCTTGCATAGCCAATGACAGAGAGGAAATAACAGGTTTGATCTGAGGCACATGAATACACATTGGTGTTCAATAGAACAAACATTAGCCGCCTCTTTTGGGGATGGAGACGATATTTTGTGACACATCAGAATCAAATGCTTGAAAAGTGCTCACCTCTTCAAATCTGTCCCCAAAGAGATTTCCAAACAAAAGAAACCCAAACCTAACTCTAAAGAAATGGTGACAATTTACAATTTCTAAAATATACTTTTCCTCACACAGGCCTATTCATACACATTTCAACCTCAAATCTGACATTCGTACATGTCATTTGCCAACTATCCACCTAAACACAAGAACTCACCTAAAGGAACGACTCTATCAGAGTGACAACATAAGAACCATATCATATTCCACCGCACATGTTACAACTCCGAGCGCGAGACGTGACGTGTCGTGTACCATCGCAAACTCCATAAAACCAATCGTTATGTCGGCAAAATGAAGTTACTCGCCATCACGAAATCCGTCAGCCTCTCCAACAAGTTATTCTCAGCCAGTCGTCACTCATCAGTTACAGGCCTTTTGGCGGCTCTCATCGGGCTTGCTGTTGGGCATATTGTGGAAGGTGCATGAAGACGTAACCCGCTCGTCCTCGCATAGATCCCACAGATCATGACTGCTTCATTCCGAGAGTGCGCGCACAGCCCTCTCACTGGGCTAAGAAGATAATCTGGAGTGGAGCGCAGATTACCGTGTGTCGCTCAGGTAGCTTCTATGATTGGCCAGAGATGGAGACACAGCTCAAGCTGTCCTTGATTGACAAACAAACTTCTTATTTTACTGAGCCATTTAATCAGTGCTTAGATCTTGGGTTGTACACACAGAAATTCTGGATATGTACTCTCATGTTCCCCACAGTGAAGAAAATAAGATCAAGGCCTACATATTCTTTTTTGGTGGAGGAATATGCTATAGATGGGATTGATCATGTTCATAAACTGACCATCCAATAAGAACCGTATACAGCTGGCTGATCAATGACAAAGACAAACTACTGCTTTGTATGCAGTCTAAAGTGATCTCTCACAAACAGAAAAGGCCGGTCAATAGTAGTTCTCGTTTGTCTGGTTTAATACCTTGCTTAACTACTTTCAAAACACCAAAACTAAAAAAAGAATCTATGATGACAAGCATGGTCACTTGTGAAAGAAGGTCAATGGAGCAAAGCAGCACATGCCGAAATGAATACATTAGAGTCCACCCACATTATTATTTCATGAAAGCAAACGCAGAGTGACTGAGCGGGTGGGACATCTTCAGCACCTAAATAAATCATTGTCTCTCTGAGCCAGCTCTCTGATATTCTGTCACTGTACAGGCCTGGGGTCTCTGAGCACACATGAGAGGACAGCGAACGCTGCCTCATCCTCCGGGTGTCAGTCTGGTTTTAATAGCAGGGTGGCAGTGACAGCTGGAGAAGGGCAGAGAGAGTGTGTGTGTTAACTGAGTAGGAAGTGTTGCCTGTCGCTTGCCATTATCTCACACAGATGCCCTTCTCCTAATAGAGGGGATCTGACTGATTTGCTGATGCCTCTCGTCTGTTGGGAGGCGGGTTGGAGGAAAATGGATGGAGTAAGATGTGCAGCCTCTATGCTCAGACATCTGGGGCATCAGCGGTTCTTCAGTGGTTTACAGAAAAACAGATTACTGTCAGCTTTAGCCACATAAAACACAGCTGAAACTTTACGCGATAAACTTTAAAGGGATACTTTACTAGCAAATCAAAATTCCCCCATGATTTACTTATCCTCAAGGCATCCTTACTGATTATGGTTTCCTTCTTGAAGAGTAATGCAGTTGGAGTTATAATACCGTGTATCATTTTACTTACAAGCGGTAGAATGGCAGTGAATGGGTGTTGACTTTTTGAAGCTCAAAAAAGTGCATCCATCGAACAAAGAACTGCTTGACAAGGCTCTGTGGTCTTAACAAAGGTCTTGTAAAACGAAATCAATGTGTTTTTTTAAAGCGCTATGAAACCCTTAACAACATTTATTTAGATGTTCGATTTTGATAATTGATGAGTTGGACAATTCTTTTTTCCGTAGTAATCGGATAAAAAGTTTTATTAGATCTTTTGCTTATAATGACTAAATCTGAGATGGGAAAACTATCAACAACTGAACTCATTTGCCTTCTCCCAAAATGTTGTGGATGTCTCCCTAATTAACACACCAAGGCCAAGTGGATTTAGGTATGTCATATTAGAAGCAGCCGACAACAGAGGGGGTGGTTGGCCAATCATGTCTCCAGACCTACATACTCGATTGAGCATCTGTGTGGCATCCACAAACGGAAGGTGGTGGAGCGCAAGGTCTCTAACATCCACCAGCTCCGTAATGTCGTCATGGAGGAGTGAAAGAGGACCCCTGTGCAACCTGTGAAGCTCTGGTGAACTCCATGCCCAAGACCTTGTAAACCCTAACGAATCACATGACACCAAGGACGTGTACTCACTTTTGTTGCAAGTGGTTTAGACATTAATTGCTATGTGTTTAGTTCTTTTGAAATTTACACTGTTATACAAGCTGTACACTGATTACTTCATATTGTAGCAAAGTTAACAGTGTTGTCACATGAAAAGATATAGTAAAATATCTACAAAAATGTGAGGGGTGTACTCACTTCTGTGAGATACTGTTAAAGTATATTTATATGTGAAAGACACTATATGCAGTATATATTTGGGAGAAGGCCTTCTACATGAATACATGACATTTGTTAAAATTGTGGCGCACAGAAAATAGCCATTTGGAGGTCTCGGTGGGCCTGAGCTTATATGGACCAGTATACAGTAGCTCAATGCGTCACGTTCGGAACTCAAACAGATTGAGGGGACTTCTGACACTCACAATGAGGGTTTCCTGACTAGCAATATTGCGATGGCAAACAAACGGTCGGCAAACCTGCGACAAATGCTAGTCGGCTAGTTAGAGCACCCGTCTCCCATGTCGGACCGATCGTCGGTTTGAAGTGCTGAAATAGTAAGGATCACCGAAATGCCCCCTTTCGAGGCCAGCCTACTCCCCCACTCTTCTTCACACAGCAGAGAAAAAATTCCCATTTTAATAGCATTTCATCAAAACAGCTAGGTAGAGTGTATCTGAAGAGGGGGGTTTCATGACCCTTTAAGAGAAATATTCATATTGACACAACCATTAACTTTAATGTTTAGCTTCTGTCATCTCTCAAATGCGTGTGAGCCAGAGGCTTGTTTTTTCCGGAAGATGACGTAGGCGTTTTGTAAGTTCCGGTGACCAACGGCGACCAACATTTTTATTTTCTTCCAAAAGGATAGTGTTATCTCTGGCGTGAGCTTGCGTCACCGTCATCTGCCTGAAAAACAAGCTAGACATCAACGTTAACAGCGCTGTCAATATGGATATTTCTCTTAAACAAACGCAGCGGATTGTTTCAGACCCTGAAGATCGTGTCGAGCAGTTCTTTGATCGATGGATGCACGTTTTGGAGCTTCAAAAAGTCAACACCCATTCCCTCCTGATCTACCGCTTGGAAGTAAAATGATATGTGATATTATAACTCCAACTGGATTATTCTTCTAGAAGAAAACCATTCAGTTAGGATGTCTTGAGGGCGAGTAAAACATGGGGAAATTTTGAATTGGTAGTAAAGTATCCCTTTAACTTTGGGCCATGCACGTGCATCCGATGAAACCGTCAACACATGTGCATGATGTCACAGTTTTCAGAAATTTGTGTTTTTGTAGTTTTACAAAGAGACAATTACAAATCCGTGTAAATGGAAAATGGTGTGTATATGCCCCCTCAATGTTTAATTGAGTTAACAAAGGTTTCAAAAACATGCCTTTCTAAACTAACATACATTGGACATTGCTGCAAACAAACAGGTCAAAGAGCATGCTTGTGAATTATTCAGTGTGTTCATAGTGTATTAATGTAGTTTGTAAATAGAATTGAGTATCAAGGAATAATGAGGAACACATTAAGAAAACAGAGACAAAGAGCATACTGGGAGTATGTACATGTTGAATTAAGAGTGTACTGGGAGAGGGCTCTCAGAACATACAAGAAGAGCAATGACACTTACAGTGAGTAACACCTGCCAGGGTTTGGTAGAAGGTGGGTGTGTCACTGTCGTCAGTCAAGGTGACACACACGCCGCCTGACAGCAACCAGCGGGAGAATGTGAAAGCCTCTTTATTCAGCAGCAGCCAGCTCTTAAACTTCTCATAATTCACCTTCTCTCCCTGCATAGAAATACACAGTAAATTTACTATAAATAAAGCGTTCTGATGAACCTGTGACCTGTGATCTGTTATTTGCATTCTCTGTTCATTGAATAAATGCATAGTCATTATTAAATATTTAGAGGATACTTCACCCAAAAATGAAAATTCTGTCATCACTTACTCACCTTAGAATTGTTCCTAATCTTTATTAATTTCTTTGTACTGATGAACACGGAGAAAGACATTGGGAAGAATGTTTATCCACGTTTTTCGCAATGCGCAAAATGACCCATTATGCCTTTTGTATAGGGCTAATGCTTAAGATTTCAGGTTCGCAGCTTGATCCCATTAGTAAGGCATAACAAAGTTAGTTTGAAAGCTTTTAAACTGACAATATGCTGTTTTAAATGATATAAAAGTATTATAACGTCAAAGAGCAGTGTCTAAATTATTTCTCAGGGCCCGCACGGGTATGAGTTTTTAACCTAGACCAGGGGTTTTCAACTGGTTCTGTGCCAGGGACCACCATTCTGAATACCAAGTAATCGGCGGCCCACTATTTTGTGTTTGTATGTAACAGGGTTGCAAGGTCCAAGAAATATTTCCAGCCCATAACCCCTAAAAACCCGCCCAAAAGGAATGAAAACTAGCCCAATTTTTTCCCAGTGTCGAATCAAAGTTAACAACTACCTAAAGACGTTTCTATTGCCATATTTTTTTTTATCTGAATGGATTCCTGGGTATTGTATATATTGTTTTGTTCTGTTGAACACAAAATAAGTTTTGGGATATTTAGGAAAGCAAACAATTCTGGGTCATGTTTGACTACCATTAATTTTTTTCTGCTATGTTGGTCAATGATGCCAAAGAATTTTCAGCAGCTAACATTCTACCAAATATCTTTGTGTTCAACCGGACAAATAATTGTATACAAGTTTGGAACAACTAGAGTAATTCATAACAGAATTTTAATTTTTGGTTGGAGTGTCCCTTTAAATATATCCCACATCTGCCACGCACGCAAATGGACGAGAAACATGTTTTCTCTTCGTAAAACATTCAGAAACTTGCTTAAGAAATATTCATGGTTACATTTATTGCATAATGTATAATGTGTAGAAGCACGTCAATGTTTTATTTGTTCTAGACGGCGTATAGCGCTGCTCAAACGTGATATTTGGCAGCCGGGAGAATCAAGTGTTGTACGCTCATGAGTGATTTCTTTCATTGTGTAACGAGACATTCACCTGACGAAACATTGGTAAAAATATCATTCGGGTGCACTGTTTCTAATACCGCCGCTAATTTCTCCTCTTTGGTTGAGCTGAGCTCCTGCGTTCCTCCCTGTAGCCTGTCTGTCAGACTCGTTCTCCACACTTTTGAGAACGGGCTGGTCCTGGAGTTGCCAGGTATTCTTTCGGAGTTTGAATACACAATAAGAAACTCATCAATTATCATTTATCCTTAGAATATAAATAAACATTTTGGCGGCCGCAGTACATTATGAGAGTAGCCCAAAAACGCGCAACCCGCGGCTCCATAATTTTTCCCGCAACTGCATTCTCAAAATAGCCCAATTGTGCTGGGAAACCGCGAACCTGGCAACACTGGTATGTACGTATATGTACGTATCCTGTGTCAGTTTGAATCTCAACTCAAATTCAAATTATTTTAAATATTTTCATTAAATTTAGTATTCACACCAATGCGCAAATATTCTGGAAATGTTTGGAAAATTAAATTATGGAAAAAAGTGATTTTAATAGTGAAATTAGGTAGGCTGGAATGCATGTCACGGACCACAGGCAATGCCGCCGCGGACCACCAGGGGGCCTATCGTCTCATGTATGTAGAAGGCGAAGAGCTTTAAATTTATGAAAACACTTAACGCAGCATTATTATTGGACGAATTCTTTGCCATAAACATCAACAGTTCACATTTCTGAGGCGGAGGTTGCTGTGTTCTTAACAGGAGAGTCATAATCTAACGGGAAGATTTGATACTAACACTAGATATAAATAAACCATGTTCACTCGTGTTGGATCTTTTATTAAATAACACAGTATTGGACACATCTAGATACTCCAGTCTGACTGGTTCTGGTATGTCATGTAGCGATACAGCTGCTGTGTTGTTAAACGTGCCTTTATTTATAGAGCTGACGTGGCCAAACATACACTTAAATACATACATTACATACAAAATCGGTTTAAATAGTGTGTATTTCCAGCATCATCCAATGTGAATATGGATGTTTTGAATACAGCGCCACTGTAATATTAAATTTCATTTGATATTATAATAAATTATTATAATGTCACTTAACCCTGGATATATGCTTCATGTGTTAATAGTGATGTTGTATGCAATAACAATAAAGAAAATAAAGTAAACAATATTTTTGCTTTCCTACATTCTTCAAATTATCTTCTTTTGTGTCAACATAACAAAGAAAAGGTCATTTTTCCAACTATGGTAGTCAATGGGGTCCAAGAACTGTTTGGTGATAAACATTTGTTCAAATATCTTTCTCTGTGTTCATCAGAACAAATACATTTATACAGCTTTGGAACAACTTGAAGGTGAGTAAATGATGACAGAATCTTTATTTTGGGGTGAACTGTCCCTTTAACTGAATTGGCTGCAACACTTGCTCTGTCACATTTTAAATGTATTGTAATAATAGCTTTCCTGTAGCTCAGTGGTAAAAGCATTGTGTTAACAATGCAAGGTTGTGGGTTCGATCCAAGGGGATTGCAAATACCTATGTAAAATGTATAGGATAAAGTAATGGATAAAAAGCTTTGGATAAAAGCGTCTGCCAAATGCCTAAATGTAAATGTAGAGTCGGGCTGTAATATAGAGGAATACTCATCAGCAAACACGAGGTTAAATGGTAAAGATATTGAAGGAAGTGTTAAAAGGCCTGACAAAGATTACATTTTAAAAACCTGTAATCCTTTTATCAGCATGCAAATACAAAGTTGGGGCTAGTACTAGCAAAACGGTACAAAAACAGTTTTTCCTACTCTAACGTTGCCTCTTGCTAAAAAATCATGATGAGGCGTATGTAAATTGCTGAGACTTCAAAAAATGTTTTCCATGACACTGTATAACCTTCTTGGTTATCAACTCAAAAGGTGATGAACATCCTTTCTGTGTCCTGACAATAACCATGACGAGTCATCTCTTAACAGGCCATTATTAACAGGCAGGTATGACTGTCGTACTGTCTCGTACTGACCTCAGTGAAGCACTTTTTAAGAGAGGGCGGGACTTCCCCGTCCACTGAACGGAGCATATTCTCCACATCCTCCCGGACCACATAGGTGCCCGAATCACTGGCGAACAAGCTGAAGATATCTGTGGAAGCAGAGGACATTCCGGTTAATCCACACATACACACTGCTTATCAGAGTCGAGCAGGCAATGTGTCTTCGCATCAATCAGTGTGACACTTCAGAACAGAAGGTACATCCATTGGGATTATCTAAACAGGGAACCTGAGGTTACTTGAAAAGGGTGTGTATGCAGCAAGGAGTTGGATTTTGATCTCAGGAAAACAGCACAAACAAAACCAAAGGTAAATTGCAGAAGATGATAAAATACGCTGAGCCTCAGGTGTGCCTGTTTGTTTATACTGCAGTTTGTTATGGAATTATTATCGGACCATGACGTGTATAAACAAATGTGTACAGATCTAATGCTTAACCCTCGGAACAGAGGTAGAATGAAGTGTGTATGGTAAATGGATGCAGCATAAAAGACTGAGTGGGCAGCTGGTTGAGGAACAAGTGTGTTATGTAGTCAAAGACCCTTGGCACACATACATTTGGCTTTCTCTTCATCCCGTCCTCTTGTTAATAGAACCAGCCCAACGATCAGGTAGTTGAAGTGTAGACCTTTAGATGTGCCACCGAAGGAGTTGTAGATCACCTACCACAGATATGAGAGAAAAGAATAGTGCTCATTAAATCTGATCCAACTCTAAATGCATATCAATGAATGGTATGGAGTTCTTTTGATGGCATTGTCTTGGACAAAACATGTTGTTATGAGTTAACAACCAATAAGGATTTCCAGGAAATCAGGGCTTGTAGGAATTCACAACCCCCTGCTCGTATTCAGAACTTGCCATATATTATGTAATAAATTATTAATTGTGATAAAATAATAAAAAAATAATAAACATCACAATTCAAGTTAAAATCAATTAAAGTATTTTGCAAGTTATACAAACTTTAAAGAAAACATATCTAATTTAAGTTTCGCCGAAGTTTCAAGTCCTTATTTCCCAGCAGTGTGCTATTACTAAATCTACTGGTGTTCGGCGCTTAAGGAAGACAGTCTGGTGTTATCTTACGTGCTTTGATTTCCTCAGAGAATCATCAGACTATTAATGGCAATGCTCTCTGGATACATATCTCTCATAAATCTGCTCTGACAGCTTTAGGTTTAATAGAGAGGATACATTCATTTCTCTCTCTACCCATCTACTGCAACACAGTTCACAATTCTGCAACACATTATTTGTAAAAATCTCTCAAAAACTGGCCCGGCAGGAGGTCCACCAGCAAAACGCTTCTGTCTTTCTGCTTGTGGTCCACAGTGAATTGGGAATTGACATGATTCACATTCATGTTTGGTGTGACACCATGTCTTTACCCATAACACTACATACAGGCTAAGTAAAATCTTCACACCCTAGGCGCCTGCTTCACAGTCTAGCATTCTGTGGTGTACAAGACAAACATTTACAAGAAAAAGGACTGGAGGAACACTGTAGTTCCTGCTATTTAGAACGCTGAGGTCTGTGGTTGTAAGTAAGGTCCCTCAGTAGGGCTCCTGTGTGGTGTGTCTGGGTTCTCCAAACATTGACACTGCCCTGTGGTGCCAGTCTTGTTCTTGAAGATTTTTAGGAGCTGTTGGAGGTTTTGCACAATTTGCAGTGAGCATACGAGTTCAGAGAGTGCAATTAATCCTGTAGGAATAAAGTTAGACTGTTGAGCAGAGTCCAAAATTAACTTTTGCCATTTTTACGGATTTACGGAGATCAGTATATTTCCATGGTTTCTTTAAAAATATTTATTCGGCTGTTCATTTGCTATGAGTGTCCAGTCCTTCTAGAGGGCGAATGTTTTGCACTGTTTAATCATCAGATTGGCCAAGAGTTAAACTCATGACACTGGACTTCCAGGAGCAAGGCTGATCACCTGACAATGGAACTATTTACGGTTCATTCCTAACATATTAGCAGCAAACAGTGCAGGTCATTTTGACAGTTGTGGCATATAACACTAATCTCTCAGTTCATAATTTGTTCCTCATGTCTCAATGAGACAAGTTAACAGTTGCTGACCGGCTTGCCAGTTCCGTTTGGTTTTCGCACTGCCTCGCAATATGGTACTGAAATAAAGTTAAGGTCTAGTAAATGAACACTGTAATGTCATCTATCTCTACAGAGCTGCATGGAGTCGTCGGAGTACATCCGGCTGCAGTTTTGGCCAGGGGGCATGTCAGAGCTCTGGTGGAGCTGTCAGTACTCGACTGGAATGCACAGTTTACCATTATCTTGCAATGAGTGCACAAAGCATCCAGGTTAACATATGGCTCATTGAGTTGATTGGTATAAATTCTAAAATATATATTAATTTTAGCATTTGAAGTACTTGCACTGTATAACTGGTATGTGTGCAAGCATTAATTCCTGTTAGCCCAAATTAGTTTTTTACAGACGTCATTGGCAACCTGTAAAGATAAACGTGGCATTATACACTGTGTGTGTGACAGCCTGTCATATATATGGAAACAGTGTGCATATTTGATCTTTATGACAAAATAAAGATGAAAACAGAAATAAATTAAGCACACGTTGCGAGCCAGAATAATAGCATAAAACAAACATTAAGAGTGACTTGTATTTTCTTTTATAATATGTAATGTAACATGCTTCTGTAGCATGTAATCATTGCCCTTGGATGTAATGCAAACACTGAGTGACTAAAGGTGGAGGTAATAATCAACCAGAGCATTCCAGAGGTGACACGTGTGCAGCCGTGGAAGTGGGAGGAAAAGATGGGGGATGCAACGCTGCAAGGGGTTTAATGAGGGAGGGTGCTAAAGATTAGAGCTTTATGGGTGGCTGCGAGTTGAGTTCAGGGGAAATAATTGACTTATCATGCTGATAAAATGAGCAGCTTGGGGTTCCTCCTGATTATAGACATTGCTCGAGTTGTCGCCAGAGGCTTTATATTAATTACCTATGAGACTACTTGCTGCGCGAGTGTATTAATACTTATGTATGTGTGTGTGGGTCAAGTGACTGATATACTGACAATGAAACTCAAAACTCCAGGAATCTTCGAAAAAAGATATTAACATTTTGAGAGGAAGAAAAGGAAGAAAATCTCATCTCTAATATCTGTGTTGAGAGCTATTCCTAATAGAGGTATGAATGTGTGGAGTGCTCGGAGTGATGCAAGATGTATCGGTACAGAAGATCTACTGGATAAAAGCATCACAATCTTCTTTGGCAAGACACCGGATTACTCACATAACAACACTGTAAGGAAGAGCACTAAAAATAGACCCCCTCTCTATCGTTTCCTGCAAAGCTTTGTGTTGTGGTGGATGAATGGCATTTTTTTATTCTTCCGAAAGATATGCTTTGGATTGGAGCCATGACTGAAAGTTCATAACACTATATCTTAAATAACTAAATAAGTTTTAAGGACCTCTTTTAATCCACACTAAAATGTCAAGCATACTGATACAGTAGGCTGTTGCTGACATCCTTAATGTAAAACGGTAAAACTGGACAAGAGCCATACATAAACAAGCCCAGCTAGTCAGATGGTGGTCTAGTGGGTTAAACCACTGAACTGTAAATCGAAAGGTTGCTGGTTCGATCCCAGCAGCCACCACCAGTGTGTCCTTGAGCAAGACACTTTACTCCATGTTGCTCCAGGGGGATTGTCCCTGTAATAAGTGCACTGTAAGTCGCTTTGGATAAAAGCGTCTGCCAAATGAATAAATGTAAATGTAAATGTAGTCAAGTTGGCTTGCAAATATTAGTTCCTATGACAACAAGTGAAGAAAAACAAGTAAACCTTTCAGCAATCTGGGATAAAAGATAACTGAGAAGTGACTAAAAATACAGGAGGCAGGCAGAGGGCTGCGATAATTCATCAGTCAGGTCAAGGGGAAGTCTTTAAATGTCAGAAAGTAGAATGTGGACGAGTGTTACCATAAAACCCCGCCCATTCAGCTAGTGCTTAGAGTTACAGTTGGAAACCACACGATTTTGGCTATCTAGAACATTAGCAAACCAAAACAGAAAAACACACGAACAGGGAAATAGTGCTATCAAATGTCAACATCATATACTGAACAGAGTAGAGCTGCATTCTATCACTAAGGCCAATCTATAATATATTGTAACATTTATTTCCCCATTATTAAGCTTTATAGTGGATTAAAGCTGGGCTCACCTCTGCAACCTTCGGTGGAACTCCGTCGCCCAATACTTCCCTGTAGAAGCATTGCTGGGTCATATAAACAGACAGGCCACAGGTCCTCTTGAAGGCATCTCGCAGACGTTTGAGCTCCACATCCGTGACTGTAAACATGGAAGAGAATGGTCAAATGAATCTACAGGTCAGGATATCAATAAAACAACTTTTTATTCATTTGGGTATCAAAAAATATATTTTATCTAATAAAACAAGTCAATCCAGAAAAAATTGCTGTGTTATGTCTAGGGATGGGTACCGAAACCCGGTACTTTATCGGTCCCGGTGCTAAATTATTAAAGACTGAAGTATCGATAAGCTCTGACGTTAACGGTTCTGCTGTCGGTACTGGAGAAATTAAGAAAACACATTTCCTATTTATTATTGCTAAATAAACGTTAACTAGCATATTTCAACTGACCAGCCATTTCTAATTTGAGATAATATTTAAGACATTTACCTGCATTTTCGTTATTCGCAATCTCGCACGCGAAATGTCCGTCTGTCCCACACTACACAGAGCTCGCGCGCACACAACGCGAAAGCTCGCGCTTAATAGAGTGACGATGGCGGAGAGAATCAAACGGTTTAAATTATGGTTACATTTCACTCGAGTGGATGCAGACAATGCTCGTTGCAACAAGTGGAACAAGATTTTTGCGTGTAAGAGAGGAAACACAGGCAATCTGGCAAAACATCTTTCAAAAGTGCATTATGTGGAGACAGAGAAATGCAAAATTTTCGACTGCCTAGGTACTAGTTCATCATCCATGTCCTCGGATTCGTATGGTAGCTTAGCATTCTTCCTAAATAACACCGCCATAAACATTGGATAAGGTTTCTTTAAATTAGTATGTAATAATTTAATAAACACACATCACATTAAAAAATAGTCTACATATATATCTTTAGAGTATTTTTTTCTGCAGTAGCCTTAATTAAACTTAAACATTAAAAATGCCTTCACAGTGCTGCATTTAAAATGGATGAATAATAATAAATGATGCTTAAGAAATTATAAAGCAGAGCTTACCTAAAAATTGATTTGTAGTGATGAAATACATAAACTTTTTATGTGTGTGTGTACATTGCAAGAGGTTCCAAACCTGTATAACTTTTAAGCCCAAACATGTTACACTGCACAGCCAGGACCATGATTTGAAATGACATCTGGGCATCTGATAGCAAGGATTTGAATGTATAAAGTGTCTAAGGCTTGAACCTGACAGGGCCTGTTGCTGATGCATGTGCTACACTACACACATCACCAATTCTTTATTATTATTAAACAACAACAACAAAAAACACTAACAAACTTAGGCCCACATGCATTTTATTTTTATTCTCTATGAATAATGCAGTTTAAAGATGACCGATACCCGCCTATTAAGATACGTAAATAGTGAAAACAACTCCAGCTTTAGTTTTGTCTCATAAAAAAACACGACAAAAAGTAACGATAAGAGTACCCATAAAGTACCGGATCGATAAGTGGTATCACTAAAAATAGTAATACCGTTAAAACCTTAACGATACCCATCCCTAGTTATGTCCCACTTTCTTGCAGAAATCATGTATTTGGTGTGAACATTCTTAGGCTGGAGAAAGGTAGTTCTGATTGCAAAACTTTTAAAAAGTCAATGCCATTTTAATTTCTCTCATCTTTCTTGGAGCATGTTGGCTTAATATCTTATAGAGGGACTAAATCCAATGCTCTTTCATCTATATTACAAACACATCTTTTATTAAACATCTGCGCCACGTATTTAACACAGACACTTACGTGGGGCCACTGCAGCTTTCCTCCACTCATAGCCTTGTACTGCCTAGCACAATACATCACAGATCTGCTCATAAACCACAGCACTGTTCTAGCTGCCACATCCATAACAGGGTCAGGGTCAAGAGCAGAAGACCCCAATCATACCCCAAAGACAGGCAGCTCTCTGCAAACTGAATATTTTCAGATTTTCTTTTCTGAAAGAACAGAATGGACTTTCATGTCACTACAGGACTGTACGCATCCAAGTGCACTTGACAATGCTTGAGATTATGCAGCACAAAGTACACTTGTTGCAAATAAAAGAATGCAACATATGTCACTATAGTGTCATAACAGCTCTTGATAATCCATAGATGTTGTTTAGTTGCTGTGCTCTGATACATTGATCGATGCTAGTGATTTTCCGCATTTCGAATTGGTTTCCTTTTTCTCTAAACAGATTGAATGGAGTGAGGGATTATTTTCAAACACAATGATGGCATAGTAAGGAGCAAAGGTTATATCTAGAGAATTGCTACTTAACCTTAGCATGCACAGAAACATCTTCCATCATTTTTCCTTCTTTCAGCACCTTGCAGCCGGGGTCTACAATAAGGACGGCCAGAAGACACAGAACCAGTGTAAGAGTTCTGGATCAGCAGACAGAAGTCAATGGCCGTAACGCAAGTACAACTCTTAAAGGGGCCATATTGCACGAAAACGTCTTGTTCTGTGTCTTTGGTGTGTTGCCCATGCATGTATTAGACACGTAAAATTGCATCCTAAAGTGAATGCTCACCCAGACCTAGCTGACACGCCACGTGTAACCGCATATACGCATATATACAGCATAAGCAAGTAAGGTGGACGTACCTGTCACTGTGTCAGTACAATTACATTGTAACCTGCTGTTCCAAATATGGTAAGAGGCGTAACATTTTTGTCACATGCTTGCAGAATTCAACCAATAAATACACAATAGTTAGCTGGTAGCATAGCACACCTCACTTTTACAGCAATGAACATAATTTCCGTTTTAGCCGTGTCATATGACCCTTTTAAAATCCTGAGTTGAACCTACCAGCAGACAAAAAACACCCTCTCAACATGCGCTGAAAATTTGAAGCTTTGTTAAACTGTGAGATTACACCTCCACAAGTAGACATGTTCGCACACACATTCCCACATACAAGTTTCCGTGCCCCTCTGAAGGTTTAGCACTAATTGTCATATCTGTTTATTAATTTTGCACCTATGTGTTAAGAGAATCTAATGGTTAATAGTCAGAGAGTAAGCGCATGTCAAAAGTGAAGTGATAACCAATGATACTTTTAGTTCTGAGAAGCCTCAGAAGAAGACAACCTTTTTTAAGGCGACCAAAAAAGACAAAATTATGACTTTGAGTCAGAACACTGTCATTTAAAGCCAAATGAGGCCTGTGAGATATGTATCAGGGATAGAGAGAGATGTATGAACGGGTCAATCACGAATCATACTCATTTAATGAGCCAAATAAAGCACTTCATAAGGAGAGCACAGTGCTCTCTTTTGTGATAGAATGACAATCTGCCTCAGGAGGATGCTGACGAATCTTTATATAGAAAATGGAGAACACTGAAGAAAGAAGTAAAGAGCGATAACTTGCAAAATAATGTGATATGCAAGTTGCTGTACATAACTAAAATATCCCTACATGTTGATTATATTTCTGAATCTGACTGATGATGATCATCATGATTTTGATGTGTTTTGGTTTAATTCTGGTCTTGAACTGGCCACCTGACATAGTGGTCCTTGCTTCAGTTTCCAATGAAACCTAATCTTATATTTCTTATGTGAATAAGAAACAGGAACCACTTGTTTGTGGACTTCATCTGACAGCACCAACTAAAGAGTTTATAAAAGAAACAAATGCAATTTAAGTAAGAGCCTTCATAATACCAGGAAGAAAGGGGTTATTTTGTGCTGCTAAGATATGAAGACAGGAAACAGACTGTGGATATACATAGACCTGAAACACGGTGGACCATAAATACCGCCTGAGAAAGCTGTTTAGAGCTCTGGGGGTCATAAAAATTCCTCAGGACTAAAGGAAGGTTCTTGGTTTTCAACAAAGCAGGAGAAAATCCCTTGATCCACAAATGATGGTCAAGCTCTAAACGGCAGTCGGCTGAAGGAGGTCTGTTATAGGGATGTGCACGAATGTTTCGAAAATTCGATCCGCAATAACTATTTGAATATTAAAAATGATAATCGAATATTTGTATTTTTCATGAGTATAAAACTACGTCACCACAAGGTTAAGGTACTGCTACAGAAGACCTTGTCAAGACTTATTTAACGCTTCTTCACTTCCTCTGTCTCGATTTTATAATATACAGAAATATATAGAAAATATAAAAAATCATTTGTATGTGTTCCTTAATCTTTGTTTACTCCGATTGCAAGCTTTTTAAAATATTTTAAGTTTACACAACGCTCCGGATGCCCGGATCGCGTTTTATTGATGCAAATGAAATGCAAAGCTAAACAAGACAGACACTGAGCTTGCACGACAAAGAAAACAATATTTATATGCGGAGCTGCTGATCAGTAGGAAATATCTTCCTCAGATGACGGTCACGTAAGAAAAAGGGAAACAACCAATAATGGCTCCGTCTTTGTTAATTACTATGAACGAATATTTGAATATTCGTTTTTTATGAGCTCAAATATTCGAATATGAAATTATTGAAAAATGACCATCCATGCTAGTCAGTGATGTTCCTCTCTCTTAATGGTGATATAGACAGGTACAAGACTGGAGGAGACCAATGCATCTGAGATTTTTCAAAGTTGATAGATGGTAGAGATAATATATATCCATAATGATAACATTAAGCTTTTAAATAATACACCTAGAGGGAGTGTGATTATTCTGTTTAATATTGTGTAGGAGATGAACATAAAAGACAATGACAACATTGCAAATTCATAAACACAATTATGGCACCAGATGCTCCATAGTAAAGGCGATGACAATGATTTATGGCAGCATAACGCTGCAGACATTTTCGGTGCACTCTTCGCATTTGCAGAATTCCAAAACAGTTCTCAAGTCATTACTGGACAATTAACTAAAATTTGCAATCCTTAAACTGGTGTTTTCAACGGTGCTAATAGCGATATCTGCAAATCATAAGATGGTTTCCCGCAGGATATTATTTAGGGTGAATGCGCGATTAAAACATGCATCAAACAGATGAACAGATTCCATAACTGAATCAGCGAACAGATTCCTTTACTGAATCAGTAAACTACATTTCCAGAATCATTTTACTGTTGATCAGAGGTAAAGAAACAACAAATTTCTTTCTTAAATCCGAAAAAAAAATCTGGCCTAAAAAAACAACTTAAAGGACATAACATCACTATTCCAAAATGAAATATCCTTCATAGTAAGCAAGAAGGCCTCCTCTTCCTTCACATGTTGATTAAAAATCGCATTGCAATGACAGTGAAGAGGAGTAAACCAAATTCTGTGACTCAGTTCTTCAATAACATATCCACCTGATTGTGTTAGTTTATCTTAAACCCTTCTACAAAACAGTATCAAATAAAAAACAAACATAAATACACATGCCCAAATCGAATGGGGGTAACAGATTCAGTGTTGTTCAAATTATTGTAATATAAACAGGAAAAATTTAGATTGTTCAGTGACAGAACTACTTTGTAAAATGGCATGGGAACAGCTACAGCATCCACAGTATCTTTGGTTTTCCCTTTGCGTCCAGTCAGAGCACATACCTTTGGGGGGAAAAAGAGAGCTAGACCCATAACGCTCCTGGTTACTCTGGGATGAAATCTTGCTGGGATACACTGCATTATACCATAAAACTAATTTCAGTGCGACTACCAAGAAACATGACCTACTTTAAGTTCCCAGTAGTTCCTCCAATGTGGGTCTGTAGGTGGAGGCAACCTTACATTCTAGACAGACTTCTCTAAAGACAGCCTGAGAGCAAACAACATGACTCTGACCCATACAGGTAAGCGGCATAAATAAACATGAATTCCTGAAGATGAGACTTAATTATCTCGGCTGGATCCGATAGCCTGTGATCTCAGAGGACCCTCCCTCAGTCAAACTGACAGGGGTGTTCGAGATTCACCGGCTGGGAGACGGCACTGTCAGCAGGCGATGGATAACAGGCTGAGACACTAGAAGATCCTTCAGAATACAGAACAGTATTGTATCTTCAGTGTTGAAGGAAATTAACCTCTGAGGATGACACTGGAGTGTAACCACATACAGCTGTATCTGATTTATGGCCGTGTCCACACCTTTTCAGGAGTGAAACAGCTGGTATCAAAACAGCCACACAATATTAAAGTCACACTTAAGGCAATGAAACCCCCACATGTTTGCCATTCCTTCTTAACACTATGATGTGATGTTAGCATCACCGACTACTGGGCAGCATGGCACAAAAAGCTGCAGTAAATGTGCTACCACATTGTGGATGCAGCTGGAAAAATTAGGGTAATTCTACCTCTTCTAACAGGCTCATGGCCAGCTATCCCCCTATGCCCACCAACACACACACTCACGCATGTGGATGCATGTGCCCACACGCTAAGACAAACAGCTGTCGTGAAGAGCATAAGAACAAGTTCACACCCTCAGGTGATTCACAGCCTCATTAGTTTGAGACAGCAGAAAAATCATTTACATTTTTATATCTTTTATAGCTTGGGCCAGTATGAAAATGTTGGCCTGTGGTTTCCTGGTAAAAGAAACAAAAATGCAAATAACGATGACGCAAAGCAACAGATAAATTCTGCTTATTCATCAACGTGGAAAACATTGTTCATGCTCTTTATCAGGTGCCAGGCCTGTAACTGCTCTCCGCCACCTATAAACACCACCCGGATCATGGCACACATAAACAAACCAGCATTATGGTCTGTCAGTCTGCACTTGCTACCATTCAGATCACACTACCATCCAGATTTTAGTTTCAGAAGTCGCTGAAACCAAATGCAATGAAACCAAATTGTGGTCAGATCATGGAAGAGTTACACCTATGGGTGATGTAACAAATGGTTTCATAATTTATTGTTAAACTGACATATGTATCGGATCCAATACATCCAACCAAAATACCTATATCACAACACTCAAAATACATGACACTCTTACATAATTTTCACAGAAACCATGTGTCGGTCAAAGCCAGTGTCATTTAGAATGATTACACCACATCAGTGACGAATTTAAACAATGCCATAACGTGCGAACGAAAGCTAATTCCGTGTAAAAGGAAGCGCATTGACAGATAAAGGCAGCTGACAGGAACTGTCGTAAACTTGACATGTCAATGGCCCCTTATCAACAGATGTCAACTATCACAAGAACCAGTGTTTAATTACTTGATTATTCCGATAGCACATACTCATAATCTGAAAACGCAAAATCGTGCATAACAATCGTAATATCGAAATACAAAGGAGTGGGAAATACACTGGTCTGTCCTATATTATACTAAGACTTGGTTTGGTCGGGCAAAGCACTTCCATTTATTTGGGAGCTGATAAAATGCAATCCATGGATGGGAGATAAATAACAGGGGGGTGTTGAGAAATGTTGACAGATTAGTGGAATCTGTTTATCAGAATGGCTAGTGCGCTGCTGCACCACCCAGATTAGTTACACATTCAGTCTGCTGCTCTTTATACATTAAAACCTAGCTAACGTTAACGCTGTTATTTGACACATAATAGTCGCGAGGCCTCGATACTGTGATGTTCCAAAATCGGTAGACTAACGTTAGACAGCTCAAAACGCTTTAGGAAATTTCCCCTAACAACAACATTGACGTACATCAACAACACAAAGACGAGTTCAATCAGCCCCACCTTTACCCCCAAGACCTTTAGTACCGCTTACACTAGTTAAACGGACGGACACTTGACAGTTCTGTGGCATGACAGGTTGGGTTTTGCTAGCTCACAGGTGGAATATGTGGGCTTGACTAGCTGGCTAACGCTAACGCTAGCTTAGCACAGCCGCGTAACTGAGCGACCGCCGTTAATCGCCAAATCTCAAACCTCTTACCTCTTTTAACGGCCTCATCATACGAAAGGAAGCCTATCCGTGACTCCTTGGCGCCCATGGTGCCCTCATTTCATGGCAATGGCAGAAATGTGGAGAGTGACCGGTGCCTGTTGTCTTGTTTCCCGTTGTTTGTTGTGTATTTTTTTGGTATGCTGTTCGTTTCGAGTCAAGCGGTGGAGTTTTGTGTTATCGACGAGTGCGCCGACGCCTCCATACTAAGTCACGTGACTGCACTCCAATGAGAACGCAGGGGGCGTAAGCGCGTCAGTTTAACGCAAGAAACGCAGCACTGACGCCGTTTGCCTGGCCGGCATAGCGCTGTCATGCAGCTGTCAAATGTAATTTCTGGACTTGATGTTAAACACTAGTGCATATGTGACATGACAGTTGAAGTCGAATAATATAAAAACTCAAGCGTCATCAGCAATGGAAAGTTTTAGTGCCATTTTTTTATGACAGTCATTGAAAATATTTGTCCAGCACTTAACAAAGAGCATAACGAGTGGGTTTATAGTTTCATATTTAAAACGTTCAATCTCAAATTTACAGACACATCATTGTGTCAAATTGTTGGCCTGTGTGATCTTGACTCTTGACAGTTGTGAGAAGCAAATTAAGCAAAAGGACCATTTAGTACATGCGTCGGGGCGGATGTTCTTCATTTCGACTGAAGCCTTTTAAAATGTTTTAAACGCTTATTATTTGTCGCCATCCTGTGGCTTCTGGTGTCCCATGCAATGGACGTAATAAAGCCGGAAGAGACGTCTGTGTTTACTGTATATGTAGTTGCATAAATGGAACTAATATAAAATACCTTTTGCGGTAAGTTAAATGTGTTTGATCTTTGATCATGACATTTTTTATTAGGTTCAGTTGCAGTAGATTACATGTTATTATATGTGCGCCTACGAACTCAGATGAATAAGAAACCGGAGAGGAGGGACACGCAGGGTATTACAGACACGCGGGTGCTTCATATGTGGAATGGGAATTGAAATCTGCCTATATGTGCCCAATGTCATTGGTGAGTCAGGGTAATCATTACACCCGCGTTTGTTCTATCCAAAATGCTTCACAGTAAGCCTATAGATGTTTCACAGTATAGTTCAGACATGTGTGATGTAATATTTCAACAGTGAAGGATTTGCTTTTTGTTTTAATTTCATTATTTCATAGGGTACATTCGGATTTTGCTTGTACTGACTGCCTGGATTGTGTATGATGACCCAGCGAGATTTGTACCTTTGTATGTGGTATCAATAATATTAGACGGTGGGTATTTGCATGAAAGCTGGGGAGATTTTAGTATTATATTATATTATATTGTGGTAAAATGGTCATCAGTTCAATAATTCCCAGGGAACAAACACACTGATAAAATGTAATTTATATGATTTAGTAACATGCCATGTATACTGTTATGTTACCATACATTACAGTATATAGTGTCTATAGATTTTGCATTCTATAGATCTCAGATTTTGTGAGATTTCTAAATTCTGGAAATAAGTCTAGGTTAAAACATTAATGTCACAAATGATTTAGTAACATTAAAAGCTTTTAGTAATAACAAAGAATAGCCGTTTCAGCAATTAATTCTGGGTTTGGTCATATCCTAAATCAGAGGCGTCTTGTATTGTAGCCTTCCTATTTTGCACAGCATTCCAGACATCTCGGATTCATGATATTTCCCTCAAACCTGGAAATAAGGTCTGGATTTAGTAACATTAAAAGTTCATCAAAATATAAATGTTACTAAGAATTTAGTAAAATTAACAAATGAATATTAATGAACATTCAAAGAGAATTTATTTCCAGGTTGAGATGAGAAATATCCTAATGAACAGCATTAGTGACCCACTTAAATTAAATTTTTTTGTTTATCTTTGTGTTAGGATTGGATGGCTGGGTGGCACGTCGGCTGCATCAGACCTCCAGGTTTGGAGCTTGGCTGGATGTGGTCATTGACAACATGGGACGTGGAATGCTCTGGAATATAATTTATGATGTAAGTTTAGTACCGCTGCACATTTCTCTCTTCCAGACATATATGAGCCAGCATCAGATTAACACTATGTTCTGTACATGTAAAGTGGGGCTGGTTGGTGTCTTCAGTAGAGTGGTGTGCGTTTGCTTGCAACCACAGTGCTCAAGGTGCCCAATGGAAGAATTCTTTCACAGAGAGCCCGGTCTGGGTTCGAGCAGTGATGGCAAAGGGTACGCTGAGATACAGTTTCCTTTTCCAATTGTTGTTTTAGAATAAATACTTTGACATCAATGTGAATCCTTTATTACGCAGGCTTCAAGACTCCACTGGGTATTTTGACAATAGCAGGTATCCATGTTTTGCCCGTGTGGCTGTATTGCTACCAGTATGATATGCTGGCCGAGGCTCTCCGTGTTCCACACAGCCTGCAGATTCTTGGGATTCTGGTGCTGGCAGCTGGACGTGTGCTGGGTTTAGCAGTTGAGGTCAGGAGCATCTTTTACGCAGCATTATTACTGTTGTTTTTGGATCAGACTGTGATGTGATTAAAACTGTACCATTCATGTGTGTTTTACAGATGTGGTGCATCTTAACCCATGTGAAATTGTTAGTGTTGAATGAAGAGGAGGAAAAGAAGGACTAAGACGACTGGAAAGTGTTAGTTTGGATATTGTTTGAGTTTAGGGTGATTTACTTGAAAACAAGTAAAGGGGAATGTCTTGTTTGAGGCTACTGCTCTAATAAGCACCTGAAATGTTTCATCGCAGTTATTGAGCATGTTGAATGTGGCTTTCTCATGCTTTCTCATTATGCTGTCATTTTTACATTGCATTTGATGTTGTTTTTGTTTGACAACACTACATATTATATTAAATTATTTATTTATTGCTTAAATCAGTTGTACATATTAAACTGGGAATGACAATTTCAAGGGTTTATCAATTTTCATTTACGTTAACTATTGACTGATATAAATGCAGTTAAAGGTCCAATGTGCAATTTGTTGGAGGATTGACAGAAATGCAATATAATATACATAACTTTATTTCCATCTACATACACTGTGGGTCCCCTTGTTGTTTCTACATTAGCCCTAAATGGAGAAACTTCTATACAGAGCAAAGAAGCGAAAACGACTACATCTTAGTCCAGTGTCGGCCACACTGTAAACAAATATGCGTTGACTTTACTTAAAAGCCATGATGTAAAAATAGTGCACATCTATTTTAAGTAAATTGAACTTAAGGAGATTTGAAGTCGAAATAACGAGAAAATCTTTGTTGTTCTTACATAAATATAGGAGTTCACTTGAGCTTTACTTAAAATATTATGTAGGCCGAGTTCAATCAACTTACAGTGCTCATGAAGGCTGTACTTAAACATTTAATTAATTTACCTTAATGTTCATATGACATAGTGAAGTATATTATTGAAACAAATAGTATTTAAATAATTGATGACTGATTTGATAACAGTCATTGAATGATTCTCCACAAAAGCACACAGCTTACTGCATTGGTGTGTGTCTTCCTCATTGAGGTAAGCAATACGATGTGTTGAACAAGGTCTATGCTTAACAAAGCAAACACAAATTATAACCTTAAAGAAAACGATTATTCACAACAAATCAACATCAATAATACCAAATACAACTTAAATATCTATACATATTATTAACAGCTATATAAACCCCCCAAAAGTGCTAATTATTTGAAAAAAGCATGAATAACTAAGCTTTTCAGGCGCAAGGGCTTATGGGTATTCCTCATAGCATTTGTACTGATAATATTAAGTTCATTGCTCTGGAAATGTATGTTATGTTTACCTAATTTAACTGTAGTTTGAAGAACTCAAAAATGTCTTTTTACTTTATGCATAAGGCCCAATTAATATTTTTGTGATTTTAAGTTAAGCTAAACATGTTATAAATATGGATATTTTGTAGAAGTTACTTAAATACAACATGGTTGTGGAGACAACGAACCATAGTCCTTCGAAAGAGAGGGGATCCTCCCCCAAAATTGTTATACATGCTAAACTTTTCTGTTCAAACACCCATCCACCCAAACAAGAGGTTTTCACAAGACCTCGTTCATTCAAGTCATTAAACACATCCCAGACTCCACAAATACGAAGAAAAACATTTAAAGGCCAAAAATAAAGGATTTTAATACTTTGAAAGCAATATTGCTCATTGCAAGACAGTTCTATATTCTTCTTTCTGTGTGTGTTAAAATTAGTTACAGATTTTCACAACGATAGATACAATTGTGTTTAATAATGATTTGGTGGTTACAGATGTACAATGTACAGCAGACTCTACTGAGGTGCAAGTTACATAAAGCCAATGACCAAACCCTAAATGTATCCAGGCAGAGGCTCACTGTGGCACAGGTTACTGACGTTTCCATGGAAACCGTCAGTATCAATCACTTTCCTCTTCGTCACCAGACCCCATCAAAATCACTGCAGACTTCTAGTCTCAGATGGATACAGACACAAAAAGGTAATTAAAATAAAATCAGAGCTCACTTCTATGTTGTGTTTTTACAATTTAAAGGGTTGGGTACCCTACCTGATGTTCAGGGTACCAGCATGATGCAAGAGAAATCGGAAACAGCACTTTGGCTAAATCACAATCTATGTGGCAGCATTCACACACATTGCAGAAATGAATTTCCGATGATTTTATAAATGTTTACATTGTTTAAAAGGATCTTCTGTATGAGTTATCAATGTAATGAGCGTGTCTGGTGCAATGAGCATTACTCATCATTTCCAGTCCCTTTTTAAACACTCTTTAACTCAAAGGGCACATTTCAAAGAAACACGCAGGGTTGTTTTGTCATCCCAAGTTTATCAGCTTTTGCGTTAAGCTATTTACTGTGTACAACCATGTCAACACGTCTTCGTGACACAGGAAATTTGCTTCCCATCAGGATTGCCTTTATTGTCAAGGGGTGGTGTTCATTTCTGTGATTGGTTCAACACTTTAGAAGCAGTTATATTTATTATGGAGTTCACTAGGACAATACCAATTGTAGCTATACCTCTATATCTATTTACACAGTTAGTTAAACATGCAAAGAACGAGACAACCTAGAAGCACCTTTGTTTTGGGAAACTGTGGCCAATTCCGACAGAGGAATCCTTTGGATTTCCCATCGTGAATCGCCACTACACGTTGACCAACGAGCCCTTACACAACATTCAGAGGCAATAAGAGCTACGTTATAAATTCATTCAGTATTCACTTGTTTCACAGCTTAGAACCTCTTAAACGTTTTTTTTCCCTAGATCTTCTGAAATGAGAACTCCACTAAACGTCCATTTACTGCAAAATGTCAATGGAAATGCACTTACAAAGTTTTCAAGATCACAGTTTATTTGATACAATATTCCATTACTCCATCAATATCTCTCTGACCAAGGCGAATTCCTTCCAGCAACCCTATTCTGCTATCTCTAGTATGATAGAGACACCAGAAATGTAATCAATCAACATCAAGCCTCTACAATGAAGGGATTTCCAAGGAGTGAAAGAGGCTGTAATATGAAGTCCCTCGCATGTCACAGGTGATCTGTTTCACGGTTTACAGATGGGGCAGGTGGAGCTCTAGTTATGTAAAAAGGCTGACAAAGCAGATGCCTAGCAACTGAGAGTCCTTTAAGACTAAGGCTGAGACTTCAGTTTGAGCGCAAGACATTAGCATCGCATGCTAAATGATAGACCACAACAGCACTTAGCTTGCAGATGCAAAAACGGTTTTGTAGTGTGCCAATTGAATAAGCAGTGGTGATGATTTCTTTTAATAAAATATTCTTACGGTTTGACAACACTTCATGGAAATATAAGATATGTCTAGATCCCTTGAAAGGATTTAAATGAGTTATGTTAGCCAGTCATGGCCCCATATAGATTCTTTTAACATAGTGAAAGCAGGAGTGGTCAAAAAGGCAGTGCAGCACAGAGAGGGTTTGAAGAAAAATCATCATCACTGTAATATTGCATGTGAGAATTGCCGCCTGCCACACGACCACTTCAAAATACACCCCTTGCGAGCAATACCCACAATTCTCTGGCCTCTAAACAAAGACAGGTGCTGTGCTCAGCCCTTTCGTTTGTCCAGTCAGCTGGCATTAAGCCAGGGCTGTTCATCATCGCCTGAGCTCTGAAAGAAAACCTGGTCCCCGCCACTCCAGCTTATTTTGTGTGTATATGAAAGCGTGTTGTGTAATAAGGCTGATAGAAAGCCAGATAAACATACTTGCCCCTTGCTGAATCGAATATTTATGGCAAAAGACGTCGACTATGGTTTCAAACTTGTTATTAAGAGAAGTTATTTTGGCTCATCCATCTGCAATGTTACACACCTACAAGTCATAGCATACCATACATATAAATTATTGGCAGTTTAAAATTAGCTATGTCAGTACTAAAGGAATACAAAACCAGAACTTAAAACGTGGTATCTAAAGCAACTGGTCCATAGATTCCACACGTGTCATGAATTGTTTAAAAAAACATAATGGTCCATAATGTAACATGGCTGATCTCATTTTCCAGAGAGCACATAGGTAATCCTCAATACAAAGCTTTGCGTTACATGAAGTCAAGCTCTAATCCTCAGGTTAATGGTGACACGCATGAGCACAGCTGTTTCTTCACTCATTTATCGGAACAATGGGACCTTTCACCATCAAATCTCATTCAGTGAGTGCTGCATGAAGCATTTCCTCCACAAAAGATAATGCAGTGATAAACAAACTATTCCTGTAGTGTGGAGTATCTCTCCTTCAGATACAAAACGAATGTAAATACAATTCCAAATATCTTGAGCATGGCGACACAAAAAGCGCCCAAAACTCTTTCTTTCTTATTCAAGTCAACGAAACGGTTTGTATGAAGTACTTCCATTCATCATACGAGTGTGGAAAAGTTGATGCTGTTTTTGTTCCAAGGAAAGGAAAAGACCAGGGCGAGGGGAGTTGCTTGTAAAAGTTGTTCGTATCAAAGCTTGAGAAGCTCAAGGTCATAATCACGCTCCCCCGTTCTTGACTACACATGAATAAATCGCTATGAATGTGTGAAAATTGGGGCGTGTGAGCACATCTATGTGTTTTTCGAGTTGAGAGTATCGGGCATCCCAGCCGTTAGCCCAAGCAAGGGCGTCCCGCTCCGTGGCTCTGGGACAGTAGGAAAGACTGTACCACCTGCTCTGTGGCCTGGGGGCTCGTGTTGACGTCCTCCAGCGCGTCCGCTACTGCAAACTGCCTGTCCCTTAAACGGTTCCAGTTGGACAGAATATTGTGGTATTCAAAGACCTTCTCGTAGTTTCCAACAGAGTTGTACAGTTTTATGAGGCCTCTGTAGTCATACTCTAGTCCACTGTAACCCTCCCCGAATAGCTTCTTGCCTTAAAGAAATAAAACAGAGCTTTTTTTAAAACTTTTTATAACGTATACGGTTTGTGATTGTAGGTTTTGGCTGGTGTTACTTATGATTTCTGGTGAAAATTGTAATTATGTAATACATGGATAACAGATGAGGTTTTATTGACATAACACTGGCAGAAAAATAGAGAATCATTTCCAACCTTACCCACAATGCATTATAACAGAATAACTGGCCCTTACCAATGGCGATGGAGCGCAAGTAGAGGCGCTCGGCGTCATCGTACTGATTCATGTCATAGTTGTAGAGTGAGGCCAAGTGTCCCACAGACAGAGCCACCTCATAGTCCTCCTGTCCCAACAGCTGCTCCTTGATCTGGATGGCCTTGATGTGCATCTCCTCTGCCTCCTGCATCACAAATAACACCATGGAAGGGTTAGCACGACAATGACCTCGAAAGCACCCTGCCTTGTGTTTGGCTTACACAATAGAGAAAACACATGGCTTACACAATGATTCATTGGTGCTGAACTTTTTATTTAAAAGAATAGATTACTCAAAATGACAATTTGGTCATAATATGACACACCTGTCTCTAAATTATCACCTGTTAAATATGGAATAAATAACAACCTTGAACTTGCGCATCGATTGGTAGAGACGGCCCAGGTTGCCGTAGTGTTTTGCTGTCTGAACGTTGAATTCCCCAAAGGCTTTTTTGGCCAGCTGGAGTGAGGAAAGGTGCAGATCATGGGCCTCCTGCAGGAGACGTTCCTCAGTTTCCTTGTTATGGCAATCAATGGCAATCTCCTCCAGAATAAGTGCTATAGATAGAATATTAATGAACATTTTTAAGCAAACATAACCGGAAAAAACAAATCTCCTTAAAGGACTAAAAAAAGGGTACTTTTCATAGCATTCCAGAAACACATCTGTGAATGAGGAACGTTATGAAATGTTTTAGAAGTCTTAGTCTTACCTTTCACCCTCTTGGACGAGGCCAGCAGCAGATGGTCTTCAGGGAGAATGTGAGTTATGATGTCTATGGCACGTTCTGCGTGGAATCTAACAGCAAAAAGTGTGACACGGGTACATGTTTTTCAATACACAATTCCGTGATAAACGAGAGGTTAACAAAAAACTGTTTGAACGGAACGCCTTGACCGTGTTAAAGGTTAGCACACTACTGGGCATTATGTGATGTACTCGTATTTTTAAAGATCAACCACTCGGGGGACAAATCAAATGGTTGAAAAGCTTGTATGAGATCCAAAATACTGTTCTGTCTTAGAATGAATACACTTATGTGGCATCTCCCAGAAATGACTCATTGCACAAACGAAATGATTCATATTTTACAGCGAGCCTAATAAAAGGAATATTTGTTTTCCAAGACATTTTAATAAATAAATAAAACTTTGACTCTGACCTATAATGTATTCTCCATCACCCACACGACACAGATGTCACAACGTTTCAAAGTTAAATAAAACGTAGTTTTCAAAGACTCCATATTATTATTATTTTTATTATTACATGTTATTTATAGGCGCCTTACATGACACCGTACAGTAAACAATCAATATTAACACCGATCATCTTTAATTACCATTAATACAAACAGCATAAAAAGAATAACAAAAAAGCCTGCCTAAAAAACAGGTAATACAATGTATGAACATCTGAAAGACAGGACTGAGGTACTCACAGTGCGTTGTCAAATTTACCAGAGCTGTACTGATGGACATAGGATGAGTATGCAAGGTCTTCATGTG
The DNA here is from genome assembly GCA_008369825.1 of Triplophysa tibetana. Taxonomy (NCBI): domain Eukaryota; kingdom Metazoa; phylum Chordata; class Actinopteri; order Cypriniformes; family Nemacheilidae; genus Triplophysa; species Triplophysa tibetana. The sequence continues at coordinate 11,903,215 of CM017917.1, forward strand.
CGGTGGCAACATGGATGTTCTTTCCTCCAAACACTGACTGCCGTATATCCAGTGCAGTCTAATGGTAGAGCACATCAATAACCAAATTGCTTATTTTCAATTTATATAATAGAAAAGACTATATTTTCTCGGCTCACCTGGTAAATGATCACTGACTGACAGATGTTATCCACATTTAAAAGATAAAATCCATAGTCTAGTAGTGTATCCGAGTATTTTGGGTGCTTGTGTCCAAAATGTTCCCTGTTAATATAGTTTGATAAACCATAAGAGTTTCATTATTGTCAAACTGAACAATTTCAACATCATTCCATGCTTTCAATGAAACACAACTTATGACCGATATCTTACCGTGCCAAAAACACTGCATGTTTTATCAGTTGTTCAGCTTTCCTGAACTCCCGCTTAACAACGCAAGCCTGTTGAGATCAACATGGATGCTTTATTTATCGGGATCAAAAGTTTACATTTTCACAAAACTCAAACTTGCATGACCTCTAAATAGAGCTGGGTAAAAGCACTAAATTCATCATTTGGATTCAGTTCAGATTACAAGCTGTTGATTTGATTCAGTACCACATCAACAAGTTTATATTCAACAAAAATCTTCCAATTACCTTAGAGGCTTGCCTGAGAACATCAACTACTACTTTCACAGGTAAACCAACTGTGATCTCCCTCATAGCTTCTATACACCATTTATATGCCTGAAACACACAAGGAACCCTCAGATTAGCAATTGAAGAGCAAGAATCTTCCAAACGACTGTTAATGTTGCACTGGGACACCTTACTTCATCATAGTGGCTTTTGGCAAAGAGCAGGGCACAAAGTTCTCCATACAGGGCAGCCTTATTGGCCTGATGGCCGTATTTGGCTAGTTTGTCCATGTAAGACTGGGCCTGTTTAAAGGTCTCTTCTCCCAGGTGGTATTTGCAATTGCCATTACGCACGTGAAGTAACCTGGCAAACAAAATAAGATTGGGTCTTTATCCACAATACGAACATATTAAGAAACAAATATGTGTTCACAGTATTTCACATGATAAAAAACAAGCTCTTCCTAAACCTCACCTTACGCAACACTCCACTGCACGATACCAGTGAAGAACTTCATCATGTAGCGTGCACAGCTGGAGACAAGACAGGAAGACCTTCTCGGCATCTCCATACCAACCGGCATCCGATAAGAAGGCACCTGAGACAGAAAAGCGTTACTCCCAACAGCTAGCAAAACAAGCAAAAGATTATAGTTATGTAAGAGCGAAGGCCTACCTAGAACAAATCCGAATTGAATAGCTTTTTCTTTAACATGTGCATCTGACTCTGCAATGTATGAACATCGCCGACTGAAGGAGTTGGCCAGGACTGAAGCAACCTTCACACCGTGATCCATCAGAGCCTGGAAGCAGTGGTGCAGGAGGTGCCTGTGGGAGAAATACATGTTCGAAGATTCCATCAATGAAAGGAGAAACATGAAAAAATATTTAATTTGATTTTGGGTAAAGGGTAGGGCTATCAAACGATTAATCGCATCCAGAATAAAAATATGTGTTTATCTAATACAAGTCTGTTTACTTTTTTTATTCTGTCTTAGTTTATGTGGTGAACTTTGTAATGTGTTCTTTTTTGTTTCATGGTTTTTGGATGTATTGTACTGCACTTTGGGCTGTCCTAGTGGCAGTAGAAATGTTCCATATAAGAAATAAACATACTGTGTGTATTCATTTTGTATTTACAAACAAACACACACACAAACACACATTCATGTATATATTTAGTAAGTATTTACATGTATTTACTTATATTTACCTGAATATTTAACTGAAATGATAGGCATTTATTCATTTTTATATTTTTTCTTAAATAAATGCATGTAGTGTATGTGTGCGCGTTTATAAATACAAAATACATCTGCACAGTACATATATTACGTAAACACAAACTTTTATTCTGGATGAGATTTATTATTTGACTCCCCTAGTTAAAAGGGTTTAAATGTGGTTATGAAACCGATATCCACCTGACACGAAGAATATAAAGCTGTTGTATATACAATAACTTTATTTAATAATATTTTGTAAATTAATTTAAGTATTTAAGTTATATTATTCATCTTAGATTAGTATAAAATCTTCTAAAGATGGCAAACAAGATCTAAACCAAACAGCATGTGAGATTTGAATCATCCACCGTAAATATATATGTCATTATGCTATATGCGGTGTTAACTGTTGTTGTCAAATACCTTTTGTCGGAAGCCCTGAGGACTTTTGCGAAGACCTCCAGCTCACAGAACTCCCCTCCTAGCTGGCAGAGCCGGCCTTGCTGGTAAAGCTGGAATACATGAAGAAATGTGAGCTTGCTGACCCCTATTATACATGTGACACAACAAAGACAACTCAGCCTTTCCCTCGGGAGTGCTTAGACCCAGAAAACTAAGAAAAGTACCCATAGTAGACTGAATGTACAAACAGGAAGAGTTTGTGCAAGACCAATTTGTGTGCCACTGCCAACCTTTGTTTTCTTTCCAACTGAGGTTTTATAATACGCTACATCTGGTATTAAACAACAACTTTAGGCATGCGATTAACTTAATGTGAGTTCTAGACTGTTTTTAAACAGCAGTGAAAGACATAATGCAAGGATTAAACTGTTAAACTATTTTAGCAAAATCGTAAATCAACACACGGCACCATCATTTTCAAGATTATCGCAAAAAGAGAAACTACACAAGAATGTAAACAATCAAGAAACACACAATTTTCAATTTATTTGTTTATTTTAGATTTTCATGGGAGATTTTAACTGATTTTGCCATGATGGCAAAAGATTTGTTGTTGGCAAAAATGTGAGATGTTTTAATGGCAACTTTGTTTGTTGACCTTGGAACAACATTTTTGTTGTTGTAGAAAACCCTATCACCACCCTAACCATAACTCAAATAAAACCAGAGGGAATTGAATGGAAATAACAAGGGTTGTATCTTCACATTACCTGTAAACGTATCCTTTAAACCTGATTGGTTGATTGGCATGTTGTCCCAGGGCCAACAATGATGTTGACCCAAGAACATTTCTCTCTGGAAGACCATGAATATAACACTTCAGCTACATCTAATAAATTAAATACACTTGAATAATTTCTGGAAATGTGGATTAAGAGAAAAGCTCCATTTCAAATCATCATTATATTAGTTATCTTTAATGTAAACTAAGATAGTTTTTTGTACAAAACAGAGAGTTTGGTCTAATCAGACTGACATATTTTAGCCATAATAATGTAAAAATGTGCATTGAATTATAAAGAAAAAAGGTGGTGCTTTTGGTGGTGCTTTTAAATACTGACAACCTGACAAAGAGGTAAAATATATTTCACCAAACATAAGATTATTAACATGAAAAGTAATAAGTTATTGGGCTGTTCAATAACTGTGACCCCAGTAACCAATAGTGTACATTAGCCTTTGCCACCATAACAGTGAGTAACATAGCAAACCATTCAGAGGATATACATGCATAAATGAGTTATACGCATCAAAACGCGTTTCCTACACAGTTAGTAGTCAAAGGTAAATAAAAAAGCGTAACTGTTTATGGTTAACATTAACTACCGAAGTGAGTCACATCTCAGCCGAATTACAGCAAAATATAAGCTAACATAATAAGCGAAGATAACTGGAACATATTGTCCACGCAAATCCATTTCATAAAACCAAATGTGTCACATGGAAAAATGTTATTATCTTTATACACGAGCCTTACAAAAAGCTGTCATCAGCACACGTTTAAACCATAAAGGTTAAATCATATTTTTTCTAGCTCACGTCTCTCCGTGAACAGCGATTTTCTATTGGGCTGGTTCATATTTAGTTAGCCGACCTGCTAGTTAAGTGTCAACAGCTTTAAAATTTCATTCTACGTCGGACTCGTTCTCCATCGCTCTTACCTTGTAGTACACATCAAACTGTATATTTTCAGGCAGAGAGCGGATGTCCCGTCGCGAGCGGCCGTAGTTATCGACAACGGCCGAGATAGCGGTGTTGTACAGGGTCTCGGGGATCCATTCCAGCTCCACCGCGGCCATATTGTTTTCTTTCAGTAGATCCAACCACAGCCCCCCCGCTTCCTCTCCTACTTTCACCTCCTTCGGTACCTGATCGAGGTAAAACTTTTTACTGTGTCGCTCCTCATGCACCCCTGCAGTTGGAAGCGCTTTTCGAGGTCGAAACGGATTGTTATAATGGAGAACACAACCTTTGCGTTACGTTCTCATGTTTAAAGCTCATCCCAGATCCACATACCCCGCCCATTCTTATGACCCTTCTGGCAATGACGTAACACTAGACCGGAGCCTCGCTTGCTCTCTGAACAGACTTGATCAACTGCAGCTCAAAATAACGGAAACGGGAAGAACGATGAAAAAAGTTCATTTTACTGTTGTAAATTAATTATTATTTGATGTTTTATGTCATACTAATTTAAATACATCTTTGTTATATATAAACATATCAAATAATCATACATTTAATATAATGTATAAAAATAGGCCCAATGATGTGGCCCAAGACGCAAATAGACGCAACATTAACCCTAACAATAACATAACGATATAATATGATATGATATTATTTGATATAATGTACTATACTTTAATATACTATACTATAATATGATATGATATAATATAATATAATATAATATAATATAATATAATATAATATAATATAATATAATGTAATGTAATGTAATGTAATGTAATGAAATGCAGTGCAGTATACTCAACTCAACTCAACTTTATTTATATAGCGCTTTTTACAATTTTCATTGTTACAAAGCAGCTGTACATGAGACACATTGAATACAAGTAAAAAAACTAAAGGCATATACCTGTAAAAACAAGACAAAGGTGAAAACAACAAAGACAGACATACAAATGCTCCACACACACAATATGCAAACATACATACACACACACACATTGACATAGACCCACACACACACAGTGAAAGCACACATTGGCGATAAAGGAGAAAGAACCACAGGTCAAATATTAAACGGACTATAAATTCTTATATGCAATATTAATGATGTCTAATTTCTGAATTCTAAAGCAGCCCCCCCGGCCAGGCAGATAGTGCAAAACAAGATGCAAACGGTGGTGAAGAACCCAAAACTTCCATCGAGAAAAAAAACCTCAGGAGAACCCAGGCCCAACCAGGGGATTCCAGTTCCCCTCTGGCAAAAGCTGCTGCCTCTGCACAAGCTCAACAGTGCTTGCACAACAAGGCTAAATAAAAATAAAAAAATAAGAAAATAAAAATAAAAAATATAGTTTAGTATAGTGCAGTGCAGTGCAGTGCAGTGCAGTATAGTGTAGTATAGTATAGTATAGTATAGTATAGTATAGTATAGTATAGTATAGTATAGTATAATATAATATAATATAATATAATATAATATAATATAATATATGATATGATATTGACAAAATTATTACTACATAAATGTGTAAAGGTTGACCAAAAAACACATTGATTAAAACAGGATATTTACATAGTTACACAACACCTTGGTGGTTTAACAATGTAAAAGTTAATGTAGCAATTCTTTAAAGAGGATTTTTGTACACGTATTTCATTTATATTTAAGACCAAAGCACAAAGTTCCCTATATTTACATGTGAACATGTTTAACATGATTACAATGTGGCTTTCTTTTGACCTGAATCTGACCTGAGCTTAAATCACGAAACTTTTCTTAAGGGTTCTAAAACCTGTAGTTCCAAAACGTATCCAGCATGTGTCGCTATTTCATCTCACTGGAACAATCAGAGACATGAGGCCAACCTACCGCCTTTATCATTATATTTACAACACTGCTTGCCTGCTCACGTTCAGCTGCGCCCATCTAGAGGACCGACCGAGCAGAAACAATACCGCTCTCTGCCAAAAACTGGATATCTCACAGCGGTAAGTATAACAGACTTTGACATACATATATGTTTGGTTTAAGTCCGCAAACAGGGAAACATCCAGTTATTTTCAGGGGGTAAAATCCTATGTCAGGGATGTGAGCATGGAATCAACAGCAGTCTGCTGCTGGAATATATAGGCGAAGAAAGGACCCTTATCAGCCACTTACTCATGCTAACTGACCTGCTAACAGTAGCCGGATGATCGTTACGTTTACTGTTTATTAGTTGCCTTGCGAATTAAAAGAGTGGATAGAGTTTAACGCTGAAATGCAAATGCATTGGTGTGTGTTTAACATGTCCAGCTAATTTTAAGGCTTAGCGGCTGATCTTGAGCTTTAGCGTTTGGCTTTTTCTGCCGCATATGATTGACGAGTCTCTTCCGTTGACTGATCGGGTAAATGTATATAATAGGGTTTCTGGTCCTACTGTATTTACCATATGGACGAATGTGCCATCGCTTATGGCTGGCCTTTAATGCGTCAATGTTACAATGTACAAAGCTGTGTTTTATTACACTGTGAAAGAACAGTGTTATATTGTAACAGTAAATGTGAAAGAGGAGAGCGCTCACTGGCCATTCACCACTTCGTTTCAGTCAGAAAAGCTTTTTATATGTGCTTATTCTTATCAGTCAAATGACAAAAATAATTTATTTAGTAGGTTAGATTATAAATTGCTATATACATGGTGACACTCTTTTGATTACACTGGTGGCAAATATAAATAATTTTAATTACTACTACATAGTTTTGTAGTAGCAACAGTGAAGTTGACCTTGAGCATAATATTAAATCTGAACATATATATATATATAGGGATTTGTTTTAACTTTATATATGTTTTGCAATATTTTGTTGCAAATTGTCGATAATTTTCAAAAGCTTTTAGCAGTAAAAGAATAGTAGGGATAGTTCACCTAAAAATAATTTGTTCACCCTCACTCTTTTGAAGAATGCTGAGAACCGAACAGTGGTGGCACCCATTGACTTCTATTGTGTCGACACAAAACCACTGAAAAGGGAATGGCTGCCAACGCTGTTTGGTCAACAACATTTTTCAAAATATCTGCGGACTAAAGAAGGTTATACAGGTTTGAAATGACAAGAGGGTGAATAATGATGACAAAATTTTTATTATGGGGGAACTATCACTTTAATTTAAGTGAATCTGCTGTGATAAATAGTTAAAAGTAAAAAAATGTTTTCTTATGTATTGGGTGATTAAAACTGCATTAAATAAGTAGTTATGAAAAGTGTTATGTAAATAATATGGTCATTTTAAATTATTTAAATGAAAGCAAAAGCAAGGTCACACTGCAGGACATATTGTCATGTAAATCCTGTCCTGTTATCATCTCATGTCGACAAATATAGTACATATCTGATGAAGAGCTTGTATTTTTGATAAGCAGTGCTTGATATTTTTGGAGCTCTGATGTGCCGACTTTTGTTACTACTTGGACAAATATAATAACCCGATTATGTGTATATACTAGTTATCTTATAACATAATTAATGCATGTTTATAAACATACGCATGTATAAATCTAAAATAATAATCTGTGCAGTGTCGGAACTTTTAAAACGTACTCTTCATCTTTAGTCTTCTTCACTGTGTCCACTAATATTTGTGATCATAAACGTAGATAGATAAACGGTTATTATAATTATTACAATTATTATCATATTATATTTATTGTCATGGTTTTTACCAGTTCTCTTTTATCTGCATTTATGAATTAGGGTTTAACCTGATATGAATTGTAAATATTAATGAAACTAGTAGGGTAGGTAGTAAATAGTGTCATGTTGCACTAACCCAACATCACGCCTTTTATGGGCATGGAAGAATTACATCTAATGTATTATGAAGAAGAATTTGGCCCCTTGTTATTGGAACTTGTTTGGATGAAGAAATCTCCCGCTGGTGAAAAATAGGAATGTTAGAGGCCCATGGCTTTCACAGCAACTCCCTAATGCCTTAAACCCTGTTTAACATGCCTACAGTCTCATGAAGACACATCGTCTTCATTAGACTACAACAAGAGTTTGTCTAAAGGGTTAATAGCAGCGCAAATGTTGCTTTAGTGATGAAGGTTAAATGTTATCGTGTGACATTATGGTTCAAAGAAAAATAGTGGTGTGTTTATTTATTGTTAGGGAAGTTTTAAGTTTCAGCATTATAAATATACTACTTCTTTATCCACAAAATCATTTAAGTTATTCTATAACACCAGATGTTCAGTTGGAGTTTAATTTAGCCATTTTGCCAAGAGAACACATTTTTGAGATGCAGTTATTGATATAATATGTGTCTCTCCCCAGGGAGCCACACTTAATCCTTTCTGGATTTACTGAAACTACTGTTTCTGCATGGAAAAATCCCTCACTTGTGAAAATATTGGTGCTTCTCTAGTGGAACGTAGACAACTTTTTGGGACATCATGTTCAACTTGATCAAAAAAGACAAAGAGAAGGATGGAGTTAGGAAGGATAAGAAAGAAAAGAGAGACCGGAGAGAAAGAATGTCTGCAGCCGAGCTCAGAAGCCTCGATGAGATGAGCATGAGACGAGGCTTCTTTAACCTCAACCGGAGCTCAAAGCGCGACTCCAAGAACAAGCTGGAGATCTCCAACCCGATCCCTATTAAAGTTGCCAGCAGCACTGAGCTCAATCTAACCGACATTGAGTCCGATGGCCTCAGTAACCGCAGCAGCGTGGTTCTGGATGCAGATCAGCTCAGCGCGGCCAGCTCCAGCGATGATCTGAAGGGTGATTACGGCCAGGATGGCCACCGGGGTTCTGTTAAAGAAAAAGCGGCTAGGTTTGGTGCCCTTGCAATGCAAAACTCACAAATGGGTTCTATTATGAAGCGTTTCTCATTTTCTCAAAGGAATAAAGATGAGAGTCAGTCCGAGGGCTCCACACCCTCTGGCCAGAATTCGGCCGCTCCATCTCCACAAGTGGAGTCCAAGGTCTTTGACCCTCAACGTAAGCAAAGCCATCAACCGCAGCAGCCGCCTCCACCACCTCCTGCAGTGAAGAAGGTGCAAATTCCTGAGATCGTGGATAAGACGTTCGCTGCGGATCTTCGTCTGCCTGCTGTAGTGCCCCCGCAGACACCGAAGGTTCGAGAGCTGGTGCTCCAGAGGCGGAACACTGGAGATTTTGGGTTCTCCCTGCGGCGCACCACCATGTTGGACCGCGGGACGGACGGAGGGGTGTATCGACGAGTGGTTCACTTCGCAGAGCCTGGTGCTGGCACTAAAGATCTTGCCCTTGGCCTGGTGCCTGGAGATAGGCTGGTGGAGATCAATGGTCGCAATGTGGAGAACAAGAACAGGGATGAGATCGTTGAGATGATTCGGCAATCAGGTGACACTGTTCAACTAAAAGTTCAGCCAATCCTGGAACTAAGCGAGCTGAGCCAATGTTGGCTGAGGAATACTGAAGGGCTGCGGCGGGAAGCTTTTGACGTAAGTGCACGCTCTCTCTCTCTATTTTTCATGATCACAGTCTTTCCAGACAACTCTCACAAGCTTGCCCAGCTCTTGCACACGTGGAGCCAACTGGCTCTTCTTGAGAGAACAAGCACATCATTTAAAATGAACATGTAATGGTGGAACAGGAAGCAGATCCCTTTCCAGGTTGAACATCTGTCACAATGTCTCTAACCGAATCTTTTCTTCCTCCAGTTTTCCATAAGCGATGACTTGAATGACAGGCTATGAAATGTGTTTGTGCCCATGTTTGTTTTCTTCACAGTTTGTTGTGCATAAGTCAAATCAGAAGTTTCTCATGAACGTTTCTATTGCAACACCACAACAGGTTTTTTTCTTTCCAGCTTTAAATTGTTGTACATAAAATGTATATGTTGAAGAAGATATGGGTCCTGTTGCAACAGATCCCTTTAGTGATAAATGTAAGGCTGTTTTTGTCTAAGGATTTCTTTAACCTTGGGATATTTTTTGCTGCTTGCTGGTGTTGTTTAAAGGTGTCATGAACTGGCTTGTTTATTGTTTTATAATGTTGTATGAGGTCTACTTATGACGTTCGCGTGGTTTTTACTTTCAAAAAAGTAATAGGATATTTTCTACCCGGGGTTTGAGGCCGGGTCGACAAACGCTCTGTTTTAATGGGTGTGCCACATTGAAGACTTGGAAGTAAACGCCCACTGCTATGATTGGATTGCAGTTTGCGTTGTAAACTTGTGTAACTTATGGATATGACCCAGCACCCGAAATAAAACCAAAACAGCCTCCATTATTTGCAAACTGTGGATAAAACCTTTAAAATTTATATAGGAGCCTGCCAAATCACAGAGATGCCGATTCGCACCGGACTAATATTATCAAAGGACCTCTTTGTTTGTCAAAATATGGTAGTTCATTTGTGGCGGAATTTTGACTTTACAAATTACAGACATGTCTGATTCGCACAGGATTAAGATCACGGACAACCTGTGCAATTATTACAAAGGACTTCAGGTCCCCAGGTAATACTAATCCCGTGCGAATATGGCTCAGGGCACATCAATCGATCTCTAACAAAGCAATAGTGACGCATAGAACAAAAATGTTGTACTCACATAAGATTGCTACGTCGTTCCTATCGCATCCAATGTTGACGGCACAGCACAGCTTTTTAATTTTCTCTCCACAAATCCAGCGTCGACCTGTGCCTTGTTCACAAAGTAATCTGCGGTAATGTTTTACCCACGTGAGCTGGAACGTCTTTAAAAATAAACTTCAACCACGCATTACTAATGTCGGAATCCGAAGGAAGGTTATGCAGCGACTGTGTTATTTCACAACCAGGCACTGACTGAACAATATTTTGCGATCTTTAATAGCGCATGTTTATTGCTTGCTCGCTCTATCTGGTTTCGCGCAACTTCATTACTGTCATGCGTTTACCAGTGGGCGGGGCTAGAAAAGTAGTTGTTGATATTCTTCTGTGGAGGCTGTGTTCAACATATGGTGCATTCCAGCAAGACCTGCCGTTCGCTGGGGCTGGTGTCAATAACAGTTGTAAGTTCATTAGCAAGGGCCTTTTCAGTTCATACACTTACATGATGTTTGCTTGAATAATATTATCTTTTATATAAAAAAAGCTTGGGTTAAAATTGATGTCTTAATTCATCGAACCTTTAAAATCTATTCCATATAAGAAACGGCTTATGTTGAAAGAGAAAGAAAAAATCTTGGGCAGCTTTGTGATCTGTAGGCAGAGCGTTGTAGCGTTTTCTTGACAGAGGGAAACCATTAAAGGTTATCTTACATGTTATGCACTGCTTCCTTGTTGGATAACACATAAGAGTGGTACTTCGGTGTAAATGTGTGATTTAGTTTAGGATGGGCAGAGCCGCGTGTGTCTGTACTAGCCAGCACGTGTGCCATGAAGCTACTGTAACGAATCTGGCATGCTCAAGTTGCACAAGTTGATGCTCACAAAGTGTTTTCTAGTGTAATTTATTGAAGGCATTGGTAATGGCATTCATCAGATCACTTGCCTTTAGTAATGTTGTTTACAGGAGGGACAGTACATTGAATTAACATGATCTTTAGTTGAGTAACACAGTTATTTTGAAGCTGAATGATGTACCGGCTGTGGATGCTAACTGGTTGAAACTAGAAAGAACGTGAATCAGAGCATATCTGAATCCAATTACGTTTTTGTTGTGTTGTTTTATAATTGTTCACTTGAGTTTCCTGTTTGCTGACAAATGCGTATTGTAATAGTCCCTTTGCAACTATTAGAAGATGTTTTCATTAATCTAAATCACAGTATCTCAGCTAAGGCTCCACAAAGCTTGTGGGGTTCATAGATCTGCAAAAAAAAGACTGACAATGCCAAAATTAAATTGAAATGTATAATATATAATGAAAAGTAAAGTATTTAAGTAATATGACGTGATTGGCTTGTTTTAATTGGTTGCAAATAATATGTGTAGAGAGGACTCAGTTGTATGAAGAAAATAAAAATACCTAAACATTGAAGCTCCAAAAAGCACCTCCATCCATCATTAAAGTAAATCCATGAGACTCCAGTCGGTAAATAGGAGCATATACTTTAATGATGGCTGTATGCATGTTTTTGAGCTTTTTCATTTTGGATCCCTTTCAAGAGGTTACAGTAAAATTATGTAATTTTAATATTAAAGGAGTCCTATGACACGGCTTAAACAAATATTATCGTTTGATTTATATGTAATGAAATGTATATATACGATTTAAGGTTAAAAAATGCTGTGCATAATGCGGAAATTTCGGATGAAATGTGGGACTCCATGTACAATGGGCTTTACACAACTTATACAAAGAACTGAAGTAGATTTGTGGGGGTGTGGTTACAAAAGTTGTTTCGGGCAGGTCTGGGTGAGCATTCGCTTTTAGATAGAATGCATCTTTTATTCCAACACTTTCATTTTTGCAATTGTATGTGTCTAATACATGCATGGGCAACTTTTAACACACCAAAGACACAGAAAAACACATAGTCGTGCCATAGGACCCCTTTAAATTAATTGTTTGTGTTCAGGTGAAGAAATAAGGCCATGTTTCATTTTTGATAATGAATATTTTATTCAAAATTGCTAGGGGTACTTCAAAAATAATGTAGGTCATGGTGGATCAGATGAGAAAAAAGATAAAGATGTGAATTCCTCGACCAAATGATGATCCTGTGCTCTACTCACGGGTCTCATTTTAAGGACTAAAGAGAGTTTTTAGTTTCACACTTCTTTGTGGGCTACATGTTGAAACGGTGTCTGGTTTCTTTGTAGTCAGTCATGGCCTATAGGTGAAGCGCAGCTGCGCTCCTTCAGGCACCCGTGGACCTCCAGGTGCCAAACAGCAGTAAGACGGAGCCCTCAGTCCATTGTCTCATCTTTCTCATCATCATTACACGCACATAACCGTAAATGAGATGTACAGCCTACAGTGATGAAAGCTGCTGCATCACAGGTTTAGCATTTGTGTCCATGATAAATCTCAACTCGGACTCTAATGTCAGGCTAATTCTACTATACTGGTGTAATGGGCTTAGAATTTTTTTAACAGACAGCTCTGCCTGTTTATGTTTGCGAAACAAATGGTTTTTCCCTCCTTAATAGTTTTGATCATCATTGATGGGAAAGATTTGGCATGCTGGGTCATTGGACCATCGTAAAGCTTCTGCAAGGAATGCAAGATTTGCTTATATCTATTCTATCAATTGAGTGACTTTGTACGCAAAACTGAAACCGGGAGCGTTCAGTAATAAATAGTTCGCCATCTGCTTCGCCTGCAAATTGTTCATTGGCAAACCCCCCCATCTCATACCAGAATGACTCTCTTGTTCTATTTTGGGTTTTACCAACAAACAACAGGGACTCGCATTGCTGCATAGCTGTAAGTCAGCCTCCCTTTGTACTGATTAGGATTCATTACATGGCCTCAGAGCTCTGGGAGTTTGTGTGATCTCGCCCCGTCTTTCTCTTTGACAGTGATAACAATCTCCTCTGTTTTTGGCACGCTGAAGGCATTGTCTGTCTCTAGAACATCTAATACCGCGTGTCCTCTCCAAGGGTCTTCATTTTGGATCTCTTTGTTGTTTGTTATTTTAAAATAGGGACGTCATGAGCAGAGCTGGGTAATTATAGCAAAAAAAGTTTAATAAATAGTTGCTAAATTTGAAATGAACATCAAAATAACTTGAACAGATAATATGGAACAGGACATAACACAAACAGGAAGTAAAAAGTTAGACCTTTGGTGTACCTTGGACTGTCTCACAGGTAGTTGTTGTCTTATAGCACGCGTCTGTGGATGACTCTTCACTCTTGTTTGCTCCTGTGACGTCTGGAGTGCCGCACTGAAGTGCCGCACTGATTTGTGGGCCTGGTGGATCAGTGGGAGACATTCTCAGGTCTATTGTCTCAGAAAACAAACGACAACAGTTTAATCATCAGTTCAAATAAAGACCAGCCATCAAACAATCAAGTCCCAGTGCAAGTAAAGGGCAAACAGAGAATTCTCCGCTGTCCCAGCCAACTGACGTACATTATAAAGACAGCCGCATCTGGACACTGATGCTTTTCTGAGGAACTTTACTTTCTACTTTTGTTGGGTGTGCGCATATTGGTGTGTTTGTGTCATAGGTTTTGGGGCTGCTCGGATCTTCAAGTAGAGGCCAATATAGTTGCATTTTGGTTGTTAGGATGTTATGTATGGTTGCTAGGGTGTTGTTAGGTGGTTGTCAAAACATCCCTTACGAAAAATATTTGTATTTCCGCTCATGGTCCTTTGCCGCCTCTTGTTACCCTCTCTATCATCCCACAAATTTCCGCACCGTCTTCACTGTATCTAAAATAAAGCTGTAAAAGGCCTAATAAAATAAATAATAATTTATAATATATCAAATAAGTGAAAATAAAGGTACAATTAAAATAGATCAAAAGTTAAAAAGAAAGAAATTGGAACCGTAAGAAGCAACGCGGATTTCACTACACACTACACTCATAGAACATTAGATCAATGTTATTTCTAAAAATTCTTCGTTTGATTTGATTACTTGTTATATATACAACAACTATTTTGATTCTTGGAAATCCTTCTGACTGTAATAATTGAGTTTGGAACTCTTCCTTTTCGGAATGTTACACTCTTCTTGTTGTTCTACAACCTTACAAGAGAACATGGGGAACATACAGGATATTCCCCATTCTTCTAGGCACTGAGCAGCACAGTCAGGATGTCCTGAGAGGGGAGTGAGGAAGCTAGAATAGTAACAGTGCAAACCCTGCTGAAACAAACAGGTAAATGCAGTCTATTTTCAGTGCACAGTCTGCTGTCTGTCTAGTCCACTTGTCTCCGTTAAGACCAAACCACAAACCCTCCCAGCACAAGCATCTTTCATGATCAGGTTAGGTAGCAGAACATTCCAAACAAAACCACAAACAGCTATTAAGCCATAAACATGTTCAGTGGTGCCGGATAAGGCTGTTTTTTGTAAAGCTATCTAGGCGTCATTAGGGTTTTGACTGGCCGTTGATGCCTAGCTATGGGTGGCAGTTCATTATGCCTGACTGATCTCCAGCAAGGTTGTACTCCCTGACAATGTTTGCGAGGGGGTTCCTACAGCTGTGCACCAGATGCCCCCAGTCCTATACACACACATTCGCATCTCTATGCAGACAGGCGATGCAGACATTCTTACAGCAGTCTCGATGCCCCATCCCGCTGTTTTACAAGCACTGTGAAAGCATGACTTGGCAGTTAAACAACCTCAGAGGTCCACCATTATGAGCGCACTGTGGAGGTTGCATCCAGAACCACAAATAGTTTGCTTAACATTCGAAATCCGTAGGTGAAATATGTCATATGAAATGAAAACTGGCACCCATTTCCACATAGACACTCGTTGAAATATGTTTTAAGCATTTTGCATCACACCTTTAGTTGTTTGTGCTGCAGTTTCTTAGGGTTTCATAATAATCATCCAAACTGTGAGAGATCTGTGGTTTTCTTTCCTCAATAGACAGGTTCACATTTTCTCATTCGCTGCCGCAGTTCTGGTCCACGGGACCCCTGGGAGTTTCTGCTGCATACTCCTGTACTTCCCTTCTTCTCTGTTTAAAGTAAGAGAATCAGGCATTCGTAAATTGTGGCTTTCCACCATTCTTATCACTTAAATCAAGCCTTCTTTGTACAATAAGCTTATTTTAGATATTTTAGATTAGGTGAGTGCGAGTTTTATTTTGGAGGTTCTCAATCGAAGGCAATAGGAGCAAGTGTTGTTTGGTTACCAATGGTCATCAAAATATCTTTCTTTGTGTTCTTCAAAAGAAAGAAAGTCTAACAGGTTTATGATGACTTGAGGGTGAGTAAGTGAGGAAAGAATTAACTTTTTTTGTGAACTATAGCTTTTACAGTAGCATTTAAATGGAGAGATCTAGGTAGGGTGATGCTGTGTCATGGTAATCTGCTGCATCCCCTCCAATCCGACCAGTATAGGTTTTTATGACCGGATTTTCATAATTCAGTAAATGTGATTCTTTGTGAAGTCCCCCTGATATCGGCCTGGTCTTTATTTAGCAGTTCAAGCCAAACTGTGTGCTGTCAATTTAAAGTTGCATAATACAAACACATTCTTTGGAGTTTTTGCTATGGAGATCTGCAGTTCTATTCATCACACTTACTAGATGCTATGAATTGACTCTTTGACAGGTGGATGATTTGGATTGAAAGTGTTTACTTGAACAGAGCCATCTGTGATCAATTCCTTCCATCATTGCTAACATCCATTTTAACTCTGGATGTCATTTGAAGAAATTGTTCTTCAGCTCAAACTCTCACTCGCTGACCCTGTTCTCTTTTTATTCTTTCTCTCTCTATTTCGCCGCCTGTGGGTTCTGGTACTTCTGCTGCCTTGGCATCGCTTCTGAACAGTCTGGGAGCAATTTTACCAAGCTAGGTTTTCATATGCAAGTGTATGTAAAATAGCAACCACAGAAATTCAAGAGGCTGGAAATCGTCAGCTTTATACTGGTGTATGACCATGATGATAGTTACCACCTCATGGATTTGATGACTACACCTTTTTTGTTGTGTGAAATTTTGTCTACGCAGACATCATCTTTCTGTAGTGTATTTATATTGCTTTGAGAGGACATGCCATGTAGAAGCACACATGCCCTGTTTTCTGTTGTTTAAATGGACCTGCTGTAGGGGGAAAAATCAATCGTTATCATTATTAGTTCCCATGTGTGCTTGCTGAGGATACAGTCAATCGTATGCAGAAAAGAAAAATGTGAAGCCATGCATTGCAGTGATTTCTAACACTGTTAAGGGGGTATTTGGCACATTGCTTAATGCTGTCAATAGACCATTTTGTGATATATCTTTATAATAATAATCACAATAAACAACTACTCTGTTCCGTCATTTCAGTTTTCTGTAGTCCATTTATGTTACCCATCAATTTAGATATTACAGAGAGAACTAAAAAGTTCCTGTTTTCATTCACTTCATGTGCGAGACTCTTCCTCAGATTATACAAGCTCGGTAGTTGTTACTCTTGGCCATTCTTTTATTATTTTACTCCATAAGACCATGAGCTCTGTTCAGGAAGCAAACCTGATTTTATTGGCACTCATTTTATCTCAAACCTTTTAACATTTCTGATTTCTGAACCTAAACAATACAGCAAAATTCAATATCCCTATATCCCCCCCTTAGAATCAGGTCTTCGAATAAAGCATTTTTAAAACCTTTTTTGTTACACACATTTGATCTTTTTGTTCAGTTATAGAAAGAGGTTATAAGCTTTTCCTTATTATTTAATGTTTAGGTACTTTTATATTTTTACATGTGTAACTCATATTCTGTAACACATGTGCTACAACAAATTCAAGCATCTATTTATAAGAGACCAAGATATTTGAATTCCTTTTACAGTCCTGTGGGTTTAGTCTTTATGTCAGTCTGGGAACATATACAGGCAAACACAGTGGTTATTTTTTCCTTTCAGAGTATAAAGTTGAAAATCTCTTGTATAACAAATAAGTTCTAGGTAGTTGTAGGACGTCTGGTTTGGTTTTTATCAGTTTATTTGGGCAGCTGATGTTTCACACCCCTGTGTCCTTCTCAGTGCTGTAGATCCTGTAGTCATTTCACAGCTGACCTTTAGGGCATAGCGCAGTGTGTTATAATGCTGGGTGTGCCAGGCGAGAGTGCGATATGAGGGAAGCAATTGAGCGTGCTCAGGAAACCCTTTTGCCAGTGCAGGAACTGGCAAAAGAGCAAATTTATATGATCTGTGCCTGCTACGTTACCAAAGATAAGCTTATAAGTGCTTAACATTTGTGAATAAGCTGAGGTATTGTTGTCTTGACATTGATTTACAGTAGCCTTTTCACCATCTTTTAAAATGAATTTTCTTAAGCGCAATGAAGCTTTTTTTAAATAAAGAAGCTAAGCACTGAGGGTGAAGAGCTAAATTTTCAGTTTACACTTGCTTAAAACAGAATGCAGGGAACATGATAAGGATAGACAGACGGTACCTTAGTTTTAGTTTCTTTATAAGAAGAAAGTACTGATCAGACATTAAAATTAAAAGTTAATGTTATTCGATGAGAACTATTAATAAACCTTCAGTCCAGGGGGTCATAAATAAAACAATGATTTGCTTTCACTGCTTGGTTCTGTGACCGGCTAGGAAGCGTTTCCTGCATAAACTTAAAGTCTTGGTATTTTCGGAATTTGCTTTGGAACGAACATGACATTTCCCAACTGGGTCTCTGGAGGAAGGGGAGAAGAGGTGGGGACTAAATTGAAAGAGATGGCAGCCTCAGTGCACTTTATGGGAACATTCACAGCTAGATATGTGAAAGAGAGTTTTAACGGCAGCGGATTATATATATTTTTTTACTGATAACATTTGTCCAACATTGATTCGCCACAGCCCTGCTGAGGCAGAAGCGTCAAGACATTCAGTTATAATATGTGGGCAGACATTTTAAACCAAATATAGATTGTTATAAATGACATTTGGAACATTCATGTCAATTCAATTAGGAAGAACTTACGCTAATGCTGGATTTCTCCCATTGGCTTTCTCTATTTATGTCACTTCCATGAAAGCTATTTTCGGACTCACTTTTCTTGTCTATTGTCAGTGAAATTTTCCTGTCCACACCACCTGGTTTTTCACTCACCAAATTCACAATTAGGCAAGTCTCCAGAGGAAGAGGATGGAGCAGACAAGACAAGCAACATTGGGTCTTGGCTCATAAGAGTTGTGATACTTCCTGTCAGGATGGACCTTTCATCAATGTGATGAGAAAGTGGTCTCTTGGTCTGCTGCAGTAAATCCCTCCCATGCTGTCATTCCTGTGAAAACACAATTGTTGCGGAAAATAGGCAACATTATACATTTTAAGTCTTTTGTTTTTTAATTATTATTTTAATATTTGTGCCTTGTTAGAAAATACTGCAAAATAACAGTACAGGTTGGTATATAGCAAAAAACAAGTAATTCTATTATGGTAGCTGCGTTTTGTATCTATGCAGCAGTGCATGCTGTGAGCAAGGTCATTTTTCTTTGGGTCTGTGACTCAAAACTCCCAGTGCGCCGGATGGATGAAATATGTTGCTTTTTTTGTCTCGGCAGCGCACTTTCACTCCTGCCTCAACGTTGGGTTTGGTCTGCCTGTTCGTCATGCTCAAGTTAAAAGCCACAGAGAGCTCTATTGAAAGCCCACTTTATACACATTAACATTTTGCATGTGCTGCACGGTAAAGGCCACTCAACCCAGGGCCTTGCTAAAACCGCTCTGATTGGCTGTGACCTCGGCCCAGAGAAAGGCCTCTCTGTATGGCTCGACAAGCAGAATTCCCCTCTTTTTCTTTTCCCTTCATATCCCACAGCCTCTCACATATCAGCTGGGGTGTTTTTACTGCAGACTGGATTTAGCCGTGGCTGCCGAATCATACCGTTCCTGTTATTCAAAGCGACGAGAGGTTTCTCTCAGCAATATACATCTCCATAGCACGGGGATTTATCAAGCCGCACGCCATACGCGCGTTTACAACCGGCCACAGATGAATCATTTATGACAGAATGTGCATTTAGCAATCTTATATAGAGTAGAATTCAAACCTTATGCAGTCGCAACATAATTTGTTATAAAAAGCCCCACATATTGGTAATTGATGCTCCGTATAAATTGTAATTTATAACCCCCTTGTAATAGAAGCGATTTGAGTAGCTCATAAGGAATGGAATGCTCATTGCTCCAGGCCTTTTCTGTTTCATGCAGTTCAGCGTGGTTGTGGTCTGGGCAGAAATACCAGTGATTCCTGATGGCTCATGGGTTATTGTTTCTCCCTGGATGTACTTCCAGGATCCGTACGCCCCGGACACGTTGGTTAAAATGAATCGTGCTGCACGTCAGTGATGTCCTGTGCTGACTCCGGTCTTATGGGTGCTGCCTGCTGAGTCATTACCATTCCGCCTGTCACGGGGCTGGGGAGACTGAAAAGCTCTTTTATCAGAACATCCACCCGAGGGAGGGGGTGATGTGAGTTCTGGCCTATCTCCCACTCCCCTCACTACCAGTCTACCCCAGTAACGGTATATTTTTAAAATAACTCTGTTTGTAAACAAGACCCCCACACAGAGATATGAACTGCTGTTAAGATGTATAATGCAGAAAGAGCTTTATTTAGATTATCGGCCAGATGTTCCACCAACCGTGAGAGTGATTGTGAGTTTGCAAATCTCCGTTTCAGGTTCACATTAAAGGGGTCATTCGACACGGCTAAAATGAACATTATCGTTTGTTTTAGATGTAATGCAATGTGTATACAGAATTTAAGGTTCAAAAACACAGTGTTTTCCACAAACCGTGTATGTTCGTATCTCCTCTTTGCCCCGCCTCTCTGAAACGTGCTGATTTTTTTATTAGGCTCATCGCTCTGAAAAGCGAGGTGTGCTATGATTGGCCAGTTAACCAGTGCGTAGTGATTGGAAGAATAATGCAAGCGTGTGAAGGAAATGTGACGCCTCTTACCATATTTGGTACATCAGGTTCCAAAGCAATTGTTCTGACAGGTACGTCCACATTACTTGCGTGTACATTTGGCCGGTCTTAGGCAACTCGTAAAACGAACTGACGTGGATGTGTGGGGGTGGGTTACACAAGGCACTTCAGGCAGGTCTGAGTGAGCATTCGGTTTTAGATTGAATGCAACTTTTGTTGCAACACTTTAATTTTTGCAATTTTATGTGTGTAATACATGCATGGGCAACTTATAACACACCAAGACACAGAAAAACATGTATTCGCGCAATGATGACCCATTTAAATGCACTGATCAACCCTTGTGTTAATTCCTTAATAGTGATGACTGAGTGTATATTATGATTATACAGGTCTAACACACCCACTTTACCTCGGGACCTGCTCATGCCTGACCACCTTCGTGAAAAGATGCTGTGATTGTTTTGACTCTGTTTAACTGTGTTTGAGTGCATCCCAATGAAAGTCTGTAGGCTGTGTGAGAGGAAGTGTTACTGCTGAGTTATTGTGTAGTGGTGGGATTTGAACTATAGGCTATTGTGAATAGTCTGAGTTGAAGGACTTTGTTTGACACAAGTGGAAGTGTCATGGAATAAAGAAAACCTATTGACCAATCCCGATTCAGTATCAGGAACTGTTTGTTTTTTGACAAACAATTATGAATCATAAAGTTCTTCCCCCCCCTGAATGACTTTTTTGCACAAACTTGATCTTTGACCTGTCAACAGCTCAGCTGTTCACTGTTTACCATTCAAGTGGTTGATGATTGAAGTGCATTTGTTGGACTGTCGGAATGCATAAGCAATCCCACAATTCCCTGTGCTCACCTTCCCTACTGAATAAAGTGAAAATGCCTGCTCAGCTCTGCTCCCTACGCACCGACGATCACGTATAGTTACCGAATGCAAAATGTATTACTGGGCTATTATATTACATTGTACTTCAGCTGTTCTCCATGTGAGTGTCTCCGTTCTTTTTGTGAGTGTCAGGGCCTGGGTTGCCCTTCGTCATGTGATATCTAAATGAAGTTGTGCGGTTTCGTTTGGCACCCCATCTGAGGCTCATTTGGGGTGTGGGTGGGGCTTGTGGGGTGATTGAACTGGGATAGACCGTGCAGTCTTGGGCTTACTCTGCAGCTGTGGATGTAGCTCATTGTCTAACACTCTGCCTCCGTCTTATACAGATGTCAATTATGTAAAGGGACCTGCTACAGGCAAACTGAATAATGAAAGAGCCGGTCAGGACAGACGTGCTGACCTAAAAAGAATGGTGGGACATTAAAGGTCCAGTGTGTAGATTTTTTGGAGTATCTTTTGACAGAAATGCAACATAATACGCATAGCTATGTCCTCAGAGGTGTATAAAGACCTTACATAATGAATCGTTACGTTTTTATTACCAAAAATTTGCTTTTTCTATGTACATACACCGTGTGTCCTTACATGGAATTCGCCGTGTTGTTTCTACAGTATCCCTAAATGGAAAAACTGCTCTACAGAGCGTGATTCGTAAATACCTTATCTCTTAAGGCAAAGAAGCAAAAACGAGACAACATAGTAGTTCTGTGCAGCCACCTTAGTGCTTCGAAAGAACAGGGTGGATTGAGCCATTAGTTGCAGTTTGCAGCCTCACCACTAGATGCCGCTAAAATTTCAACATTGGTCATTTAAAGGGTTAGTTCATTTTACATTTAGTCATTTGGCAGACGCTTTTATCCAAAGCGACTTACAGTGCACTTATTACAGGGACAATCCCCCTGGAGCAACATGGAGTAAAGTGTCTTGCTCAAGGACACACTGGTGGTGGCTGCTGGGATCGAACCCTCGAATTTTTACATTTACATTTAGTCATTTAGCAGACACTTTTATCCAAAGCGACTTACATAGAGTTAGGGAGCAACAAGCGATATGTCATACAGGAGCCATAATACATTAGGTGCCAATACAAAGTTACTAGTTTCAACAAAAATTAGACCACTACCTGTTGAGAGAAAGGGTTAGTGAGTTTTTTTTTTGTTTCACTCAGTTCACTCAAAAAAATTAATACATTTCCATCATTTACTCGACAGAAAATATAAGAAATATGTTGGTAACTAAACAACATTGGTCCTCATTGACTTCGATTGTATATAGACACAAAACCACTCATATTTTTTGTGTTTTGCAGAACTTATTCGAACGACATCAGGGTGATTAAATTATGTCCGTTTTTTTTAACATTCAGAAATGGGCCAGAAACTCTTATTGCAAAGAGAAAGCCGGTTTCATATAATGTGCAATAAAAAAATGTATGTAAGTTTGCCATTTTCCATTTCTTGCTCCTCTATGTCAGGCCCAGAAGCTGAGAGAAGATGTGTTTATGTGACTAAAGCAAGTATGAAATTGAGCATGCTGTGACCGGCTCTGTTCAACACAGCGAAGGCAGGAAGTTCCATCATTCTGGCAGAGATGCTTGTCGATTTAGGATCGAGAAAGCTGCAGGTGTTCTTCCTGATTTCCATTTTAACGTAACTTGAAAAGTTCACAAAGCAGGAGTCTTAATTGCACCTGGAGGTCACATGCGGCAACTTCAAATGGAGGATAATAAATCATGCAGTTTCACTCTCATACTCATGAAAATAAAATAAAGTTCCGCAGTTTTGTTAGGCTTACACTGAGGGTTCAAGGACTGAGCCGGTATTTGATGTTTACTATGTAACTGGATGTTGCTGTGATGACAGCGGTTGCCATAGTGGATCAGGTCAATCAATTAATGCCTGATGCTGTATTTAACAGGCTCGCATCACTCAGATTTTACATTCACGTCTGAAAATCTTGAAATAATATTTTTTGTGATTCTGTTAGAATTTCACATACAAGTGCTTAAGTGATCAAGTGCTGCAATAAAATGTGTGAAGATAGCCTCTGATTAAAGGCTTGTGTGATGGCTTTCAACTCTCTGGTCTGACCAGAGAGCCCACAGTAGTGCGTCATGTGCTTATGGTGCAATTCTCTGCCAGCATATCTGTGCAGGGCAGATTCTGGCATAGGACCACACGCCCTGAATGCCATATGGTGGCTTTTTAATTCACTTTTCATGTCTTTTCATTTTACTTGGTTTCATGCTGTCATTGACCAAATTTTCACCACGGAACACACATTCTGGCTAGACTTGTCTTGTCCTTCAATAAAACCTAAATTTAAGTAGGTTATTACAGAGCATCTAAACTTTTTTTCTTCATTTCTGACGAAGAATCACCGCAATATCGTTTGTAACAAACGAGGCGGGACGAGAGCCGTGAGGGAACGACTCAGGCGGGTGACGCAAGTGATAATGAGGGTCAGCTGCATGTTTCACCGGTCTCGCATCTCTCACAGAGGAGATCGGAAGCATTAAAGGACGAGCGACAGGAGTGTGTGACAAGAGAGGACCAGGCCTGGATTTTAAGTTTTATTATGTTTGTGTGGCATTTCGCCGGTTCCTGCCTCCTTCCTCCCTTACATTTACATTTAGTCATTTATCAGACGCTTTTATCCAAAGTGACTTACAAGTTGGGTAAAAAATGGAAGCAATTGGGTCAAACATTAGGACAACAAAAAGCATAAGAGCAATAAAAACATGTCTCACAAAGCCTACTACAGTGTAAGTTTAGTTTATCTAAGCATGCTTTTTTTTATTTACATTTTTATTAGATATTGTAGAAATCAGAATCAGAAATGATCAGTCAGGTGCAGACGGAAGAGATGTGTTTTCAGCCGATTCTTAAAGATGGCGACAGAATCTGCTGATCTTGTAGCAGCAGGCAGATCATTCCACAAATGGAATCTGGATCAGTAATGGATCGTTCCTTACTTGGAACTGTGTTACAACGTTTCTCTGCTATTTTTCCTTTAGATTTTTATCTTGACACGAACGTTGACACCAGACATTTCTCATGTGAGTCTCATAGCGAAAACAGCCAATGTCAGTGCTTCCAGCTACCGCAAAGCCCTGATTGAATGTCTGCCAATGGAGCCGGAAATTGAAATAATGATTTTATACAAGATATAACTATTTTTGA
The DNA here is from genome assembly GCA_008369825.1 of Triplophysa tibetana. Taxonomy (NCBI): domain Eukaryota; kingdom Metazoa; phylum Chordata; class Actinopteri; order Cypriniformes; family Nemacheilidae; genus Triplophysa; species Triplophysa tibetana. The sequence goes on from CM017917.1 coordinate 11,927,791, forward strand.
CTGCATTATCTTGGGATTGTAAGCACATACTTTTTTATAAAACATACAAAGATATTTTAATATAAAATGATTAGTGGAAAATTTTATGCAGCTTTATTAAAACAGATGTCTGTGTTTTGTTGACAATGGGTGCGCATGTGCTTTGGTTCAGCCTACCCCCCCCCCCCCCCACACACGCTGTATGTTTTCGGAAAACAATCGTAAAGCTGTATCAATCTTTTATAAATATGATCAGACTAAATACTCAAGAATAATTTGAGATTGGCAGAAACCCTCTGTGTTACGCCTGCTTTAATCTAAATGTGTGTCAGCTCCCGTGCCCCTCATGTGAACTCAGGTTGGGAACCACTGGATTAAAGCACATGGCTACTGCCATGCTGGGATGACACAAGGTCTGTCAGAGCTCTTTGTTGGCTGTATGATAATCTGGCTACGGTCAGATAAAAGCACCCTTTTTATTCTATTCTATTCACAGAAATAAACAGACGGCCGTGGTCGGAGTGGTGGCAAAATGCAATTATGATGGTAATTGTTTCTTTGTTCAGTGTAAATGTGAGGATGTGGGTGTGTACAGATATGCTTTAAAAGGTCCATGCGGTTCAGCACAGATGAAGTTTGATCCCGTCTCCCTCTAAGGGAGAGGGAACTTGTTGCGTGTGTTTTTGTGTGTTTTCGTGACTCACAGGCTTCCAGAACAGGATATGCAAACATTCAACTGGCAATCATGGATAGGATCTTATAATCAGAACTTAGTATAGCTATTGGTCTTAAAACAGAGAAATATTAAAAAGCTAATTCACACTAATCCATTTGTAGGGCTATTGTGTATCGCAAATGATGGTATTGTTGCAAATTAAAAAAAGACTTGTACACTGTAATTTAATATAACTACAATTTAGAAATTTATTTTATATGACTATAATTTTTGAATTTAGTGTAATCATAGCTAGAAATGTATTTTTTCAATTTCCAATAATATCATCAACACAAAAATTTGAATGAAAAAAAAGGAAAAAAGCTTGGCTCTGATAAAATCGTAGTTTTGAGATTTAGCAGGAATGACTCGTTTTGTGTTGAGGTGACTGCCGGATAGACTTCTAATATAGAGTTCTGTGATGTCTCACTCTATTGCTGTAACCACAGCTATGTACAGCAGAGCTGTCCCATAATGCAGTGGGGTTCCAGCACAGGGCACTGGGCTGATCGTGCGGTTTAGCTTCAGAGCGGAACTGACCCTGGCCACAAAAAAACAGAATTGTCATCTTTGTGAGTACCGGTGCCAGTTCAGAGCGTGGCATTTAAAGTCCTGCCAAAATGGTTCAAATGCTCTTTATTCATCTGTGGGTACATTTAGAGCAAAAACTGCTCGTCAAACAATGACAACATTGGCTTTTTCAAGTGAATATGCTCTTTCAACAACGATATGTATAAACATGGTAATACAATTATTCTTTGTTATTCAAACATGGAAAGAGTTACTCCGTTCAGCTAGGAAAGAATCTTTTCAATGAGAACGTTTTCCGGAGAGCTCTGGAGCTGGAATTCACATGTTTTAGCATGCTTCATAGAGAACTGCGCACTTATGTAACACCACAAGTTCAATAACTTTCCGGCCTATGGGCTGTCAGTGTAATTCAGCGTTTGGTAGTTGAGTGAACCCGGTAAAGGCAGAACCCACCCATGCTCTATGTACGTTTTTATTGGCTCTTGATGAGCTAACAGCTATTAGTTTCATTTCCGACCTTTGACCCAGCATAGGGGCGAAAGGGCAGCCAAATTCCTTTAAGTTGTGTAAACGCATCCGTATTTCCCCAGCATTCCACGTGGATTAACACAGTCAGACAGAATTAGCCTGGCGCTACACATGCCGATTTTGATTAGTTATTAAGAGGCCAAATACAGACCCAGAGTTTTCTATAGCTTTTACCAAGCAAATTTTGTGACCAAGTTCTAAAACTCCATCGTGTAGCAGGTTAATAACATACTTCGGTTATATTTAATAAGTTTAAGGGTTTTTTGGTAGATTCTGTCCCATGCCAGTTCTTATCTCCATCTCTAATGCCTGCTGTTACTCTATATCAACACGGATCTGCTTTTCATCATCTAATCCACACTTGCACACAATGCACAGGAAGCGAGTCTGGCACTCGTCATAGTGCCGTCCGAGAGCCATAGACACACAACACTGAGTTAGTCATCTTTTAGTCAAACTTGCTTTTTCATACACCCTATGCCAACAGAGGGCACCTTGACCATGTTGATAAATGCCAGTGTGATATCACTGTTGATGTTGATGTGTGTGCGTATTTGGTATCCAGGATTTTGAGTCGCGTCCTCTTGCAGCGCTCTGTCTGTAACAGTGACCCAGATGTGGCAGTCGGTGCCCTTGAGCTCTGGCAGCACGTTTACAGTCGTACAGTTTGCTCATACATTACTCACACAGGCTTATTCAGATTAAGACGCAGAATTTTGATCGTTGTGTGTAGGGAGTGTCAGCTGGAATCTGAGGATGAGGAGGTTTAAGCTGTTAAGTAGTTTTTCCTCTGCTCCTGTGTACTGTCATTTACTGTTCATTTAGATCAAGCAGATTGACCAATCAGAATCATGCATTACAGAGCATCATGTAATGTTAAGTTTTATTGTGGCTGTTTTGCTTTTTAAGGTAGAGTCGAGAGAAGCTAGGGAAGGATGAAAAGACGAAGAAGGTTAGGTTAGGCCTGTGGTATACTTCTTTATTTGACGTCTACACGAGCGTACGCGTACAGCCAAACACACAGCGTTACAAAATATACTGTTTTCAACTCATCCGCGTACACGAGATTTTGCAATACCTCTCCGGGCCTACGGGTGTCAGGTTTTCTTCTACTACCTCTAATCGATTCTCCAGGACACGTTCCCGCCTGGTGGTTAAACTAACCACTGTCAAGAAATGGAATGCGCAACCTGGGCGTGCTTTGTACGCAAGGTAACAAAATTTTGGCGATGCGCGTTCTATTCTGATGACAAGATATGCGTCACGCGCACTGTACCCTGTCCCTTGCGTACGCGTAAAAAGGAAACTATACTTCAGCTTTTAGGGTTAGAGCTAAACCGCAGCTCTTAAGGCATTGTTCGCCCCTAAAATATAAAATGTAAATAATTACTCTCCTTCGTCTAAAAAAATCTGTAGATTTTTTTTCTCCGAATCACAAAAGAAGATATTCTGACAAATGTTTGTGTAAATGCAATGGAAGTCAATGGGCCCAGTGTTGTTTGTATTACAGCGTTCTTCAAAATATCGTCTTTTGTGTTCTGCATAAAAAACAAGAAAGCAAGAAAGGTTTGGAATCACATGAGAGTTAATAAATGATGGAAGATTTTTCCTTTTAGGTTAATGTATAAAAAAGCTGATGTATTTCTACAATAAAGAGCACTTTGCCTTCATTTAGTCGATAAAGTGCATCCCAGTTATTCTGAGAGATTTATATGGCCGCGGTCATGTGTGGATTAGGTGCAGTTTTGTGTTTTAGAGCCCTTTTCTTTACAGATTCTTCCCATGACAAGGAGATACGAATTCTTCACAGAATAAATGTTTTCTACCCGTGTGTTTTTAAACATCAACCAAGTATATTATCAGACGGATTAGACTTTCACATGGTGTTTTTATCAAATGTTTTTAACATGGGGTCTTATTACAAATTGTATTGTTGAATGTAGATCTATGCCTTGTTTTTACCAACTGCATTGTCTCTATCACCTGCGGTCAGGTGTCAGGTTGCGGTGGCTGTGACGGAAAAGATAACTTGTATGTGTGTTTTCGTGTGTTATTAGTTTCCTAGTCATGAAGTCACCTCCTGCAGGAGATGTTTGGTAATGAGAAAGTCCAACAGTAATGACGGTGGAGGTTTTGCGTTGGTTCTGTTGGGGCTGCATGTGTTCTGATAGGGATGGGACACGATGGTAGATTTGTTTTGTTTACTTTTTTCAGAATATTTATTATTTTTCAAAAAAAGTTGTGTGCTCTGAGGATTGACACCAGGATTGTTTGGTAAAAAAAACACTTCACATTTTCAACAAAATGAGGGGTGTGTTTATTCATAATTCATATGATTCAATTCATATGTATAACATTCATATGATTCAAATTTTGTCAACACTGTTTGCGCGCCGTCAGGTTGTTTCCATAAGTCACTCAGTGGTGGCGTTATGATTGGTTAGGGTGACAGTAAACATCCACCCGTGTGGGACATGCAATGGATCATGATGTTTTGTTGGTCCATTAAAATAGACTTTGCTTTACAGTTGTCTTGTGATCACTCTGTAATTAAAGGGATAGTTCACCCAAAATGAAAATTCAACTTGTTTTATATAAAAGTAAAGCTTAAGGTAATGTATACAAAAGAAGATATTTCAAGAATATGCAAAACTAAATAGTTTTTATGGGGCACTTATGACTACCATAGTAGTTTTCCTTAGTGCCCCAGAATTGTTTGTATACAAACATTCTTCTAAATATCTCTTTTTGTATTCAGTGTGACAAACAGAATTCGGAGCGTTTTGAAACCGCTTAGGGGTGAGTAAATGATGACAGAATTTTCATTTTTGGGTGAACTACCCCTTTAAGTATTAGGTAGTGGATTGACGGTATTTATTATTTAGGATCTCAAACTGTTTTGCTTAAATCCTGTATTTAGTTGATAAAACTCTAGTTGAAATGTTATTGCAGTGACATGGGAAATGCAGGATTCAATTAAATTCCTTGATTTTGAACTCCGGAACGAATGTTATGTAATGTCTCATTGGGGTCAGGTTAACCTGAAATCAATATAGTTACAAACGGCCTCTTTTAAAATGACCCACAGACAGTTTGCTTTTATAAATATTTCATCATTATCTCATCGCTTATCATATCACTCCAGCTGTATTGAGGTTAATTCTCACGTTTCAACATCTCTGTTCAAGTTGTTTCCTTTCTTCTCATGATATATTTTTAATTTTAATACATTTATGTTCCCTTCAGTTTGAAATATGGTGTACTTTGTTACCACACAGGACTTCTGCTGATCTGGGTTTAGTGAGTTATTTATGGCTTTAAGCAGGTCTTGCATGGCTCAGGTTGATGTCAGCGTTTCAGACCATGTCTCTGTCGGTTCACACCCACCACACTGATAATCACATCATTTCTCTCAATCAACAACCGCTGTTAAGATCTGCTTCTGTGAACTTGTGTCGTCTTATTTTGTGGGGATTTTTGTTGCTCTGTTTGGGATGTTTATATGGATTGTGATTAAATCATTTATCTCAGTTTGTGGAGACAGGAAGATGATTTGCACTTATGATATAGAGGATTTGTCTGGGTGTGGTGAAGTTTGTTGGGAACAGCGGTGTCTATGAGGTTACTATTGCCAGTGTAATTGCTCTGGATGTTGTACAAGATTACACAGTAGAATTGTTTCGCACGACGCCCAGAACTCACTCTTGGTTATTAAAGGGATAGTTCACCCAAAAATTTACAGTTTAGCCTGATGTCATTCATGTATGTGTATGCGGAACACAAAAGAATATATTTTGAGAAATGTCTCTGACGTTCTGTGACCATACAATGAAAGTCTGTGGGGTACAGTTTTGTTGGTGACCAATATTACAAAGATTTTCTTTTGTGTTCAGTAGAAATAAGTCATGCAGGATTGTAATGACATGAAGGTGCGTTGTAGAGTTGAGAGGAGGAACGTGCGTTGTAGAGTTTTTTTGTCTGTTTAGGGCTACTGTACAAAACATGGTGGCGAACTCAATGTATGTAGGGCCGCTCTGTATGTAGATATAAACAGCTTATTCTAAGGTATTAGAAACATAACGGTTCATTACATAAGGGTCTTTATACACCTCTGAAGAAATAGTTGTGTATATTATATTGCATTTCTGTAAATAGATATCGCAACAAACCCTGTAATGTTCCTTCAAATGTAGAATACTGTGTATTGCCTGTAAAGGTGTTAAATTATATATTTATATAATGTATAGAGCAGAGGTATGCATCTATAGCCTTTTACGCAATGTCATTTTTTGTTACGTCAAACATCCTTTAATGTTTGGATTCCAGAGTTCTGCCGGCATTGTTTGCATTCCAATGTTTCCACTGTTAGGAGAAACAAGTCTGATATGTGAAACATGCCATTTGACACACTTCCAGCATTCCGATGTAAATCATCAAAATAAATACAAATAAATATCTGGTTAAGTTTGTGTAGTTGTAAAAAAATTATGTAGGTATAATTATTGTATAATGCATGTGTGTAGATGGATATAAATGAATAAAGATGATAAAGAATCCCTGGTTAGGAGGGACTGCAAAATACAATCAGGGGTCAGATCTGTACTGTGATCAGACTGCAAGCTTACGTGTCATTGACCTGCTGTTGCTGACTGTGTGTGTGTGATGGTGTTGGCATTCTCACTTGTTCCCGACTCTTCTGTGTTGTTAACTCTTGTCATTATCTCCAGCTGACAGCCTCATAGCTCTCATCCCTCACCAATTCAAACACCATTTCCCTCTTTGATCGGCCTGCAGTGTCAGCTTCAGTCTAAACACCCACCCCTGTGTGTGTCTCCCCCCTCACAGTGTTCACCACATGCTGCCACAGTGGTCTTTGTGCACTGACACACGCCCACACGACCCTTCAGGACATGTCGGTGCATGGACTCTTACGCCACACCCCGCCACATTAGCTACTGCTGAAGGTTCAGGAAAAACAATCACCTACTGCATCTCTAGCAGAGAAGCTCTTTGTACAAGAATCACGATCCACCAGTTCCTCCAGACTGCTATCAGAAAGTACTTAAAGAAATGAAGGTGAAAACAATCAGGCTGTCTGACCAGGGTGTGTGTGAGACTATTGGTGGCTTCAGGCCACTTTTATGAAAGGCTGTAGCGCCATCTTGTGCTCGCTGGAGTAAATGGCCATGGCGAAGGAGAATTGTAACAGGATGTTTGGCCACCTAGTGGTGGGCTGTGGAGGTACGGCTGTGAAAAGGCACTCTCCACTGCTTTCCAGGAAGCTGTGATTCTTGAATGAGACCATGACTCTGCATGTTGGTTTCCAGTTTCACAAAGGGAAAACTCGAAGCACAGATAATATTTTTATACCTCTTTGACAAATCAAATATTAGTCATGGAAATTTTGATAAGGATTAATCCACTTCCCGATTGAAGTCTTTTAGGTTAAACATGTTTACATGACATACAGTATGATGTTGAAGAAACAGTTTCTGAAACTGAACTGAAATGAAAATTCTGTCTTCATTTACTCACCTTTGTGTTGTTCCAAATCTATTTAAATTTCTTTGTTCTGATGAACACAGAGAGAGATATTTGGAAGAATGCTTGCAACTAAACAGTTCTGGGGCACCACTGACTGCCATAGTAGGAAAAGTTGCTTTGTAAATTTGTTCTGTTGAACACAAAAGAAGATATTTTGAAGAATGTAGGAATGTAAGAAGTTCCATTTTAAAGCACCATTGTAATTTGTCCAACTGTGGTAGTCAATGGTGCCTAAGAACTTATTGGTGACAAGCATTCTTCCAAATATATATCTCTGTGTTCATCAGAACATTATATAAAAAAAATGATGACAGGATTTAGATTTTTGTGCGAACTGTCCCTTTAAGAAGTGCTGTTTTAGTTCACCTTAATTTAAATAATCTTCTTTATTTTCTCACATTTACATCATCCAACCTGTACCTATGGACATTTACCATTGTTTTATTATAGTAATGTGTTATTACTTTTTTTAGTGAATTAATTATAATTTTTATTAGAGTTCCACTGTTTTACTACAAATACCACGGTTAAATTGATCTTTTTTGGTGAGATCATGGTTAATTCGTTATTCTATGGTAAAATTGCATAGTATAAGTACAAATAGAGGAAAAAAAACATTGCAGCTATAGCTAAATCATGGTAAATTTTCATAGAGCATGTGAAAATAGATTCTAAGATTTTTCTAGTTGTCAGAAAAGAAGAAATTTAAAGCAGATCTTATCCATACAATGTCAATGACCACATCTGTCAAGCTCCTACAAAATGAAAAAAAAGAAGCCTGAAAACCGTGCACATGCCAAATAGACTACTCTTCATTTTTGTGTGAACTGTTCCTTTAAGTTAGTTTGTTAAGTTATGTTGCTTGACTGATACACAATGTAGGTTTATTAGGTCATTGCAGCCACAGCTTTTGGTCTGCGCTTTTGCACTCTGTGTAGGAAGTGCCAAGGCCTTGCGTCACTTCCTCCGCCTCATCTCTTAACGCTTCTGTTTTTCTCTTCTATTTCCCCTCCGCCCAAAGAGCACTAACTCGACACACTGATGCCCGCCAAAACACTCCATATTCACACCCGGCTTCAAAGTTTGAGAGGTTCGGCACGGCCCTCCTTCAGACTATTTTTTATAACCAGCAGACACATTCACACACGCACGTCCGTATTGGACCAACGTTTGCTCTGAGCAGCTGATCTGGAGAAGCAACTGCGGAGAAAGAGTGAGGAGCTGTCCATCTCCCGTCCAGCATTCTTGGGGGTGGGGTGAGAGCAGGACTGCCGGCCTGTGGTGGTACTTGATGCTTTATTTTTAGACACCTCACGACCCTCTACCACGACAGCTGTCCCCTTCCTCCTCCCTTACACAGAGCAGCATCAGGAATAGCGGCTGTCCCTGGACCTCAGAACGTTGGCTGCCGGTTGGCGTGACGCGAGTTCTTTGGTTCTTGAAGGCTGGTTTTCTATCTCGAACTCTCATACACGTATATTTGCACTTTGCTTAGACCTGCTCTAACCGGGGTCAGGGAGTAACTCTTAACGTGATAAAGGTGCTGCAGGGATCTCAGGTAAGGTGGTTGGCGTTACTCCTGGTTGAATAGGGGTTCTGTGTTTTTCGAGACAGACTTGTGGAGGAGTCTATAGGCTGGTGTACTGCTTGAGTCTGGACTCGGGCCTGCTCACTCACCTATTTTTAGGGTTGACTGTGATCGGGCACGCTGAGCTCAATGACCCGACAGGCAAGAGCTAATGCTGAATCCAGCACATTTTGCCCTTACGCGCAGACTAAAAGCACTGAGCAAATGGAATTGTAATTATACTGTACTGTAAATGTGTGATGGCTGGTTTGTTTGGACTGTGCTGTATAACATTTTGAGTCTAGAGTGTCGTTCTGAAGTTGGCAGCTTTGTGGGCAAGTGCTAGAAATCATCATGGTCAATGGAGGCTTTTGTTTGAGTTGATTTGTTTTTTGGTGGAAAAAGTGAATTGTGGTGTTTCTGATGTTTTGTGATTGATGGTTTAATTTTAGTCCTGAGATGAAGGTTTCAAATGAGCCTTATCTTTGGACCTTAGTGGTTATTTCAAATGCTTCTGAACCGTTCTTGTATTTAGCTTCTGTCAAGAGTTTGATGGATGAAGTCAGTAGGTTATTTTGTGTATACAGTCATGTTGGATTGTACGCTTCAGAAGTCATCTGAAGATTCATTTATGTGGGTTGAAACATAGCCTTTTGATTGTATTTCTCTTTTCCTGATGAATCTAGTTTTTGAAGTAGAAGACATTTTTAAACTACTATGCTGGGTTTGTTCTATTTCTAGATTTACTTCTCAGGGGAATTGTAATTCAGTTCATTGGTTTTTAAGGAAATTGATTTAATTTACTGCTTGGATAAAATGAGTTTCTATTACCATGATATTCATTTCATCCCGTGTGCAATTGTATAATCATGTGTCCCTTAGAAACCCCTAGAACTAGCACTTTATAATTCGGCATGTGTTTTGGGTGATAAGCTCAATTTAATTTACAGTGTATGTTTTAACACATCAAATACGATTATGAGGTTATCCTTGAACTGCATACCATGCAGTTGAGTTGTTTATTTGTGTTGTTTAGGGATGTGTGATTCACTAAAGCAGGCCATTGTCAATGTGGTTTATGCTTTTCAAATTGAAATTATAGTTTTTTCAAGGAATTCAAATTTGTGTTTGGTGTTAAAGATATACAGTCGCCAAACAACGGAGACCATTACAAATTTTGATTTAATCAGCATTTCTAGATCTATTGGGACCATTCCAGTTCAGTGTCTGTTGAATTTCAACAAAACCGAACCTCAGGAGTGACAAAGTCATCCAGCAGCATTGTGAGATTATCACATTAAAACGTTCTTGTACAAATATTACTGTTGGATTGTTTAAAAGTGAATACGACCTTGTTTTTCAGCAGTATTTAAGGTCTAATATAGAGCATATAGATAATATAGACCTGTTTCTTCAGTTTTCATTTTCTGCAAATAAGTGCAAATATAAACAATATTTGCAGAAATTTTGTTAGTTGTTCACAGGTTGAAACAAAACTTATCATTTTACCTAAACACAAATTCAGAAGAATTAAAAATAATTTTGAAATGGTATCTTAACCTTTTCATCGGCTGTATGTAGTTTATCAAACATACAGTCACATTTGTGTTCTACTTCAAAATCTGTTGCTTGTTGTTTGGGTGTTTATTTTTTGTTCTGTTTCTGGTAATGTGTGGTATTTGTGCACCTGTTTTAAGAACAGTACAGTGTGTAGTTTGATGTGGGCTACTTCACCGTACCCATGAGGCGCTCTTAAAAAACGCTCTGTGCTTTTGGTATCACAGTTCTCAGTTCTCTGTTAACGGATAAGAACGTGACTTTTTATAGCTGCAGTGTGTCTGGAGGCCTGGTGACGGGTCTGTGGTGGCGTGAGGGGTTTAAGGGGAGGAATACTGAGGGATCCCATAGTAATCTTTGCAGCTGATATTGTACAGTATACTGCCAGGACAGTGAGATGAATCTGCTGTTTGTATTTACAAACAAAACAGGAGTGTAGTGTAGACATTCATTTAAGTGTTTTTAGTGTAATTACATGTATATTTTCCATAGTGAGTTGTTCAAATTGGATTGTTAGGTTGAACGTTAAGGAACAAATTTACCCAAAAATGAAAATTCTGTCATAATTTACTCTCCCTCTTGTCATTTTAAACCTTTATGACTTTCTTCCGCAGAACACAAAAGAAGATATTTTGAACAAAGTTGCTTACTGAAAAGCACTGGACCCCATTCACTCCTATTGTGTGAACACAAAACCAGTGCAAGTGAATGGGGTCCAGTTAATACATTTTTTTAAAAATCTTTTATTCTGTTCTGCGGAATAAATAAAGTCATACAGTTTTGAAATTAAAAGAGAGTGAGTACATGATGAAAGAATTTTCATTGTTGGGTGCACTTTCCCTTTAAGATGTCTGTTGTCAGATTTAGTCAGACTGCAGCTGTGCCATCAGCCTTCTTTATGACTCCATAGGTCTGTCATTTGTGTCTTGTTCAGCATTTCCTGTCGTTAAAGCTCCTATCTTAATTTTTATAATTAAATGAAGTACATTCATATGCATCATTGAGCCTTTATATAAATTTTCTTCCAGGCAATTTCTGTGTAGTCATGGAAAGCCAATGCCAATGTGTTGTTTCCCTTCTCTCTGTCCAACAGCACCAGGAATCTCCTCCGTTCAGCATTGTGGGTCTTATTTACCTGACGTTTGTGACCGCGTAACATAACTTTGGAGATCAGCATCCGTTGCGCCAGCATCTTGTCTGCTGGTCCCTTCATCTGTCACTCATCCTTTCACCCCGCCCTTCCTCATCCACCCTCAAGCCCGGCCCCTTGACAGCAGCGCTGCCAGCATGGCATTCTCATCACGCTTTTCCTTCTGGGAGCACAAGGAAAGTGATGTTCCATTCTCCATTTTCATCTGTGTGCACCGTGTGACATCAGCTGAGTGTTGTGCATGCAATGCATCAATGCTCTCACTTTTATATCTATCTGTAGCAATGCACTGGGGTGCCGTGTGCACGGTTTATGAGCACACAGCTGCTGTCAGCCTCTATTCGGGCCATAGCTTTGTGTATATGTGTGTGTGTGTGTACTTTATATTTTATATTATGGCAGATGGAAAACACAAATCACTTTTTGAAAATGACCAGAGTGCTTCAATGTCATGGGTGACTGTAGTTGGTCAGCTCTCTGCCGTAGCTCATTTGTTTACACTTTGAAAGGCTGCCCTTGGCATGACCACAGAAGTAAACTGATTCCACTTCTTAAATATAGCTTTAAATATGGAAAGCACTACACATTTTTTGGGTTGCGTATTTTAATTAATTTAACTTGTCTTACCTGGTCTTTGAAATGTTAAATAGCCTTTGAAGATGATGCATGGACTGTATGGAAAATAACCTCAGCATAGCCTCGCACTGTATTATTTATTAAGCAAATGCTAATGACCTTTTACATGAACTCCTATAGATCAAAGAAGAGAACAAGCCCCTCAAGAGTTCAAAAGAGAATGTAAGTTCACAACTATTCTGAAGCCGAACACACATTATATATTTATTTCAATCAAATTGAATAGCACTCGGTGTGTTTTCAGTTGTTTTAAGAGTAGTAGAAATCCTCAATGTTTCAATGTCTGCTACAACAATATCCCATATGCCCCTATAATAAAGAGTATTTAAGAATAGACTATTATTTTCCAGGGGATTACTGTACGAAACCATGAGTCTTTCAACCTAAATAGCCGATTGACTCCTCATATTGACACACCTGTTACATAGTCATCTGAATTGTTTTTGTTTTGTTGGTTGACATGCAGTTGTTGTGCCCCACACTCTCTTTTTGTATGAGTGAATCTTTTTGTAGACGCCATAGTCTGAATATGAAAGGAACATTGGCTAAACATCTTTAATAGAAAGCTGAGACAACGGATTGCATTTTTTGGTAACTAGCATTCTGTTTGTGTAGTTAGATGAACAATATGGAATATAGATGAACAATAGATGAACTATATGGAAAGACAGAAAGTCTGTGTGGGAGTTAGAAATACTCAGACTGAAAGGGCACTACTCTGAGATGTGTCCCAGTGTACGAATGCATGCTCAGAGAGGTGCCTCATGCAGCAATGTTTAAAATATACAAGGAGTCAAATTAAACCTCTGTTAGTGTGGTTATGTTATAGTTCACCTCTGTTATCGCAGCTCTCTCCAGAGCTGGATGTGCCAATAACATTGTACTTCCCTTTCACCTTGTTTTGTGTTTGATGGCCTAATGGTGCTGTTTTGCTTTGTCATCTTGGGAGATATTTATAGTGTCAACTTTGCTATTGAAAGACAGGCATCTGAAGAAGTCTCATTTCCTTGAGGTTTCTAAGACGAGTTGACTCATAGCATAGCAGATCAGGCACAAATATGTAGAACAAGGGACCAACACAAATAAAACAGCATTGATGTTCTCTATGATTTCAAAACACGTTACTTTGTGTTCTCAATGATTATATTTTTATACCCTTACTCACCGGTGAGTAGTCTGACAGCGATGGCAGTCTTAGCAGCCGCTCCCAATCCGTGCCCAACCTGGAGCCTGGCATAGGCCTGCTGCGTGCCAAGAGCCCTCAGCCTGTCCGGGATGCACCTGCACAGGTCCAGAATCAGACTCAACTCCGTGAGCGGGTCAAGAGCCCTTCACCTAACAGAAATAAAATGGCTGTCAACAAGATGTCTGAAGTGCCTAAGATGCCAGAGCGGTTCAAAAGCCCTGAACCCCCTCGAGCTCCCTTGAGTCCTGAACCTGTTCTAAATGGGAAGAGTAAAATGAATGGACCACTCAACGGCAATGCCAAGACTTTAATCAGTGCCAGCCAGCCTGATGTCACAGAGGACGGTGGGACCCAAAAGAAGGTAGTGAGGGTAGTGCGCAGAGTGATGAGGAAAGTAATCCCCTCTGAAGAAGAAACGCCAACAGCCCCCCCAGCCATGTCCCTGGAACCTACAAAACTTGTTACAGAACCCCCCAAACCTGAACCGGTCTCTGTTCCAAAAGCTGTGAAGATGCCCGTGTTCTCATTCAAACATGATACTATAAAAGAGGATAAAGATGATATATCCTCTGGTCTGACCAGCTTAATGGCTCGAGGTAGGACTAGAGAACCTCGTCCACGATTTCGCAAGGAGGAGCCTCCTGAAAAAGAGGATGTGAAACCTGTCTCAGAGAAAGCCAAAGAGAAGGAGAATACTGGACAAGCATGTGATAAAACTGCACTGAAAGTAGAGGCTAGCCAACCTCTAAAACAAGAGGAACAGCCCGCTACTACCTTAAATCCATCCAAGTTTCCTCTTAGACCTCCTGCAGGGTTCATCCCAGCACCCAAACCCAACCCAATTTCTCCTCCATTAGGATTTGTACCTGTGCAGAAAACCTCCAGGGTTGTTTCCCCCCAGAATCAACCTGCTCCAAAACTTCCCATAGCTTCCACTCCAACTATTTCCCAACCTTCAGGTCCTGTTCCATATCCCAAAACTGTTAACCCCAGTTCTACACCTGCCATCCTTAAAGCAGCTGCTACCTCATCTCCACCTAGATCCAACACTCTGAGTCCTCCAGTCCCAAAGACGGACCCATTTGCCCCTCCAACAGGGTTCATACCCAGCCCCAAACAGATGGTCGTAAAGAAACTGGAGGTATTGATCACATTGATTTCCCAACGGCATGGATTTGTGTGAGGAGTGCACTAATCTGTATCCCGTGTGTGCCTCTAGTACTAATAGTGTGTTAGATTTTGTTAGCATGGTACTATACTGAAAACTTTTTTAAATTGGCAATCTGTCTGTGAGTTTCCTAAAGAACACATTCGGGCATGTTTACATCTTTTTTAACTGAATTATTTGTTTACATGACAATGGTGTTTTGGGGACCTGAAAATACAAATGTGAAAAATGGCGATGTCACGCATCCATGAGTACAACCAAAACAACAACTATTGGACTTTATTTATGCTACTTAACATACCTTATTATTATTTCTCAAGTAAAGTGTTGATTTACTGCACCATAACAACCAGGGCAGACACATTATTCACATACGCCATATTTTAAATGCACATATACACCGACAACAATATCCTTCTGGGTAAAAATTGGGTCTCTGAATGTTCGTAGAGAAATAGTGTTTCTTTACAAAGTGACCAACTACTGGCCTGCCATGCCTAGTACAGCGTTTTTGATTTTCGCAGATTTGTGTAAAAGTTGTTGCGGCGGGTGCCTGAAACTTTTAAAAAACGCTAAGGAAAACGTTTGTGTTTTTAGTACCTCGTTATCGTATACCGTAAACATTCCCTTGGTCTTCAAATCAGCCTATCCCCGTTTCTAAATGTGTCCTTTGGAAATCTACCCACGTAGCACAGGTACGTCTGTAAGATGTCTGCTAAAGATCTGGAGATCTGGTCTGCTGTGTATCTTAAAGCAGTTTTACATACATTACATTCTAATTCATAAACATCTTACAGACATCTTCTAGATGTATATTTGACATCTGATAGCAGACGTCTCAGAGATGTATTGCAGATGAGCAAACAATCAGAAAATTATGTCTTGCAGATGTGAATCCGCATCTGTAGATGCGTGCTTAGGGTAGCTGTATGTTGCTAAAGCTGCCAGTCAGAGTCTCTTTAATACAGAAAGATAAAGCCAGCTCAGAGACCTATAGAGGTTAGAACTAATGCTCACAGTCTCTAGACAAGAATCAACAACCTATACATGTGTATAGAATGGATTATAGACAGTGTTTTTGCAGATGCATCTTTGCTTTTCATTGAAAACAGCACTTCAGAGAGTGCAGTGTAGTTGTTGTATGAATTAGAGTGATTACCTTATATTTTACTTGGTAGCTGAATTTAGGAAGTTTGGTTTGTTGTATGCATGGTGTTCCAGCCTGAAAAGAAATACAGAGTAATCTGTGATTGCATGCTTTCTCACTACAATCACTTCAGTCATTTAAACTTTATGAATGAAACTATGTGTGTGGTGTGGACGTGATGAAGGTGAAGGCAGCTGTACATACGACACCAGACCCACGGGGGAAATCTTCTATTGTGAACCTTTCTAAACCCACTATCCCAACTTTGGCCAAAAAGGTGTTTGTGTTTGCGTGTGTTTATGTGTGCGAGTAGAAAGTTCAAATCCTGCTGCAGTTAGATGACTTGTGTACACTGCAGGAAGGGAATGCAGCATGGCTAACATACACACCATTGTCTTTGCTTATCTGTGCACTTGTACAATTTATCCTTTGAATAAATTGGTATTGCTATTGCAAAATTCATTCTCAACCCTAGATTATAGTTTGAGATAGACTCACCTTCTCTTGGTGGTCTGATCTATAGGAGAGTCCTCCACTGAGTCCCACTGAAGAAGCACAGAGACGCTTGGAGAGGATCTTCGCTTCATCTGTAATCCTTCTCGATTCCTCTTCTTCCTCTCTTCTTTTCTTTTCTACATGGTTATCTTTATCTGACTCTCTCTCTTATTCTGATGCTAAAATATAAAATGCTTTCTGCGCTGATGTATGTTGACTGTTGTTGTTTGTCTTTTAATTCTATGTCTGCTTATGTCAGTTTTTTATCAACATTACATGCGCTGTTTGCTTAAACTTTAGGATCTAGCATTCTTATTAGTTCATGCTCATCTCATCTCTCATGTTCATGCTTTTCCCTCATCTGTGGATACATGTCTCATCTTTATCTCTCTCTCTCATCCACTGCCGTCTCTGTGCTTGTTGGCCTGGCTGGTGTAGCTGGAACCTCTGGCCAGTACCTCTGCATCGTCTCAGGTACAGGGCCCCTCGGGGGACACGTCTTCCCCCACTGCACCCCTCAATGGTTTGGCTGGAGTGTGCTCTCGGGTGGCCTGCTGGATTGTAAGCGCTAAGTTCCTCTACCAAACTCATCCCCCAACCCCTTTAAATGTCACTTCATATGCTTTATGCTTCTATTAATTTCTATTCCTTCTATTTAATTTTTTCCCTTCAATTTAAATGACAGGTTATTTGGTTTTGTATCAGTTCAATGTTATGAGGACTAACTTTATTTACGTTTCCTGTCTAATCGGATGTAAGCATTATGTGCTTGATTTGCTTGTGAATCATTTTTTTTGGTAAGGCAATGAATGTTGTTGTTATGGTCAGTGCGGGGTGACTATAGGTTAGCTCTAACAGCATGAAGCCCCTGTTGTTGGAATTTGAGAACTTGCCCTCAGGGCATTTTGATGGCAGTGGATGCTTTTGATTGGTTAAGACTTTGATTTATGACTTTCACCTGTTGCCTCATCATGACCACGGCTCTCAACATTTTTTTTATTGCATTACTTCATATCACCAACATAGGCTGTGTCTGAAACCAAAGGCAGCTGTTTGGCTACCCTGCGGCCTTATTATTCTACCTAAACAGGTGGTGTTTTTGTGTGGTGCTACCTCCGAATGAATCTGGCACCAAAACATCAAATTGACTAGAAGAAATTTTACTAGGGCTGTAAAACGATTAGTCGGGTCTAATCAAAATAATTTTTTTACATAATATATGTCTATGTGTACATGTATATAATTTTAAGAAAAACGCATTTATGTATGAAATATTTATATAAATTATGTATTAATACACATGCATATATTTCTTAAATATATTAATGTACGTGTGTGTATTTATATATACAGTACATAATTGTTAAACACAGTACACACACATATATTATGTAAACAAAAACTTTTATTTTGCATAAGATTAGTTGCGACAAATCGTTTTACAGCTCTTGTATCCAAAATTGTATCGCCATTTTGGTATTCCGACATAGCCATGGTGTCTTAGCCCTCCTAGTCATCTTTATGTGTTTGCCATTTTCTTAAATGAAAGCAACAACGTTGACAACAACGTCATACTTATTTTCCGCCCAAGCTTGACCATGGTGCCTTAAACTGATGTTATAATCAATAAACCTTTTTATTCACAGGATGTTTTATATAATCTGTGTGAAGATGAGACTGGCAATTGAAATAAGAAGTGTGTTGATAAAAAGTATTATGGTGTTTAATGGTGTTCTTGCTCCTCATGCTGACCGGCCATCTTATAGGGACAGGCGGAGGAAGATCCTGTGGCAATTCTAATGGCAGACCATGCTGCTGCCGCTCATCCTAAGGTCTGCTGTGTGTATATGTGTAGATCACCTGCATAGCCCCGCCCCTGACCTGTCATGTCAAACCTGCCCTTGTGTTGTGGACTGCTGTGTTTTCACCCATCCCATTTCATAGTCAACTGCGAGAGCTTATCCATAGAGCCGCAGTTTTACGGCTTTATTAGAATTTTATGATACTGTTTTTAACAAACAAACATTGTCCGATTCAGATATTCTGTTACTTGTTTAATATTTTGAAGTTGTCCTTAAAGTTGTAGTTCAACCAAAAAATTCTGTCATTTACTCACCATCATGTCATTTTAAACCTCTTTGACTTACTTTCTTCTGCAGAACACAAAAGAAGATATTTTTGATCGATGTTTCGAAGAACTACAGCTGTACTTATTCACTTCTATTGAATAGACATAAAACGATTGCAAGTCAATATGTACCGCCGTTGTTCAGTTACCAACATTCTTCAAGATATCTTCTTTTGTGTTCTGCAGAAGAAAGAAAGCCTTACAGGGTTGAAATGACAATAGGGTGAGAAAATGATGACCTTATTTTCATTTTTGGATGAACTATCCCTTTTTAAATAATAGATCACTGTTTGATCGATGTAGATTACATACATGTAGTAAAAAGTAGCATTATAAAATTAGCATAAACTTATTCTAGATAGTTTATTGCTACACTACATATTTTTTTTCAACATGGATTGGATCCATTTACCCTTTTACAGGCTGTTAAATGACAGATTATATTTTGGAAGTGTTTCATTAATCTACCCATAAAAAAAGGAGCAACAGACATTGTACAGTTTTTCAGATAATATTTCCATATTCTTGTGGACGGGACATTTGCATAACTCGAAAGAAGTTTGTGGCAGAAATTGACGTCATTTGCACTGACTTATCCGGAGGCGAGTTTGGGGCCACTCACATAAAGAAACAATGCGAAACAGAGAATTTTGTATTGTAGTAAAAAGCTAACAGAAATGTGTCGTTTCACATCTAGTTTAGTGAGTCATAGAAACTGATCCTCTCAGCACAAGCCTCATAAAAATGCAAATCTGGGTTCATCTAACAACAATAATAAGTATTTGGTTGGTATTAACTTGTCACGGTGACTGTATTATGCTGTAGTGTTTCCTACCCATCCTCACCATGTGCCACTAAACTTACAGAGTGAACCAATTGACCCACAGTCATTATTACCCTAACTAACACTGTAGGAAGAGAAGCATGTGATCTGGAACACAACTTCATTCCATCCACGGATCACTGATGTAACTAAATGTCCATCACAGCACTGGAGTTCATGTTCAGATCAGTCTCATGGTCTGCCGTGAATGCGGTAGAGTCCGACATGCCCAGACAACCAGATCATTCATGTGTAATCTGAACCTGTCCGTCATGTGAGGTTGACTTTATCTACTCCTGCAGATAAACTTTCCCTGTTTTGCATGGCAGCCTGCACCCTTTTGAACATCATCTTTCCTGATCTGAGACCTCAGATATCAGAAGCGATCTGGCAGGTCTCGGATCAGGTTGATCGTGTCAACAATCTATCAATTCATAGCAGTTATACTACTGCTATGAATACACACATCTCGGATGCATGGAGTGGATTTGAAACATTATATAGATTGTTGTGACTAAAGGACCTGTGTAAAGCTGTAAATATGAGACTTATCGGTGTGTTTCTCATCTGCAGGTGAAGACGGAAGAGCAGATAGCTGCAGAGCAAGCATGGTACGGTTCAGAGAAAGTGTGGCTGGTCCACAAGGATGGATTCTCTCTTGGTAAGTGCAGAACAATTTTATATTAGTTGGTCAAACTGATTGAAGTAAACATTAACCGTTTTTTTGTGTCCTCACAGCTACAGTTGTGAAGACGGAAGTTGGCAGTCTACCAGAGGGGAAAGTGAAGATCAAACTGGAGCATGATGGGAGAGTACTGGACGTGGACGAGGATGATGTGGAGAAGGTCAGTCCTGTAGTATTTGAGTTTTCTACTGAATAAAATGTTCACGGCGAGTGCTAAGCTTAACTGGCAAAGACAACACAATAGAAAATTGTTGAGAGGAATTCCATTACGGTACACTGACTTTTTATCCATCACATTCAATTCAGAATGTATAGTAACAGCTTGGGTAAAATACGATTTCTTTTTCCCTGGCATTGTAGATTCAACAACAGTAGAGCACAGAAGCGGTGCAGAAAACACTAGTTTAATCCTTTTTATCTTGTTTTTAAACCCTTCTCTCTCTGGAAGAGAAGAAATGTGCTGGGTTTATTTACATGGTTATATACATACAGGGCTTGCTAGTGTCTACCCTCGAACCAAAGCTAAGCAGGTGTTACAAATAGGTTGACAATATATGGTTAAGAGAGAAATAAGTGGGAATGGGTGCTCTATAAATATAGAACTTGACTTGATACACATGGACAAACTTGTGGCATCAATGATCTTAATCAAACTCAGTTTTTCTGAATTTAGTATTTATAGGGATGTGTTTAAGGAAAATTATAATTTTTTGTTGCATACTGTGAACCACTAACAATATTTCTCCAAATTTCGAATAAAAATATTGTTTCTATTTGCATTTATTTGCATTTAATGAAAGCTGGAGAAACGGGTCAAAAGAACAGCAAAAGATGCTGAAAATTTGGAATGGTCTCTTAATTTTTTCGCGCCTGAATACTGGGAGACATTTTCACCTCAATTGTTTCTTGGCACAGTAGTTTTATTTCTACCCCTCCTTTGGAAGGGCAGGTTTGACGTGACCATTTTCATAAAGTCAAGGTCTCCTCAAATTAAGTTTCTGTACCATCTGTTCGATTAGGGAATTGCTAGCTGGATCCAGTGCTGAAGGAAACAAGTTTAAGTATGAGATAATGTACAGGCAGCCGGTTGTTATCGCAGAAATAAGTCCCGATAGAATGATCAGGACCCGATGCAAAACGCAGGGTATTATGTCACACTGAATGGGCTTATTTTGCGATAACAGCCGGCTTGTTACATGGCTACTTGCCACATGTGGATAAAACTGGACGTGAAATGTGAATTTGAAATATTTGATTTGCACATTTTTATCAAATAAAGACCTTCCGCGAGGAAAAGCTGTGCACTTTCTGTTTTAATGTAAGAAACAACGTTCAGATGTCGCGAACAGGCAATTAGGTTTAATCATTTGTAAATATAATGTCATATATGTTATTAAAAGATATATTTATTTTTATTGCGTCCAAAAAACCCCGTCAAAATTATTTTCGAGAGGTTGTAATCTGGGAATAACGAAACTGCAAATGTCGCGACTGGCCAATCAGAATGAAGCATTCAAAGGAGCCGCATAATAAATGGTGTTAAAAACTTGTCACGAGGTCTTGAGGCTATTATGGCTGTGGCATATCCCTCCCTTCTTTATAGCCAACTCGCGTTACACCTGTTACGTGACATTTCTTCAACCATGACCAAAATGGCTTAAATTTAACCACTTAATTTAAAAAACAATGTGACATCATTCTTTTCAAAAGGTACGACGCTTTCATATGAAAAATAAGTGTTTTTGAGCTTTAATCACCCTCCAACCTGCGTTTTCAATCCCACCTCCCAGGCAAACCCGCCATCATTTGACCGCTGCGAGGACTTGGCGACTCTGCTCTATCTGAATGAGTCCAGTGTCATGCACTCCCTGCGTCAGCGCTATGGAGGAAACCTCATCCATACATACGCAGGGCCCAACACGGTCATCATCAACCCCATCAGTGCCCCCTCAATGTACTCTGAGAAGGTAAGAGTCTGAGCTCACCACGTACACGAGAGTTTATACTACTGTATCCGGAGATTCTTTATCTTAATGACAATCATCCTGCACACTCATTGTGGCAAGGTATTATGGGTACCATGTTTAACACAAGCTGTCCCTTCATCAGTTAAGCGCTATAGGAAACAGGCAGCCGCAATCTGCTAATGAGCTGCATTGGATTTCATGCAAGATAAAACACCGCCTATAAAATGTAATTACAAACAGTAAGAGGATTTCTCCTGGCCCTTGGTCCTAATGAAGGGATTTCGCATTATGGATCAGGCTGATTATGAGCAGCAATGAGTGTTTTGTGCACTCAAACTATACAGTACATAAACATGTGATGGAATTTGTGCCAGAGCTGCAAAGTTTACGACAGCCTTCTTTTCAAATTAAGTGTTTTATTGACTTTTCCTTCATTGGAAAAAGAATGTTTATGGGCTTACATTTCGCTTTGAGGATTTCATCATTGACTTTCCTGTTGTACGGAAAATAAAAGCTCTGTAATGCATTGAGGTTATTAGATTGTAAGCTTACCCTGCTTCTTGTTTATGTTTCTCTGAATGGTTAATGCAATTTAGCAATCTCAAGAGAAAACTAACATGTCTTTAGGTATTACATCAATGCCTCCAAACCCTTTAAAATGCGTATAAAGATGCCATATTTAAACAGAACACCCAATAAGGTTTGACCGCCATGTCAAAGATTTTCAGCCATTGTCATTGTTTCTGTGTGGTTACAGGTGATGCACATGTTTAAAGGTTGCCGGAGAGAGGACACGGCCCCTCATATATATGCAGTGGCCCAGTCCGCCTACAGAAACCTTTTGACCACACGACAGGACCAGTCCATCGTGCTGCTGGGGAAGAGCGGCAGCGGCAAAACAACAAACTGCCAACATCTAGTCCAGTACCTGGTGTCTATCGCCGGCAGCACGGGGAAGATCTTCACAGGTGCAACTTTTGAAATCACCTCAATCATGTTCTACCTTAACTGTCACGCACAGACTGTAGCAAGAGTAAACTAACAGCTTATCAATGATTTTTGCAAAAATATTTGTGTTTAAGAACTATATCTTTATTTAGATCTAGACCATGGTAATGTGAGTCATAATATAATCATCCTCAATTTTGACCTATTCAGTAATGCTAATGTCGTTAAATTATGCTAACAAACATATTAAGCGGCCTCATTTTAGCTGTATATTATCCCATAAAGTGCTTGAAAGCCTGTGGTTATAGCTGAATGGAAAGGTGCCATGCGGTCAGTGAAAATGAGCTCATATAGTGTGGGATGGAGAGAGAGAGAGGGTTGAAAAGATGGTGATCGATGAGAGCCTCGCTAATGACGCCCACTAAAGCACCCTGATAATTAGCCGTCATCAAAAACTGCTCAGCCTCTGCCTAGCCCATAATGACCTAATGAAGACTACAGTGGTCATCAACTATACTATTAAAGAGGGCAGGATGTTATCTGCACACTGTGTGTTCACCTCTGAATGCTGGGTCTGGATCTCTAGTGCAGTGAATCTGTTTTATATATCGTCGCTGTTTTTCCAAAACCTTGGATGTTCAAATTCGCTGTTTCAGACGAAATCAACAAGAGCCCAACTCCTTTTAAGATGATTAAATGCTATGTTGTTAAAGTTGACAAGCATCTTTTAGTACTTTTTATTGGTTGAATTTTTGCAAAACCCAGTGACAAACATAAAGGGATACAATAATAAAGATTTATGGCAACAACAACAAAAATCACGAAATGTGTAGATGCAAGGTTTCAAAAGGACAACAGCAATACAGTAAATTAAATACTTGTGCTTTGTTTGTGTCGTTCAGCGGAGAAATGGCAGGCGGTGTACACAATCCTAGAGGCTTTTGGAAACAGTGCCACTTCCATGAACACCAACGCCAGCCGTTTCTCTCAGATCGTGTCGCTGGATTTTGACCAAACTGGTCAGGTGGCCTCAGCTTCCATTCAGGTTTGTGGATGTGCACGTTTCTGTCATAAGTGTTTGATTTTGTCAAGCTTTGAGTGGGACTCGTGATAAAGAAAATTGAATTGTTGCTTATTACAATTTTTGCATTCCACTATACGTTGACATTTAATACTTTGTTTAGCAAAGATACACATTCATCATTTACAGGTTTCTAATGGGAAGAATGAATCGTATATACTTACCTAAAGGATTATTAGGAACACCATACTTATACTGTGTTTGACCACCTTTCACCTTCAATACTGCCTTAATTCTACGTGGCATTGATTCAACAAGGTGCTGAAAGCATTCTTTAGAAATGTTGGCCCATATTGATAGGATAACATCTTGCAGTTGATGGAGATTTGTGGGATGCACAAAGCTCCCGTTCCACCACATCCCAAAGATGCTCTATTGGGGTGAGATCTGGTGACTGTGGGGGCAATTTTTGTACAGTGAACTCATTGTCATGTTCAAGAAACCAATTTGAAATGATTTGAGCTTTGTGACATGGTGCATTATCCTGCTGTAAGTAGCCATCAGAGGATGGGTACATGGCGGTCATAAAGGGATGGACAAGGTCAGAAACAATGCTCAGGTAGGCCGTGGCATTTAAACGACGCCAAATTGGCACTAAGGGGCCTAAAGTGTGCCACGAAAACATCCCCCACGCCATTACACCACCACCATAATTGCATTAATGAGAAACTGAACAGGTGTTCCTAATAATCCTTTAGGTGAGTGTATATCGATGACTCATCTTGCACTCATCTTGCTTGTCTGTTGGCCTAATTTTTGTTGTTAATTTTGTAGACCTTGCTGCTGGAGAAGCTAAGGGTGGTGAAAAGACCAGAGACTGAATCCACGTTTAATGTCTTTTACTACATGATGGCCGGAGCAGACAGCACTTTAAGGTGAACCTGTGTGTTTTTCCCCGTTCATTTTCCTATTTGATGTTTAAAATCTTTCCCGCTTTCAGGAAGCTTGTGATCGTACTTGCACTCTTGTGTTTGACTTTACAAAATGACTTTATTTAAATTTTTCTGCAGAACCGAGTTGCATTTCAACCACTTTGCAGAGAACAGCGCTTTTGGTATTGTGTCTCCATCTAAGGTTAGTTTCCAGAAGGTCTTATGAGGTACAGGTCTACCACCTATCACTCTTTATTGTATACTTGAGCACAGGCCTTGCGAAGAAAATACAAAATTCTGTCATTGAAAGTGAACATGTTGATACGTTCCCAACTCATGTTATGCATGTTTGTGTATGTGTAGTCTGAAGACAAGCAGAAGTCATCGCAGCAGTTCACTAAACTGCAGGCTGCAATGAAGGTGCTGGGTATCTCTTCTGAGGAGCAGAAAGCTCTGTGGCTCATTCTTGGCGCCATATACCATCTTGGAGCTGCAGGGGCCACCAAGGGTAACCAAACTCTTTCATATTTAAATACAGTGGTTTGTGATTACCTGTGTTTTTCAGACCCACATAGAACCTTTTTAAACCTTTTCAGGACCAATTCCTCTTTTTGAGTGTTTGACTTTATATTTTGTTTAATTTGATTATACTTTTAGCTGCCAACAGCTGACCTTCAACACCTTTTAGCACATTTGACCACTAAATGTCTAGATATTTCACCCAAATATCAGAGCAGATATGGTGAAAAAAGAAAGAACAGAATTGAGTTTGTTCATGCAAGTTTGTTTTGTATTAGTGTACACAATAAAACCTTATTTAAATGCTGCAATAGCTTGCTCTGATACTTTGTCTGGTTAAGCCATGCACTTGTGTTTCTATGTTAAATGAGCTCACAGAAGCAGTCGACAGCTTTACACATCAGAGGTTTAAAAATGCTTTAATGGAATAAAGCGCTAAAAACTCATAACAGCCTCAAAACGGACTTATTTCATTATGCTCGGCTTACAGAGTTCAGAGCCGGGAAACATTTTGATGTGTAAGAGTTTACAGAAGAGTGTTTCCTGCGCTTAAATGAGGATGGATGGCTGTGTATTCACAGTCTGGGTCTGGGATATTACTGCATTCACACATGAATGAAACAATTCACCCAAAAATGAGATTTTATCAGCATATGGGTTTGGAACCACACACTCCAAACTGTATCAACCACAAGCCTTGTCATTTTGTGTGCGTCTTTGTGTAAGTTTGTGATGCTGGATCTTGATATATTGCCACTGTAGTGCCCTGAATTTTTAGTAGCCTATATGCAGTGAGTGCATTTATACTCTGAAATGTTCCTGTTCAAGTTCTAGTATTTAGCCTACGTGCCTGTATGGTGCAGACAAATCCAGACAAGCTTCTTTTTGACAGGAAGTATCAATAATGATGCATACTGAAGACTTCAGACTTTCTGTAATATCTGACGCAAGATGAGATTACTAATAAAGCTTTTCATCTTAGCCATAGAGTCTACAATCAAGACGTCTTAATCAGATTTTGATTAAGATGTTTGTTAACACTTTATAATAAGGTTGTTTTTGTTAACATTTGTAAATGCATTAAATAATATTGACTAACAATGACCCATATAGCTTCACAGCATGTTTTAATCCTTGTTAATGTTAGTTAATGGTGCAATGAATCAAAAATCAATATTTTTTGGGGTAAATGCCAATTTAAACTTAGATTATTAAATGCTGTAGAAGTATTGTTCATTGTTAGTTTATGTTAGCTAATGCATTATTAAATTGTAGTCCCTATATCTTTATCTTAGATTTCACAGTTGTCTTAGCCTTTACAGTAGGGGGCAGTATTGTTCCTTGTTTTTTGTATAGCAGTTGTCAAGTCTATTAAGACAGAAATGTCAATGGCAACTGCCGACAGATGCACAACAAAACATAACAATAAATACTAAAAGCAATAACTATAAAATACATAAATGAATACGATATATTAAAATGAATTGACTAGTTGTCCATTTTGATTAGTGTCATTTCTTAAAGTACAAACATTTAATACATGCCATTATGCTAGTCCTTTTCTGTTAATATCATCATATCACTAATTTACTACTAATAACAATAATTGGTTGAACTAATTACTTTGTTTAAATGTAGAAAAAAGGAAAAATGTACAACATACTATTAAGACTGAAGCATGAAAGATTCAACCATAAATGTTGAATGTGCTAACAAGTGCATTGTGAAGAATGTCTCTCATGTTCTAACCTCTTCTTCTCTACTTGGATGTTGCATGCCGTTCCCTTACAAGCAGAAGCTGACGAAGGTAAAGAGTGAATATTATCAGCATAAGCAAACTACTCATGTGTGTGTCTGTTTGTGGTATTATGCTGTTATCATCATTGTCAGGCATTTTCATTTGCATTCTTACTGTCTGCTCGCTTTCTTTATTTTATTTCTCTGCCGGGCTTCTTTACTTTCAAAGGTTTTCCGTGTCTTAGACCGCCTTGAAGCTCAGATAAAACTTTGGCAGGAGCAAATACGGGAGGGGGGAGAGTGTTAACTTTGTTGTGTTTTAAAACCAAGACGCTCTGATGTTTCTCCATGTTGTAGACTTTTCATTTTGTCAGTGCTTTTCTTTCGGTAAGACGCAAACACAAATAAAAGCTTGTTCGCTCTCAGTTCTTGTTTACTTTTGGCATTCATCTATTTCACCAAAGGACTGCATTCTTTTTCCCCTCTATCTGCACCTCTTCTGGTTGAGGCGACTGGATTGTGTGCTTGTGTTCTGTGGTCAGTTTGAGCAACATCCACTGCAAAATGCAAATTAATTCTGAAGAAAACTTTAGATGAACATTAAAACTCACGTCCATATCACATCCTTTTGAAAGTCATTGTCCTCAATATTGTAAAATTGAAGCTTGTAACGATAACCTATTTCGGCAGTGGATCTGTGCAGATGATACCACAAGAGCCCACACCAATCAGCGCCGTTTCATTGTTCTAAGAGCTCATGCAATCCATGTGTGTTTAACAGCGGGTCGGAAACAATTCGCACGTCACGAATGGGCCCAGAAGGCGGCGTACCTCTTGGGCTGCTCTCTAGAAGAGCTGTCATCTTCTATATTCAAACACCAGCCCAAAGGAACCCTACAGAGGTCCACCTCCTTCCGCCAGGGACCAGATGACATTGGGGCTGGAGATAACTCGGGTAAAATATTTCACCTGACGCAAAAGGAATGTAGGGCCTAATGATGTTGTAATGAATTGTACAATTGTGGCTTTTGCAGTGTCAACATTAAAAATGGCATTGGTTGTTTTGTCTCGCAGCACCGAAGATCACCGCTCTGGAGTGTCTGGAGGCCATGGCTTCTGGGCTCTACTCTGAACTCTTTACGCTGGTCATCTCACTTGTTAACCGGTAAACCCTGTGAACAGAACATAGCTTATTCTGTTTTAAGCATACTTACCAGAATACTGTTGCAAACCAAATTGGCTGTTTTGGCTGGGACTTCCTGTTTGGCCAACCAAAGTGTTCTGGAAACTGGGACATACTTGAAATTCAATGTGATTTATTTGTTCATAGGAAGACGTAGATGTTTATATACAGATTCATATGCAATGCCAAATTATTTCTTTTTGGAAAAGGAAAAGATCAGTGATTGAAACTTTTAGAGGGTCTGCATGCCAGATTTATTTTTAAAAGAGAAATTTAAAATCAACAGCGTCTGCAAAATCTAGCCTACATTAAATATGTATCTCTTGTTTTTTTGTGTGGTTTAGAGCATTAAAGTCGAGTCAGCACTCCTTGTGTTCTCTGCTTATTGTCGACACACCGGGATTCCAGAACCCAAAGTTAGCCCAGCGGGAGCGTGGCGCCACCTTCGAAGAGCTGTGCCATAATTACGCCCAGGAACGACTCCAAACGCTTTTCCATGAACGCACCTTTGTACAAGAGCTGGAGCGTTATAAGGAGGTGCAATAATCATGAACCACCATTCTGCCAAGTCACACCCATCAACCAATGTCAAATTATTCCTTCTCTTTTCTCTATAGGAGTTCAATAAGTTTTGATTTTATTACAACCTATTTGTGGTATTGTTTACTTTGCAGCGGTAACATGTTTGTTTGAGCTGTCATAACAACAATATTAACAAGATCAAATTTTTGAAAAATCGTAAATCCTGTTGGACCATATATGCAAATCATACTTGTTTTTCATGCTCTTTGCTTTAAGATGATAACATGGAAAGAATCGAAGAAGCTTAACCAGACAATATGAAAATGATTTACATTTAAGATTATTAACATTTAAGAGTCCTCACAAAACCTGATGACAATGGTAGCTGTCTAACACCCCCCTCTGTCCCTGTGTAGGAGAACATAGAGCTTGCTTTAGATGACATAGAGTCCAGTACATCACTCTCTGTAGCTGCTATAGACCAAGCCTCAACTCAAGCATTGGTAAGCAACTCTCTCACCCTCTTTCAACCCCCCCAACATCGACCCAAGTTTAGTAGTGCATATCAGTCTTTCCCGAAAGTGAAGTGTGTGCCTTTTTTGTTCGGCAAATGTTCAGGAATTCCGCTTGACTTTCTGACTTCAAGTTATTTGCCATGACATTTTGAGTGAGAACTTCGCCAAGTTTTTTATTTATCTGTGATGAGCTGTAACAGTATTGTCCTATCTAGCCAGTCTTTACTATAGCAGAGAATCAGAATTCTGAATTCACGCCTGCCACAAAGTTAACTTCTGGTCTGTGTTTTCTTATAATTTAACAATTTATTTTATATTTAATTTATCACAATATTTTACTGTATATAATTTGTATTAAATTAAATTAAATCTATTAATGGTCATTGAATCGATGCGGAGGGCTCCTGTTAGTTACGCTTTTGTCACATAACGTTTGTTTATGTTGTTGCCGTTGTCTTCCTCAGGCACGGTGTTCAACATCTTTTTAGCCCATTGATAACAAAACGTGTTATATTGGTTGCTTGTGTTGTTGTCACATTAAGCATGAACAGTATTGTGATAACATAAATGTATGTAGTCATCTGAGTAAGTAATGCATACTTAAAATATAATAATATACGCATCATTTGCCACTGTTTTAAAAATAGCCACGGCAATTGCCTGAAGGGGAAATACCAACTTGTATGCCGGTACAATAATATAATCTGAAGTTTTTTCAATTCTTTTTTTATTTGAAGTAAAAATGAAAGTTTTGAAAGAAAACCACACGTTGTCAAACATGGTCTTTAAAAATTAAGCACATTAAACAACATGTTAAAACACCCAGAAGATTTAATTGGCCCGTTTCCGTCTTTGATGGAATTAACGGAGAAACAAAGCAAAGAAACTGTAATAAATGCAAAAAGTAATATTCAAAGACTGGCAAGCAGGAACATTTATAAGGCACCGTAATTGCTGCGACTTCTTTTTCCGCCCAGTTATTCCACAGCTTCTGCGATATGTCAGCACTGCAATGTCGAGCGAAGAAGAAGCCATTACTGCTATTAATTGTTTAAGTAGACAGACGGAGTGTAAGGTTTAAAAATGCCTGCCTGACTACACTGCAGCTCTCGCTCATACAGGCCTTTAATGAGGAGCCAAGAGTAATAGCTCATCCTCTCTCTTATTCTGTAAAGGATAGTAATTGCTTTCATGTAATGACTAATGTTGTGTATGAGGTTATTTTCGAAATATAAAATGGAAAGTACATGAAACAATGTCTTGATGAATGACTGAGGCTAAATAAATAATAATCAAAGATATTGAGAGAGACGGAGCTTGTTGTGCTTACATTGCACATTTGGTCAGTTAATATACTCTGTTGGACAAAATGAAGTGTTATGTTTTTATTACCTTAGAATGACACAT
Source organism: Triplophysa tibetana (assembly GCA_008369825.1). Classification (NCBI taxonomy): domain Eukaryota; kingdom Metazoa; phylum Chordata; class Actinopteri; order Cypriniformes; family Nemacheilidae; genus Triplophysa; species Triplophysa tibetana. The sequence continues at coordinate 11,958,381 of CM017917.1, forward strand.
TTCTATCTGCATACACCGTGGGTCCCCATGCATGGAATTCGCCATGTTGTTTCTACCGAAGCCCTAAACGGACAAACTGCTATAGAGAGTGCGTTTCATAATATGTTATCTCCTTCGGAAAAGAATTGAAAACGCGACGACATCTTTAGCCCTGTGAGAGCTGCCATAGTACTTCGAAAGGGAGGGGTGGAGCGAGCCACTGGTTGCAATTCGCAACCACACCACTAGATGGGCACCGCTAAATTTAATACACTGGACCTTTAACATACGTGTGTCTGAACATTGAAAAGTATCTGTATTGCATGAACGCAAGTCAGAAGCAAAGTTGTGTTTATATCATCCAAAATCATCTGTGCTTAGGTACGGACTCTGGCCAGGACAGATGAGGCGAGGGGGCTGCTGTGGCTAATGGAGGAGGAAGCTCTACAGCCCGGAGGCTCTGAAGAAACTTTGCTGGAAAGATTGTTCACATATTACAGCCCTGTTGAGGGAGACGGCAAAGGTCAGAACTCATTCCTCTTACACATACAGTACCCAGCCACACATTTGCAGCAACTTAGAGGTTCATGTATGCAAAATTCTTCCAACAGGCCCCGCCCTGCTGCTGAAGAGCGAGAAGCTGCATCACTTCCTGTTGGGTCACAGCCACGGCACTGACTGGGTGGAGTACGATGCTCGGGGCTGGTTGAGCCATGCCAAACAAAACCCCGCCTCTCAGAATGCTGCCATTCTCCTACAGAACTCCCAGAAGTAAGATTAAGCAGTATCTTCTGATATCTGTCATGGTCTTCTGGTATATAAACTAGAAGAGTATTAGACACTCAAGAATGCTAAGGGAGGCATTGACTGAAATCGCTCATTTTGTATATATTTCTTGTCTGCAGGAAGAATATCAGTGGATTGTTTATGGGCCGTTCAGGGGGGGGCACTGTTTTATCCGGCTCTATCGCCGGGCTTGAGGGCGGCTCACAGTTGGCTCTACGGAGGGCCACAAGCATGAGAAAGACCTTCACCACTGGCGTGGCCGCTGTCAAAAAGAAGTCCCTCTGCATTCAGATTAAACTACAAGTGGTCAGTATTAGGGATGTGGGAAAACAACTTCTGTTTAGAAATAAATATGTGACTAAGAAAGTCTTATAGTGATAGTTCACCCAACCATATAAAATTAGTCATCATGTTTTCACCCTCATGTTGTTCAAATCCTGTGTATTACTTTTTCTTCTGTGGTACACAAAAGAAGATATTTTGAGGAATGTGTCTATTGTTTTGTGTCCATACAATGGAAGTCAATGGGGCTAGTGTTGTTTGGTTACCAACATTCTTCAAAAAAATCTTCTTTTGTTTACTGGGGCAAATAAATGATGAAAGAATTCAAAAGATTGAATCTGTATTATAAACTTTCTTGAAGGGAACAGGTGGTCTTAGCTCAAGATTACACAAGTATGTTGGTTGTTATCTAATAGGACGTGCTGATAGACACAGTAAGGAGGTCCAGGGTGCACTTCGTGCATTGCCTGTTGCCCAAAGCAGAAGCTCTGACCGGGGATTTGAAGGTGCTGGGAGGACCGTCACCTCGCTCTGGTGAAACAGACGCTCATGGGGAGAGCTGCGAGACAGGGCTCATGCAACTAGACGTTTGCTTGCTCCGGGCACAGCTCCGTGGATCCAAACTGCTGGACGCTCTCCGAATCTATCGCCAAGGTAAGCAGGACAAAATATGTTGGCATAAAAATACGATATCATTGGTTGGTCCGTGACCTTTATTTGAGGGCAATATATAAAAACTATGAAGAACCATGTATGAAGCCAAATATCCCCTTTTCCACGCGGGTTTGATTTTTCTCGTCTTGTTGTTTTTTTGACCTTTTAACGTTTTCTAGGACTTATCTGGCCACAAACTACAAACGTTTAAATTATTTTGTTGAGTGATTTTTTTTAAGACGTTGCATCAAAATCAACAGATGTTTGTCACACCTCGTAGCCTAAAGCCCAGAGTCATTTTCTCCTGTCTTATCTGGAGAACATTCTCAAGATAAGTGACTGACCGATGGTCTCGCGTTGACCTCAGCAGCCCCTTTAGTTTCTATAATCTCTCTGTTGAATGCACATCCCTCAGTTCCTGTCGTTTGACTGTTCTCTTCCTCAAGGTTATCCTGATCATCTGGTCTTCTCCGAGTTTCGCCGTCGCTTTGACGTACTGACCCCCCACCTGACGAAGAAACATGGGCGGAACTACATCGTGACAGATGAGCGACGGGTGAGCCTGCTATCTGTGTGTTTGTGTGTTGTTTGTCTCTGAGCTCTGTTTGGCTCCTCCTCTCCGAGCTGTTCTTCCATGTAATCGATTATGACAGTGCTGAGGGCAGAGAGCTGTGTTGTTGATTAATGGGCTGTACTACACATCTTTTTTCCCTTAATCTCAGCGCTGCTCTGGTGACAGGGCAATAAATGTTTTAATCAGAGTCCAGAGTGACGACTCTATCAGCAGCATCCTGTCCCATCACTGACCCCCCTTTCTGTTATTGAGACTGCAATACCTCAGGCTTTTATTATGGTGAAGATCTAAATGGCGTAATGTGAACTTAATGTGTATGTAATGTGCGTGTGTGTATTTTGTATGTATTTGAACACAAATCACAAACAGACCACAATTTTGACTTCCCATAGGGATGTTAAAAAATATACCGGTATTGTCAATTGCCTTGCTACAAAAAAAACACGATTAACGGTACGGTGCTAATTTGTTTTACACCTGTGACATAAAACACACCAGTTATAAACCGCTCATGATTTTTGAAAGCTTTATTGTGTCTTAAAAACGGCGGTTGATAACACGTTGCCAAAAGCGACTACTTCCTTCCTTTGTGGGGGGGGGGGCCGTAGATGTCATTACAGATAGCTATCTCATAAATAATGCAACATGGACACATATTTCTAGAAACGTGGATGGATATTTGTTCCCACAGTTATAACAGGAAACACGTTTTTGTCAAAGGGTTGGTGGTGACGTTGATATTGAGCGAACGTAGTGTAGTCTGTTTTTAGCGCTATGTTAGCTTTTTACTTTTAGCTATTGTATTTAGGCTTCAAAAGTAATAGATGCTGTGTTCATTTTAAAATATTACCTTGATAGACAAAACGCGTATACATCATAAACCTTTGTTAATCGCAGATCCTACTTTTTACGATCCTTCAAAAGTCTATGGGAAAAATGTATAGGTTTTTGGTTGGGGGAAACAATGGGGTGCTAACTTCCGGGTTGCCCACTAAAATATGTGTTTTACAAGAGTGTTTTGAATCATTGCCTAAAAGAAATTAATGATTGATTAATGCCAAACATCAGTGAATTCCCCCTCCGCTCCGTGATCTATATGTCATCGTTCAGTCCGAGACGTGGCTTTTCACTCGTCGCTCTCCACTGAACCTGTTCACCCCTCAGCCCCTGTGCCCCCAGACAGAGCACTTAATACCTCTCAATGCTTTTGCTCAAACTCAAGTCATTATTCATCAGTCCACCGAGATTTTTTTAATCTCCTGCCATGTTGTTATTTGCCTGCCATCCTGTCAGGAAGAAAGCACTTTTAGGTGAATGGGGAAGAGAGGTCAGACATTAAGACAGTTGTTTGTGACCCAGCTTTTCCGAGAAGGGTCAGCTTTTGCAGAGAGAGCAAGATTCTGTCAGCATGCAGTCCTCATGAAGCTCTGCTGGGCTGTTTCTTTGTGCGCTGAGGCGGAGAGCACACTATGTCTTTATGTCTGTCTCATGGTTTTGTGTGTGTGTGTTGCAGGCTGTAGAAGAGCTTCTGGAGTCTCTTGAGTTGGAAAAAAGCAGCTATCACATGGGCTTGAGCAGGGTGAGTACTATGTCACACAACACACACCCATGAAACCCTTTACGTAGTAAACCTTAAGAATAATCTTTAAATATAAAGATCTTTGGCCAACAGAGGTTTAACCTGATTCTTGTTGAATAGTATCTTGCAACAAATATTGAATTACTCTCTTGGGGAAATTTACAAGAAATAAAATATCTCCTTTGAGAGTTCTGTTTATATGCTTGCGCTGTTTGCATAGTTTTAATGCCAGATGTATAAAGGAATTATGCAAGTGCATTTGCAAATATACACTGGGAAGATGGATTGATCCCCAGTAATAATACTTCGCCATCATTTGGTCAACATTTTATGATGAACTGCTGCAGAGATCAATAGAAAATGTTCACAAGCGTCTCTTACAATTTAAATTACAATTATTGCCTGTTTTTGATGGGAGGGAATAACACAACATTAATAGCACCAGGCAAACGTTGCCAAGTATTGTGAAATGCAGCGAGGTTGCAATATAGGATAAGCCTAGTTTACATTAGAAAGGAAAGGTGTTTGTGCTGAAAGTACAGTTTCTTAAAGGTATATTTCACCCCAGAATAATGTTTTTGCCATAATTCGCTCACCCTCATTCTGGCGAAGACATCTGAAGTGAGAATATCCAAATCCTTGCTGTTCCTGGCTTTGTAATGCAAGTGAATAGAGACCCGATGACCCACTCTAAAAAGCGCATATATCCATCGTAGAAAGTTATCCACACAGCTCCTGGGTTAATACATGTCTCATGACACAAAAATGTGAACAAAAACGCTTAATATTTTAAGCTAATTTTGACACGTTTTGATTTACTGGGTCTCTATAAAGCCAGGAACATTCAGAATTTGTATTTTTATTACTCCAAATCTGTTCACCAGAAGACAGGAAGACATGTACACCTAGGGCGAAAAATGTCATTCTAAGGTGAATAAGCGGTTTGTGAAAAAGATGCCATTTTGTCTGTGCTGATATACCAAACACAAATGTGTAGTTAATTTAACCTTAAAAAGTAAAAAAAACTCACATTTTGTCATGGATCAGTGCATTGAATCACTTTGTGGCATGCACATTCGGCCTAAGCCATGAGGATCAGTTCCAACCAGATGGCACGATTTCCATTTAGATTGGTGAAACGTACGTTTCTTCTACACCTCTTAGACACAGACAGACTTTAATCCGCTGTGCCACTGTGCTCACATCTGGACTCAAGCGTGGCAGGGTGGGCTCTGGCCAAAAGGACTCGTCTCTTCCTCTCCCGACACGAAACACTCCCTGCTCTGGGACAACGCTTTACCCAGAATGCTAAGCTGCAGATGGGACATGGCTGCCACTCTTGGCAGGCCTCATTGGCGGGCGTGCCGGAGCAAGAAAGACAATTATTCTGCGTTTTCTCCCTAGAACAAACAGGCATAACTTTGCGCCAGGCAGAAGGTGCTTTCCCCCGCACTTTGTATGATTAAAGCAAAATCGTGCACTTCTTTTATCCTGTGCAACTTGTGCACAGGAGCGATTGATTCTGGCAGGCGGCGACTTTCTTTGTTTAGTGTACTCTGGGTTGGCACACACCGATAATTCACTACAAACACTGATCAGCGCGGCAAGATATTGTGCTTTTAGACGAAGAACAGCAGCCGGCAGGGTGAGCCAAAATAATGACATTCTGATGAATAGCTGATAATGGGAATGGGGCAGACCGCTTCTAAGAAATACACAAATGGTTTGTTGACTGCTATCATTTTGGAATGTAGATGATAAATGGAGATTCAGTGAGGGGGAGTGTAAAATGCAGTTATGAAAATCAGTTTGATAGAGAGAGTAATTTAGACCCCACAAAATCAGAATTGGAAATTTGTGGCATATCTAGATGACAGTCTTTCCCTTTTATGAAAGTGGATAATGATTGATCATGATTGATGACTCATCCTGCATTCATGCCATTTTAAACTGTTTGTCCAATCAGATGCTTTCCAGATTGTAAAATGTCCTGTCTCAAAATACCATCGGCCTTTTAGTACTATAGCTTAACTATAATCTTCTGGCTCTAAAAAAAATTGGACAGGCCCTTTAATACAACCCTCAAAAACTTTCAGTTTGAATTAATCACTATGTCAATAACTGATTTTATTGTGGCTCTTCACGATTGTCGATTTGTGACACACAATTCTCCTAATTTGCAAGCAAACAAGATCTAAACAAGCTTGAACTGTGTCCACGGCTTTCTAAAAACCGTCTTTGTTAGACAGTTGTCACCTCAGTACAAAACATCATCTAAATCACACACTCTCCCACAGACTTACACACAAGCTCCTCTCTTTGCACTCGCCCGTCACTATTTATTCCTCCTTTCTTTGCGAGGAATGTCATTCTATTGGTCTCCACGGGAAACGCCACCATTTGACCCACCTAAAAGAACCTTTCCACTCAACTGACCTTTGGCTGTCTCGTGAGGAAAGTATGGGCCGATCACAAGCCCCAGCGGAACACCCTCATGGCTGGGTGAATGTCAAGTGGTGACTTGGCTAATAAGCACATCCCAGCATCCACACACAGCAGAGACATTTCTGAACAGTATCGTCATCATCTTGAAATACAGAAGCATGGTTTGAACAGACTGTAGAGTCTCAGAGGATGATGTAATTCTCTAGAGTAGCTTGTTGCGTTTGCTCTGTGATGCCATGGATAATATGGTTGTGGTCTTTTTAGCATCTCTACCTAATCTTACATTTGACTCGAGAGAACTAAGAACGAAGCACTCGCTCGGGTGAAATCGGGTCTTTTTTTGTGGCACATCTTCACTGACATTGAGAAATGAAACTCAATTTTCCCTTGCTGCTCTCCTGAGATGGAGAGGTCCCACTCTTATATTACACCTGCCTGAAAGCAGATAAGTGTGTGTGTTGGGCTCTGTGTATATCTGTGTTAACAGCTGGGCCAGCTCAGCCTCGATGTTCTAATTTGGGTTGTGATGCAGTTTAATGTATCATCTTTTATTTGTATTTGCGCACCGTAGGCTCGGCAGATCAATGCCACGGGGTCTGAGCGATGTCAAACTGAGCGTGAATATGGAATGATTTTATAATACTCTATTCTCCCTCATGATCTGATGCTTGTAGGTCCTATAGAGAGATTGCCTCCTGTAATTACAATAAGCAAGGCTCTATATCACGGAATGGCTCTGCCTGCCTTTGATGTGAAAAGGAAGATTATGCTGCCGAGCAGCTCTGGATAAAGGCTCAATCAGGAGACATTTGTTGCCAATCCCTTCAATGGGGAGTAATTGTAGCAGTGGATCGTCAGCTCCCATTTCACTTTTACTTTCTCTCAGTATCACTCTCTCAATTTCTCTCAGTATCCCTCTCTCAATTTCTCTCAGTATCCCTCTCTCAATTTCTCTCAGTATCCCTCTCTCAATTTCTCTCTTAGAGGTGTAATGAAACACTCAGCTCACAATTTGATACGATACAGCATACTGGGTTCTTGAAACGACAGTTTTATATATTTAACAATTTTTTTTAAAGACAAGCAAAAATTCAAAAACAGATTAATAAAAAAAAAATTGTTGTACATACAACTTGATATAGAATTGACAGCGTTCAAGGTTATTAAATAGAACTTTCTGTATGGACATTGATTAAATAAGGTCCGTCACTAAGCAATCAAACCAATTTAACATAAAATTAAAAAAGGGAAAACAAAGCATTAAAGTTTGATTTAAATCATTAATTCACTATGAGTTCAATTGTTGACATGGTCTTACTTCAATAGTAAAGATTTAAAGGCGCAGTTTTTGATTTACAGCGGCCACTAGCGTTGTATTAAAGATTTGTAACGAATCTCTCAGTCCAAACACGATGATGGCGACCATAGTACAAAAAGATGTCATTCTCATGTTGACGAATCGAAGTATTCATGCGGGTATTAGAAAATCTGTAGTAGAAAGAGTGATGTCTTATTTATTACATTATATAAGAGGTCTGTGGATTTTAAGTTTAAAAGAAGTATAAAAGTCAGGCAGCAGCTAGGACCTGCATTAATATTATAAAGACTTTCCACCAGAGACGCGTTAGGACCGCTCTATATGTACTGTAGATTTAAACAGACTATTCTAAGGTATTAGAAAAATAACGTTTCATAATGTAAGGTCTTTATACACCTCTGAAGTTTTGTATATTATATTGCAATTTTTGTGAATAGATCCTCCCAAAAGCCTTGTATTGTTCCTTTAAGTTATATTTATACATTATGTTCTTTATATCATGTAGGATGATTTCATGTCGAAACAGTGAATCTCTTAACAATGACTTTAGCTGGGTTTTTATGGAACCTGGTCACAAATAAGGAATGAATACATAAAATATTATATTTAAGTAAATATTAAAGTAAATAACAGCCGTTTATTTTATTTATAATGTGACTTTCTTTTTCACCTTTCTCTCTCTCTCTCTCTCTCTCTCTCTCTCTCTCTCTCTCTCTCTCTCTCTCTCTCTCTCTCTCTCTCTCTCTCTCTCTCTCTCTCTCTCTCTCTCTCTCTCTCTCTCTCTCTCTCTCTCTCTCTCTCTCTCTCTCTCTCTCTCTCTATCTCTATCTCTATCTCTATCTCTCTATCTACTCTATCTACTGTATCTATCTATCGTGCAAATTGTCAGGTATGCTGGCAATCCACTGATGTTTTAATTAAGATATTCATCTGGATTAATCCATCTTTTAATCTAATAGAATGCTAATGCAATAAGACCATGTCCAGAGTGATAAATCTAAGTCTGAAAAACCAGGACATCCGCTTCATTCATTTTTCTCTGATTAGATGGCATAATTGGGGAAGGATTGTGAAGTGTTAATCAAACTCAGTCTAACACATATACCACAGAGCGGAAAATAACAGTAAACAGAGCATGAACAGGGGTTTAGAGGAGGCCATCATACCTCCATAAGTGTGGCCTGCTGAACTTCTACCCTCAAGAATGAAAATGTACAAAATGACTGCTGTCATTAAACAGTAAAAACATTTAACAGTAAAAAACTTTTTTCACAAATGCACATTATCAAATATTGTTATATATTTATCATACTACTATATATATAAAGTTGTGATCTGTGTGCAGGTGTTCTTCAGGGCAGGTGTATTGGCTAAACTGGAAGAGCAGAGAGACATCCAGACCAGACGCAATATCACCCTGTTTCAAGCCGCCTGCAGAGGCTATCTGGCCCGACAAGCCTTTAAGAAGAGAAAGGTAAGTCCTGCTTGCCCTGTCAAAGAGAAGCCATATGGAGAGTGTAATTATATAAGTCTCTGAGTTAACATTTTGTGTCACATTTTAGTGGGGACGTTTAGTTTTTAAGCTGCAGTCCCCCTATTGGTGAGAGCTTTCCATTCGTGATGAAGTTGGTCCCTGAGTTCATCGGAATGTCATTTCTGTCTTGAGTAAAGTGCTTCGGCTCTGGCCTCGGGTGATAGATAGCATTCAATCAGCACGTCTCTGGGGGAAAAAAGCCACCTGCCCCACTGGCCTCCATCACAGGCCTATCGATTCCCCGCCATTGCGCGCCCTCCACTCTCGCCTGTGCCCTCTATGTCCATTAATTTCTGTTTTGCCACTCACTCGGTTTCTCTTCTGGGTTTGAGCCCTTCCGTTTCCTCCGTCTCAATGTCCTGCCCCGCGTCGTTCTCTTTTATTCACTTCTGTGTTTCTCACTTCCTTTGAATCCCTGATCCTTTGTGTAGCTCTCTTGCTCTTTTACTGTCACATTCAGTCTGCCTCAGTGGGATTGGCTCACTTATTGAGAGTCACTTCTACAGTTGCCTTATTGGAATGATTACAAATAAATGAGATAACTCTTTTTGTCGGTCACTTTAAATTCTGAACACGTTGTTTTATTCCAAATAAGGAATTTAAGTAAATATGGAAATGTCATTAAAGGTCCAGTTTGTGAAATTTTGTGTTGAGGCATCCATCCCCTCCCTTTTGAAGCAGTATGATGGCTGACACAGAACTAAGATGTTGTCAAGTTTTCTCTTTTTAGCCAAAGTAAATAACGTATTTACGAAACCTCTCTGTAGAGCAGATTGTCCGTATAGTGCTACTGTAGAAACAACATGGCGAATTCTAAGGTTATAAAGACTAAACTCTTCATTACATTATTGTCAATAGATCTTCAAAATATTACACACAGCACCTTTAATGCATAGAAGCTTAAAAAAAGGTATTTCAAATTATGTATGATAGTGACAATTCTTTAAATTATATTAATGTAACAACAGTGTGCAATCCGTAATGTTTGCCACCCTATCGCCGTTTCTGTTTAATACAAAGTTGCAGATTAGTGTAAGTATTATATCCTTACATGTTGAAGAAGTAATGACATTACCTGTAAAATCCAACCCGACAGTTTAATGTAAAAATCAGTATTATTATAAGCTTACCATATGAATTGTGGAAGAGAAAGTCATTTTGAATACTATATACTTGCTCATTAACGTGATTTGTTTGTTTTTAACCAAAAAAGCGATAGATTGCAGATTTAATATGATATCTTGGTAATGACAAAATTTGGCCCATATATAATTGTGCAAGATTTTTTTATAAAGCCACAAAAATATAAGCATTTTACAATTTGATTGTATGATTGTTTATTGTAAATTCAATCTGAATACATTTTTCTGGCCTTGTGTATTAAAGCTACAACGTGTAACTTTTGTCCCTCTATAGCCATCTTTATTAAAACATAAAATGGCAGGTTTCTTTACTTACCCTTACGTCAAACTGAGGTAACCCTCAATAAATAAAATCATTATTTTTAACTTACTGTTGACAAATGGGAAAAGGTAAGAAAACCATTTTAAAAACTCAATAATTGATTTTGGTCTATTTTTTAAACAAAACAGACAATTACGCATTCAATTTGTATAGTTAATAATGTAGTTATAGTTAATATATACTTGATCATCAGCAAGAATGTTATCATCATGACAGCTGTAGTTCCTGTGACTCTCTCTCTCTCTCTCTCTATCTCTCTCTCTCTCTGTCTAAGAGCAGCCTTTGCCTTACAAAAGTTCATGTGAAAGGGGGAGGGCTCTACTGGAGACTGAACTCCTCGCGCTGCCGTTGGCCCTTAGGTGGTCAGCTGTCTCGGCATTACAGCTTCATCAACGTACTCTTCCCCTTTCACAGAAGCACACAAACTCCGAGTGTTTCTTTGGCGAGACTTTGTTGTCGGTTTACCACAGAGCTCTTGACAGAGTCAACACTGTTGTCTGGATGTTGCGCTGTAAGTAAGAGAAGCTGTAGCTGTTTGAATGAGCTCTTTTCTTTTAGGCTGTTGTTGGTATTGTCGAGACATTGGTAGGGATTGTATTTTCTTCCCTTAGAGCCTGCGTGGAGTTTGTTTGACCCTAACATGGCGAAACTGTAACTGTGACTTGTAGGCGAGTTGTTTTGTAGACGCCGCTATGAATGTACCTCAAGATTTATTGTGTTTCATTAGGTTTGTTTGACTTGGTTGAGGTCTTGTTGTTAGTTGAAGGGTTCACTGGTATTTCCAGCTTTCCCACAAGAGGCCGTGTCTTCCCGACTCAAATCAAAGCTAACTGTCTCTAATGGCCTTTTTTTGAAAAGCTGAATCTTTTGTCAAGCATATGTCAGAACCCACAGCTTTTTTTCAAGACATGGTAAGTCTCGGATGTTACCAAAGGGCCCAACATAGTCTGATGCTATTTCACGCTTAAAAAGCCAAAGTTTTTCTAGATCTGACAAGCTCAACTCTGATTGGTTAGATATATCTAGTTGTTGTCAGCCTGAACATAAAGAACAAATAGTGAAAGTGGAAGGACATACTTGTTAGTGCACTATTGAGTAATTTCTTCTAATGAAGTTGTGAAGGATGTATTTAACAATGTCAATACAAGGAGTGCCATGTCGAGTCATTACAGCCTCCCTGTGAGACAGACACGTGAGACTTGACTTCCTCTCCCAAACCACAGTTGCCACACTGCGAAATCAATTTGCTTGTTTCTCTTACAGATCGATACTTGAGGGATCTCAGCACCTTTAAGTCTGCTCCAGTTTTATGCTACTACAAAGCTCATATTCCCCCATGATTTCTCTCTTTCTCTCCTTCTGTTGCTCTCTGAAGGGGGGAGCATATGAACACAGATCCAACTCCACGTGGGCTCCTTTGAAGCACACTGGACTGCTCCTCCCCTGGTTCCTTTGACATCAAGCGGAAACGACACTAGAGGGAGCTGGGAATTTTCCTGGATGCCAGTCGTGCGTCTTATTACATCCTGAAGACACAAGATATTGCACCAAGTGTGATCAGGTGCCCGTGAACACGTGCGCGTGTTTGATAACGCGAACTAACCCGCAAGCTGTGCGTTCAAGCCTGCGGATCTGTGTTCAGATTTACTCCATACACCTGACTGGAAACAGAAGACACCTGTTGGTGGGGTTGCGGCTAACCTTGTTTACAGGATCCGTTCATTCGTGATGTTCGGATCCTCCTGCCAGGCTTCGGGGCTCGAAGGCGCCGTTTCCTCCAGACGCCCCGTTTAATTAGGAAGCTCTTCGTGATTCGCCCTCTCTTACAAGCTGTTTAGATGGCTGTTTGTTGTGGTCCAAGCGTGGCAAATGAGCTGCGATGCATATGTCGGGCACAAGCCATCTCTGTTCGGTGCTGCGTCAAAGCTCCCTAGCTGTGACAAATTAGACGTTGCTATAACCCGACTCGCCAACATAAACATGCTGAATTCGGCCTGTCTAATTGGGTTTGCAGATAATCCTTTATTATTTGAAACATCCCTGTTTCTGCGGCATGTAAATCGTATGCAGGCTTTAAATCAGCTGCCAAGTAGTATTGAAGTTTAATTGAATTACTCAAAGGAGCTTGGGGCTTTTGCTCATAGCTGTATTTCTAGGTAGTTGGTACGACTCCAAAATCACTTTCTAATGGTCCCATTGAAGAAAATGTGTTTGTGGTAGAGGTTTTTCTGCTTGTGATTGACTCCATCAATAGCTATATTGCTGAGGGTGAATATGTAAGCCGTAGTCATTTCCATCTGATAGAGTGGAGAGTCCGGCCCTTGGGCTGACTGTAGACTCCAGTGTAGACCTTCCACTGGAGATGAAAGGAAACCCATTCATAGAAGGTTTCACTGGGGAATGCTCTTTGACAGCATGATCTTACACCTTCAAACACAGGGCTGCTGTTGTCCATACAGGCTCTGCTTGGTTTAAAATTACTGCACCTCATGAAAATAAGATTACTGACAAAAGCTTTTATAACTTTGCATATTATTATTATTACTATTAATAATAATAATAATAATAATAATAAAACATAAATAGTCAAAGTTTTTTGTCATATTTGTCTTTTTTTATTAGTAGTATTATTAATAACAGTAAAAACAGTAATAATAAAAAGAAATATCCAAAGTTATGAAGGATTTTGTCATATTTGAAAGCTTTTGTCATATTATTATAATTTGTATTATTAAATAATAATGTTGATGATAACAATACGTACATAAACAATACATGTATTTGTACCCCAATATTAATATTTGTAAAATAAATTGTATAATATTATTCACAAATCACACATTTGGGAATAATAATCACAAATAATTGTAATCGATTGTCTGTTTCACAGCTTTGACAATTAATAATTTGTTAATTTATTACAATTAATTACAATGAACTTATTTAAGAAAATATATCTTTTAGAAAGGTAAAGTGTAGTGGAGTGTAAAAAAACAAAACAATCACTATTACCATATCACTGACCATAACAGAAAACACTGTCTTAGCTTGATAAATCCTGAGCACCCAAACTACAAAGGAGATATGAGATGGTGTCATTTGCTTCTACATACAGCAAAGTTTGGAATTACTTCTATTCCTTCAATAAATCTGCATGTCTCTATTGCCTTTCAGATACAGGACTTGGCGATCCGCTGCATCCAGAAGAACATTAAGAAGAACCGGGGGGTGAAGGGATGGCCATGGTGGAAGGTCTTCACCACTGTCCGTCCTCTCATTGAGGTGCAACTCACGGAAGAGCAGATCCGCGGGAAAGACGTAAGGAATCATCTTCAATCATCTCACACCTTCCCCACTCTCTCTCTTTCTCTTCCTCTGAGGTTACCCGTCCTCACAAACCACTTCAAATTCTCTAAATCAGCATGTCATGTACAGGTGTTGCCTTTTGACAATACTACAGCAAAATTTAAAGCCCATCTGCTAGGCTTTTTAATGTTCCCAGTCTTTCTACCCCAGGGGTCCCTCTCGAATTCAGCTGCAGCTCTCGGTCGCACCCAATACGCCCGTCTCTTTGATTACTGTCTCTGCGGCTTCGACTCAATCCGAGTGTTTCTGAAGAGTCGTGTGTTTGTGTATGCGCTGAGTGGCAGGGCTGTGTGTGTGTATGCATACATTACCTATGTAGCCCGTCGGATCAAAAACATCCGTGCTCCCTGCGGAGGAGCTGCATTAGAAAGTCACAAAGTTTATGCGTGTGCGTTGGGCCACGCGTGTTTGTGTGCGTGCCGTCCGCTGGGCCGGCTTCACGCTGAGCGCTGTGTTGCCATGCAGTCAGGCGTGCTCCTGCGAGAGACAGACGGATGCTGACGCTGCCTCCAAACAGCCTGCCTGCCTTGAGAAAAAAACGTCACTTTCTCTTCTGCACAAACAGCCTGCGGAGCTGCAACCCATTGGCTTCTTCAGTTTCTCAAGTTAGCAAAGTTTAGAGAAGTGTTTGTGGTAATAAATCGACTGGGCTTCAAAACTGCGCATATTTTCTTCCTCTCTGTCATTGTGTTTCTAATGCTACTTACACATAGTCTGCAATGTACGGTTATCTGTCATTGTCACTGTGATCGTCTAAGTTTATTCTTCTGTTGGATGTGTTTCTTGTCAGTGTCTTTATGTCTTTGTGTTTTTCATTTTGTTCTTCTGACCGCCTGTTTTAGGAGGAAATCCAACAGTTCAAGTTGAAGCTGGAGAAAACAGAGAAGGAGAGGAATGAGTTAAGACTCAATAGCGACCGACTGGAAAGCAAGGTTTGTAATTTACTTCACTTTAAATTCACTTCACATTCTGTTCACTTCACTCTCTGTTCACATTCAATTCCAATATTATAAATAGTCAATTCAAGTAAGTTTTACTGGCATGATAAACAGAGGGCTGAACCTTTTAAAAACTCAAAACACGGGCAAAAGTCTGTGTACATCCCCCTCTATGATTTCAATAAATTTTATAAAAACAATTTTGTGAAATTCCTGCAACCAAGTTATAAAGTCTAGTGGAAATTATTCCCAGAAGGAGCAAATTGATGAAGATATATTTTTAAAATAAATGATCAAGGACCATCTACGTTTTTGGTCTACAGACTGTTATGAATATTAAAGTATTACCATGTACGTTGTTGTGAGTATTACATCTGTTAACATTGAAAATTCTCAAGAAACTGCATGCAATCACGAACACCCAGACCTTATAAATGGTCGCATTGTAACCAACCAGCCCTGTGTGAAATATGCAAGATGATATAGATGTGAAGTGTGACATGTACATTTGAAATGAGCTAATACTGTAAATAACAGCATTGAGCATGCATGCTCGGTATTGCGCGCAAGGTTCACGCCTCCATATCATGCATTTCAGATCACAGAACTGTCCTCTGAGCTAGCCGATGAGAGAAACACAGGCGAGTCTGCATCGCAGCTCCTGGAGTCTGAGAGCTCTGAGAGACTGAGGCTAGAGAAAGACATGAAAGATCTGCAGGTACCACACACATACATATTCTTCTCCACACAGCTAGAGTTTTGACTTAATGGTTTTCTATAAGGAAACTCCTCATCCCTGAAATGGATTTTTTTAGGAAATGCAGAGACAGTACAGTTGTCCATGCAGCAGAGCATCAGCCCTTATCAAAATGTGTTTTCTTGTATCAAATATCTTCAGCGTATGGACGCATCGAAACAAAAAAAGAGTGTAAGTGATGTTCTGTGGTGGCATCACATGTATTCTTGACTTAGAAAGCAATCCCAGAATGCATTGTGAGAGAACAACCAAATGCAAGTTAACAAACCGTTGGAAAATATATTTTTATTTCATTCAATATAGAAAAGTAGCGTTATAGGTAGTTTAGTGTAATTATAAATTATTTTACTTAAGATTTGAGCCTCACCACAATTTAACAATTTTCTATACAGAACTTTTTTATGCTTTAATAGACATGAGCCATTTAAAAGTGTGATGTCTAATAAATATATCCACAAGTGCATAGGTATGAACAGATTGTGTGTGTGAGAGATAATGCAGGTATTTATCTCTATTTCCTGTTGTGTGTATGTGTTGTTATGCGTCTCTTAGGCTCAGGGTTGCCGGTCTGAGCAGATGTTCTCAATATTTCCCCGAAGATCTAAGAGTTGATGTGTTGTGTGTACGTTTCAGGCCAAATTCGATGCTATGAAGAAGCAGATGGAGTCTATGGAGATGGAAGTGATGGAGGCACGACTCATCCGCGCATCGGAGCTCAACGGGGAAATGGATGATGATGACACCGGTAAGTTTGTGCCATCTCTTTCTGGGGGGTTGTGACGGGGTAAGAGACACGACACACACACAAGATGGCGGTACAACAACCCCAGCGGGGAATTTATTAGACAGCTTTACATCACGCGTCCAACAATAGTATCCGGGGTGCTTGCTCTTTAAAACTCGCCAGTCCGTGCTCGTGTTGGGGTGCCTTCTCTCTGTCTCCCTCGCTGTCCCTCCACTCTCGCGCTCTGGGGGTCAATAAGGCACAGCGGTGGGTGCGGCCAGATTCGGGACCCAGAGTGCTGGGAGCACGCGGCTTTTATGCCCGGCAGCTAATAAGCGTCAGGTGGCTGCCGGGCCGTTTCCCAGGCGACGCTGATCTCCGATCTGTGCCTCGCCACAGGGGTATTCTAGAAAGCAGGGTTAACTTACCGTCAGCTAAACCCGGAACTCTTGGCTAACCCAAACTTTGCTTTTGGAGAGTAAGTTTAATCAACCTCACGAAAGATACCCAGATTAAGTTAATGCACAGGGACAACATGAAGACATTATCAATGAATCACAGACTTCACAAGTCTCCATGGAAACAGCCGAGAAGATTAAAGTTAAACAATAAAATAGTAAAACAACTTTATAAATGAGTTTATTTCCCCAAAGACTTAAATTTGCAGTGCCGGATTAAAAACTATAAAAATCATATTATTTAATGTATATGTTTATGAATCTATCAAATTTAGAAATTAATGATTGAATTAAATATAATAATAGTTTAAATAAATGTACTATTTTTATACTGAAACATTTAAAATATATTAAGTTGCTAATTTTGTAGGCAGTATAAAACCTCTTTTATTCCTTCTCTGAATGTTCCTTAAAAAAAATCTATCTTTATTTGGTTTACTGACTTGGTATTGTATCAGTTTTATTTTCAACAGTTATTGATGCTGTCATTGATGGAGACTAATTTCAGAAACTGCTACAGTTAACATCATTTTGGAAAAACTTGTCTAATGCTTTTCAGTACACTACACTAAGTATGATTAATTTGGAGTAGAGGATGAAGGTCTGCTGTGACAGAGGTAGAGATTTAAAATGTTAGGCCCAATCACATGTCAAATATGTCATGTAGCCTATATCTCTGTCAAATACACATACTTTTTCTTTCTTTTGACTTTGTTTGCTAAAAGGCAATTTACAATACAGACGCGGTGTCATCATTTAACTGTCAACCGCTTTAAACAGCCGTCCAAGTTCAGAAATATAGGAGAAAACTCATTACAGAATTAACACGCCAATCCCTTCATGTGCACTCTGACTGATCCACCTGTTTCTTAAGATGATGTAAAGGTAATTGCTGCTGCTTCCTGAGTGGACGTTTGTAATATCTACAAAGTTGCCTACTTTGTAGAAATTATACTTTTGGGCGCAGCCTAAAATTGCACTGCCCAGGACCTACAAAGAGTCTGCGCAGCCGCTCATGCACCCAGTTTCAGAAGGAAACATTGCCGTCTGTAAATTTTTAATTGCGTTCCTACGTGCATACACGATCGAGTTCCAAAGGTTGTGGTTTCAGGGAACCGTCGCACACCACCTGCAGTACCTCTGCGCCCCCCTGGTTGAGAACCAATGCCTTAGGTGGTACCCTTATAAAACTGATCCTTGGAATCAGGCCTACCAGACTGGGAAACGAACATGCAACCTTTGGGTTCAAAGTCTATCTCTCTAACCATTACACCACAACTGCCCTGAGATGCATAAAATATTACCTGTAGTTAGTGGAGAAGAGAAATAAGATAATAAATTGTTCTCAAGTTACAAGAATTGTAAGGTGTACAATAAACCCAATTAATAGTATGTATAGTATTTAATGTAAAAAAAAAATAATACGCACTGGTTCACTGGCCAATCATAGCACATCTTGCTTTTCAGAGCGGTGAGCTTTGTTAAAAAATCTGTCCGTTTCAGAGAAGCGGGGCAAAGAGGCGATACAAAATATAAATCGTGTATACAAACTCATTACATCTAAGACAAATGATGCAATGAACTTAACCTGGAACATAACCTGCTCCTTCAGAGAGTGAGTTCCTATGGTTACTTGCATATTCAGAAAGTTACCTACCTTCAAACTTACCCAACTATGTCACATAACCTTCTTTCTGGAATTTCCCCCGGTCAGAATGTTCAAAGAATATATGATTTTTAGTAAGTGTACACTATGCAAATGTGTTGGCTATAGCATGTAGTACATGGACTACCTACTGTACTATGTTAGTCAAAATGTGAAAAATTGAAGTTAATGCAAGCGAATGCATTTATTCATGTTAACAAAATAATACAACCTAACTGTAAATGCTACTGTGTGTAACGTACTGCTATACTGCATACTAATTGTATGATAGCTCTATTCTGAACATATCAGATCCAAACCTCCTTTACTTGGGTGCTGCGGCCTCTAGACCTAAAAAGTTTGGAAATATCAGACGTATAATGGGATCTGAGTGAATAGATCCCACTATGATGGCTGGGCTTAGAGCAAAGACTCAGAACTATCAGACATCCCCTCCATCATTTGGGTGGAATTGAAGGGTCATCTGAGAGGATTCCAGGAGTGTGACGCCACACAGCTTTGCAGCGAGGAGCAGCGCTTCAGGTGCGCTGAACGCCCTCAGCGTGGCTCCTCCAGACAAATGAGAAAATAATCTGTGGAATCAGAGCTGCTGCTTCTCATTAAACTGTTTATATGGAAATGCCGGGGGGCACAGAAAACATGCTGTCTCACTCGCCCACTTTCACTCCCTTTTCTCATTCCGGGACATGACCGTAAGAACCAATTCGGTGAGCTGTTACCTCAAAAACTGTGGCGACCACATTAGTCTGATTTGCGAAGAAATTATTCGGTCTGATTTGCTGTTAACCAGTTTATTTATAAGAACCAGATCAAAAGAATGAGTCACACACTATCATCACATGAACATTTAACTGGTGATCATATTATGCATTATCCCTTTAAATTGGATTGTGATTGGTTGTCATTGTTTAATCGTTCATCAGCTGGAAAAATGGCTCCGCAAGTGATCCAGACAATGTTGTTCCTATATCTTGTTCTGCGTTTCTCACTTTGCATTCCCTTAATGTATCGCTGTCACGTCTCACGCTACTGATGGTGAACCTGGTCTCCAATACGCCTGATGGAGCTCATACTCAGTATTGCTCTTTTATTGCAGTATTACGATTTATGAATATGACTCATTTTAATGTATATGTCAGAAAGGGGATGGCTTGTTCTCGTCTCTGACCTCACACAGTTCATCTCGGAGATTTAATTCTTAGACATGAATGTTTGATTTAGTCCTTTTCTCAGTAATTATGTTCTCTTTCACTGACCTGCACTCTGTATAGCACAGCTAAACCATCTCTCATATCTAGACCTTTTATAGATCTGAATTGATTTTGAAATGCGAGTCATTGGTATGTTTTTAATCTGTGTAGGTGTTTTCAAAGAAACAATGCCATCTGAATGAATGGTATGTGACGGCATTTATGGTCCCAGAAACGTTCCACTTTCTTTATACATTGATACATTTCTTTCACTCCTATATTTGCGGAAATTTACAATTATATATAGCCGCCAGAAATATTGAGAGAATGTTTCAAAATTATTCTATTATTTATTCTAAATTTAATGTTAATAGGTATGTGTTTAGGTAAATTTATTTGGGCTGTCAAAAGATTAATCGTGATTAATCGCATCCAGAATAAAAGTTTGTGTTTAACATAATATATATCTGTGTGCTGTGCATAATTTTGTAGTTATTATCACATACATATCCATGCATATATTTAAGAAAAATCTAAAATTATTAAACATTTATATATGATTTAAATTGTAGGGCCTTCCCAAGGCCTTGCCTTGCCTAAATATAAATAAATACATGTTAATATTTCCTAAATATGTATACATGTGCATGTGTTTGTATTTATAAGAACACAGTACATAGACATATATTATGTTATCACAAACTTTTGTTCTAAATGCGATTAATCGCGATTAATCTTTTGACAGCCCTAAAAGTTATTTCATTTTAAAAGTTTTTTTCATTCTGTGAACTGCTATTTCTCCCAAAGTTTTTTTCAGAAAATTAGAACTGTAGAAACAAGTCAAAACTTAAAGAAAATGTGCTCTGTATTTTTCAGACCAAAGGTATTTAAAAAAAAATATTTTTATGTGATAACCTCGTTTTCATGCGTCTTGTCATGCTGTCAGTCTTTCACATTGCTGCTTGATGACTTTGTCACTGCTGAGGTTTGATGTTGTTGAATTTCACTGGTCCGGTATGGCCACAATACATCAAGAAATGCTGATCAAATGAAAATTTGGAAGGGTCTCTTAATTTTTTCCGTTGACGCATTTTACGCTCATATTTTTAAAGCTAGTTTAAAATAGGTGAAAATGATAGTTATCATTTTCACCTATTTTCATAATGTACACATTATGTACAGTTTTGCTATGACATATGCTATGAAATATACACAGTAAACACATTCTGTGAGCAGCTGATCAGATATTATTTGTTGAATTCATTTGCCGTTTTACATGTTGGCCACAACCAACAAGATTGCAGTTTTCAAAATGTAATTGTCCAGGGCTCAACCTATGTTCTTAAAGACACTCTAGTCTTTCTTTTTGAGAGGTTGTATAAAAGTTTAGTCATTAAATCTGTGATTATCTGTTCAATCGTGTGCAGGAGGAGAATGGAGACTGAAGTATGAGCGAGCCATCAGAGAGATTGAGTTCACCAAGAAGAGACTCCAACAAGAGTTTGACGATAAACTAGAGGTGGAACAGCAAAACAAGAGGCAGCTGGAGAGAAAGGTAAGGACTCACACATACACATTCGTTTCACACTTTAATGCTAATAGCTCTGATCGTTTTTCCAGCGTTTGGCACCTTTGCAAATGTTTGACTTTATTCTTTCATACTAGGCCAGTTGGACAAACACAGACACAATATTTTATCGTCTTCTGGTTTATGTGAACAGAAATATAATTGTTGGGGTAATGTGAGGCGCCATGCATTGATCAATTATATAGTTAGTGTAAAGGTAATGCATTTGCTTTTATTTATTTATTTAGCTGGCATTCGTTGATATAGGTTTTTATCTTTTTTATTTCTGACTTATATATGTGACATGCCGTTTAACATTGGCCGGAATCTATAATAAACGTCTTTTCCTACATCGCTAAGCCTTACTGTGCAAATGCCCTCCGTGTTCTGTACCATACATCACAAAGACTCGAACTGTCATTCGTGACTCGCACAACAGCATGTGCTGTCTCAAACACGTCTGTACTGATTGAAACTCACAAATCTAGACAATAAAAGATGCACGCTGCTTTGGATCTAGATTGACAAATGCATCTGTACAGACTCATTGAGAATCCCTGTGCATTTGTGTGCGTGTGCAGCTGGCAGACCTGCAGGCGGACAATGAGGAAGTTCAGCGTGTGGTGCAGCAGCTGAAGAAGAAATGCCAGAAACTGACAGCAGAGCTGCAAGACACCAAACTTCACCTGGAGGGTCAACAGAGCCGCAACCATGACCTGGAGAAGAAACAACGCAAGTGAGTCACCCTATAATGATGGATGATTTGTAGATTTCAAGAAATGGGTAATTACGGCTCTCTCGGGTGTTCTTGGGTCCTATGATATGTAGCGTCAGCTTTTGGTTCATGTATGAGTTGAAGATCAGGTGGCATTTTATCGTAACCAGGCGTAATGTGATAAATACGGCAAGTGAGAAATCCATCCGTGTTGATCTGATTTTGTTTCGAGCAGCTGTGGCCGTAACAGTCAACAGCATGACAAAATGTCTTGTCAGTATTCAGATCCTTTTCTTATTCTACCAGCAAACTCATGAGTGAAATCTCATTGGTTTAAAACTGTACATCAATCATCAAATGTATAATATTATATTATCTGTATACACATTTCCCAGCTAGGAACTAAAGTAGTTGCCTGCATTTAATTTTTAATACATTTTAATGGCTTAATTTCAATACTCACTCAAACACCACTGTCTGGTGTACAATAACTCAAACACACACTGGTGAACCCTAAAAACAGGCCCCAAAATTAAACCGGCACCACTACCCACTGCCTCTCCTGCCAGGGGTGAGATAGCCCTGAATAAAGCTGCATGACTTCCATTACTCAGAGCGGCAGGCCGCAAGCATTTGGCTGGCGGTTAATGCGTGAAGTTACAGTCGCTAAGCCTCTCTAGGCTGAATAAACAGGCGGAGACTGCGGAGGGAATGTGAGAAAGTCCACTTTGTATGTAATGATCAGCCAGCTGCTACAGGGCAGATTTAGTCGAGGGGAGGGGCTTAGAGAATCACTCCATCTCAGTGTGGGGCTCGGATTAACAGCGAGAGTTGCATAAGAGTCATTTACGGCATCATAACAGGGCCTCTGAGGAAAACAGGGAGAGTGGAGG
Organism: Triplophysa tibetana; assembly: GCA_008369825.1. Taxonomy (NCBI): domain Eukaryota; kingdom Metazoa; phylum Chordata; class Actinopteri; order Cypriniformes; family Nemacheilidae; genus Triplophysa; species Triplophysa tibetana. The sequence goes on from CM017917.1 coordinate 11,981,270, forward strand.
GTGGAGAAGGATCTAGGAAACGATGGAAAAGAAAGAACTGGTTTGCCCCACAAACAATCCCGAACCCCCCCCCCCGCATTGTTGCCCACTTAAGAGTCAACCCAATCAGAAAGCTTCCCTTAATGCCCCTCCTGACGTGCACGTCACACAAAATACTGTAAGGCTTAGATGAGTTTTACCATTTTACAACAATCAGCTATGCTTGGCTATTTCAGAAAAAGCAGGTAGGTTTTATTTTAATGTTTAGTATTTTGTGTTTTAATGTTTTTGCTTTTTGTTTAGTCAATAATAGTTTACGTGACAGCATAGATCAGCAAAGCATCATTTCAATGTTTTGTACATAAAAATCTTAAATTTCCTTTTTCCTGAGATTGAAATTGTGTTTGTAATATGTGCAGGTTTGACTCCGAGCAAACCCAGTCGCAGGAGGAGGTGCAGAGAGAGAGGAGCCAGCGAGAGAAACTCAGCAGAGAGAAGGATATGCTGACCGGGGAGGTGTTCAGTCTCAGACAGCAACTGGAGGTCAGTAACCTCCCTTATATCATCTACTACTTTGATATTTCGCTCTCATAGGCTGCAGCCAGCTGTGACGTACATGAGATTTCCTCTGCTCTCTCAGGATAAGGATCTGGAGATATGCGCTGTCAATCTGAAGCTGGAACAGATGGAGGCGGAGCTTCAAGACCTGAACTCACAGGAGTCGAAGGACGATGCCTCGTTGGCCAAGGTTAAAAAGCAGCTGCGTGACCTTGAGGCGAAGGTCAAAGATCAGGAGGAGGAGCTTGACGAGCAGGCGGGCACCATTCAGATGCTGGAGCAGGTAAATTAAAGCCAAACCTAACCCATACACGCATGTTTATGTGCCTTTCTATGTGAGGATATGTTATAGACTTCTTACTATAAACTCATACACTGGAGACTTCATACTATAGAGTTTCTACTATAGACATTATACAATGGATAGAGACCTATAGAAACATCTTATTATATACTAACTCTAGATTATAGACAATAAAACTATAAACTGTAGACTTCCAAGTATAGACTTATAACTGCACACTTTTTAGATTGTACACACTAGATTTATCAACCGTAGACTTCTGATAGACTTGTAAACTATATACAGTACATTATGCTATAGACTGATATATTATGCACATCTTATTATAGACTTGCTGTAAATACTATGCACATCTTACTATAGACGTATATGCTATGCAAATCTTACTATAGATTTATATACTATGTACTTCATACCATAGACTTATAACTCTACACTTCTTGCTATAGGTTATATACTATAGACTTTTAAACTGAAGACTTCTGATAGACTTATTTACATTTGGCGTGTTTTGCATGTAGACACACAGCAGGCGCGCAAATAGGCAGCGCATCGAGATTGAAATAGTTCAACTTTACACAATGCCTCACGCGCACTGCGGGTCATGTGACTAGAGAAACCGTTCCGGCTCACGTTTTCCGCGCGGTTTAAGGCGCGAAATGTTAATCGACCCTTAAACTGTATACATCTTACTATGGACTTGTACTACGTTCTTTATACTATAGACGTATAACTGTAATCTTTCTACTATGGATTATATACGTTAGATTTATAAATTGTTTACATTTTTATAAAAAACTAGTTGTAATTTTTATCGACTATCCCAGATCCTTACCTCACCATCACAACATTTGTATTTTTGGATAACAACCAAGTAAAAGGAAAACAAGCTTCATTGTATTCAGTTGGCTGATGTTTTATGGATTATTGCTTGCAATTTTTCATGCACAGAATTTTTCACCTGTCACGCACGATATGCTAACGTATGTAGATGAAGAAACTGTCAATACTCATAGTCTGTATACATTTTAATAATTACTAAGAAATTATATATTGGCCCGCACAATGATCTGTTTTACAAACACATCTGTATGCACGTGATGTGCACCGTGACACTGAAGGTGTGGATATGCATGCGCTAAGATGTTGATGATGTGACCTGCAGGCCAAGCTCCGTCTTGAGATGGAAATGGAGAGACTGAGACAGACGCACTCAAAGGAGATCGAGAGCAAGGATGAAGAAGTGGAGGAGATCAGGCAGTCCTGCAGCAAGAAGGTACGATACATTCAACAAACCACACAAGCCAGCAACAATAACTATGTTCTTGCAATCATTCATTTTTAAGTAATTTATTTACAGTTATTTTCGATGCATTTCGATTACATACTGTATATTACTAATACTGTTTAAACAATTAAACAATGTAAAATAATTTATTTTATTTCTCAAACATGGACCTAGAGCACATCAAATTCGTCTTTTTTTTTAAATCATGTTATATTCATTATGTTAATTGTAATAAACTCCTTGCAAACCAACAGCCAGCACTGCTTAACTCAAACTTTGAAACAGATTAAAGCCCAACGCCTTCAGAATGGCAAGTTTGTTCCATTTAAAATATTTTAATTGCTGATGTTTGGTTTTATGCAGAACTCGTTTCACGTCCCGTACAACATAAATAAACAAGACATATTCAGCCATGGGTTGAATAAAAATGTTAATTCAGGGTTGTTAAGTACATCCAGCGCAGCCTCTCGCCGCAGATAACGGCCGTGCTTTTGTAAAGAGTCTTTGCCGTGGAGGTGCAGATAAGCTGAACTCATTGAGTCTTGTTTTGATGTATAATTCATGGGCGTCCTCTTTTATTTTTCTCACGTATGGTTCACCTTTTCTTCCTCTCCACTTAACCAATACAGTACATCCCATAATTACCCTTCGAATCGCGGCTGTGTCTCTGATTGACACTTGAAGGTGCTCTGAATCTTCTAAAGACATTTTTATGGAATGTGCTTTAATGTCTGAAATTATGGTAAATAATTGGATTGACTCTTGCGAACACACTCACTTCACAAAGACCATAATGGCCTTTTATTATGATTGTGTGTGTGTAGCTCAAGCAGATGGAGGTGCAGCTGGAGGAGGAGTATGAAGAAAAGCAGAAGGTCTTAAAGGAGAGGAGAGACCTGGAAGCTAAGCTTATGAGTGCTAAAGAGCAGGTACATAACTCAACCTAATACACACGGAGCCTTTACTTTTACACTAAAGGGAGGGAATAATCCTCACCCGCTACTGTGTGTTTATATTTGATCCTTAAGGGAGATACTGACTTTAACGTGTAGCATGAAAGTATTGGTACTTTATATGATTTACAATTTTTATAGACAGTAATTTATTAACCCCCAAGTATGTGAACATTTTGCCAATGAATGCTTTTATTGGTGTTGACCCTAAATATTTGAATATATGATAAATGAAACGCATTTAAAAGGTTACTTGTTTTTATTCACTCACATTTTACCTATTCTATGTGTGAAATAAATATTAGCACAAAATGTTTAAATCTTATTTAAATGCTATTAATTATTACTATTAAATATTTATAACATTTAATAAATTCATTTACATAGATGTCTGCATAGAAAAAAATATTTTGTAACACATGACTTTATTGGAAATTTTAGCCCAGTTTTCAGTTTTACATATTAAATAATCACAAATGTGCATAAATGATCAATTTATGGCTGATATCCTTCTGATACCTTGTATCTTCATATTTCATAAATCATTATTATTAGTCCGTCTTTATGTTTGTCACTGGGTTTGGCAAATATTTAACCCATAAAATGGGCTTGTCAGCTCTGACTATGCACTGTTTAATCATTTAAAAAGTATAGTGTTTTCTACTGAAAAACATTGAATTTCAACATCGAAGGATTCAGGAAGACATGATGATAATTGTATAATGTTCTGAAGAAACCTGTTTCAAGACAATCTTAGACTTCAACTTAATTTCCAACATCAGCAAAATGTGATTTTCATAAAACTGAGATTGCAACATGCTGACCAGGGCTTATATATCGATGGGAAATAAACCATGAATTTAGCTTTACTGTAGTTGGCACCATTCTCTGCCTTAAAACTAATTGACAAAAGTTATATTTCTTGATCCATCAAATTCGTAAATGTAATCACAATCACAATTTATACCTGTAAAAGAGGTGTATGATAATCTGGGCCTATACTGTTCCTCAGGTGAGCCACAGAGATGTGGAGACAGAGAAGCGTTTGAGAAAGGACCTGAAGCGCACAAAGGCTCTACTGGCTGATGCCCAGATCATGCTGGATCACCTGAAGAACAACGCTCCCAGCAAAAGAGAGATCGCCCAGCTCAAAAACCAGGTCTGATATCTGTTCCTCAGCTCCTCGGCGGATATCATTAGTGAGAATAAACCTCCCAATGTGTATATTTGATTCATTAGCGTGTGTTTCTTTACAGCTTGAAGAGTCTGAATTCACATGTGCTGCTGCAGTCAAAGCCAGAAAGTCAATGGAAGTTGAAATCGAAGACCTCCATGTGCAAATGGACGACATATCCAAATCCAAGCAGGCGGTAAGTCTTAATAAGTCAATTTGATGCGACCACCTGTCTTCATCCACCTACACAGGCAGTCATTTCAATTATTTACCACAGGGAAATGATTTCCGCCCATAGTGGCACGTTTCCGAGCCTGAATCTAATTCGAAGAGGATATATCATAATAAAATACATTAGCCTTTAAAGGTGTCATGAATTAAGAAATAAATTTTAACCTGAGCTTTTGTTATATGAAAGCTCATCGCATTCAACAAACTTTTACAATTACAACTTTTATTGGCACCAGGCCCAGCGTCCGCCAGGTCATAGAATGTACGAACGCCACAGAAAAATATATCAAAGACTACTTATCTAGCCCCGCCCACTGGTTGGCTAATGTTATTCAACCATAGCAGTGGGCGTTTACTTTTAATGCACCCCTCCCATGAAAACCGAGTGTTTCTTGAACCGGTTAATTTAATAATTCCGTCACTGACTCTTTATTATTCCCGCGGGGCAGAAAACAGCTTAGTCCAACCAAATTGTGCTATTTTCTTGATTCTGTCGCCACATTGTTTTGTCTCTTTTCGTTGTTTTTTCCTGCCTGTCGTGTTTGCTCCGTTCTCTGGAGCAAGAGACACTTCTGACAGAAGAGCGCAGTGAGCAATTTAATTTTCTATAAAGCCTCAGCCGTGCCCGCATATTGTTGTTGTGCTGTGAAGTGTTTTGTCATCTTTTTTGGGAAAGCTAATCCTGGACTTTTGTCTGAATATTGTCATATTGATTAGCAGAAACATGATAAAAGGTCTGGTCATGATCAGCCTCTGATCAGCTAAAGGGCCAGGGTGTCGTCCTCCCGAGAGCTCATGGATTTTCACTAGGGGATTAGATGACGCATCGCTTTGATGCAATAATCCTGAGAGAGAGTGTTTGAAATGGCAGAAGAGGGAATCTGCATCTGTATCTCATGTTGAAGGGTACACATACTGTAGATACATTTTGACACCTATTCAGAATATGTATCTACTTGGCTGATGAGTGGGAGTGGGAACTATGATGGAACGATGTGATTAGCCAATCATAACGGAGGTTATTTGCATACATTTTTAAAGGGACAGTAGCAAATGCCAGGTTTATTCTAAATGCTGGGGAAAGAGAGAGAGAGGAAAATACATAATAAAAACTTTTTTACAGTTTAACTTTTTTAAAGAAAAATAGTGCAAATACATCGGCTACCATTATAAGTGGACTTCAGGGGAAAAGTAAAATGGTACAAAAAGCAGAATGTTTGACCTTTAATATTAATGAATTTTGATGTGTGACAGAGAGTGTGAAAAGAAAGGCTGTTTTTACAGAACTTCTCAGATGAGAACTTGGTCTTGCTTCATTGCTCAGAGAAGATGGACTGAAAGTTCAGATGCGAACTTTGCTTCTTTTTTTACTAGTGCTGCAGTTTCTGCTTGTGATCATTTTTATTCAAAGATTTTTCTTGCTTTGGTCTTCGACTCATCCATTTGGGCTTCTAAAGTAGCACAGAGGCTAAAAATAAATCACCAGATCATTGAAAATAATTAGTTCCAATGAAAGTGTTTTTCTTGACTGAAAACGATTAGGTGGGGACCATCAAGTGATGTACAGAAACAAAAATAGAAAATCATATTTGTACAAAATCCTTTTATTTCCTGCGTTTTTGCTTACAAGTTCATTAGTGGAGTGTGATGTCTACATTTCTAGCATTTGGTCCTCAGACATTATCTGACTGTGTTGTTGAGGTAATTATATCGAATGGAATTAGACCTCTGAGACTGTGTGACAAAGCAGGCAGTCAAGACCAAGTCTGTAATTGGGAGAAGTATAATTGTGCGGTTTTCTGAGAGATTTATGACGTTGGAGCTACTGCTTAGTACGGATGTGTCAGGCCTCTTTAGGGAAGTTGGGTTGTTTAAAAAGACAAATGAGTGCTGAAGTCAGAGCTGTGGCGTAGTGGTTAGCCACACATCATGTGTGAGATTCAGGTTAAAGTAATCTGTTTTCTCTGTGCTGTCTGTATTATTATTATTATTCCTTGATTTAAGAATTTATTCCTAATTTTTAAGGTTTATGAAATGTCTAATAACACCTTTACATACGCACAAGGTGTAAAAACATTATTACGTTGTTATAATAGGCAGTTTTTCTTATTCTTTCGGCGAATCTTCCGTCCGATCCTTTTCCGCCACGCTACTCTAATCTGATTGGTCAGATGATCTAGTTTGCTGTGATTTGTCCACTGCATATGAGGCTCACAAGCTACAGTATTTGGGGGAGAAGAGAGAACTTTCGTAGGCACTCCTAGCAAAAACGTAGGCGGAGATTATATGTTGTGACGTTAACCCGTAGCGGTTCACAAATCGGACTAGGGCACGACTCGTTTGAGTGATTAAGAGTTGACTCCCTTTTTTTCAAGCTAATAACTTTGTTATTCATTCACCTTCTGCTTTACAACTTGGCAGACTTCTTACATTCACAAACCGCATGAAATGTAATTAACATGATCTCGTAGTATGTACTCTTTAATATAGAATTCAGTCATTATCAAATCATAACTTTTTTAATAATCATTATTTACCCAGGATCCATTATTGGTGTTATCGTTTATGATTAATCGCGATTTATTACACGGAAAATACTGATGTTATTTAAGAGTTGAATTATCTGTTTATATTTTACTAATGATCAGAAGTATCAGTTTATGCATGGGTTTTCTATTTAAAAAAACGTCAGTATTTTTTTTTATTGATGCGTTATGGATGTGAAAAAAAAAGATGCGCTTCTGAGAGACAACATCTGTGAATTAAAAAATACAAACCAGAAGCAATAATACCCAACAAATAGCGGAGCGATAGGTCTTCACAGACCACCAAATAGTAGTTTTATTTACATTTTCATGTCCATTTATGAGGAATATGGACCGTTATAGGTTTGACAATTCACTAGCCTGACAATGAAAAATTACGCTTTAAAACATAAAGTGCTTTGAAAACTTTAAGAAAGACTTCACATAGGTATTTAAACCACCATATGTTCTCATCTGATCTATCAGCATGGATCTATGGTTTTTCATCTTGAGGTTGACATTTGACCAGTGCAGGAATATGCACTTAAATCAAATCATCTCAATGTATTGTGCATCTCTAATCTTTCTAAATGCACCTTTGTACATGTTTCTGCTCTGATGGTGTTATTTGGTTCTCCTGCAGCTCGAGGAACAGCTAAGCCGCCTCCAGAGAGAGAAGAATGACCTGCAGTCTCGCATGGAGGAGGACCAGGAGGACCTGAATGAACTCATGAAGAAACACAAAGCCGCTGTTGCCCAGGTACAGTAACTATCTCCTGCGCTCCAGGCCCATCAACATACAGAGAACCTCTTGCTTGCATTCGTATACTATTCTTCACAAAGATCACTTACACAGACCCGTGACCCATTCTCAATGGACCTTTTCATCTGACACGCTCGCACCTGTCTAATGTCTAATAATATAACTATTTACATTTTATTTAATTCATGTTAATATTCACTTGTTTCATTATTTTACTATATAATAATTAAAAAAAAGAATGGCTCATGTAGTAAGGTCGCCCTTAAACAAACCTTATGGTATTGAAATCTAGCGGTTGAGCTCGGTATCGGAGTCTAAATAAAAAATTGGAGAATGAAATGAAAATGTAAAAAAGTTGGTTTCTTTTGTTTGTTATCGGAAATAATCTACAGGCACTCTTGTTTGTAAATGTGTAACAGAAATTAAGTTGGGGTCACAAAAGTGCGCATACGCAGTATTGTTCGCTTATGTTTCTAAGATGAAACTGTCAATACATTCATCCGGAGAATTAAGACTGCTCACAGAAATACACCATATGTTTGAGAGCTTGTTTGCGCAGACTCAAATGTTTTAAGGGAAAAAATTATTAATAAGTAGGGCAGCACGATTATGAAAAAACAATTATAATTGCCTATTAGATTCCTTGAATAAATCTGTTGTTTATGCCATGGTTACGCTTCTCGATTATAATTAGCATTTTAGTTTTGTCACATAACTTATTTCGTCACACTGCTCGCGTGTGGCGTAAATTAGCTGTTACACTGTCTACGTTGTGAGTAATAACTTGCTATTATCACTGATGCTTAGAGCTTGGCTTCTAAAGGTTCTTTGGAAGTTTTATTCAGCACTCAATTTCAATGTGTTCATCACGCATCTATGGATCAGGCTGCTTAAAATATACTCATTACGACAGGTTGATGAGACCAATAGACTTACGGACAAATCTAAAGGCCATTACAAATCATCCGTTTGACAGACTCGGCTCTGATTGGTTTCCATCAATTGCGTTTTCCTTGACCACATGCTTTAATCATCCAATGAAATCATCAGTGTATGTCAGAGCATGTGCGGATGACATCTCAACCGCTTTCTGTTTCTTCTGTCCGATTGGTAGTTCACGGCATTCTGATGATGTCAAGGGACTGATTGTTATTTGTTTCATCGGGTGGGTTGAACCATTAGAAATGTTTAAAACACATCTCTGTGGAAGTGATGTGGATGTGAGCGATGTGTCTCCACAGACCAACCATGAGTAAACATAAATTCCCCTGGGCTTATTTCACCAACTCCACGCTTCATTTACAGGAGCATCGCGAAGGTTTCGAAACGCTTTACATCAGTCACTTTCATGCTCCGTGAGCTCGGACCATCTCGCTTTTCTCCTCGCTCCATTTCACCCGTACATGCTATTTATCGCTGCCATTTTCAGCCAGATGTCATTAACAGGCCATAAGACTGTTTGTCTGTCAGAGACTAAGTGGTTTGTTATGTGCTGTTAGATATATCACCAAAATAACTTGCTTCTTCGGTGCTCCGCGCACGGCATGCTATTTGTGTACAGTAGATTCAGGCTGATTGTGTGGGTTAGTGTGTCATGTGTAGGAGACAGAATCTGAACGTTGTGATCTGTGTTCTTGTGTAGTCCTCACAGAATCTGGCCCAGATCAGTGACCTGCAGGCCCAGCTGGAGGAGGCCATGAAGGAGAAACAGGACGTTCAGGAGAAGGTGAGTTCATGTGTGGAGGGAGGACACCTGGCACGTCTACAAAGCCTACATATTTGCTTTCGGTCTCAGGGTGCATCCTAAGTGCTCTGAATAATTAGGGTGTAGTTTATCTTATGCAAGCGTCAGTTCTTTGCTAAGTGCTCCTGTTATCTTGCTGGTTTATTTAGCAGCTCGGCGTACAGCAATTAATTATACAACAATTAAGTACAGAGCAGCTCTTGTTTTATCTTCGTTCTGCTTAAGGTGAGATAAGGTCAGGATTCAGGAGATTTGTGTATTACAAATTCACTGCACAACTACAATCCTGAGATAAACACGCTCTACATAATCAACTCTTTTATAAGATTGAGATCAGACTCCGCCCCTCTAAGCAATTACCTTAAAGCTCAGAATCAGGCTCCACCCGTTCAGCCTTTGACTCATTATATGATTTCAGTCAGAGTCCGCCCACTTGCAATTTGAGCAATAATGATCAAACTACACCCCCTCAGCACTTCTTCTGACTGATACTGTTGTTGCTCAATATTTTTCTGATTTACTATAGTTCAATATGGAAAAGTGGAAATTGGTACATGCAAGGTGATTTACTTTTCTTTCCTAATTATTTTCCCAATCCGTAAGTAGCAGTCTGGATATTTGGTAATTTCCTCCTCAGAGAGAACTGTATCTGGGCGCCAGTAAACACAATGAGAGATCATGATTCTCAACACAAAATATTTTGGCTTTATGTAGACATGAAAAGAGAAATTCAGAGGCACAGAGATGGGCTTAAAATAACGGATTTGATTAACTAGATCTATTCTGGTCTGGGTTTGACTTGGTCAATGCAAAGCAGGACATTGGTTTAAAAGCAGTTGTGTGTGTGAATTGTAACCATGTAGTATATTTGTGTGTTTGGTAGCTGACAGCTTTGCAAAGTCAACTGGAGTTCCAAGAGCAGTCCATGGTGGAGAAGTCTCTGGTCAGCCGGCAGGAGGCCAAGATCCGTGAGCTGGAGACCAAGCTGGAGTTCGAGAAGACGCAGGTCAAACGCTTGGAGGTGAGTTGGCGGGATGCATGAGTGTATGTGGGCTGAGCAGGCAGAGCGCTGGAGGTGTCGAGAGGTCAGCGCTCAGGCGTTGAAGAATCAGATACGAGCAAAATTCATCTACACACCCACAAGGGCCCACCTCTTCTATTGTATCGTGCCTTGGTTTCTTTATAGACCTCTAACCTTCGAAGGGTTTCATGAAAAAATGTTTTCAAAATAAATAGTTCAAGGAACAATTTACCCAAAAAAGAAAATTCTCTTTCTTTATTTACTCACCCTCGAAGTTGTTTCAAGTCTGTGTTATTTCAACACAGAGAAATATAGTTGGAAGAATGCTGTTAACCAACCTATTGACTACCATAGTAGGAAAAATTGCTTTATAAATCTATTTGTTCTGTTTACACAAAGAAAGGTATTTTGAAGAATGTAAGAAAGCAAACTGTTCTTAGGTAATTTTGACTACCATTGTCATTTTTCCTACTGTGGTGGCCGAGAACAGTTTGGTAACAAGCATTCTTCCAAATATCTTTCACTGTGTTCATCACAACAAAGAAGTTTACACAGATTTGGAACAACTTGAGGGTCAGTAAATGATGACAAGTTTTATTCTTGGGTGACCTGTCCCTGTAAGGTTGTAAGTAGTTGTACGTGTGTATGTGTGTAATTTTTAGAACAACATGCATTTATTGATACGCTGCCATATATTTATATATAATAAATGTAACATCAAATAGGATGATATTTTGGCGTCTAATATATCATGGGATATAAATAAAACATAAGCTTTCATCTCCCATCTAATTTACATTTCCACCATCAACGTAAACTTTAATCTCACCCTAAATCACAAAAATATATTTTAAAACATGATTATGATCTTCACTGCCTTTGTTTCAAATTAACACTGTTAGTGCCCTTTTAGAAAACAAATGTACATTTCTTTTCATGCTGCTGCAGGCAGTGTATCATCTGTTTTTTTATTGTGCATGTAATTAAAATGAGTTGTGTTTTCTCGCGCACATTATTTCCGTGTTTTGTTTTTCTTGATTTGATATATTTGGTTGCTGCTGTAGTGACATTTCCCAGTAGCCAGTTCTCTTCATCATTCATCTCTGTTGGACGCCTCGTGAGCTCACCTGCAGAATTACAATAGCCGCTCTGCACAAATGACAAACGTCTGCTGTGTTCAGAGCAAAATCTGCCGTCAAATGTGCTTTGAAAGTGTTACCACTGATTTGTTGGACACGTAGCTCAGTGCAGACCTAAGCATTGATGTCTCTAGCGATCGACTTGTTTAAACTATATCCTGTCAGAGATCCATAAAATCTGTGTTTTTATAAACTGTTATATCTGTGCGTGTTTTCTAAACCAGCACAGCCCACTCTGGGTGTGACATATCACACAAACGCTGTCTTGAAGTTTCAGTTTCACACGTTATGGATAATTTCACAGTCTATAATGTTGCTCGTTTTAACAGCAAATTTTGAGAATAAACTTTGTGGTATAAAGTCACATTGAAATCAAAATCACAAACCCCAGAGACTAGTGATGGTTTATTGTTTCTTTCCAACTAGCTAGTGGATTGGTGGGTATATCTGTGTCGAGTGATTCAGTCGGTGTGGTTTTATTTCACAGGGTCTGGTAGCAAGACTAAAGGAGAACCTTGAGAAGTTAACTGAGGAACGAGATCAACGCAGCTCCAGCGAGAACCGGGAGAAGGAGCAGAACAAGCGTCTGCTGAGGCAGATTCGAGACATCAAGGAGGAGATGGCTGAGCTAGCCAAAAAAGAATCCGAGGCCAGCCGTAAGAAACATGAGCTGGTAAGAGAACCGATCTGATGCTCTTATGTCTAAATGAATGAGCAACACCTAATTTATTTCTTTAGTTTAAGGTGACCAACATCCTATAAATTGAGAATTTACCTGGTTTTTAATATAAAGCTTAATTGTGTTTCTATAGGATATGGATATTGAGAGTTTGGAAGCAGCCAACCAGAGTCTCCAGGTGGACCTCAAGCTCGCATTCAAGAGGATCGGAGACCTCCAGGCCGCGATAGAGGATGAGATGGAAAGTGATGACAATGAAGATCTCATCAACAGGTAACAATTCTACCATTGAAGCTGCTCTATTTTCATGCTGACTTTGTATCTGTTTATGTAAGCGGTACACAGATAAAGGGGAGAAAAAAACTAAAAAGCGAACGAGAGTCGACACGGTTTGGATGAATGTGCTGTTCCCCGAGCTTTTGGAGACTGTAATCACTGAGCGAGCCTCGGTCTCAGTCATCTCTTATTCACACTATCTTAAATATTTATGCCTCGAAAACTGCCGCACATAATTCGAAGCCCCTTTTTTATGTACCCTGCTTCATAAGTCAGAGGAATCATCTCCATTTGCCCTCATTCCACAACGCTCCGACTCTCTCTCAGTGACCCGCACCGAGCAAGTTCATTTGCCTGTTTGTGCACGTAGAGGAATTGTAGTCATTCTAATAACAGTAAATAGCAGTGCGCTGCAGTCTTTGAAATTGGGGCTGAAGAGCAGAAGTCAGCGAAAGGTCAGCGGTTTTGGTAAACATCTTGAGCAATATGCACTAGACAGCGGGCATGATAAATATTCAATCATTCGATGATTTTATTTTTGTTGCATTTGTGCCTTTAAGATCATGACTTGTTGTTTGTTATCTTTTAGCCATCGTTCACTTGTTTGATTTTTATTTTAAAACGTACTTTTTTGTGTTTGTTTTTTTATTTCCTTCCACTTCCAGTTTACAAGACATGGTGACTAAGTATCAGAAACGAAAGAATAAAATGTGAGAAACTGGAGTTTGAAGTCATTTTAACATGGTTGTAATTCTTGCTCGTCCAGGAAGATGATGCAGTATACAGTACACATATGGGACCATCATACAGAATATTGTGTAATATAAATCTGTATTTGATACCCACAAATGTGTCTTGCTATTACTGCATCACACTTTCAGGCATGACTGCTAACATCACAAACAAGATTTTTTTCCTTTTGTATGCACGTTATTGTCATGTATGCGTACCACAGACTGCATGTATTTCCAAGCCAAGCATGTTCCCTGCTGAGTTACCCTCCCTAGAGGCGTTTCCCTCAAACCTGCTTTATAACATTGAACGTTTGAGTAACTCTAACACTTCGGCTTTGGGATAAGCATCTGACGGCAGGTGAGTGCTTGCTGTACATCTGTAGGACCAAACGGTGTGATTTTAGATCCAGAGGGCTGAGAACCATCTCCAGACATGATGGATACTACAGGACTCATGTACACCTGCTTTCTTAATTTCTTTCTTCTCTCGTTCTCTCTCTCTCTTTCCCTCTCTCTTACTATCTTTCACTCTTCTTTCACGTTGAATAATTCACACTTCTGTTCCTAAGACTTAGAAGACTCTTAAGGCAAGAGACAAAGGCGTGTTCCTCATCAATCTTTCAATCACGAAGGCTAAATAATGAATTATCCTCCAATGTCCAACAAAAAGCCCCCCAACACATCTGGCAACGGCCTACACTAAACCGCCCACCCTTGGCCCCGAGCCATTTAATTTCCATGTCAATAGATCCCAGCTCACTCTGCACTGCTCTTAAAAGATTTTCCAGTTTTAAAACTTATCACATCATGTGAAAAAGTATTAAAAGCTAATGGACGCTCTGTGCATTATTGGTCAGATTTAGAAGAATATGTTGTTGCAGAAATGTGTGTTTAGTGTAGTTAATAGAAGGTTGTTGACCTATCTGGTCCAATCGTTTAATTTGGGAGTTCGTGATGCATTTTTCTAATTTAGACTGCCTGTAAAGGCTTTGTTAGCTTAACATGAACATTAGAGGAAAATACACTGTTGTTTTGATTTTCCCAGAACACATCACATTGGTGGTGTGTAGAAAAACTGAAACATTTGAAATATTTACGGAGAAATTTAAGTATTTCCTGAATAATTGGTGAATGGAAAGTTCAATGATTAATTACCATCTATAAGTGAACATAAACTGAGCATAAAAATATTTAGAGGAAAATGGGCAGAGCTGATGTGCATCTTATGCTTTTTTAATTGAATAAGAGGTATTTGGCAATAATAGGTAGCGGTCCATTAACCTCTGTATTGTAGATGTAGCTTTAGTCTCGAAGGCAATTATTGTTAAGGTAATTTTTTTAAATTATTAATTTATATTTAGAAAACCTGCAACCGTCGTTTATTTTAACTTCCTCAATTATGTTGTTTATTGTTGTAAGGCAAAACTGTTCTGTAATTACTGAAAAGATAATTGATCAAAGATAAAGAACAATTGTAGGAAAGTGATTTGGGGATGTCAATTTTTGATTTGCTCAATCAAAGCTGCAATGTGTAACTTGCCTGTCTATCTGTTTGAAACATACAATTGCTGATCTTTTTGCAAGGTACTGAATCAAATGACATTAAACCGGCGTTAAACTAACCTTTACCCAACGTTAAACTGACATTTTCTGCAAATTTACCTGACAGCTCAATGTCTTTATTATGAGCTTACTGTTGCGAATGGTGGTAAAGTATAATAACAGGTTTATTTTTACAGTTAAAGTAACAGATGGCAGCTTTCTATTAACACAACACTTTCTACTTTACTACAAGTATCCTCAAACTCACGGCATTTAACAGTCAGAGCTGAAAGCTAGCAGAGAGAGAGAAAGCAAAGCATAAATTGACTGCGAGTGGAGAGAAAATAGAGGGATTGGGAGTTCTGTAGGTGTTAATGATAAATGTAATAGCCTGTAACAGAGATGTACAACCAATGGAGGCACGTTGTCACAGACAATTAATGTCTCCTCTCTCTCGCTGTGTTGTTTGTTTGTTCCCCTGGGCTTAGGTGCAGCTTAACTAATGGTATATGGTCAAGGACATAAATTGTGTGTGACATTTTGCATTAGCGCTTCATTACAAAGACCCTGCTGTCGCACTGTTTAGCGATGGGCAGGCTGGCAAAGCTCAGGGCTTATTCACACAACGTTCTCACCTCAGTTTACCTCCAGGCACTGGGGCTTACATAAGAGCCAAAAGGACTCTAGAAGAAAACAGATTCTGACGGTACACGGGTAACTTGAGGGTGCTACAGAACGCTATTCGTTTTAGGATTTGACAGAGAGGTTTTTTTGGTACCGAGTGTATACGCTTGAGTGTATCAGAACGTCTAATTTACACCCTCTCCAGCACCCTGACTGTGAGCGTACGGTTGGAGTTTGGTGACATCTGTGCTATCTTGTGGGTCCATGCATATATAATGTTCTCATATGCATAATACCACAAACGGAGAGCTAAGTGGACCGGAACCCTAATGTCAGAGAAAAGCAGCTGCTGCTTTAGAGTTAACCTTCTCTCTGCGCTCGGGATAATGAGCCACGATATATTACAATATATCATTTTATCGGGGGTGTTTGACTTTAAAGCTTTTCATTCTGCGCTCAACCGTGGGTTAACATCTTTTTAAAATCTAGATTAAAGCTACTTTTAACCCCGGGTAGATAATGATTCACGTTTGAAAATTAGCAGCGCTTAACCTTCCTTAATGAAGCCCGGGCTTTAAGTTAAGGCCTGTTTACTAAGGACGATAACTATAAAGTTGAAATAAATCTTTAGGAGAACAATGTTATCCACACCAGAACTATAATGATACAGAGAAACAATATTGGGAACATTTTTTCCAGCTGAAGAAAGATCCAAAATTAACAGACAATTCAAAAAACCATTTGAATTTGCAAAGTTAAAAAATTGTGAAATTTTGCAGAGTAATGATGACCTCCAACAAAAGACAACCAATCATAAACGTCTCATGCTGACGTAAAAGGGATAGTCAACCCAAATGCAATTCGGAGTTATGTTGTTTCTACATTCCAAAATTTAAATTAAGAATGTTTTTGTATCTAACAAAATAGTGCAAATCTCTCAAACTACCTCTAAAAACATTATTTGCAGTCACATTTTGACATTTTATCTTTGTCCTTTCAGATACTGACAGTAAAGACAAATAATTTCTGCAATTGTAAAACAATTCTGCATATTTAAAGGGACAGTTCACCCAAAAATGAAACTTCTGTCTTCATTTACTCACCCTCAACTGGTTCCAAATCTGTATAAATTAGTTTGTTCTGTTGAACATAAAGACAGATATTTGGAAAAATGCAGGATTGCAAGATTGTTTTACATTTGCAGTAATTATTTGTCTTTACTGTCAGTATCTGACAAAGGACAAAGATACAATGTCAAATGTGACTGCAAATAAGGTTTTAAGAGGTGTTTAAGAGATTTATACTAATTTGTAAGACACAAAAAGATTTTTAATTTAGATTTTTTGGAATATATTAACAACATACATCAGAATTGCGTAAACACATAGTTCATGATATCAATGAGTTCATGAAATCTTAGCTGTTAAAAGTAAATGCAAATTGAATCTAAATTCTATAAAAGATCCATATCATCAGCCGTCATGCAATCATTCGACAGTTCTATATTTGTGCAGGTGAGCCATGTCAACTCCCCGCGGGCTTGAATGGCGATTCATAGTTATGCAGTGCGGCATGCCGTGCGGTAAGTGAAGGATAAGAGTAATCGAAGTGCCAGGGAAGCATTGACTTGCAAATCCAACCAAACATAAATCCAATGGTTTTATCTGGTCCAGAGAAATGTGCAAACAGGACTGGGATTCACAGTCCTCCTTTTCCAAGTGAGGCACTAATGCATGTGCTCCCGGGAACTTTCTGTCTGTGTTTACTGGATCTTATTGGCATCGCAACACCTCCAAACCCAACTATTTCTGTTCAGAGATTCATGCTATTAGCATGCTGAGATAAATTAATTATAGCTCCACAAGGGCCTGTTCCTTTATAGCAGGGAAAGACCATTGCTAAATTAGCCTGCCGTCTTTAGAATATGCTTTATTTGCGAATCTTTCACAGGCATTTTTACACAGCTCTACGTCACAGCATTTTTATAATTAAACACGGCTGTCAATGGATTAACGTTTTTATGTGAATGAATTACATGTGCCGCATAATTAATCACAATTAACTACATGCATCAATATTTGCAGAAAAGGCTTCAAATAAACATAACTAAATAGATTAGCATTGGATTAGCACTTGCTGATGAGAGTGTTAAATAAACAAAAATTGACTTTAGATGTCAATATGCAGTGATGCTTTTTTATTTACAGGGAGCATGAACTGCTCCTTTATGTTTATCAGAGATTAACAGTCAAGAGTTATCCAGGATATTATAGACAATTTGTCCAAATATGTTTTTTATTGATAGCAAAGCCCAGATAGTCTGTTTACTCCACAGTCTGAATTATATCCTCTTCTCAATGCGTTTTTCTTCTGGTTTGGCTTTGAGTCGTACTGACCTCACCTTTTTGGATGCCTCACACATTAAACAGAGCCAACTCGCTGCAGGATACTGTTGCTGGACCAACGCTCTGATTTACTAACATAGTGGCTTTTTCCAGATGCAGTAATTGGATGCATGCATCCATGCAGTTGTGTTTCCAACGCAAACCCCTGCATTCCTCCTTTGTTGCTCTACTAACAGTATTTATATTCCAGTACGGTTTTCTTTTTCCTTGTGTTGATGTTTCCTCTCTTCCTCCACTTCTTCCTGCACAGCGATGGCGCCTCCGATACGGATTCTGAGGTGGAGGATCGTGTCGACGGGGTTAAGTCATGGCTGTCTAAAAACAAGGGCTCTGCCAAGAACCTGTCAGACGATGGAAGCTTAAAGAGCTCAAGGTCGGTACCCCAACCTCATTCCTCCGTGTCGCGTTACAGAATAGTTTAAATCAACCCGAATGTAGGAGAGTGTAACAAGATGTTTGGATAAAAGAATTAGTCTGCGGTAAGGGACTTTTTTGTCTTTTGTCAATGATCTTTGTTATTAAACTATTGACAATGAGGGAATAGAGGTTTCTATGAAAGGGGATGACCTCACAGGCAGATTTATGGATATGCCCATTGGCTTGTTGGCTTGACTAACTCGGCTTTTCTCCCAGAGATGAATAGGTCCTTCCACTGGCAGACACTTTCGATTTTCCCTGTTTTATGCTATTTAGTAGAAGATTTAAGTTTGGCTATTGAGCTTTTTGCACCATTTAAGAAACTTTAGGAGCGTTTAATTTAAGGGTGTACACTTATTGAAAGCTGGCTCTAACCATCCTGACCATAAATTATTCTGTACAGGAGTTATAGTCATAAAGAACTACGTCACTCTTAGACAAATTATTTCAGCCTGAAAGGATCTTTTACGTCTACATCAATACATAGATACATATGGACGGGTATATGAATTAACTATTGATTTTAAAATCCCTGTGCTTCGGAGTCCAGCACATTTTCTTCTTTCTTTAAGTGTCTTGCGTTCCCTGTCATATCAGACATTTCATCTAGAATGTGCCCTGTCTGCTAAGATAAACCCTCGCTATTATTTCTCACCTTGGTTGTCAATCATCCTTTAAGTTTCTATTCATGCATTTTCTCATTCTCATTTTTCATCTCTTTCCTTTCCTCTCCATTCTGTCTTTCTACGCTGTGCATACTCCCTACCCGCCCCTCCCTCATCTAGATACGCTGTAAATGATGGACAAGAAGGGAAAGAATGGGGTGAAGGTAAAGAATGGAAAGACAGTGTCAAAGGTAAAGAGTTAGAACCTCACAGGCCCTTGTCTGTCATGAGTTCCCTTAGCTACAGGAAACGCTCCAACTTGAAGGACTCCATCGGAGGGAAGGGAGACGAGAATTCTCTCCTCAACACTCTGAAAGAACAATCTGACTCACAGGATCTCTCTACGTTTCGTAAGAACAAAGCTAAGCTAGAAATCGACAATGACAAGCACTCGGTCAGCTCCTGGAGGAAGGCGGGAGATGATCTCGATGATCGGGGTTCTGTTATTTCTCAAGCTTACTCTGAAGCTACTAGTCGGGCCAGGAAGGGTATAGACAGCCGCTGGTCTGATTTCGATAAGGATTCGGTCGTGTCCTCCGTAGCCCCTAGTCGAGTTTCAAACCGTCGCTCTCTCTTGGATATGGATGATGATGCTATTTCAAGCGTGAGTCGTGTTAGTCCATTGAGTCGGAGACCGAGCATGCCGCGTCTTGACGACCGCCAGAGCGAGTACGGTTCGGCCGTCAGCCCCAGCCTAAGCTGTCGCAGCCCGGGCAGCGTGAGCCGCGCCGACTCCCGCATGTCCTTGGCACGCAGCTGTCGCCTGAGCGAGTTTGACGCGGACGATGACAGCCGCAGCGTAGCTTACAGTGAAGTTCGCTCAAGTGCTTTCAGCCCCCATTCCACCTCCGGACGCAGCTTCTCAATGCCTCCTCAAGCCCGAACCACTGACTCTAGCCCCCCCGATGTCTCTGATGTCAAGCCGGTGAGTCACCGCAACTACCTTGACCCTGACCTCGAGGCCGCCATTAATGAAGTACTAAGCTTCAAACCTATCAAGTTCAAGCGCACCAGCTTAGAAGAGTCCGAAGTGGAGAAAGACAAGCTAGCAGAGAATGAGGATGAGAGGAAAAGCTTGAGCAGCTCAAGGACAGGCAGAGACAGCGGACGTTCCTCCAGCCTGCGTCGATCTGCATCAGCCGTAGACTTCATGCGTTCCAGCAGCAGTCTCAGCACACGAAGCAGTCGCAGCAGGAAGGGCAAGAGCAAGAAGAAGAAGAAGAAGAGCCATGGTTCAGATTCGGATAGCTCGGACAGTTCTGATGACGGACGCAGGAAGAAGAGCTCCAAGAAGAAGGGCAAGAAGTCCAAGAAGAAATCCAAGAAAGAATCTTCGTCCTCAGAGTCCTCCGAGTCCAGCACAGAGTCGGACAGTTCAGGAGCTTCCACGATTTCGTACAGAAGTTCTAGTAGTATCAAGAAAGCCCCTGGCAAACTTCAGGATTCCGAATCTGACGGAGAGCAAGAGCCCGAAGGCCCATCTGAAGACACTCCGCCGCCGTCTAAGAAAGATGAGAAGAAGAGGAGGAAGAAAGTAGACAACTTGATGATGAAATACCTGTACAGACCTGACAGTGACTAAATATGGCAGTAGGTGATGCTCGGTGTGGAGTGAAAAAGTGTTACAAGCATGATGTTTGACTAATCCTCAATATTCACTACCTTTCTCATTGCATTTTACGTTTTCACTTGACTTTTTTTTTTGACTTGACATTTTCAACAAATGTTTACTGAATGCAAATGTTTTTTTATTTACTCACATTTTATGGGGAAGTTTTAAGTATGAGAATAATGAATAAGTGCATGTTAGATTTTACTAAAATGTCTGCGATGTTTTACCTTAAAAGTCAATTCAGATTTTTCTGTCAGGTACATAATTAAAATAGAAAATCGATATGCACTACTGGCCCAAAATTAACCTGAAGTTTGTATTATTATGACAATGATGATAAGACTCAGTGATGTGAAAAGTTAACATTGACTTTTTGAAGAGGAAGACATATTACTTTATTCATAATACTTTCTCTACTCCATTTGCCCTTATATAATTAGAGTACACAGTTCATTTATATGTTAATTCACTGATAAGATTCGGAGTAGCCATCAAGAACGTTAAAAGTTTCATGGACCATTTATTTGTGCAACAGTGAGTTTGAATATAGTTTGATTCTTATCTCTAGAGGAATATAGAACAAAACCTGTAGTAAAGTTAAAGGTGCAGTGTGTAATTTCTAGGAGGGTCTATTGACAGAAATGCAATATAATATACATAACTATGTGTTTAGAGGTGTATAAAGAACTTACATAATGAAGCGTTTACCATAGAATGAGATATTTCTATCTACCTTCACTGCGGGTCCCCTTGCATTGGATTCACCATGTTGTTTCTACAGTAGCCCTAAACGGACTGCTTGACAGAACACATTTCATAAATACTTGATCTCCTTCAGCAAAGAAGCGAAACGTGACAACATCTTAGTTCTGTGTCAGCCACCGTAGTGCTTCGAAAGCAAGGGGTGGAGCCGTTGGTTCCAATTCGCAACCTCACCACTAGATGCCGCTTAATTTCATACACTGGATATTTAAAATCAGCGCTGTAATGTATCTACAATATGACGTCACAATACATTGGCATTGTCATTTTGCCATTTTCACAATAGCCTTATGTTATTTGCACAACTTCAATAACAACTATTTAATGAGCGAGTGTGATTTGCATGCGATTTATATGACGTGTTTTGCACCCTAATGCAAAAATGATAGCGTCCGTTAAATATCATAACCCCTCATCCTGCAGTTTAAAAACCCCACATATCTTTTTGGTCCCTCTCACACACACATGATCCTAATCAAAACTTCTCTCTCCCCCCTCCAGTCCACCCTCCAGCCGTAGACGCTTCTGCCTTGACAGATCAGACGATGAAGAGGAAGAAGAAAAAGAGGAAGGGGGCGCGGGCCAAAGCTCCTACCGCTCCCGCTACAAACGCAGCAGCTACCTGAACGACGGCGAGAGCAAGCTGTCTGAGACCACCACATAACCGCCCCCGCTTGTACTAACCTTCACGTGTTTGATCCTCTTCCTTAAACTCGGATCCAGAAGAGCTGGGAGGATGTCAGCGAGAGAAGTGCATGATGTGATGCATCGTGATCTCGCGTTCTTCCTATAGTCTGCGAAAATAAAGCCTACGTTTCTATTGACTTTTGCTATTATTAGTATTATTATCACCCTCCCTGTTAACTTGCGGTTTGTGCTTTAAATGGTTTGTACGGCATCATGAATCACAGCACTGTTTGTGTGCTTGTACTTCTGACAGTATTCCGCTTCTCTTCTGAAGAAACACTGCACTTGTTACTACGGTCAAGATTAAGTGATGAATATTACTTGGGGGGACGTGCTAAAGCCTTTTGCATGGTCAAGGCTGAGCCCAAGAAACAAGGCTGAGCGTTTCCTTGTGTTAACTTTACATTTCTGGGTGTTTTTTCATTTATGTACGATTAATAGAAATATTACCAAAAAGCTTGTTTGGGCACCTCTCCAACTGTACACACACTTTATGACGGTGTAGCGTGTAGCTCTCTTTTCACTGTCTGTTTGCTTTCTAATGCGTTTTGCTTAGAATGTGTGAGAGGGACGAGGAAAACCATCTGCGATGCCTCCCCATGAAAATAGATCCTAATTCTCCTCTGTCTTGAGTCTTTGATGTTTTATGTGGGAAGAGCTATCAGGTCAGTGATTTGCAGAATTCATCGCTGGGATGTCGGATACTTCTGTAACATGTATTTTGTTTTGTTTTCACTGACTAAGTGCTTTCTATTATGCTCAAAGTAGTAGTGTATGATCATTTTATTTTCACACTTGTGGTAATTTATCTTATTCTATTCAAACAAACAATTAGCATATACCTTTGCACCAACAGTGTAAATATGGAGACAGAACTGATACTGTGAAATCCGTGCTTCTCTAAAGCATATGGTCACATTGGATTCATCAGTATTTTGGCCTTACCCTATGACTTTGAAACTCAGTAGTTAAAGGTGCACTTGAACCGGTGGGGGCGAGCACCCATCCCATTTCCATTGTTGCCTCCATTTGTTGTATGTTTTCTTTGTTGTATTTATGAACTAGCATTGATTGAACGAGAGAATGAGCTGCCAAACTGAACCATCAGCAACAGCACAGGCCTGACAGTCTCATTGCTTCTCTTTGATTTTTAAAGGGAGACGGCAGGTTTTTTACGTGGTTTTAGAAAACCTCTGCAAAGGTCAATAACCTCTTTTCTATGCAGTCGATATTGATTTTAATATGAAAGTTGAGTGTGTTTTTGGCTAATTGAAATACATGGCTACGTAACATTTGCTGGCTGTACACATTCATATGAAAATATATAAATATCTGTATGGTTCATTGTAGCTTTTAAAATAGTTAATGTTTATTTTCTTTATTGAATAAATGACCACTTGATAAGTAATAATTTTGCATTACAGCTTAATATATTGTAAATAAACTATGGGGATTGTTTTAGACCTTTTGCAATATGTTTATTTCATAATGTTTTTTTATTGCAGAAAATGTTATGTTCAGAATTCCAAATTTTACAAAAGATAACAGAATACAAACAGTTTAAGGATGTGATTCTCTGTGATTAGCGGGATCAAAAGGAACTTTAAACACTTCCACCCAAATACGTTATCCATCCCTTAACTATTAATGACATTAAATGAGAGTAGAAAAAGAATGAATATTGTAGTGTCTCTACCCTATATTTCCCAAAGATTTGGTAGTGTCTGAATGCAGTCTCAACTCTCATCATTTAAATAAAAATATGCAGCCAAATGACACGCAGTAGTCAGAAAAACTCAACTTATGTTTTATATTCAACAAGCTGTTCTTTTCTGTTGGCTGAATGTTCCATTGCACAATAGAAAGTCTTGCTGTAATTCTATAAACTGACAATGGGAAAGGTGGCTTACTTAGGCACAGCTTGAGATTTCCATTGACTGTATCCGTGCAGTCAAAGCTGAGGACTTATCCTAACAGCATTCTTTATCTGCAAAATGATTACCTAATAAACCATAATTTTACCATAATTATAAATAAATACTCCCATGGGCCACAATCCTATCTCAAAAAACTGGCTTAATGGTTCAATTATGATCCCCATTACCTATATGAGAAGTAATTGCTGTCTTGAAAATACCTAATTTTAGACGTCTGCTTACTTTTGTAGATCACATGAAAATGTATTCGAGTCACTTAAACTCCTACTCAAAGGTACCTACAGATACAGGTACAGTTGTTACGCTTTATTTCAAGAGTCTGAGACTGCGTGTGGACTTTGTCAGAAACATATTTTTTTATTACTTATAGATAGATAGCAGCAAGTTCAATAGAATAACGTGGCTTTAAATTATTTGGATTATTCAAAAAATATTGTGTCTGTTTTGAGCTTGGTGCCTTTCAAGTAAGTCTGTTATAAAAACACCTGCTGTGCAGATAAATTGAATTTTAACATGAGAAGGCACTCTTCGTTTCATCTAGTGTGTGTATACACTGTATTTAAAATGTTATTTCGACATTTTTCTTTGAATTTTGAAAAAATAATTATAATTTACATGCACATTAAAACAACATTTGTCTAAACTTCACAGTTTCTATCCATAGGGACCACTGCTGTTTTTGAACTGTTTATAAAGGAATACAAAAATAGATTGGAGTATATGGATGCAATATGACAGTTGACACTCTGCACATACAAAGATTTTAAGATACCGATTAATACCAATTAATAACTGAAAAATGGTTTCAAAATGGTTGTGGTGGAAACGCTATCAATTACACCCGAGTCTTTGTAGCCTGTAACAAACAGCAGCTGTCAGTCTCTTCCCACAGACTTCATGAATGTGAAGACTAACTCAAAGAGCTACACACCCTGCAGCGGTCCTGGGGCACTTCTTCATGTGTGTGTTCCAATTACGGCATGCAAGCAGAGCTCTGTGACTGCAGCTGAGGATATAATACTCACTGTGTGTGTGTAAGAGTAAATGTGCTCTGCGCATTTGATGCACATTTTTGTTTCTGGGTCAAATTTAGTCTCTTTTCAGACCATAAGACTGGAAAATGTTATCATTATCAAACTTGGAGTTTGGAGTTCATTCCAAAAAATATATTTTAATTCCTGATTTAGCATCAACAGCTCAGCTCATTTACTGACGGTTTGGGTACAGTTGTAGAGTAAATGTCCAGTCTTGGTTAAGAATTTGATCTTTCCTTTTATGATACCATGGGAACACAGCCTACTGTATAGCTGCTGATCAGGAGTGATGTTATTTTCATGGGTGGCCATAATCATCCTGCTGAGCTCAATGTGTTCTGATAGAGGTGGAGGTAAGCGCAGGGAACTTGTGCCCAGGAAAGGCTATAAAACCATTTGATACCCCCAGAGTTCCTTCTCCTCGACGGTGACACAAAGCTCATTACACTACCAAATTTAGCTGTCATCATCAAACCTCTTTCCCAGAACCCCGATGACAGCATCGCTCCTGCCTGACTGATGCTTACGTTCATGAGCCAGTGGGCTGTTGCTCGGATACAGAGGCCCAAATATCTGAGGGGCCGGGAAACCACCGAGTAGCCCACATTACTGTGGAACTAGATGGGTATCAGAGTGATGGGTTTTAGCTGGCTCCCAGGGGTCAGGTTTGAGAGATTTCATTTGTATTTTTAAAGCAAAACCAAAGAACCTCACACCCAAAGAACTACAATATGCATTATATTGAAATACATTTTATGAGTTAAAAATGATCTTTTATCTTGAAATGATCTTCTTATATTCATGAATTAATTTTGCAACATTTTAATCCAATATTTTCCGCTTAAACCCAAAAGAAACAAAACCCCCAAGAGGCTGATGTGCTGCTCTGTTCTGTTCTGTCATAACACTGAGATATTGATCTTTGCTGGTACTGTCATCCCCGTCTGCACTGCCATGTTTTCTGATCCCGTGCTGGAACCAATCCTGGCCCTTGACCCTCAGTATGTCTTCCTGCAAAGAGCCCCGTCGGGGTTTAGGCGGGCAGTTGGAGTGGCGAAGAAAGATTACTTCTGGGAGCGAGCATTTGTTTTCTGTTGGAGTCTGAAGGAGTGTTTTTGGTAGACAGTCGGTCACTAATTAACGTCTGTCTCCTGAGGCTGAGTATGCGGTGTTAGATAAACCTCCAGGTTTGACTGGCAGGGGTCAGTGAAGATTGACCTCCTTTTTATTAGACACTCTTGTGGCTATTAAATCACAGAAGCCCCCCAAAAATCATTCAATGTCATGAGACTCGATTCGAAGCATCACAGTGTGTGCAGGGTCATAGTTTTAAATAAATTGGGTTGTTTGAGCTATAATCATCATTTGTTCAGTATAGGTAGAAAATATTTTGGGGGGGATTTAAGATACAGTGCTGTTATCATTGAAAACATTTGTGTATAGTCTCATTTTTTGTAAGGGTATGATATCTCAAATGTAGTTTATTACACCTTAACATACTTCTTAAAAGCTAGCATCAAAAACTTTTTCTCATCAAAAACCTGTAGACAAATTTGGAAACGTGTAAAAGAATTCTGGCATAAGGTAGGAGTGTTACATATTTTTTCAGTTTAAAGCAAAAATTAAAACTTTGCTCATTATAATCCCTGTGTGCTAAAGTGTAATGTGACATTGTTTAATTAACCTCAGTACACCGAAGTCTGTCGACTACCAACAATGTGACCAGTGAGAAAACATAAAACAACACTTCCAAAGTAGACAAACATGACAGCACCAAGTAAAACACGTCATGTTTTATTTTTTGTTTCTATGAACAAATGCATGTGTAATGCGATGTCATGATGCATCTTCAGTCTGTGTAAAATTGTCTTTAAAATCCAAGACCCTCACGCGAGCTAAACATCCTTCATCGCCGTAGCAACCAAGCCTTTCTCTATCTCAGATATCAGTTAATGTGTGCTTTTATTTTGCGGTGTTGTTGTCAACTCAAATGTCTAGCATCTTCAAGAAGGCCAATTTCGATAATATGATGGGCTGTATTTGAGAAGAACTAAGAGAAAGAGGAAAAATAGGAGCAGAAAGACGCTTACAAAACCTCTACCCCAGCAGTCCTTCTTCGACGGCATTATTCTTCAAGTTGAAATTCGGAATGCCTCGAGGGAGAGTATAACAAGGGAAAAATGTGATTTATATCACTTTAACTACGTCATTCCATGGGGGAAAATGCCCATGAATAAAAATATAAAATACAGCACGATAAAGTAGTAAAAACAGTATTTTGGGGTAAACTTTAGATTTTTAGAAAAATCGTTTCTTGAATTATTTTGTAGGTAAAAACTGATATAGTGATACTACATAGCCTACTCAAAGTGTCACATAGACGGATACATCTTTACAACATAAACAAACGTTACTGCGTATGCACACTTTTGTGACCCAAAGTGAACTCCCGGTACACATTCACAAACAATAGGGTGCCTGTCGATAATTTCTGATAACAATCAAAGAAATCGAGAAGATCCGTTACTTGGCTAAACTTGTCTCTCCACTATTTTGACTGCGATACCAACCTAAACCGCTAGAAGTAAATGTACCTATACCGTTCGCTTAATTGCGACCTTAATAAATGACCCATGCAACAAATTGTTTATTTAATAAAATGAACATACAACAAAATTCAAAAAATCGCTTATTTAATACAATTATTATACAATAAAATAATAATACAAATGAATATTTACATGAAATAAATATAGTTATCATTAGACACTAGCCTAACCAAAAACGGAAGTTAATTGGCGTTCAGGCGCACGTCCGTCTGTTCGACGAAATGGTCAGTAGGCTTATTTCCAAAAGATGTAAAGTCTTTGCCTTTATATCGTCGGTCAGGCTGTTACACTTGCATAGGGCAAGAGACCACATTTACTGTACCACCGCCTGGCCTGATTCTCTCTCCTCCAATCATTATAAAGCTCTTTTAGCTTTTTTCAGGGAAAAAAGCTTCACCGCTGCAGTCTGAAGCCATGAAAATGACCCTTGGCTCAGCCGTGTGTGCATAAGCGAGCCAGTAAAGATGCCAGAGACTGCATTCATTAGACCTCTCCGCAATAAAATCGTTTCCTGCAGGCATCCAAAGCACAACTCACAATAGCTCCTAATGTTTTTTTTTAAAAAGCTCTCATCACATCAGGTTACCTCTCCAACCTCTCATCAGGAGAGGTAAATATTAACTTCTGCATGTTTGATGGCATTTTAATACAGCCATCAATACACTAATACCATCGCTGCACGCTTGATTCTAGCCAGGAGGATGAATGGGCCTCTGGTAAGCTTTTGTCACATCGTATAATTTCCTCGTTCCCTCTGATGGTGCTGGTGGACGTCTATTGTAAAAGGGCGACCGATTAGTGATTAACATGTTTACGGAGAAAACGGGACCGAGCAGCAAGGTAACAAATGAAGCTGACTTCTCCGAGACAAATTGCACGACGGTTGATGTCTTTTTAACAATATGCTTCATTTTCCCGCAAGGCCACTCACTCCAAAGCAGCGAGGAGGAGTAATGCATAATATCATAAAAACTGACAAGTGTGCACTTTTATTTTAATGCTGCTGGCCTCAGATGAACGCGTTTAGAATCCGACAATATCAGAAGATACTGTTGCAAAGTCATTGCAGGAGCCTAACGGTTCACTTGTCAGTGTAGCAGATGCTGAAACATGGCAGCGTCTCTGCTGGAGTTACTCTTGTGATCAGCATTAGAGGTTATTGATTTGTCATTCTTCTCCTAACCTCTCGAAGGCATTTGGCACTCAGCGTCTAGAACATTAGATAAATGTGAGCTCCTTGTCAGCAGGCTTTTGAAACAAACCCTAATGGTTAATATAAAATCTATTTTGAAATGTTTGTATATTTCAAACTGGTTGTTAAGCACAATTTACTGTATAGGATCATATAAGTTCCCTTTTAGGTGTGGAAAAAGAACACAGAGGGAAAGTTTTTTTCAGAATGTATTTTTTTAAAAAGAGTGCAGTACAACAATATTTAATATTCAGATTTTAAAAATATATAAATGTTAATTACAGAAAAGCAAGACAAAAAAAATCTTGTATTGGAGTGATCAACCCAAGGCATTATTTTCCATGTTAACTCTCAAAGATTCATGAAAATATGTAATCTTGCTCCCTTATTGCAATTTTTCCCAATTTTAGCTCGTGTAGCTTCTTAACTGGATTTCTGGTACAAATTGATGTATTATTCCCCGAATTTCGGATTGTCTTTGTAAGTGCATACACTTTAAAAAAAATCTGGCCCCTATTTCAGGTTTTTCATATTTGACCAAAGCAATAATAATTTTTGCATTGTGGTTTCTCACTTTCAGTTCCCTATTACGCGACATTGCTAGACGTAATTTTTTGCAGACGTAATTCCTGTTCACAAACAGCTGTCGCTTCTCTTTCAGTACCGTGTTCTTGATTGAGCTATTAGAGAGCAGATTTAGTATGGGACTGGAAACGCTTGATGCAGAACGGTGAGAGGTCATGAGAGGGAACCTGCCCCATGGCCAACTGACAGAGCACCTTCCCTACCACAGGGCCGAACTTGAAGCCATGACCTGCGGAGGAAGAAAATTCAAAGAGAGGTGAATCATCACAGTACGGAGTTTACACTCATTCAATATACCAGAGCGAAATAACTGCACCTTGTGGGCAAACACAATAGCCCTCTATAAATACCCATTATCTGCCGTCTGCTGTCTGATTCACAAAGCCTTTGCATGAGAGAGCATGGAGACAAAAAAGAAATCATGCTGGCACAATCACACCCGCTGTCACAGAACATTTATTTCCCGGGTTGGTTTTGGCCAAATGCTGAATTAAGAAAATGTGTCTCCTCATTGAAAAGAGTGGCTTATCAGAACAGTGTTATATGTGTTCATGGGTGTGTTAACGGGACAATTCACCCAAAAATGAAAATTCTGTTATAATTTAATCAGTCTGATGCTCCCAAGTATCTTTCTGTATTCTTTGAAACACAATAGGAGATTTGCACCCAAAGGTAGGGACTGAATCCCCCAGTCCCCATTTAAATTAGTTGTATAGAAACCAGAGTCAACATTTTGCTTTCTGTGTTCCATGAGACAAAATACTACAAGCGTGAATTAATGGCACACTTATGACCGAAAATGATTACAGTGTATCCCTTTAAGAGAGAACTGGAGCTGGTCTTTAAAATGCATTACATTCTCCAACACTCTCAGCTCTTTGCTTTTGTGGATTGGGTGGTCTTTTGAAGTCTTGAAGGCCTGGGCTACGAGTGGATATGGCTTTGACCGTCAGACGTGTGCACGGAGGGTCTTCTGTTCTGCCTCAAACTCGGCTGATGTGACCGAGTATCCATGGCAACCGGAGGACCCTGTGCTCAGAGCATGGCTTGAAACGAATCCTGAGTGGAAGAGGCGCAACTTCCCATCCGGTGCGGTGGTTTATGTATTTGCCCCTGAAATGGATCCAATTTGCAACATTTGGATTCTCCAAAGGCACAAATGCAACAGCTGCACTGAGGGCGGGAGAGCTGCGGGGAGGCAGACCGCTGTCATTACAGCAGACAATAAAATGGAAAAAAAGGTTAATACTGAGCACTCCTCCGCTCCTATCAGAGTTGTAATGTATTATTAAGGCAGAAGAATATATGTCATAAATCATTAGCGTGCCACATGTCAGAGCATAGGGATGGCGCTGGTGTAGTGAGGCAGCCACACAAAGCTTCCTATGACAGCTCCTTAAACCAGGAACAATACATCACATGATGAATGGCTACGTGGTGATGCAGCAAAACCGCTCTGCCAGCTGTACTGTATATCTCCCCCTAAACCATTCCAACCAAAACGCTACTCTCCATGCCACTAAACGCCGCTCCTCGGGATTATCAGCGGAATCAAATTAGCCCCATAATTAGTCAAGGAGGAGGTGATGGGAGCAGATGGAACAAATGCCAGGTGAGCCCACTGGCCCCCTGTGGGGCAGGTTGGAGGGCTCACAGGAACCCGGGGAGCCGGCAGCCCACTGTAATTAAAGGATAAAAGGCGCTCGCACTGAGGGCTTTACTTCCCGTCCCTTCACCAGCACCCAGCTCCATTCTCTCATTAACAAGTTAAGGAACTCTTTGAGCTGGCGTGACCGAATGTGTGTGTGTGTTTTAAGAGGTAAAATTAGACTTCATTAGTGTCCATACTGACCTGAGAATCCAGCACCAATGATGATGTTGCTGTAGTTTGGGTGGCAATCAAGGAGGAAGTTATCATCGGGTGTGACCTGTGAACAATGATGATAGAAGCACCGGAAAGTTAAACATCAGGACTGTAATTATTTCTGCAAATATTTGACATTTTCATACTCTGAACATAAATATGAATTATGCGCAGTGTTTGAACTGCACTTCAAAATTAAAAAGTCTCAGTGATGGTAATGATCTCATTCACAAAAAGTGATTTAGGGGTGTCAAATATTTATTTTGAAGTTTTGCACCTGTAAAACAAATGCAAAGATGCTTTCAGTTGGCCTAAAGAAAATATTATCATTGCATAATGTAAGTAAATAGGCCCGGTCCCAAATGGCTCATGTGGACTTAAATTGAACGTGCTCGCAAAGTCTCCGAGTCCATGGGGTGTCCGATTCGTCTTTTTAGCGCTCAGACGTATGCTCGCCAGCACCTCCTTTGTGCCCTGGCTCAGAGTCTACAGAGGTTCCCTACCAAGGAATCCTTGCGAATGACCAATCACAGAACAGAATGGGAGGAGTGTGGTGAATGTCAGACATATAAGGTATGTAAACATGACAGATAATTTTTTGAATGTATGTTTTGATAAAATTCTAAATTCTAATAGTGCACAACATTGCTTATTTATTTTCTATCAAGCCCAGTACTCAAGACTAAAAACTGTTAATGCAGTGCATTTTCTTACTTAAGGTAATAAGCATCTGATGTTTTGTTGTGGATTTATATTTAATTGTATCTGGGCTCTGTAAAGCTGAACAACACAGCTTCTGTATTATAGGGAAATATTAAATAACAACATATTCATATTAAGAACACGTAATGCACATTATGTGTACACAAATAAATAAATAAACATAAGCAGTTGCATTACAAACATAAGTATCTATTGCATAATGCTCCAGTGGCATATCAACATATGAAATGCAGAACTATAAAAACCGGCAGCTCCTGTCCCAAATAACAACAACGGGATATCAATGTGGTCGACTTCATGCGGCGCTGAGGTTATGACCTCAAGTCTGTCCTAAAACGCACTCCCGTGTACCCTTGTGGACTCGCGCCTAGTCCACAACCATTTGGGACAGGGCCATAGAGACATATTCAACCCAATTATGTATTTTTAAAGGGATAGTTCTGCTCAAATATTTCTTATTGTTATTTATTCATCCCTATGTCATTTCAAACCGGACTTTCTTTCTGCAGAACACAAAATTATTATTTAAAGAACATTGGAAGCCAAACAACATTAACCCCTTTGACGTCCGTTGTCAGGAAACAAATCCACTGAGACATTTCTCAAAATATCTCAAACTGTGCGTGACAGAATCTTATACAGGTTTGAATGACATGAGGATGGATAAATAATGATTCTTTAAGAGCCCTGAAAAGCATTTGGAGCCGCGTGTATACTTCCAGGATTATCTCTCTTTTTCTTGTTTTGAAGTAAATCAATACCGTGCAAGACTGACTGAGACTTTGTTCTGTAGATGCTATCGATGGAGGCAGCTCTACGTGGCATGCTACTAGGTAACCGTTTTATACGGTTTCTTTCTTTAATACAGAACTTTATCTCTGCATGCTCTCCAGCATTCTGGACTCTGACCTGCAGATCTCCTGACAGGACAGTGGAGGGTTTAGTCAAGGGCTGTTTATAAAGGATTGTGAC
Source organism: Triplophysa tibetana (assembly GCA_008369825.1). Lineage (NCBI taxonomy): Eukaryota > Metazoa > Chordata > Actinopteri > Cypriniformes > Nemacheilidae > Triplophysa > Triplophysa tibetana. The sequence goes on from CM017917.1 coordinate 12,014,268, forward strand.
TTTTCATGATGTGCATTGACCCTGCATATGAAAGCAGTGTTTGTATTATTTTTTCATTTCCACCATCTGGATGGGAGAGTTTCATACAGAAGTGTATGCAGTAACTAAAATCCAGTTGCATAAACTTAGCCGCTAAGTTAAGACTGTGGCAACTGGACCCAGCTCTTGGAGAATTGTTTTGTTTTTGGTGAATATATATTTGAAAAAGTTTTTCATACCGTGTGCCCAAATTAAAATGATGGAAATCTTCACTATTTGGACTGAATTCCTATGGGGCATACAATTCAATTCCAATGTATGAATTTTGCAAACTCGTTCCTTTGCAATTAAATCAAAGAATTGATGACACAACATATTTTTCCCTCTCCTCAAGTGAGTAAGAGTCAAAGGAAAGTTTGGTCCAGGACACACAGCAGAAGATCTTAACTAGTGACAGCACCTGAGGATGAGCAATGAAGCGACTCACTGTGTACAAGCAGCTCTCCACTACAGCAGGCGCTGGCACCAGCCCAGGGAAACAGCGGGTGATGTATCGCGAGAGTATATCGATGTCCCCTCTATCCTTCTGTTTATCTCTCTCATCCGGTTCGGTCTCGCTGCCCGTGTGGTAACACACCTGCTCAGACACATGCGTACACAGTATGATTCATTAAAAAAAATCTGACCTATGATACACTGCAGATCTGTGAGCCATGAGTCGGTATGCTTGGGGAAATGGCAGATATATGTGCTGGGCTCCTGAGAGCGAAGCAGACATAATGCATCTAACATGACACAGCCATCTGTGCTCGCCCATTCAGACTTGCTAAGTGTGATGAGACTGAAGATCCCTGCTGGGCCCTGCCACGTTCTGAAACCGAGCCATTAGTACCAAGAGAACATAGACCGGAGGAGAGTGCTACTCCTCTTCCTCTGTAAAAGCATCAAGAAACATGGATTCGTTCTAAAGGGGTATGGAATTTGTGCTTACATCTAATGTACTCAAACTCTCGAAAGCTTCAGAGTGGGAGATGTTATTGTGCATCTCTACGTAGGGGAATTGTGAATTAATCAACAAATGAGAAAAACATGACGCTGCATCATTGAGGCTTTTTTCATGAGGTGTGGGCAGAATATTGCATTAATGTGATGGTCTGCTGTATCTAGAATAAGCATTTGTTGTCATGGAGAAATTTGATGAAAATTAGGAAAACCATTGTTTTATAACCCTCTTTCATTATTTAATGTTAGTCAAGAGAATAGAAATGGTAAAATGATCCAAAGATTTAGAAAGCCTCGAATGGGCACTGTGGTTCAACGTGCCCGTAACTTCTATACAATATCTGCGACCACTGACCTTCATTAATCCTGGATACTCATTGGACGGGAGGCCGTAAATGACATTTTCCGCCTCTTTTGGATTGTACTGAACAAAACAGGGGAACCGATGGCTGACACTGTAGGTGCCTGGGATCTTCTCTTTCCAGTAGCATACATTTATTTTAACAACCTGTCCCAAAAATAACAATGAGAAACTCTGATTAAAAAAAATTTATGATCTCTTCCATTTGCATGTTTTCTCAAGTCAAAGCATGGGAGAATGGATTATAAAAAAAATCTAGACATTTATAGCTCATAATAAAATATATTTCATAAAGTTAGTTTTAACTTTAAAGAATTGTTCAGCCTGCCTTCTCATTCAGAAACCCTAAAAATTCACCAGTGCACAAATGGTTTGCTCATATATTGTCGTGGTCACCCGAGCGCAGACTTTCAAGTCCATGCTATTCTGGAAAATGCAATTCCAATTCCAGGTCCAATTCTAACTTTAACTAACTCAGAATACTTTTTCCATCATGTCTCTGGTGGTGTGTGACACATATAAACTCTCTGTGGTCTGGAGACCAGTTTATAGGCTTGGTAGGTGAGTAAAGTGTTAGTTTACATTCACAAATCTTTTTTTCTGCCCAGGTCTGTAATCCAGATCCATCTACTGTATGTTGCAGTGTGTAGTGTCAAAAATATACCCATAGATAATATTCTGTACTTCATGTGCTTTCCAGCCACAGACATATTATCACCACTTCAATCAAAAAAAAAATTTGGTCAATAAATAACTGAATGAATGACATAAATGATGCCACGGTCACATTAGTCTTGCATGTGAAACTTCTTGCAGACCCTTGGATATTTTGGGCAGAAACTAGATTTGAAACCCCACACCAAGGCACATGTTTGGGAGTTTATCCACACATCAGGGACCGATTTGCACTGTTATTGTTGTTTAATAAAGTTGTATTTGATAAAATGGGATTGTACAATACTGTTATTATCAGCATTTCCTCCAACTGAAATGTTTCCCCCATGACATATAGATCTTCTATTGGTCACATGGCTTAAATCGAAAATTCTTTCATCATTTACTCCCCATCTCGTCATTTCAAACCTGTACAACCTTCTTCTGCAGAAAACAAAACAAGATATTTTGAATAATATTGGTGACTGAACAACGGTGGTACCCATTGACTTCTACTGTTTAGGCACACCACCAATGCAAGTCAATGGGTACCGCCGTTGATCGGTCATCAACATTCTTCGAAATACCTTCTTTTGTGTTCTCCAGAAGAAAGAAAGTCATGCCGGCTTGAGTGTGACAGAGTTTAAATTTTTGGGTGAACTATCCCTTTAATGCGGTCAAGTTCACCAAGCTTGACCTTTGCATTCCTGGTCTGAATTTATTCAGTGCATGCATAAAAAGTGGATCAATGAAAAGAAAACTCTAGTGTTTCTGTGGCATTAGTGTTTCTTCAAGTGTGTACCTTCAATGGGAGCTCCAGTCCAGCACGTGTAAGTAGTGTGTTGGCCCAGGGACCTGCTGTGATCACCAGGCTCTTCCCTCTATACGCTCCTGACTCAGTTGTTACAGTGACCACGTCACCAGGCTTGATGTCAATCACTTTCTCCGCATCCTTAATCAACCCCCCATTATTCTGATACAGACCCTGAAACAATAAGACGAGAAAAAGATCAGAACAGTGCTGGTTATATTTTAACAGGGCTGGATGGATGTCAGCAGGGATCAGTTAAAACTGGAAAAAGCAGTTCAGATTCAGGAAACGGATAACAAAAGAGCTTCCTTAGAGAAAGCCAACAGGGAGAATATGAATGTACAGTGTAGACGGAGCTTATTGAGTCAGAAGAGGCATTGTGTACCAAAGTGCAGTGCCATATTCCCTAGATAGGGTGTAAGGAGGCTATAACAAGCTAGTCTGCCGCCATATCTTTCAGTGCTTTTACAAAAGTGTGTTAAAGGCGACAGTAAAGTGCAGTTACATAAAGACCATTATCCAAAACCTTTGTGACTCTGAAATATAAAGATCATACAGGTCTGTATGCTGCTACTGTTAAATGTAGTCTTGATCTGCACAATTTGACCAGAATTGAAATTTAACTCAATCGAACACACTTCTTAACAAATAGAAATTATTCTTTCTATTTTAAATATTCACTATAAGATTGAACAGGTGTTTTATTAGAAATGACTAGCTGACCTGTATAGCTCTGAGTGATCTGTCTGCATACAGAACTCCAGCAGTGGTGTCCACGAGAGCACCATTCCCATCCGTCAGATTCACATTAGGAATGTGCTGGCTGAACTCTTTCCTCTCCAGCAACACAGTTGGAACTTCGTTTTTTTGCAATGTGGCTTTTACGTTTGAAAAACCCCCTTCATTCTCTGGACCCATAACCAGCAGGCCTGTGCGTCTGAAAGGAATGTTGTTAAGGTCGTGTTTAATTTATATTTCCACCTTGAACAGCTGTGAAATACATTGCATCATAAAGAACTGTGCCCTGATTTAGGTAGAAGTGCTTTAAGTGCACCAAGGCTCATGTTTAAAGTGATCGGTGCTTTCGATGCAGGTGTCTCAAAGTCGGGAGTAACGTCACTATGGACGAGAGGTCAAAAACACAGGCTTTAAATCAACAGTGTGTGCGTGTATGTGCGAGTGATAGATGGCTGTGCTGATTCCGGTGGATACTTTTTCCAAGGCCCACTCCATCTGCCAGCCATAATGATGCATGGACGGCACCAGTTCACAGGTCTAAGTCATTCATCAGAGTTTTTTATGACTGTATGTGTGTGTCTGATTGGGGACACTGAGAGAAGGACTCCATGTCGCACGTGTCAGTGCCCTTGTTCCTAATAGCAAAAGGACGGGTCACGTCAAGAGCCTTCTTGATGCCAATAATGGGCACTGTCTTCTTAAAAGGAACAAGATAACAAATCCTTTTTTTTAAACACCCATACATTTTTCTCTCCCTGCCCGGGTGTCTTAGGAGCACAGGTGGCTTCTCATCAGGACCCATACGTCAGAGTGCTGAGATGGATGCAGGCGAAAAAGGGAGATCACTGTGTGGCTCTGCATCAAGGCTGAGTGGGCTTGACCCACTTGTGATCCATTACAACCTCTCAGAGACTGTAAAAACAAGGGCTCTTTGCAGTCTGCGGGTGATTCTTAGAGACATAAAATGCCCCTTTACAGTTATAGAGAGGGATATGACAAGTGCTGCTGTAAGATGTCCACATGCAAAAAGGATTTCTTACACCGAAGAAGAAAATGTCATAATTATTTTTCTCACCTGAAGAGCTGAACACCTGCCTCCTTCTCAAGCTGGGCCCAAAGCTCATAGCTTTCATGCATCATCTTAGTGTAGAAATCTTCCTCATAAGCTTTCCGTATGATCCTGGTCTGGCCATGAGAGCTCCCTCTAGAGTGGGGCAGAACAAACTGGGAAGAAGGGGGAAAAACAACAGTACAGTCTAGGTGGTATTGACACACTATACTGGTCTGAGTGGCTCTGTTGCAGGCTTTTAAAATAAAAGTTTCTGACAGTACATTTCAATGGTACGTTTACTTTCATTATATAAAGTAATGCATGGCAAATATATTCTTGAAAATGACATTTATTTAACTCATTGGAACGAGATCGAGTACATATGACACATTTGTTTCATTTTTGGGTGAACAGATAATGTGCCATCATGCTACCAACCTGCTCCAGCAGCAATGTTTTCTGTTTGTTTTCGGCCAGATGATACGCTGTACTCGAACCCTGGATACCAGCTCCAATGACGATACAGTCATACACTTCAGTTGACATTTTAAAGTTTTAATTCTCCCTTATTTGGTTCCTCAGACTTTCCCAGACGCAGTTATCGTGACCTACTTTTGCTCTCAGTTCAAAGTTCTCGGTTACAGTTACATATCTAGATCGGCTGAACGCATGTAGCCTACTTAGCGCGCCCCGCCTCCTGAGTTTCATCATCGGGTTAACCCGTTCACACTTTAGCCCATGCGTTAACAGTAGTGAAGTATTCTGAATTATATTTTCATGTAGGCAAATATTTTACTTTTGTACAGTAAATGATGGAAAATAGAAAATGCAGAAAGATTAAAATCTGGGGAAAAAACTAAAAAGGATTTCTTAAGGTTGTTGTGTCATTCCTCATATAGCGAGACATCTCTCCGCCTCCTCATAATGGAGGATATGAGTCTAACGTTGTTTATAGACAGTTTTTTTATTTTGCAAATGCGCTACTTGTCTAATAAATACACGCAAGCAGTCTTTGTATTTATGTCACATCACTGCCAAAATTTAGATTCAGTATTGCACATGACAAAACATCTGCGCCGTTGCACCAATCAGCGTTCGACATCAAATTGCCATAAGACTCAAGAGTGGATATCGCGACACCTTGATGAGCGTCGGATCGGTCTGCTTGCGTGGTTCAAGTGTGAAAATAACCAAATTTGACTCACTCTAAAATTAAACTGCGGTTCTTTTTTAATTCGAGAGACGCGTGCATCTTAAATTAACTGTGTTTTAGTTTATATTTGAAGCAGCCTACTTTAAATGATACATTATATAACATTAGGGACGTCTCCAAATCAGTGCTTGACGTGTTTGGGTTTACACACATCCTTAATGCAGATGAATTATTTTACAGGTCTAACTCGAGATCGAGTCATTGTATTCAATTTTATATCATTCTTAAATGTTTAGTTTATTGTAAAAAAAATGCTACAAATAGTTGCTTTCAGATTTATCTCCTTACCTGTGAACATTATTTGATGATTAAACATCGAACGCATGTCAAAAAGGAAGAGCTGGTGGATCATATCAGAAAGGAGTGAGTGACAGGTGATATTGAGGAGTGAGATTGCAAGCCAGTATGGTAAAGCTTCAGTACTCGTCCAAGTACCCCTTCTCAGACAGACATTATACCTTATATATAAGTGGCTTGCGATGGTGCTTGCTACACTGATAAATTATTGCTTGATGTTGAATCATAAATATAAAAGACTGCAGTGGATAGATACAAGGCCAGGCTGATGAAACAATGAGGAAGTGCTGTGTCTGGCAGGGTTGTGGCCGGGTGTGACATGGCACTGTGGAGTCAGTTGCAGGCTGAGCAGATGGATCCTGTGGATGGTATGGTCTGGAGAGGGTCAGATGGTCATGCCTCCCCTGCTGCTGAGGCCTGTCATGGACAGATGTAGTCTGATCTTCCCCACAGACATTCTGGAAGAGTGTTTGGTGATTTCCACTTTACAGGAAGATAACAGGTTTAGATAAGGCAGCGCTTCAGTACATTTATTTCAATAGAGATGGTTTTATTTGTGAAGTCTGTAGAATTGTCTTTTATTGAAAATCGCGTGGATCTACAGTTTCACTAAGACAAGCATTTGACTATTATTGTAGATGTTTTACCAGTGCCCTTTAGAGGGCTCCTATTAATGTCAAATAACCGTTTCTTTTGTCTCCTGACTCTAGTCATATGACTTTTTCAACCCAGGTGAAGCCATTATGATAAATAGGAATGCCAACAGTTAGTAGTTTCACTTCACTATGGTGCAATCCATCAATCCACGATTAAACTGACTTTACTTTCAAACATTTATTTAGCCTATATAATTAGTATTGGTCGACCTTTACTGGAAGCTGCTGGCGGCACGACCGGTGTCTGACAGAGATATTGTTTTTTAATGTTGTCTGTGTATGATCAAGATTCCCCTCATTCATCTTTGCTTGATACTGTTCACTCTTCAGCCTTTTAAGGATGGCTCCGACACTCCTATTAACCCCTCTCTTCCCCCAAGCTTGTTAGGCTGGATTTGTGCGCCATCAGACCGGCGCTCTCGCCGAGATGTATCAGCATTCCGAGACATATCTGGAAGTGTATTGATTTTGGCATATTATTTTATGAGTGGGAGTTGGGAGGCTGTAAATGGTGAACAGGCTGTTTCATTGTTCGAGCTGCTAAGCTGCTGTATAATTACATCTGTGACTGTAAAGCTTGCTGACTGAGCACACAGCTGGGCAGAAACATAGCTAGTGAAATAAAATGGTGCCTCATGTTCTTTATGAGCCAGACCCTTGCTGGGACCCCAGAACCGCCATCTGCAGGCAGTGAAAGTTTATTTCCTGCAAGGCCCTTTGTGGTACAGGCACGTACAGTTTCCCTCTGACATGATGTATCACAAGGCTCTTAAGCATTTTAAGGGTTTACTGCCTGGCTGTACAGAAGCGTTTAAACTGCAGTGTCAGGACAATCTCATGAACATCACCATGTCTCAACATCAATAACTATTTGAGTGGAGAAAGCGATGCTGCTTGATTTTACTGCCTGAGGGATAAAGATGCTGTCACATTGCTTCTTGATATGCACACCCATCAGGCAATTGCTGTATGTTCGTAGCTCTGTGATAGCACATTGAAAAAAAAAGAAAAACAGCTTGTTGACCAGGACAGATAAAAGGGATTGTTCACCCAAAAATGAAAATAATTTACGTGCCTTTGTGTCAATCCAAACCTGTCTCCTGCAGAACACAAGATATTTTGATGAACAATGGTAACCAAAATCACTGTCACCTACTGTAGATGACAGAACTTAACAAAATATTATACCCTGGTTAGAAAGAATGAATGTATGAAATTGAAACAAAATTCACTTCATTACCAGACACCTTCAAACAAACAACAAGTGCATCTATACCACAAATTTCTAGCAAAAAAGAAAAGCAAGCAAAAAAAGTAAAACATCCGATTGCAAACTAAAATAATCCAGGGCATTGACAATGCAGCGCAAAACTCAGGATGAGCAGCGAGATCTCTGACTTAATGCCCCCTGGAAGAAACTAACAGGAATCTGAACTAAAGCTTTTGGACCTCCAGCCACGTTTCAGTTCGACACCCCTCTGCCCCTGGGACTCTTGCTACCCTCTGTAAGAGCCATAATGTGAGCAGCAGGGGTGATTTTAACCCTGAGATATTTCTAAACGTTGCATGTCGAGACTGTCTGTACCTAAATAATTGAAGACACGCATTTCATTTTAGGATTTGCCAACACAGTACGGGAGGATTCTGTTGCCTGCACTTCACCTCACGTATAAAAATATAAGTGAACTGGATATGCCTGCGTATATGCAAACACATTAAAAATACATTAGAACATGTGAAAAATGCTAACAAAATGCTGTGAAAGAGATTAAATATTCACCTTAAACGGTTTGATCTGAAGGAATACAGTATGCTGAAGTTTTAAAATATGTTTTGTAAAAAAAAGAGAGGTGTCAACATATTCACTGCTTTCAAAACTTAAACTTTATCAAAAAGGACTATAATACTAAAAAACAACCAATAACAGTCCATCATTAATGGGACACATTTTTTATTTATTCTGAAGAGAATTCCTCTCCTTTAAGATTCAAGTTAATCCCATTCTCCGCTGATCCCTGACACGACATTTTCTCGCAAAAGAACAGCCCTTTCAATAGCCACCAATGAGGCCACAAGAAGATTAAATAGTTTAATCCCATAGCAATTTATACACAGCACACAGTCAAATAAAGTCATTAGCTCTGCATTAACAGCGGGGAAGCCAATAACATACGTAAGCGAGAGCTCAGAGAACCTCAAACGACTATGATCAACCACATATACTCCAAACTCAATTCTGTTTATTCTTCAAAAGGAAACCCGGACACCCTGAAGAACCCACTGTAATGCCCAGGATAGTAAGCCACTCCTAATGCATTATTTATTGGTCTTAAATTATTCATTAGACAAGACCGGGCACAATCCCATTCTGTAGGCGTGGAAGACCATGAATATTTACAGGGGACTTGATATTTAAACACGGCATGGAAAAAATCGGTGAGAGTAAATGCCAAGTGAATAGCACAGCAAGTTAGTTACAGTGCGCCAGGGCTTGCCTAATGCCTGTTGTTATTCTTAACCATGACCTTTCCATTGGAGGTTTTCTACTCCACTTTCTTTGTTTTTGGAATATTTATTTATTTATTTATAAATATAATAATTAAATATAAACATAAATTGAATAATAAATAAAGTATGATGATAGAGTGGAACTGGAATGAATAACTTAATTCTCCACACTAGACAAGAAGCTATAAACACAAGCTAAAGTAAAGTTTTTAAGGCCAGGCTCTTATCATATAAAATAGAATTACTGTATCTTCCCTTATCATTGATTGTCATTAACTTGTTTATTTACATAAAGAAGTTTACCCAAATATGACCATTCATCATTTTCTCACCTTCGTGCCATAATAAGCGTACAGTATATGACTCCCTTTCTTCAGATGAACAGACTAATACATTTATATTATAATTTTCCAAAGATGTTCAATTTGATTTGTTTCTTAGATTGGTTGGCGTATTGCATTAAAGTACTGCGAGAGCGATTCAAATGCATAATGAGCAGTCTGCAATTGAATCGCTGTACTTTAATGTCATACGGCGACAGATCAGCATAGCGCCGCATTAAGTTGAATGAGCCTATTCCTGAAGACAACAACTAGCTTTTTCAGGTGAGTTGGGGCAAAACTCTGCAAGAAAATGGATCTAGCGAGCCAGCGTTGAGAACCAGTGCTTTAAGGGGTATTTAAAAACAGTTGAAGTTTACCCAAAAACAAAATTCTTTGAACTACTATTCACCTTCATATAATTCAAAACCTTATACGACTCTTTCTTCTGTGAAACATGACAGAAGATATTTTGAGAAATGTCTCTGTGGTTTCGTGTCCGTACAATAGAAGTCAATACAGAATGTGTAGACACCAGTCTTAGTCTTTGAACAGTCAGGTTTGTCCTATCATACGGTTAATCCAACACTGTCAGTGACCCCAGGAAGCCAAAGCCACTCCGATAGGGCGGTCTGAAGCGCAGTCTTTTCAACAATATGACCACATCATTGTGCTTAGAAAAGAAAGAGCAGGTCTCTTCACCCCGAGGCACTCCTATCTGCTCTGCTGAGCATTGTCCTTTAACTTTAGATATGAGGTTTATGTATCTTGGTGTACTGCCTACTGCGGTTTAAGGAGCTTTGGGTCACAATCTACTCACAGATGGGTTGCTGGAATAATTAGACTGGGACGAAAAGCAAAATATAGTCTACTGACAGTTCAGTACTGTGGAATGTACTGGGTTGAGGAAATACTGTCATGTAGTTTAGGTGCTGTCTTCTCGTAGTATCCTTTAGGGATCTGAATTCATACTCTTACATTTTAATGAATTGCATTTTTAGAAATATTGTCTGATGTTGTTTTGGGTCAAGGTAACTAATCCTGCTCTTAAGTTTGGTTTTTATGTGACAGGTCTTTCAATGCATTATAGCTTAGCTGTTAGCCTTTGTGACTTGAAGAATATATATGAAGAATGTATCAGCATATAGTGCCTCTGAGAAAAATGTGCATTGGTGCAGCAAATTTGCAAGTTTAGGGCTTTTATTTATCCCCATTTTTTGTGCTGCTTTTTTAAACCGGTCAGAAAACACAGAAATGCCAAGCTTGACAATTTTCTTTCTGGACAGATGTCGCCACAGTGCAAGGCTTTCATTTCCCCCTGAGCCAGATGCTTTATGCTTGCTCATGCATTTATGCGTGAGACCGGGCACGCAGGCGTATTTCTTGATAGATCCCTGCCCAGTGGGAATGAATGGCAGCCGGGTCTGTGGGCTGTTTGTAGCCCTCACCCGCTCTTCAAAGAGTTTCAGAACAGTGGTGAATAGTCAAGGCTATGTCTGCTCTGACATGGCCACACTTCACTGTGCAAAGCACCCTGGGACTGTTAAGAACAGAACTACCTGATAGCACAGAAATGAACAGTTAGTTAAGGGCACTGAGGTGGTTTAGACTGCAGGGACTCACCGAGATGCCTTGAGGCTTTTGTGTTGGCATTATTTGGGTTTATGTCCATAGTATATTGTAATTCGAGTGATGTTACACTATTGGATTGGATTGGATTCAATTTATTGTCATTACACTTATAACAAGTACACTGTAACGAAATGGATTTTCAGTACATATATTAGATGTTTTCTTCATAAACTTCTTGGAGAGTTGTATGTTCCGCACATAATGTTGCTGATAGGGGTCAGCACATAAAAATGAAGGTTGTATAGGACATGTACAGATCACAGATTTTACGTGAGGGCACTCTAGTTTGGGACATGTTTTATATTTTTCAACCATAGATGCAGAAAATGACACTTTATGTATGTATCAAAAGTGTAATTTTGAAGGCCATATTCGTAGAATAACACCGTCCCCCATTGAAATTCACTTCCTGGACTGGGTTCCCCACATATCCAGCCTTGTGTATGACTGAATCTCTTTTATTTCAGTTCTGAAAGCAATAGTTCACCAAAGATGAAAATTCTCTCAGAATATACTCACCGTGATGCAATCCTAAAAGTTTGAGATTTTCATGTATTGGATGTATCGTACAGCATGCATATTGATAACACATAGAGTATCGTACATGTATTCCAATTGATGGCCAGAGAGGCATGCAAGAATCAATGAGATTGATGTGGTGCCATGTTTGTATTTAATATTCTTAAGGGTTTTAATTTTTCCGAATGAGTTTAAAATATAAACTGTTGTTCACACACACCCATTGGTTTGCTTTAGAGGACATTGTTAATTCAAAATAAAGAAGGTCAGATACATTTAGATTGGTATAAGGGTGAGTAAATGATGTTAATGTTTGGGTGAACTATTCCTTTAAAAAGTATTCCAAACTAAAAATTTATTTTCTATGGAAGATTTCAGATACATTGTTATTATTTCAAAATAGTAATGGAGGCTTGTATGCATCTATCCTGAATTTGTTCCGTAAGTATATAGTTCTGAAAGAGGTTTTCTGGGACATTCTATTTTTTGACATATTCACATATTTTCCATTGTTAGTTGTGCTTTTATTTAAAAGCAATATCACACTCCCCGTTGTGGCGCTACGGCCATATATAAGCCTGTCGAGATCACCTGTGGCCTTGTGCCTACGGCTAAACCACAGCTGTGCTTATACACGGTCACTTGTGTGATATTGCTTTAGTAGCCTACGTTGACATTACATTTAGTCATTTTATCCAAAGCGACTTACAGATGGGGTAAACAATGGAAGCAATTGGGACAACATAAGGACAACAAATAGCACAAGTCCAATCAAAATCATTTTTTGCCTAGCCACTGGGATTATTGTTCCCGAAAATGTTCTCGACATGAGTCATTTCCTTTGCCTTGAGCATTCACAAGACGACAAATGTAGTTTACGGAATTGCAGATTCACTCAGCCTTATGTCATAAACTGTGACAAGAAGGCCACTTCATGGCGTACACAAAGTACAAATATACTCAAAGCATACTGTATGACTGCAAGGGTGTTGTTTTGTTTTTGTAGCTTTGCCATATGGCTTGAGCAGACGGAATTACCTCATCAAGAAAAAGGGCGATCTGCTCGGTTTGTGGTATGGACACTAGGTCCTACAAAATCAAGTGCAGCAAAAATGCAGACACAGGCCAAAACTAAAGCAAATCTCAGAAAGGTTTTGGTCGGTAAAAATTCAACAACAGAAGAGATGGAGTGGTAAGGCTTGATGAGAGTTGATTGCTTGGGTGAATAAGGATGTCTGACGGCGATGAGATGGTACAGAACAGATGTTGAGAGTGCTGCGGTGTCTTGACAGTTAGAAATTCTGTTCTCAATTATTGCAAAGAGATCAGAAACACAGATTTCATTACGGTTCGAGTAGAAAGTGTATTATTGCCTTTCTCGGCGCCGCTGATAAAAGGATGATGGAGGTTTTGTTTTTGAGGCGTGTTGAGACAAGCTTTGTTGAACACAAATGACACCCGATACACTATCTCTTCTAGAGGACTGTGCCGGCATAGCTCTGAAGTTCTTCTCTAAATCATTTGATTCAGAACGTTGTTATTTTAGCGATTCATATTTCCACTACGATTGTCAGCTTGGTTCTGTTTCTTGTGTTGGCTCGTCTCTAGCACAAACAGTGGGAGGTATTTAAACTTCATTCAGATCTGGCCGCTATGTGACAGGGTGATTGGCAGGCTATGAGCAGGCAGGAAATGAGTCTCACATCCTATCTGTGTTGGCTCAGCGGTGTAGAAAGGACTCTTATTAAACTCATTTAAACCCTGAACTCTCCAATTTGTTTGGCCGTAATCTCAAAAAGCTAGAGAATGGAAATATTGTTTTGTAACATGAAATAAGTGACCCAGCTATTAAAAATAAATTACACGCTAATGAAATGAAAGTTACCTCCTTTGAGGCAGACTGTATCTCTTAAAATATTTTTTTTGCTCAGGGCCCGAGTTCCTCTGAAGTGGCACGACTGAGGCGCTTAAATACAGGAATCATCTAAAGTATTTCTTGTCATTAGTTCTCGCTAACAGCATGGAATACCAATTACTGTACATCTGAAGAAGTCACATCTCACACTTGTGCTACATAAGTCAAAGGCTGCCCACATAGTCTACTGTACTGTATACATACTTGCGAATCAGAATTGAAAGCCTGTAGACAGTACAGATCTCAGAGCTGCTTGATGCTCCTCTCAAGGCATGACAAATTCGTAAAGCCTGGCCTTTTCTTTAAATCTTGCTGTGTGGAAAAGCCAACAATTGCATCATTTTGATGACCTTAATATTTAATTTTCATGCATTATTATCGAGGTTTGAGATAAGTGTGCATGCACTTTTACTTTGGGGAAAGTTCACCCAAAAATGAAAATTATGTCATCGTTACTCACCTACAGGTTGTTCCAAACCTGTATAAATGTCTTTGTCCTGCTGAATATGAAGAAAGATATTTGGAAGAATCTCAGTACCAAACAGATCTCATCCCCCATGTACTGCCATTGTAGGGAAATTAAATACCATGGGAGTCAATGGGGGATAGTCAATGGGGTCATTCTTCCACATATCTTCCTTTGTGTTCCGCAGGACAAAGACATTTAGATAGGTTTGGAACAACCTGAGGGTGAGGAAAAAAAAATTACAGAATTTCCATTTTTGGGTTAACTGTCCCTTTAAATACAGAATGTTGATTTATTACATGAATTAATAGAGCTACATATGAAATTGTTTTCATCATGACTTTGATTTATATGTTTTTTTTACGTAAACTAGACATTTTAGTCTGGTCATGATTCTAAAAATCAAACACTTAATTTTTTGTGGTTTGTGTGTGAAGGCTTCTTACTAGTTCTATATTAACACTTTTTAACATTTTTTATTACAGTGATTAAGACATGACATAGTGTAAATTTGGTCGTGTGGTGTGATATCTGTGACCCTGGACAACAAAACCAGTCTTTTGAGTCAATTTTTCGAAATTGAGATGTTAACATAATCTGAAGGCTGAGTAAATAAGCTTTCTATTGTTGTATGGGTTGTTAGGATAGTACAATATCTGGCTGAAAAACAACCTTTTAAAACTCTGGTATCTGAGAGTGCAAAAAATCTAAAAATATTGAGAAGACTGCCTTTTGAAGTTGTCAATCAGAGGCACTGTGGCAGGCCATCCACTCACAAAAACAAAGTTTTTATATATTTAAGGTAGGAAATTTACAGAATATCTTCATGGAACGTGATCTTAATTTATTATCCTGATGATTTTTGGCCCCATAATTTTGATCCATACAATGTATTTTTGTCTTTTATTAAAAATATTCCCGTGCTACTTAAGACTGGTTTTGTGATCAAGGGTCATATTTATGTTCCCATCTGCTCACAACCTCTCATCAGTAATTTTTTAAACGGCTGTGATTTGCTGTACTAGTTCTGTACAGTTGGTTTCTGGGTTTGACCGATTGTTGGTTTAAGCACTGAAACAGCTCATAGCGAGATTATTTAACCTCAGGATACTGGCTTGTGGGCACAGGCAGCCTTAACGCTTCAGTGAACTTCAGCCTCAGTCAGGCTCCGGGGGACTAACTCTGTTCTTGCGAAACATATGCATTTGAACAGACAAGCAACGGTGTAACTGGTTAAGACCAAGCAGCTGTAATCAAAAAATCAATCATTTCTCCTTGTTAAGTTTATGTCTAAACAGGTTGTAAATTGAGCTTTCTTTCTTTTGGTGCGTGCAAGTATAATTACAGGTTTCTGTTTCACCACTGAGCTTGAAATAGTAATTATTACGCAGAGAGGAGGAAGAACATTTTCATATAACCGGGCTCGGAGGGAATGTGGGGGAATGAAAAGGTGATGATGATGGCTTTCCCATAATTCCAATAATGGCCTCCAGATGAGGACTCCATTAACATTTGGTTGACATTTATAACTTTTGTGCTCTGGGGATTTTCTTAAATATTGCCACAAAGTCTTCTCCATTTCCTCATGTATATTTTATGAGTGTTTCTCTTTTCTGTACCATTCATTCCTACGTGGAGTACAAATATTGGAAACTGACGAGGATGTCATTGTATGAGTAATTTCAGATTTTGAAGTTTTCAGATTTTCATTGTTTACGGATGGAGATGGTTTGCTTATAATTGGAATTTATTATTCACCAAATTGATATATTCCAGACTGAGGCAAAATGAAGCAAAGAAAAAGCAATCATAATCGTCTTTACAAGTGGACATAAAATTATTATTAAGTTAAGTTCATATTCAGTAACATTGTTCTCAATAAAAACGAATAATACAAAATGTTTATCTTGTATCTTGATTATAATCTTGCAATTATTTTATACAATATAATTTTGGATACAATAAAAGTCACATACTTCATTAAAGCACCTTGATAATACACAGCAAATGACACTTTCGGCATTCGTCTCAGTGTGTAGTTGGAAATGAAATGCTTGTAATACTAGATTCATTTAATCGAGGGCACTATTAGATTATGTACGGTACAAACTTTGCGCGAAGCCTGAAGTTGTTCCAGTGTCTGACGCTAGGAGCTGTCCGCGGTGCTGAAACCGCTCAGCTCAGTCTGAGAGCTGCTGACACCTCTTCACATTCTCTGCCTCTCCGCCGTCCACTATTACAAAGCTCATCCGCGCTCCTGTTCCGCGCGGCGCGTTCAGCGGAGGTCTACTCGTTGGCGACTCGTTCGTGTCCTGGTCCTCTTTAATTATTCGGAAAGTGTTTTAATAGAAGGACATATTCAGAGAAGAGAAGCCCGTTGCCGTAACGATGAACTGGGCAAGAAATTACAAACCAAACGTGGTCGTCCTGGTTCTGGCTGTGTTTGCCAGTGTGGTGAACGCACGAGGGCAAGGTAAGAATTTCAATATTTTGCTTTTTTGAAATACTTGTTCTGCGTTGCGAATTTCGATAGAGGGTGCGTGCGGTTTCACGGACCCTGACGGGTATGATGTGCGCGCGAGACCCGTTTCTCGTAGTAGCCTACAGTATATTGGTTTTACGTTTGTTGATAGATACAATTCTTATTTGAGAAAGCAGGTTCATGTTGAAAAGGTTATTTAAGAGATTTCACACGTACTTCGGTTGCGCGGGAGAATAAATGTGTTCTCATATCGCGCATAGCACAACAGATGGACTCGTAAGTCATAAAGTAATCGGTTGAATTGTGATAAAGCACGCAGAGACAAAGATTTCTCTACGCTCTGATGTTGTATTTATTTTTAGAATTACACTTTCTTAAAGTACTGTACGTTTGCATCTTTTGGATCTTGGTGTTCACATTTTTCTTTCTTTTTTCTTTTTTCTTGCCGAACTTGGCAATACTATTTACATTTTTTGGGATCTAAAGTTAGAACATACTGTATCTCTTTAAGTGCAGATTTATCTGAAAAGTTGATCACGTCTGATGGGGGGAAAGTTTATGGTTAACAGGTTTTGCATTTTTAAATTACAGTGTTGTAGAAGTTGTTAGAATTTGTCAGCTGTGAAGTTGAAGTATACAAACATCTTTCAAACAAAATTTGATTAGAGTTTGCTTTTTACTTGTAGAATAATAATAATGTGCACTTAATACAGCTGAAATATTCTGAAAGATAACATGCAGTATTCACATTAAAATGGTGTTTAAATGTTATAGTTAAACCACATTTGAAACATCGTATTAATTTAGGTAAAATGTAAAATTGTTATTTGTGTGTGTATATTTATTGATACCAAATATTTTTAATGAACCAAACACCTTAACAGGGATAAAGTTTCCATCTCTAATTCAGTTTGACTGTTATGGTATTTTGTCTCTTAGTTTTGGGGCGTGATTTCTTTTCACATTTGTGCATGAAATTTGAAACTTAGAGGAGACAAATCTGATAATGTGCATGCTGGTTTTAAAACATTGAAAAAAATTGATTCACACCACCAATTAAACTGAAAAATACAATATTAAATGCTTTTAAAAGCTTAAATGTGTCATGTACATGTTGCTCAGAAATCACCGACTGAAATATGTCAAACTGGATTTTTCCAAATACACTTTTGTCCGTCTTGCATTTAATTTTTCAATATTTGAACTAATATCTCAGATGTGTGTTTTTTCAACTTGAATCTGACATTTCTTGTGATTCTTGTTTTTGTGCTGCAAAAAGCACCCCTTTTTTCTGTGAGAATAAGAAAAGGAAAATCTAGTCAAACACTTAATCGAACACTACCATCTGTGTTACTGTAGTATGCATAAATGAGATCCACAGAACTATTTCAATTGTGAATTTTCCATCAAGTGACATTTTTCCTTAAAATTATGAATGACTGGAATTTTGTACAATATGTGTGTCAGTCTTCTTTTTTGACAGACGCACAGTAGCTCATATTTACACGGTTTTACATTCATGCATAATTTTCTCAAAATTCTCTTCCAACAAGAATAGAACCCTCACACTTTCACCTGTCAACTGCTGCAGTACCTGCGTTGCAATCATCTTACAAGTCATAGTTCTGAAAAAATCTTTTATTCACAATGTCAAATCCTTCATCGTTTAGATGACAGCCTTTAAATTGCTCCTCATAGTTGAGACTTATTAAATGATGCAAAGCTTTTTCGCTTACCATTTTCGTTGTCTCAGACACATCCAGTCTGTCTTTACTAAATGCATTTTGTGCAATATTGACTATTGATTATGTTAAGTATTGATGAATTGAACATTTGACCTTTTGCTTTGAGAGGTGTATGAGTCAGGGTGTTCTAATCGTTCACCGTCAGGACGTGTGTGATGAGGATCCAGGCCTGACTTATGAATGGTTCTTCGCTTGAAAAGCACTCTGACTAATGCACAGCAGCTCTATTATTTCACCCTGAGCATAACCAGCATGCTAAAAGCAGAGCCCACCACCCACCAATAAATGATGGCACAGAGGAAGGTCAGCGGGTCAATTTGCCTGCGTCCTGCTGCGATAGATGACAATTTAAATACATTTATATGTGCAAATGTGCAGGTAAAGATGAACTTAAATATTAGGTGACATTCAGTACACATTTTTCAAAGCACTACAATGCATTAAGAATGATTTTTTTAGTGAGACGTGGTACAAAAAAGACTTTTGTAAATTCTTTGTAAATGAATTAATTCTCTCTCATTATTCTATCTGTCTATCTTAATTCTGAAATACCTGAAGATATAAGCGTCTGACTTTTGTGACCCATTCTTAAAATAAATATAATAGATCGGAATAGGCCAAGATGGCAGGTAAAACTGCACCGTTATCTGAGCATTTGTCTCTGCTCAGTCAGTTTGTACAGTCAGACATCTCAGATCTCTGCTGAGAGAATGAGAGTGTTAGTTATGGCGTGACTAGAGCACCATTCCATTCAACCCTACCGTGATCAGCCCTTGAACAGTGTGAGCTCCACAGTTTGACTCCATTACCTGAAGCACCTGGGGGGTGGAGTCAGCCACATTTCCACCCACTCCAACGCATCCGGCTCCGAAGAGCCATCAGGGTAACACCCTGTCTTGTAGTATCAAGTAATATCACTCAATCAGCAGTTCATCAGTGCCCTCTTTCCCCTGTGTGTCGAGCTAGGCTGTGCCTGAGAAGAAGGATGGAGGGGGAGGTGATTGTCAGCTTGACCCCCATGCAGTGCACACAGTGGCTCGGTCGAGGCTTTGCCCGGGCTACGAGGGATCTGCTCTTCTAGTCTTTATTACGGACCTGATAAATGAGTCGGGCACTGGGCTGGATGGCCTCCCAGAGCTACACTGGCAGGCTGGCCACTTCTGTAATGCTGCTGAATGGTCAACTGGGGCACCGCTCAGCAGACAGTACTATTGGGAGGAATCTGGGTGCTTTTCCCCCTTACCTTCCATCTTCAGCAACGTGTACATTTATACACACACACAATCTTAAAAACTTAACTAGAAAGAAAATGCAATCTTTCGGTGACCCACTCTTTCCGTGATACAGTAACTAACCCACTTCAAGATCATTTGAAGTTGTTTCGTAGCTGCCGTATCTGAACATCTGTGTAATCGTGATGATCAATGACTTTGTCAGGCGTCCAGAGGCCAGATGGTAATGTACGAAGTTAAGATGTAGAGATGAGATTGAAATCACATGGTTAGACTTGATATGGATGATATGAAGGGATTCTGTAGTCCTGTGAGTGTCTTATTATATAATGTACATGTTTTAAAATCCTTTGGCATTTGTAGTCTAGCCTTTATGTTTGCTATTGACCTGGATATGCCATAGTCTATATCCTCCTCTAATTATTCTTCATGCTGGTTTGTAGAGCAACATCATGCACACATACACACACACACACACACACACACACACACACACACAAAAAAGCGTTCCTAAATTATTTAAG
Source organism: Triplophysa tibetana (assembly GCA_008369825.1). Taxonomy (NCBI): domain Eukaryota; kingdom Metazoa; phylum Chordata; class Actinopteri; order Cypriniformes; family Nemacheilidae; genus Triplophysa; species Triplophysa tibetana. The sequence goes on from CM017917.1 coordinate 12,034,373, forward strand.
GTAGAATGTTTTTTGCCATTTTTGCTTCTTTCTCCATTAGCCTTAATACGAATGGCAGACCTCGATGTAGCGCTCTCATCCTCTCAACCCCGAGAGGGTTGAGAATATTTTCCAGGGTTGTCTTTATGGTCTGTTTTAATCAAAGGCTGTGGCAGGAGCATCGGGTGTAATGTTGCTTTATGCGCCTGCCCTGCCCCTCCATTACTCAGCCAGCCCTGTTTTTTAAATCACATTCTAAAGTATTCTAGGACACACATTATGGCCCACAATTTAATTCAGGCTTGTCCTTCTGTAGAAAATGAATGGGTTGAAATTGGCGATGAGAGCGTGTTTTAAAGATTAAACCTCTTATTAGATAAATCCAGAGTCTTGTTTGAGCCGATTCCCCTCTCCAACCTCCAATGCCCCTCATATAAACGCACACACACATACGCTTACTTATCTGAATGAAAACATTGCAGAGGCTTTTATACAGTACACAGATACTAAAGCTTTTTAAAAAAATTGCATGTCAAAAACAGCATTTACTTTAGTGTTTGTACCAATGAGGACAAAAAGAGGTTTTGTTCAGTTTTGTCAGGGTTTTGTTTACTTTTGTGTACAAATTTGTCCACAAAACATGCTTGTTGTGTGTCAAGGAAAGAGGCAAGACGTTTGTATAGATTAAATGGATATTTCTCCCCAAAGTGAAAATTCCGTCATCATTTACTCACTCTCTTGTCATTTCAAATCTGTATGACTTTCTTTCTTCTGTAAAACACAAAGGAAGATATTTCTGTGGGTTAACAAAACCGTTGGACATAAAACCAATGAGAGTCAATGGGTACAAAATAAATAAATAAATAATTTAAATAAAACAGCTGTCAGATATCATGTTATGTAAGATTTGTAAGATGGTAGTAAAACGTCCCGAGATGTTCTGCGTAACATCCAGCATTTCATCCCTCACTTTGAGGTGAAGTTTCCTGTGAGTGTATTCAGGCCCAGACGTAAAGTACGTCTCTGCCGCCGTTCCAAACTCAACTGAAGAGCTCCAAATGTTTTGAACTGCTGATAAACGACAAAGTCTCTCTCTATTCCTCCCCCTCCTCCCCCTCTGCCTGTCTCTTCTGCCGAGGAAAAGCAATTTGCTCTTGGTGATCCGATGCAATCAGTTTTGCTTCATGGCTTTTGAGGGGGAAAATAAACAGAAAGGGAAAAAACTTCAGAAAGAGGACATTGCTATTAATTAAGCCGCATGAGTTGTGAGGATCGAGTGACGGAACTGAAAATATTCAACACCTGTTTAGTGATTAGCGGTGATTAACCTATTGCAATGTGCTTTAGACTCTCATCAAGAGCTATTCAGTGCATGCAGACCTTCCTTCAACCCTCCTTTTCAGAACTCTTGCTTGAAAATGAGTGTTATTGTGTCTGCGCCTCTGCCCCTCCTTTAGGACAGAAGTTGTGAATCAGGCTTTGCTTTGACAGTTCCCAGGTGCGAAGGGGATGGTGAAGCTGTATCGTTCTCTCTCTCTCTGCCAAAACAGTCTCTGAGGCATGCCTGATGTTTCCACAGCCCTGTGAAGTGTGCATCCCAATCGTTTTTTCCAGAGCGCCTCTTCTCTAGGGTTGTGTTTGCTCTTCTCGCCGGCCCTTTTCCATTTTGCCATGTGTATATATGTTTTTCGCCTCTCGCGCTCTCTCCACATCTCACACGAAGGCTCGTGTGATGCGCTTAACATCTGCGGTGCTCAAAGGCACCTGCTTGCCCTTTCAGCCTCTATATTCCGACAAGCTTCCACTTTATTTGAACTGCCATTTTTTGAAGCTCTAACTGTATGTTATTGAACCGAAAGCTCAGTTTGTCACACGATTATGCAATTTTACAACAGGGCAGGTTTGGCTACCTCCCAGTGTGTCAATAATATACTTCTGAGCCTATTTACGCATTTAGATTTCGGCTCAAATGCAATGCTGGGGATCCACCTAAACGAGTCAGTTGATGTCGGAGATATTCTTAAGTGGGCTGAGGGACATTAGCAGCACGCTGTTTATGTGTACCTTACAGGGCTTTCAACCGAGTGCTGGAGAGGGGATGACGAAACTGGTGGAGATTCATTGTGAATCAATTGGCCAATCTCCCATGCCATCGGCGGATGTCCACCTCTGTGGAGCTATTGTCTGACCAGCTTCATTTAGCTTATAGCAGTGATATATAACGTTCCTAAATATGCAGGATTTCTCAGTGCAGGAGTTTAACAGAAACAGAAGGCGGATGTTGTTTCTGATGTGTTTCAAAGATGTGCGTTTGTAGTTATTTCTGGTGAAGAAAACTGAATTGGAGTCGTTTTATTGTGTATATTTTAAGCCTTAATTTATTAAATGATTATAGGAGAATTGTTACTACTTTAATCACAAAATCGAGTGTGGACGCCACATTAAAGAATATTTACATTTAGTCAAAGGAACATTTAGTCATTTAGGAGATGCTTTTATGCAAATAATACAAGCAATTTTAAGCAAGAAAATGGAAACAATGCCAAATGCGCTATGAAGCTGGTCTCAGTTAACTCAGATCACAGTTATATAAATACATGCGCTGTTTTGGAAGAGTGTCAAAGAAAGAGTGAAAAGAATCGAAACAGAAATAAGTTTCAGTATTACTGGGTGAGGTGTTGACGAAATGTATTCTTGAAAATGGCTTAAGATTCCGCTGATCTTGGGGAGAATATACCGCCGTGAAAGAAAATTAAGAGACCATTTTAAAATGATTTTTCAAAAATAAAAAATGTTTCATTCTATGAACTACCAACAATACAATACATACAAAATACAATAAAATACATATATATATAAAATATATACAAAAAAATATATTTGCATTTATTAGCAGAAAGTGGAGAAACAGTTCAAAATAACTGCTCTGTATTTTTTCGGACCTCAAATACTGCAAATAAAAAAAGTTCATATCAACTTTTAGCAACACAATAGAAATATCTGTACTTGTATTTATGGAAGAGTTCTAAATATTTTTTTATGTGATAACCTTGATTTTCATGTTTGTTGTCATGCTGTCAGTCTTTCACATTGATGTTGAATGACTTTGACACTCCTGAGGTTTGATTTTGTTGAAATTCTACAGATACTGGACTTGAATAGTAATAGACAAATAGACAATACATCTAGAAATGCTAATTACATAAAAAAATCTCATTATTTTTTCCATGGCTGTGTTTTTAAAGGCACAATATGTGCCAACAATTTAATTGGCAAAAAAGCTGACATATTATTCATCTTGAATTTTTTAAACCTCTGTTTTGCCCTGATTTTTCGTGGTAAAAGTTAATGGATAGCCAAAGATGAAATGACAGGCGACACAATGAAGAGGGGCATTACACTGGTTAAATCTGTGTATTCCTTTTTATTTCAACATTGGATGCGGTTGAACAAAATATACAGTTTAACAATGTACTAGCTGTCACTGTAAAATCTCACATATTGTGCCTTAAAATGAATTAATCTCAAACCCCAGTGTGCAGTTTCCAACGGTTTAAAGTTCCTATTTGTCAGGTTCACCAAATATGAAGTGTAAGTGTGTTGTGTTGCTTTTGAAAGTTAAATATAGCCGGAGCAGGTTGGGTTCGATTCAAACAATACATAAGTACTCTCTTCACACAGGTCTATAGAATATTGTGCATTTTTAGCAAGCAGAGAAAGGCCTTACTGTTAACCATATTTTGGTGGGCAAAAAGAGATTGTTGCTCTCTTCATTTGCTCTGATATCTGCAAAACTTGCCCTTACCTGGCCTTACCTCATAATTATTCACACTGATATACTTTGGCTGTTCTCTACTAGAAAAATTCCACATTGTTATAATATACACGCTTTGGAATACTTTACGTATTGAGATCTTCATCGTAGTCGACAGGCTCTCCACCACCGCTGAGTGCGCATGTATGTGTCTTCGAATCGATCTGTTAGTCAGAGGAGAGCAAACGGTGAATCAGCCGATGGTGGATTGGCAGACTGTGTACGCCTGGTTAATTGGGCCTGGCGTCTGTGGTGCATGCAGAACCACAGGCTCTCCACCACAATTACGCGTCAGACAACCTTTCAGTCCCTTCGTTGTGTTTGAAGTGCCAGCTCCCATCTAGAATATACTTCATCTAGAGCGTTCCTCAGCAGGGCACGGCGGTCGGGGAGATGGCAGATAATCACCACAGGAACACATGGATCGGAGCAGGAGTGCATCCTTGGTTTCTTCACATCAAGGCGTTGAGCAGAACATCTCATGTCATGCAATGTATTTATGTGGACAGCATTGTAGCCGCCCGATCCGGGGGAAGAATAGCAATGATGTGTTGATCTACTCCATCAAATTATAACTTCGGGAGATGTCTTATAGAAGTTGCCAAAACAAATCTCCATAAGTTGTCTTTCGCTGGGATTTCAAAATGTTGGCTCATCTGCGCGGCACGAGTGATATATTATTTGTTGTATCTTACTTGAGGGAGGAAGAGGGAGGGGGGATTCGAATTAAGCTAGCAAGGGCGATGGCAGTCCTCAGAGTAATTTCCCTCCCATCACATTTAGCATTTACCATAAAGTCGCTCATTCTCCATAAAAGACTGATTGATGGCTTGCCAGGGATTGTGCCTAGCATGCACCCCCGGTGCTTAAGGATATTCAAATCGCTCCGTGCCCTTGCTTTTACAGGCCTCACATGAGCTGAATGATTTAAAGGGGGTAACAAGATGTGCTTCAGGGCGCAAAATATTGAACGCCATCAACGATACAGTAAGGGAATAAAATGCCTGTCAGTTAAAGCAAGTCATAAGATCGGTGGTGAAACCTTCTTCTGTTGTCCATCAGGCTTATGAATAAAATGATATTGCATTTTAGTGTTTTATATATGGTTTTGTGAAAATGTGTGCTCGCAATAGGCCAAAAGTAAAGGCGACAGCCTAACTACTGTGTGTAAGTTTTAAATGGATAATTGCAACCAATTCGATACCTAAAAAGCTTTTTTATATTTAGAAGCTTAAATTAACGTGTAAAATTGCAATGTGGAGATTTTAGTGGCATCTAGTGGTGAAGTTGCAAACTGCAACCCATGACTCACTCCACCCTTGCCTTTCGAAGCACCCCAGTGGCTCTTACAGCTCAAAGATGTAATCGCGTTTTCGCATCTTTGTCGAAGGAGATATCGTATTTACGAAACGCGCTCTTGTAGAGCAGTTTGTCCGTTTCAGGCTACTGTAGAAAAAACATGGTGAATTCAATGCAAGGGGAGCCACGGTGTATGTGGATAGAAATAGCTTACTCTAAGGTAATAAAAAGATAACGCTTCATTATGTTAGGGGTTTATACACCTCTGAAGACATATTTATGAAAATGATATTGCATTACGGACAGTAGAGCCACCTAAATATTAAACACATCACCTTTACATAGTTTGTTTTTACAATACTCTCTTCTCGCTTGTGTAGTTCTTTTATAGCTCTATTGTTCATGTCTTCCCATTTATTTTGTCTCAATGCAAAGACTGTGCCAGGCGTGGCTAACGTCATGAATATTAATGCCCCTTTTGTCCTTACTGATTTGCTGGCAGGGAGATTATTGTTTATATACTTGCATGTTTGTTCAGTCCAATGCTAAACTTATCCTTATGCTACCTTTGCTTTTGTTTAACCTTAAAGTAGTCTAACTGCAACATGGCAAACGAAATGTAAATACAGTTATCATGTCTAAAAAAAAGAAATCGCAATAAAAAATGTGTAATTTGGTTTTAGAGTTACAATGGTTGCTGTATCTGTTTCTGAAATTATGTGAAAAGCTGATTCATCTTCAGAACTGCATTCACAACCCTTTGAATCAGGCACATTGTAATACATTGGTCTATTTTTGTTCGTCTATAAGGCAAAGGGTTATTTTCGTCCAAACGTCATAACGAGTGTCCTGATGCAGATTGTGCAGTGGAAAGAACTCGTCCTGCAGAGCTCAAGATAATGAACTTAGCCCATGTGCAAAGCTCATGTCAGACCCTTAAGAGCTCCAGACATCGGCATAATCAAGATGAATCATGCAAATTCACTGTGTTTGTGCAAGACTCGGTCGCTATGAATCACTCCGCTCATTATTTACCTTTACTCTGTTGTCGAAAACAACGCCACGTCGCACCGAAAGCTAAACAGATGTTCTGGAGGGTACAGAGATGCTAAAAAAGACAAATAACCAGACGTTTGTTTCAACATTAATCACACAAAAAGATCACATTTTACGTAAAGAAATAAAACAAAGACATCGGAGGAAACGATAAGGCTAAGCGCTGAAGTAAAGATGCCCATTTGCTTTTTATTCAAGGCTTTAATCTGTCAATTTTTCACTGGTTTTTCTCCTGCTGAGGCGCCGGCAACGGGAAGCGTTGTGGCACAGAAGCGCTAACAGGCCTGGTCACAGTGTTCTGACTGCCCGTTATGATTCTAATGATTAGAGCTGAACATGTCTTTTGTTTGCAAGTGACAGAAGTTTTTGCTGGAAATTCGCTGCGCTCAGAATAGATGGTATGTAGGAGAGAGCAGGAAATGGGTGAATGGCATTATTTGCTCCATACTGAGGACACATTACCTCGGCAGGCATTGCGGTCTGTAAGGACCAGATGCCAGACTGGAATAGAGTGAATGTTCTGCACTGTACAGCCAGCTGCAGCAAGGCAGAACCTGATTGGAGCCATTTTACTTGAGAGCACTTGTTCATTAATTGATTGATCCATTCAAACGCAGACGTTCATTACAGGCCCTTTTCCCACTTCCTCTGTGCATGTTTGAGAGGGACGTGCGGGTTCTGAAGTCAGTCATTGGAACGTAAGGAAGGAAGATGAGTAGGGAACTTATAAATTATACAGTAATAGACACATTTGGGTGATTATATTGTATTGAAATGAAGAGTTCATGTGCAACTCAGTTTTTAAAAATTTTCAATAGTCATGATTTTATTGTGCATTCCAAGTTATATCAGTCAAACTGCAGTTGGGTTGTTTTGATTAAGTAATAATAACAACAACAAAAACAGCTTACCAACACAATAAAGCACAATAAAACATCATAATACAATAAAAAACGTCATTTTTTGATTATCTGTATTTGCAAAAGATTCAAATATTCTTCACTCGTTTTTAATTTAATATTGTGATCCACAATGGATGATTGTATTGTAGTCTATTAAAGTCATTCATAGTTTACTCAAATATGAAAATGATTTTATAATTCTCTACTCGCCCTCAAGCCATACCAAGATATATGGCTACCTTTCCTCACTTTATTCAGATGAATGAAACATTTTAGTTAAAATTCTGTCATGACTCAACATTTTGAAGCTCTTAAAGACACATATATTTGTCATAAAAGTTATACAGCCTGCTCTAGCCTGCACTTAAAAAAATATTGGGTTTTTTCAACCCGGCGTTGGGTTAAATTAACCCAGAAAATGTTTATATTTGACCCAACAATAGGTTGATTTAACCCGACTGTCTTCGAAAGCAAAACAATGGGTTTGGGAGGAAAAAACTATGAATATTTTGAATTTAAGCAAATTTGAAGTCAAAACTAATGTATGTCAGCGCTAACACAAAATGTGGCAGAATGTCTGTAACTTCAAATCTCCTTGCAAGTCCAATTACAAAGTATCACAAGATAAGCAAAATTGATGGCATTGTAATACAAATTCTTTATTGTTGCTTTATATATTCATATCATAAACATTTTGGGGTTTATTTTATGTTAAAATCTTACAACTGTATAATCAAAGATGAAGATGTATATATTTTTTTCTGTATTTAGGATCTTGTATAAAACGACCCTTAAATTCTTTCAACGGAGAACGAAACCAAAATGGCCGATGCTTGAGCTGATAGATCCAGAATGCAGAGAACACATCACGGCTCCTACAGGCTTTTAATGATTCGAGAGAGACCAGTGATGGTCAGGTTGATTATCTTTGTCGTCACATGCTGTTCAAGTTCCATTGTGTTTGTGGCCAGCAGCTCTGGGTTTTGATCTCCAATGTAATGACCTACAGTTCCAAGACTTGTCAGCTTCTATTCATGAGCAGTGAGCTGCTCCAATCGATGTTTTCTCTCCGCTCTTCAAAACACACCATTATAAAGAAATGAATTCTCAGTATTAGTTGTTGAGGAATTGTAAAGTGCCATTCGGTACAGCGGTACAATATGATGATGTTGGGCACTAATCACGACATTAAGATTAATCTCAGTGTTTGCCATTTATATTTCATTTTTTCAGTCTTGGCGAAGGTGTAATTAATTCCTAGCTGGTGAACAGCAGGCTGTGGTGGTATTTCCTCTGGGTGTAGTTGCCCTTCTGTGGAGACCATTCATGTTCCACAGAAATCTCTGATGTTTAGCCTTTGGGAAGTTCAGCATAGAGGCAGCTATATAGATGCTGCATATTGATGGACCCAAACCACCTCTTGTGTACAGTGAGAGCGTAGTGCGGTTCTAGCGACTGATCGGATTATAATGTACCTGTAAGGCTGATTCAAATAAGAATCAATATCCAGAGTCCACATAATCCAGTCAAAGTTGTATGAATGGTGTGGTTTCTGAATATGCGGGCTCGTGATGGAATTAAAAGGGAAAATTTTGAATAGTGGGGTTAGCATCTCTTTGCACTTTGTTTCGTGTTTGCTGATGCAATGATATTGAACAGCATGCAATGTATCAGGTTGACAGCAATGAATGTGATCCATTTAGTTCCGGGGACATTGCTCTTAATAAAATCTGTGAGGGTGATGCATCTTTTCTCACAATATGCCACTGACACAAAAAATATGGAACGGCATTATTAAAAATGTCACTATTAAGAATAACAGAGGGGAAGAGTGTGCAGTCAAGAGAGACGAGAGAATAACGTTTTCATATTTTTTAAATGTCCTTGAATTCGCATGCTTAGGATTTTTTTGGCACTGTTTCGGAGAGTTTATAATTAGTCTGTATTGTGAAAAATGTCTTCAGACCCAAATCAGTAATCAAAAATGTATTTGAAATGAAAATGTGACGAGTCAAATATGGGTCTTACTAACCTATTAAAACTTGATTTGCATGAGCCTCACTTTTTTAGACTACATGAACCAATTAATGTATATTTTATATAATGCATATATACATGTACATTTTATTTTGCTCATAGAATGATTACATGTGTGTGTTTATACTGTACATGTATATTTGGGTAGTTGACAAAAAATGTGTAAATGTGCCCTATGATAAATCTCGTTCATGTTATTTTATATACTAAAAATATATTTGTGTGTATGTATATATATTTTTTAGACTCCTATATATCTGTCTAGATTTACTTACGCTACAATGAACTGCAGCTAATTTCTATAAAAAATTGTTGTGCAATTCTACAGCATTCCCCTGCTTGCTTAGTGAACAAAACCTTTTTTCACAAACCAAAGGAAGACGTTTCCAATGCTGATTGACACATCCCTGTCTCTGAATAAATCAGCCATATTCAAGCGGTGTTATACATTTTGACTGACATGCAATCACTCATGAGTTAAATAAAGGAAGACGTTGAGGGTATGCAGGCAGTATGTAGAACGCTTTATACGCACAGCCCCCTCCTCCCCCACAATGCTTCGCTTGGTTCTTTTCCACCCTCCTTCCACATCATGACGCTGCATCACAGTTAGATGTTTTCATATTAACATTAACGAGATGCCCGAGATATTCAATGCATGAACAAGTACGGTTCATGTCTGGCGCGCCTCGCTGCCGTGTTGTGTTTTTTAAAATCCTATTACTGTCGGGGTACAGCTTTTCCATACGTCAGCTTAAATATGACTCACTCTGACAGCGCGGCGTAGCAAAAACGCAGAAATAATTACGGCACAAAGCTCTTGATGGAAATGCTCTGATTATAGGGGGTAATGTGTGTTCACACAAATTTTCATTTGCCGATGCGGAGAGCTGGGCTCGTGACGGCGTTGTAGGTTGGGATTAAAGGAGGCACGGAGCTGACCTCAGGCAGTCTGTGAAAATGCAGGGGCTGAACAGTTCAGCTCACAGGGAAATTGGCCAGCTCGCTCCAGAACCCCCCAGGCCTGCCCCAGTAGGACCTCCATTAAACAATGTGTCCGTTGTCAACCCTTAGCTGTCTCCACAGAGACCCCGCCAAACCCAATCTAGCTCCCCTCATACGGGTTTAACCAGTCACAAAGGGGGGTGAGTGATGGCAGCGGTTGTGTCAAGTAAATACTATACTGGATGAGTCTTGTCAGTTTAGTGGTCTGTATTATTTGTGCAGTTTGCTTTATTGCCGTCTCATGGGTTTGTTCTGACAGATATGGTTCTGTAAATGTCATGCACACCAATCTGATGTCTAGTCTAGTCTTGTCTATAGGCCTACCGAGTATTAAACTGGCCATTACAATCAGTCATTACACAATTTGTGTCCACAGAAAATACGAAGCAAACTCAGCAAATTCCCACATTCCCAAGTGAAGCACATCCTCTGTTCCCATGTATGTATTTTGCTAGTTTTGTAGAGTGTTGTACTCTCGGTTTCACTGTTTAAATCCTTTCTGCAGATTTTCTTTCACAGCCATTTTGTTCTTCTTTTGAGCTGCTTTAATGAGAGGAGAAGTGAAATCTTCACTGGGTTTGTAAAGCTCTGTGGCTCAGGAGTGGAACAGGCCATTACAGTATGATGACTGCGTGGATCTGAGGATTAATTTGAGATTGGATGAGAACTCCTATCACGAAGACCAGGAATAAAGCTGTATCACATGTGAGAACAGTCAAGGCTATGGGAGAGACAGGATTCGTTTTGACAGTTCAACTAGGAAACATTAAAGAGACAGATCGTCATGAGTCTAGGAACTGGGGTTATATATCGCACTCTGTTTTTCACAGAATTTTAAGGTTTGGTTACCACAATACCATCTCACACACATGCACTGCAATGGCAAGATTTGTTTTTTTGTTAACCCACACTACATTATTATAGTGGAGAGGTATAATATGCAGTTTACCTGAGATTAAAATTTTAACAGAACACCCCCGTTGCATAAACTTCTATACAGCACACCATAAGTTCAGAACCTTCTCCTTGCAGTCAAAAGAATGACTCAGAGAAAGTAAAACACGGCCTTTCTCTAAATATTTAATACCTTTGCTTTCTGCACTGTGTTCTCACATACGCACAGTCTCTGCACGGTTACATGCCGCTCTGCATTGGTGACGCTGAATGTATCAGACTGCGTTAAAAGCATTCAGTAGCTGTCACTAAGTGTTTTGCCTTTGTGCGGGCACACATTTGCTTATGTGGTGCTTCCCCCGGTGTGCTCTGTCCTTGTACATGCAAGAGGATGAGACAAAGCTTGTCTTTCACAGAGGATGATGTGGAGATGGACTGGAGCACATGGCTTTGAATCGGCTTAGATGGGATGGAGAAAAAGAGGTGACACCTTCCCCTTTAAGACATTTTTTAATGGCCCAGAATTCCTGTCGCTAAAAAGAATCGTAAAGATAATGAACCATTAACAGTGTTTTATGGCTTTAAGACAGGTTATAGGTAGACGCAATGGATGACGGAAGACATTTGACACATCCACAGTAAATGTCCTGTGTTTGTGTATCTGAATTGAAAGTGGGCAGAGCTGCTCCTTGTGACATCACAAATATTTACACTTACACATTTGCAAAATGCTCTATTTCACACATTAAGTGTTTTAATATAGTTAAAATATAGTTTTTTTACTTTTATTCTTTGCGTGTCAAAAAAGCACAGTTGAGTACACTTAGGTTGCTTTCACACTTGAAGTTTAGTTCGGAGTGTGACTCGGCTCACATAAAACATCGCTAATATGAAAGCTGTCAAGCGAACCCGGGAGAGCACCTGGCTACCGAACCCGAGACTACCTGAAGGAGGTGGTCTGAGTTCAATTGCTCTCGATCTGTGGCGGGGTTTGCATGAATATGAAAGCAACACGGACCAGTCAGCAGACTGAGACAGCTGATGAGATGGGTCTCGGCCCACTTTTCTCTCCTTGCTCTCCTGTGGTGGTGCCACATGCTTTTTTGGAAGAGTTGTCCAATAAGGGACTAAGAATAGTTGTTACAAAACAGTTTTATATGTTCGAAAAACAAATCTGAAACCTGTGCGATCGCTCGAGGAGTGTGGCAAGTTGACCATGTTAAGCATGAGAAGACAGCACGTTTAACTTTGTAAAGAATGCATGAAACACTGTTACATGGCCGCTTTAACAATATTAGGCCCCAAAATCTTGTGATTTGGTAATATAAAAGGAGTATTTATTAGATCTGTGATTGCGCATGTAACGGAGGAATTCCTAGCGCTGTTATGACTGCTTTAAACACTTCATGAGGTCTTCGTGAGTAACCGGCTTGCTAAAAATACCCTCATGTGAGCAGGCATTCACTGAGCATCTATAACCCATCCCGCACTGTGCGCACAGCGTTGTTTTGGATGTCCGTAAGTTCCGTTTTGAAATATAAATGAATCATAAAAGCTGTCCAATCACGTTGCGACTTTACATGTTAGCTGTTAGGTTCGATATCTTTAGGTTCCCTGTTCAACGGCAAGTCTGAACACTAAGCGAATCAGAACTAAATTATTATTTTTATTTTTTGGTACGGACCAAAAGAACCGAAATAGAAATGTGAACTTAGTTTATCTTTAAAAAAACCAAAGACGAAATTTTTGTATATTAAGTACAAAAATAACGCACTTTAAATACATTTAAGTGTATATTAAAGTGCACTTTTTTCACCTGGAAAAACCACTTACAGTTTTTTCAAGCTATATATTTTTTATCAGTATGTGTTCCCTTGGAATCGAACCCATGATGACCCTTGTGTCGCTACCAATTGACATACAGGAACTTGTTCAAAGCACACAATGTGACATAATGTCTCAATAAAAAAACGTAGTATGAAATTATACTGACAGACATGAAATGTCTTGTCAGGCGTTTACATTTTTATACGTTTTACCTTGAAATACCACATAACCAAAAGCTGAAAATGATGAGCAAATCTCAATTAAAATTGATCATTGCTCCCATCACACTTCTTGATGTTGTAAGGTGGAGGAAACTGCCAGACTGCCCTTCTTGACTGGGCAGGTTTTAATCAATTTGTGAAAGTCAAAGAGCAATCTTACGGAAGAGAATGAACCAGTGCCTTTGAAAGTATTTCACAGGCAACTTTGTAATGGCTCATCTTTCTATAAAATAGTCTTCGTTCTTTGGCATGTATTAATACACAGTCACATACTGTGGAACTCGAGACGACATAGAAATTGTCCTTGACCTCAGTCTTCGCTTGGGTTTTGATTTGCTTTATCATAATTATGAAGCGCCTCCGTCTTTTACTTAATGGAGGGATTTGTTGGTGAAGCAAATGAGCCGGAGAGCAGTCTGGTTGGACATCAGCCATTCACTTTCAATTAACAATCTCTTACGTTTGTCATAACTGCCATTCTTACAATTCCTATTACAAGACTGCCACACATTTTGAAAATAGACTGCTGCTCTCTTTTTTCTATATTTTCCTTGTTGGAATTTTCTGTCGGCATGTCTTCCTCATAAAGTATGTGTGTACCTGTCAGGCATTTATCAGCAACTGCATGCGGTTTCGGACCAGCGTTAGGGAATAATGTTTGGGAGTTACATTGTCAAGTTGCCTCACAACAAATGCATTGTTGAAAATTCATTAAAATCTTCAGCCTGGTTCTCTTTCTAATCTGTGGAGAATGGATGTGCTCATGAGAGATAAGTGAGCTTGATGAAGTGTACACTACCTGCTGAGCTGCTTTTGGCCCTGGACCAGCAGCTTCTTGTTTTTCTGCAGGGAGCTTTAGGTGAAGGCAGGAGAGATAGCTGTGTGTTGGGCTCTCTCTCCCTCTATCTCTGTTTCTGTCTCTTTTTTCTTGCCCTCCATGAGCTCCTCTCAGACAGGGTGAGTACAAATCTCCTCAGCTTGGCTTAATCCAGCGGTGTTGACAGTACGAGTAAATAAAAAGATACGTGCAAACCCGGCACATCCTCTTCTAAACTCTGTCTGCTCTTTAGTTTCGATTCTTCTGAGAATCATCCTTTATAGATCGGCTTTTGGGGATTTCTTCATTCTGTATGTTTTAATCCTTAAGTGTTTATATAAATGGTAAGTCATTTTGCATCGAAGGTTATGCAACTGGCATCGAGTGGCAAAAGTAAGGTGTTTGCAGACAGGCTTTTGTCTACACCCTATTTCAACTCCATTCAAGCCTATTCGCTCAAACGATGAAGCGTATTACTAATTTATTTAGAGCTTGACAGTAAGAAGTAACTCTTGTGGTAATGGGTGAGCATACCTTTCAAGAAAGCAATTTCAGAATCTCAGTTGAATCCCAACCACTCCAGGAAAATCTTTTTGTGTTTCCCTGAGTTTCTATAGCATTTTTCTTTCTTTCTTCCTTTCTTTCTTTCTTTCTTTCTTTCTTTCTCAGAACATGTTTTAACTCCTCAGCTTAACTCCATCCCTTCCTCTCTCGACCTCTTCACCTCTCTTCCGTGGCCTTCAAATGCAAGCATCTGAAGCCGTTGACAAATTAGCAGTTCCCTGGCCCCTGGCCTAGCCTTCCTGCTCTTAAGCCTGTGTAGTCCACGCAGTATTGGTTCCTCCTGTAGCCCTACTTCTCCACCCTACACAACCATTTCACCCTCTGACCCCACTCAGAGTGGAGGATTATCACAGCGCGTGGGGGGAATACCCGAGCGAGCCGATGACCTTGCGAGCAAAACTTTGTTGCGGTCCGTATTCTAGCTTTCATTGAATGTCGGCTTACGTTTGACGCTGCTACGTGTGTAGGCTTGTGTTTTAAAGTCTGTGAAGCAGTTTATATTCTGAAGGCTAACAGCTGCCAGAGATACGGATTAGTGCTTCTTTGCTGAGCTGTAGTTTATCCCTGACAGTGGTCTTGTCCCATAAAACTCCACCCCTGCTGAGGTGCACGCTGTGTGATCTAACAATGGACAAGCATATACGTCGAACACTTGAGTTTTTAAGCGGTAGATAAACCACATGAATTCACAATAGCCTGAACTAGCCTAAGTTGAAACTTGAAAAAAGGTGCATGTGCACCCTCTTTCTTCTCATCTCTGAAAGCACTGCGTGATAAAAGAGAAAGGCATGCAACGCTTACTCAGCTCGCCAGCGCTGTCCTCATAACGTCATTTAAATTAATGGCTTCTCGAAGAATTAAGGTAGTTATGTCAAAAGGCTCCAAACATTGCAGGTTGGTATGTATAGCAATTACCCAGACAGTGTCTAAGGTATTTTATGTTTAAATAAATCTCAGACCCTCTCACCTCAGGCACTTGTCCAGTTGTAAATGAAGAATAAGATGCAGTCAGAGGAAAGTGCCCCTAGGGAGCACAAAGAACTATGTGGATGGTCGAGTGCTGATGTAACAAATACTACATCTGGCCCAGAGGATGGAGTTGATAAACTGTTATAGAGTTCATGAGAGTCAAATGCGGTCTGAGTTTCCGAGCCAGAGCGTTATCAGAACAGAACAATAGGAAAGGCATGATGAAACTAATGAACTGGAGGTTTGTATCATTGTGTGGGAAGTCTTGTGTTCCTGTGAATTAGAGCAACTGTAAGAATGCTTCTGTACTATCAGCGGTTTCCCAGGGCTAGAGCCAGTGCTTGACCTTTAAGATGAAACTGAGCGACTGTTAATTCCTTTGTGGTGTCAGTGCTGGCCACAGAGAGAAAGTTAACCCGAGGCCCCGTCAGCTCTAACCCCATTATTCTACCAATCACTAGAAGCTGTTCATTTAATAAGGACAGGATAGAAGGGAGGGATGCCACGTGCAATGTATGAGGGCAACTGCCGTGGGCAGAGAAAATGAAAAAAAGCTTACCAATATGTCCACATACTAGTAAATATTGTGTTTTGTAAGTTTGCCTCAAATGCACTTTTAAATACGCCAATGAATAGTTCACCCAAAATGAATTTCTCACATCATTTATTCATCCTCATGTTTTTTAAAACCTGTAAATGCCTTTTTTCTGAGTGACACAAAAGATGCGAGAAATACTGTATGTCAGCGGTTTTGTGTCCATTCAATGGAAGTCAATGTGGGCCAGTGTTTTATGGTTGCCATCGTCTTCAAAAGAATTTCTTTTGTTTTCTGCAGAAGTAGGAAACTATATGAGTGTTATGTTACAGTGGATGCTGATCTTTACCTGGGTTGAGTCAGATAACAACAAGCTTCAATGTATCACTATAATAATTATTTTAGTCACTTATGTAACCTCTAAATAAATAAGCAAACTCTGTATTTACAGAACAGATTTGAAAAGGAGTCACAGCTGTATCATCTCAAGTGTCTTTACGGACTTTATGAATACAAACTCTCACTTTCTTCTAAGCCCTCAAACCTAGTCAAAGTTCTTTGGTCGTTCTAGTGGCTGACTGCAAAATCCATCTCAGGACTCTACTTATATTTACAGTTGCTGCCATAAAGCAATAAAGGTATTATGAAAACAGCTGGAGTCTCCATAGGTGCCATTGCTGAAGCAGAATATTTAAATATATTTTTTACATAAAAACAACTGAATATCCCGCCTGCCATGGGCCTATAAATACATGTCCCCAGAGTACTTCATATGCAAAGCACATAACAGGTATTTTGTCAAGTGCTGGCATAGAAATAGTTGCAAATTGGACATTGGAAGGCACGCAAGTTTGAGAGTGCTGATGCAATGTGAATTTCTTCATCCTGCATGTGACATTCATTTGGGTATGCTTTTCAGCATGTGGCATAAAAATAAGCATTATCCATCAGCCAACATGTTTGTACAGATTGCGGTTTCTGGATCTATTATCTACTAGTGTCTGCAAGATGTTCAGGGTCGAAGCTCATCAGAACGCCAGCGTTCGCTTTCCTTATAACACAAACTCTCTTTATGTGGGCACTTCTGATGTTACGCCGCTGCTCCGAATGCTCGTGTGTGTTCGATGGAAGATGGCTGCATAAAAATGATCATATGGACTCATTGATGAGACACAAGCTGAAGTCTTAGTACAAAAGGCTTCTAGATCCATTCTTACGTAAATTACTGCATTGAATTGAATTTCCCGAGGACGGTTTTTACGAATGATTTACACACAAAAATTCACACTGCTTATTTTTCACATCCAAATTGTATATAAACTGTATTTATTGTAGCAAATGCACGCAAGCCCGTCTGGAAATGAGATTGTTCCACATTAGCATCCTTTCTATTGATTCGATTGCAGGGTATAATAAAATATATCATGGGACTCTTGCACTGTTATGTTGAGGTTGATTTATTTGACATCATAAACGTTCCTATTATGTAAAATGCTGTTATGATGCTGAAACACATTATGTTTGTCAAGGCAAATGTTTTTTCCAATGGCGCTGGTTCATGTGAGCTTTGAAGGCCAAGTTGTCTTTGTATTTCATGCTACATTTCTTGTCATCTGGCACACAGCACATTTAACCCTCAGCTCAGTGCTAAAGGGAGGACGGAGCGGAATAATGGCTGTTTTTACACACTTGCATTCAAACGGCAATTAGCCTGCATTTCACGCCACATTAGTTCCATGCTTACACAGGAGTGTGGGGGGGACATGCAGTCCACCCGGACTGGGGGGGCAAACAGCGTTATCAATTCCCCATTACAATGTAATTTGTCTGAGAACGCGACTCGCCTTTTTCTTTTCATCTGTTACACCTAAAAAGGAAATTGAGGGCTGGTACTCTGCCATAATGTTTTCTTTTATAAGGTCTGATATGAACTTAGACGTGGTTTACTCTATTTCGTAAATCCTAACTCTCATCTTGTTTCATGTTCAACTGAGTGAAGTGCTGGTAGCTTAATGTGATCAATACGGTGTCAACACGAGCTCCTCGCGGCATTCAGCATATTTACTTTTAAATCCTGGTTATTACTTGTGACCCCCCAGAACAAGGTTGTCATCTGATAGTGGCTATCCTTAAAGATTTAGATTGATGTTTTGATTACCGCTCAAACTGGATGGAGGAAAGGGTGAAGTAGGGCTTTGGCTATGGTCTCAGAGGCTTGTGGGCTGGTTCAATGACTTTCAAGGTAAAGCTGGCTTTTGATCTCCATTTGTCGTGCTGGCCTCAAGTTGGCCCTCAGATCAAAGCGTGTGGTTTCAGAGCAGCTGTGGATTGGTATATAGGAAAGAGGAGGACGGGTTTGAGGGTGGGCAGGGAGACAGACATAGAAATAACTCCATTGTATCAGTGAACCCTTTGAACTGGGGATCAACCCACATAAGGTGGTGGCAGTGGTGAGTGCAATGATCATATGCCATCGCTGTCTTTTGTGAAAGAGGATAACAATTGAAGACCCCATGAATTTATATGGCGAGTATTGACACATTTGTATTGATGCAGAAAGTGCAGGCGGGGCATTTCGGGAGGTGTTTTTCTAAGGACCCAATTGGTTTTAGGTTTCTCAAAGCCAGATTAGAGGAGTAGTTTACTTCATAATTTGCCCCCATTCCCTTTCCATAGTAATTTTATTCCTACAATGGAAAGCCAATGGGGCAAATTTTGAAGTGGACTACACCTTTGAATTAATCCGAAAGATATGGTGTATTATCTGTAATTGTTCTTAATAGTGCATTGGAGTTCATGTCATTGTGGATCAAGGAAGCATTTGATTTGACAAAATTTGGCGTAGTTCAAGATGAGTCATCAATAATTTTGATGACTTTAATGTCCTTAAAAATAAAATGTGACAACTTTGAGTAATAGACTCAACTTTTAATAGACTTTAAATAGACTAGTTTAAAAAAGGAATCCAAGCTAATAGGCAAACGATTTTGGTGTTCATTGTTTTTTTTTGCTTTTTAGACCCCACAGAATTTATATTCCCTAGTGTCATACATGTCTGAATTATTTACTGTAGATCATGGAAGTGCTTATGGCTACAATTTAATGTATGAGGTGTGAGAAGATGGCTCTGAATATATGAGACAGCTGACAGATCCATGGCAGTACCTGAGGTGCAGTGCGAGTCTGTCAACAAGAGCAATCAGCCAGCACTCAACATTCCTCCAAGGGTCTTGAGTGAGCGTTGTCAGCCGTCTGCGGGCTGCCCCCTCATGGTCTTTCAATGACACTGCCTGTCTGCTGGGACCTCATTTGAGGCCGGTCACTTATTGTCTAGTATGATAAATAAAATCTTTTTCTATTGACTTTAGGCCCCTCAGTTGTGGTGTGGCCCTTAGGTGAGCCACTAAACATTTGTCAGCACTAAAACACGCTCCTTTGTAGCAAAGGTTTGTTGCTTAGTTTACTCACAAAGGAAACTGAAAGTTACAGCAATAATGTTCCTGTAATGTGTCCTAGGACTGTATTTAGCATACTGATATATGGAATTAATTATTTATATTTTGCTGATCTAATTATGTTAAAGGGACGGTTCACCCAAAAATTAAAATGGTAATTTATTCACCCTCGTGTAATTTAGTGATGTTGATTATTTTTTCAGTAGAACACAAAAGATGTTTAAAAAAATATCCATATGGTTTTGTGTTCATACAATGGTCACTGCAATGTTGTTGGGTTACCAAAGTTCTCCAAAATATCTTGTAAAGAAAATACTTTTTCCCTTTAAACGGTCAGTTCAACCCCCCCAAAAGAAATTCTGTCATCATTTACTCACCCTCGAGTTTTTTCCAAATGTGTCTTAATTTCTTTGTTCTGATGAACACAGAGAAAGATATTTTGAAGAATGCTTGAAACCATTGACTACCATAGTATGAGTAAAGCGTTTGATCAAGGCTAGTGGTATCAGTTTGCCTGTGACTTGATTTTTATCTGTAAAAATGTTCCTGTTCTACTGTCTTTATATAATCTAGTCAGCATATATCAGATCATTTAAGTCATGTATCCAATTATCTATGATTGCGGTTAAAATGGCAATGTAATCAAATTGCGAAGTGAATTAATTGAAGTTTATTCATGTGAGTGAATGCACTCAAGCTATAAGTAATGAACAGGGGTGTAATTATACATCGCTATTCTGTTTAGACTTATGAATCTGAAACACTGTCAGTACTATAAAACAGACATTATTCTACATGCCCACACTTTACTGTCAACTCTTTCATGAGTCTCGCCTTACAACTTAAATGAAATTTACTAACCTTCGAGTTGTTCCAAATGTGTATCACATTTTTTCTGATGAACACAGAGAAAGATATTTGGAAGAATGCTTATAACCAAACAGATCTCAATACCCATTGACTCCCATAGCAGGATAAATTACTTTTACACACAAGACGACATTTTGAAGAAAGTAGGACAGCAAACAGTTCTGGGGCACTTTTGACTACCATTGTATTTTATGGTAGTCAATGGGTGTTGAGATCTGCTTGGTCATAAGCATTATTCCAAATATCTTTCTCTGTGTTCATCGGAAAACAAAGACATTTATACAAATTTGGAACAACTCGAAGGTGAGTAAATGATGACAACATTTTCGTTTTTGGGTTAAGTATTCCTTTAAGTTTGACTTTAGGTTCTTAGTATTTCAATTAACCTAATAAAGTTTGATTTAACCTGAAAGATGAATTACTTTAAATCTTAACTGTAATTAACAATAAACATATTATCTATTGTTTGCGTACCGTATGTATATTGAAGCATCACAGTTCATTCACAGCGGGCATGTTAAATCCATAGGATGACAGACTACACCGCAGGTTCAAGAAACTTCACTTTAATCTAAATAGGCTGGAAAACTGGGTAGAGCTTTCTGGATTGGTACTTAAATGGTTTGGGTCATACCTTAAAGGGAGAGGTTACTATGTGAACACAGGCAACCATAAATCTGACTGGACACCCATGACTTGTGGTGTTCCACAGGGCTCAATTCTAGCTCCGCTCCTCTTCAAGTTGTATATGCTCCCACTTGGCCAAATAATGAAAAAGTACCAAATTGCCTACCACAGCTATGCAGACGACACTCAGATCTACCTAGCCCTCTCACCCAATGACTACCGGCCTATTGACTCTCTTGGCCAATGCATTGATGAAATTAACAGATGGATGTGTCAAAACTTCCTTCAGTTAAATAAAAACAAAACTGAAGTCATTGTTTTTGGTAACAAGGATGAAACTAACAAGGTTAACACATACCTTGACTTAAGAGGTCTAAAGACACAAAGCAAGGTAAAAAATCTTGGGGTCATTTTGGAGTCTTACCTTAGTTTCAGCAGTCATGTCAAAGCAATAAGCAAATCAGCCTACTACCATCTCAGAAACATAGCCAGAATCAGATGTTTTGTCTCAAGCCAAGATTTAGAGAAACTAGTTCATGCTTTCATCACCAGCAGGGTGGATTACTGTAATGGACTCCTTACAGGTCTTCCCAAAAAGACCATCAGACAGCTGCAGCTCATACAGAACGCTGCTGCCAGGATTCTGACCAGAACCAAAAAATCCTCCAATCCTCAGGTCCTTACACTGGTTACCAGTTACTTTTAGAATCAACTTCAAAGTATTATTAATTGTCTATAAATCACTCAATGGTCTAGGACCCAAATACATCTCAGATATGTTCATTGAATATAAACCAATCAGACTTCTCAGATCATCAGGATCAAGTCAGTTAGAGATAACAAGGGTTCACTCAAAACAGGGCGAGTCGGCGTTTAGCCATTACGCCACCCGTAGCTGAAATCTGCTTCCAGAAGACATCAGACATTCACCAACAGTAGATACTTTTAAGTCCAGATTAAAAACACACTTGTTTAGCTGTGCATTCACAACCTGAGCACTGTGCTGCTTTACATCAACTGCACTTTTATTTCTAATTTATTTTTATTTTGCTCTTATTCTTTTTATATATACACTCACATATTTAATCAATTTTATTGCTGTTTATTGTTTTAAATAATTTGCATTTTATAGATACGTTTTATTCTTTCTGTCAATCATTTTATGTAAAGCATTGCACTTGTGTATGAAATGTGCTATATAAATAAACTTGCCTTGCCTTTAATCGCTTGTAAACAAGATTCTTGCTTTATTTCGGACGATACTTTCCTAGATCTAATTCCTACTGTGCTGGCTGAATAGACTATGTTGACTGCTCTCTCAGGAGCTAAGCATTAGGCTAAAACACACACTCGAGGAGAAATAAGGAGGACATACATAATCTTTTTTTGGCAGAATCATTGCTGTTGATCACCGAGCATAGCAAAGAGGTGCCAGCACAGCGTGATTGTGCTAATGTAGCAGCTTAATGTAGCATCACCTCTTAGCATAATATGGTTTTACGGCCTTCTTCTTCTCCCTGGTTTAGTGTTCAGCGCAGTGCAGTCGGGAGATGTTTGGGAAATAACGCAATACAACTGAAACATTAACATCGTCAAATAACCCATTTATCGCTCAGAGAGGACGGCGGTCGGGGGTGATTGAAGTCAAGGAGCCAAGTCTTTGCAAACAAGGGGAGCCGGGCTTTTACCTTGCACTTTATCTAGAGAGATGGAGATAAAATTGCTTTTATAATTGAATTAATGACGAAAAAACGGCCTCTTCACTCGGGTCGAGATTGTTTATAATTGCTTACTGATTTGGAGTTATTTTTTATTTCTCAGTGAGTTGATTCATTCAGTGATGTGTTTTTTTGTAATATAAATGATGATGTAACATAGTGCAAGTAAACAGTGCATCAGAAATTCGATTTTGAGGGTGCTTGTTGTCACTGTATGAATTTACATCTGATGGTTGACAGTGGTTTTGTCTTTTGAAGTTAGAAAAGAGCATTTGTCTTTGTTTGCTACTTAATGTTACACCAAACAGCATCAATGCTGAGGAAAATAAATGTGGGAAATGACATGCATATTTACAGTGGAGAAAGCCATTGTGGCTAATTAATGAGATCCATAATAATGATGCAACATCCCCTGATTTAATCCTCACTTATGTATTGACAGTTTAATGTTGTTAGCAGTTGCTTAAATGAGATTTGTCCATTCACTCAATGCCAAAATTGAATCCCAATGACAAGGAATGGCAATGTAAATTCAATGTCAGGAAAGTCAAAGGCCTTCTTGCTATATCAATCATTAACATGAAAGCATAGTCATGTCACCCGCATGTTAATATGGCTCTTGAGATACATGTCCAAATGTTTACACATGGGAAATCCTGCCTTGACATTTATACATTGACATTATAGAACAGTTAGATTCAGTTCTTGAATCTGATTGGCTGAGAGACATTCCAATAGTTCAGTGCATGACAAGAACAGAACCCGGGTGCTTTACTGTGTTGTATCACTCCGCCACAGTAAACGATGATATGATAGTAAGGAATAGGTATTGATTTCCACAGTAGACATGTCACGACTGATACACACTTGTTGCTCACTCTCTCTCTCTTTCTCTCTCTCTCTCTCTCTCTCTCTCTTTCTTTCGTTTAATTATGTGTGCTGCGTTCAGGTCTCATTTTGGCAGAAGACACAGCCTGATGAAATACAGAGTAAAATTGCAGCATACATCCCATGTTTGCTCTGTAGTGGCCAAAAGTGATGTTTAAATTTTGACAGTTGACATCTTTGCTCTATTTAAAAATTTGTTAAAATATGCATTCAGAATGTTGTTCGCATGTTGCATCGGTGTCAAGAGTATAAACTGAGGCTTAGTTTTGAGAAGGATTTAAAGGGATAGTCCACCCAAAAATTCTGCCATGAATTGTCATGGTGTTCCAAACCTGTTTAATTTCTTATTTCAGTTGAACACAAAGAAAGATATGTGGAAGAATTTGAGCAACTGACAGTTCTAGGGCACCATTGACTACCATAGTAGGAAACAATATTGTATAATATTTTGTTCTGTTAAACTCAAAACGAGATATTTTTAAGAATTTAGGAAAGTAAACAGTTCTGGGGCACCTTTGACTATCATTTTATTTCTACTAACTTATTCAATGATACCCCAGAACTGTCAATCGTAACATTTTTCCAAATATCTTTCTTTCTGTTCAAGAGAACAACGATATACACAGGTTCGGAACAGAGGGTCAGTAAATCCTTACAGAATTTTAATTTTTGGGCAGTACTTTAAAGTACTACTACAAGAGAGGATCATGAAATATTAATAACATGTAAAATTGTCAGTGTTTGCTTTATTTCTTGCAAGCTTTTAGTTTTCTTGTGAATTATTTGGTATAGTATAAAAAAAAAACATTCCCTGTGGTGATTTGTCTTTTTGCCAAATTATTTTGTGCAATACTTTAAAAGTTTCGTTTTTTTTCCATTTGCACCCTGCAACTCATATGTTATTTATTTATTTTCTAACCTGAAGGGGCTTTAAAAGCATATTGTACAAAAATCCTGAACGGTCATAATTTTTGTACACTACTATACACTGCACATATTGAAAAATATATTATCTGTGCATGCAGAAAAATGTAGCATACTATGCACTTAAAACCTCCTATTCCCCGTTTTTGATTTATATAGTATCATTGTATGTTAATATACTTCTCGGTACATAGCAGTTGTGTGCTCTTACTTGTATTTAGAGTTTTTCTGCTGGCGCAGCAAGTGAGAGACTGGATCATACGAGGAGAGTCAGACACAGACTTAAAGAGCCATTCACATGAGTAGTGGCACATTACACTTGAATTTGCAAATCAGATTCTTCCCTTGAATACGAGACTGATTCAGTCCTCCCACATACTGCAGAGTAATTTCTCTTTCGGCTGTAATCAGCAGAAAGGCGTGGTGTGGTGCGGCAGAGACGCCCCCTCCCGCCACACAGATGTCTCTACATACCCCTCGAGACGTAGACGGTCCCCTGAGTCCCCCGCAGAGATACGGATGCCCAGAGAACAGGCCGTTTATCAAAATGCCTTCAGTGGGCCATGTCCCAGGCACCGAGACGTGCTTCTGGCATTGATTGCACATCTGCGGTGGAGACATTCATTCACCGGTAATTCATCTGCACGTGCTTACGGGTTTATAATTGGATTTTATTGCAGGGATCTGACACACTTACAGTAGAGTATGGTATGGTACCCACTCCTCGGTGACAGCATTGTGCCTACAACGGAGCAGCCAAGGTTTTTGTGTGCTTTTGTTTATGCAGCCACCGCAAAGCTTGGAGAAATGAAACGGCTGCTTGATAAATATACCCACACCGATTAAAGGATTAGATACAGTTTGTGCTGGGCTCAGAATGGGTTTTATTTGAAAATATTGACAGATATTAATAACGATTAACCATAGTGATTGCTTCAGTTTTGCTGTAACTGTTTCGTGTACACGTGTCGTGTATATATTGTTAGGCCATAAATAAGATAAATGTTGCAGTATAGAGAAGGCCCATGTTTTAGTACACTCAGTGTGGAGAACTTTTCACAGATTGCAATTTCACAGAAGTCATTATACTGTGAAAGAGCTGAAAGAGTCACAACAAACATAATTGCATTTCAACACTCGGTAAGTATTTTATTCGAACGATCCCGAGGATCTCACTTCACAAGGAGCGGCTCGTTTTTAATCAGAGACATCCTGATTATGATACGCCGAGCATAAGTAATGGCGCATATTAACGGGGAATTTCATTAATAACTGCAGGGGGGGTTCCAATTTGCGCCGGGGATGCGAACGGCATGCGACAACATTTGTTTCCATCACGGTGATACACGAGTGGCTGCAAGCTGCGACGTGCGCGAGAAGAGAGTGAGGAATGGAGCTCTGTTTTGCTTTCTCCACGGGCAATTAAAATCTTTCGCATGCTGGGGGTGCCGTGGAAGAACAATTACAGAGACAGTGATCTGAATTGGATTTAAATTCGAAGATCTTTTGATATGCGAAAATTGTCCAAATCTTGCCGCATCCTATCGCCGTCCCCGCACTGCTGCTCCGAAATCAAATCAGATGAAACGAATTAGATTTATTAGAACAAGTTAGTAGCAATTTCTTCTAGATAGCTTTCGTTCTGATGTGGATGTATTGCTGTTCTCCCTCCAAGAACTTGTGATTCCTAGTAGCCAAACTTGCTCTTTCTCTTTAAACGGATGTCATTTTTTTGAACCAGGTCTATCTTCTAAATTTTAAAATAACTAGCCAGTAAAAATCTGATCCATCTAATTAGAGTAAAATAATAGTGTGAATTATTTTTGGTTGAATCAAATTTTTCGTCCTTTTTCCAAATCACTATTTTTGAAAAATATCTCCAGTTTCCAGGCAACATGATTGACTTGCGTGTGAATTAAAAGTGGGGTTTTAAAGCACCATGTTAGAAAATTCGACAGTAACAGACAGCATTCAGAGACAGGAAAATCAGTTTGTGCAATATTAATATGTCAACAACATAGACAAACCTAAAAGATTTGATCAATATAGCAAAGCTGTCCATGCAGAGGGCTGTCGGATGCAGACCTTGAGAGGAGTTTTATGGGCGGGGAATCTCTCTCTGCGCATTAGTTGGAAGAGCCGGCTCAAGGTCAGTTGTTTGGATTGCCCTTTGGAACAGACCTGACAGCTGCTTGGGAGTTTGATAGGGGTGGGTCAGACTTCCAAGCGTGTCTGTATAGTGAAGCTGAGCTGTCTAAATGCCATGAGGAATGAAATATAGCTCATACTTGATCAGAGGAAGCTGCATCACCATTTAGACATGAACTTCCTGTTACCTCACATGAACTTGGTTTGAAGATTTTTTAATAGTCCGTACATATCTGATTCCCATATTCTGGTTCTTTGTGTCTGACACCATAAGCTCCCTTTTGTATAGTCACGAGGGCCACGGGATGCATTTCCTGCTGGATTACCCTGAAGCCGAATGAGCCTGTGAGGAAAATAAGTTGAGCTAAATCCTAATAGCCCTCCGGGAGATGAGGAAATGACTTAGCCGTATTCATAAAGTTTAAGAGATGCGTCTGTGTGGGCCGGGGAAAGGCTGGCCTCCCCGGGGAGCCATGGACAGCTCCAGGGGTTGTTTAATTAGAGGAAATCATTGCCCAGCAGAGCGAACCGGAAGACTTAACTAAATAGTTTAGAGTATGATAGTGACGCTGAATTTCAATGATTGTGTTTAGAGCATTTTCATACGAGAGCACGTGTTGCCGACTTGTGTCTATAGATGCCTTTACATGTAAAAAGCGTGTTTCTTTGAACACAGGTGTGCGTTAGAAAAAGGTAGTGATCTGGTTTGTAATAGGTACAGTATTATTATTTACATGCTTCCAAGAACACAGTGTGTTATTCAAAATGATGTGCATGTCTTATTGTTTGTCTATGAACAAATTCTTGAGCAGTACAGGCGTGGCAGCATCGTTTGGGTGGCAAATCCAGAGATGAATGGGTTTATTTGTATAGGGCTTTCACAAAACAGTTTCAAAGCAGCTTTACAGAAAATCATATTGGAGAGACATTAATGCAGCTCAGAGATGTCATGTGCATCTGCACAGCAATTACTATTGCAAAAATGTTGCCTCCCTGCTGAAAAAATAAAACGCTGCACAAAACACAATAGAAAATTGTTAAAATGGGAATCTGAACTGTAATGTTATTTACTGGTAATGTGATGGATTCTGTTGATTATCTGCCCTGCTGAAAAAAATACAATAGAAACCATTTCGTAATGGTTCTAGTGAAAAAAGGAATTGGGCTTTAGTAGGTATTTTAATAGGAAACCATTAGAATATCTGTCATGGTTTCTATTGGGTTCCTATGTTTTTTTCAGCAGGGAATTTACACGATGAAATTACGCTGTTCAAGCTGTTTGTCTATCGGTACTATGTTAACTGCCACCTAAAATCCAAAATCCTAAAATCCAAAATCAAACAGTGAACCTGTACCGGGAGGAGGTGGAATCGAATCGAGCAATTCAATCAAAAACAGCCTTAACTATAATGCCTCCCTGAGACACCTGCCGGGGACAAACAGCGATGCTTTCGATCACAGGAGTGAGAAAAGGGCAACAGAGACCAAAATGATGGACAGGTAATGTGCGGGATCAAGCTTTGCTCAAATTAATCCACTCTCGGTGATCAAACGTTACAGATCCGTAGCCGTGCTCTCTTTAACACCCGCATCTTATGTCTAATGCAGCTTTATGCTCAGTCACTTCCCCCATCCGCTGAATTTAATCATCGGCAAAGCCTGACGATATGAGTAAGTCATCTTTCCCCCCCGACCAGCAAATCCGATTGAGAAATCTGCCTCGATTAAGAGTATCTCTCAGCAGCCCCACTTCTAATCTGCCTCTCTGGGATCGCTCATGGTGAATAATGACAAAAAGCACCTCTGGAAAACGAAATGGATGAGGGGAAAGCAAATGGCAGCTGAATGGAGGACCCCGACTACAGCCGGTGCCATTGACAGGCTAGAACGTGATGATTAATAATTTTGGTACAAAAGGTACTGGGCTCCCCGGGCTTGCCTACAGATCGGGGAGCGGCATTAAAATGTCAACAGGATTCAGCTGCAGATGCAGGCCAGTTGAGCCCATTCTGGGGAGTAATGCTTCTCCACTAATCCCAGCGAGGGCCATCTGAGCCCCATTTATCCCCGAAATTCCCTGAAAATGAGGAGTAATATATCAAAATGTCTTGGTGTACGTCATGTGTAAAAGAAGTCTCCAACCAAAGCACTGTGCTGTTTTTAGACATGTTAGGCAAATAAACCACAATGGAAGTGGAACTCTGTTGGACTCCATATAAACATAATGTGATGAGACTCCTCTGGAGCGAATATCCTGAAGTCAGGCTTTAATGCTTCAATTAGCATAGCCAAGCAAAGACGGCCAACAATTTATTGCTTGGTGAAGCGCAGACAGGAAAATCCAATCACTAACACGGCAAGTATATGGCTGATTCTTTTGTGTGACTGAGCATGGGTGTGATTTTCAGTGAACGTTGGGACTCTGAAATAACAGTTCTTAAACAATGAGTCATAAAGAATCCAGAAGAAATCTCCCAGTGTTGTGAATATTACACGTTTTGATTATAGTTGAATGAATGGCTGCTCTCTCGCTGAATGACGAATTGATTTTTTTCTTATGTGGAATATTTCTCCCCCGACCGGGATCAATGATGATGAATCGTACGGCTGTTCTGCAATTTGCGCACTGGTAATGACTCATAATGAGCATCATGTTGGCATAAAGTATATCGCTTAACGTTAGCTTTTGGCCCAGGCATCTGTATTGGTGCAGATGTGGCGGACTTTTCAATGCGTTTGGAGTATCTCTTCGGTCTAGTCATTATCGTTTGGGTCTCGCCGCAGGGGCGTGGAGAAGATTTGCAATTTGTACCTCGAGAGGAGAACTGTAAAATCACATTAAGCGGCCTATGTTTCCTGAGACAAAACACTTTCGTAACTCAACGTTGTGCGACTCAGATCTTTCAAGTCTTCAGTAAAATGGCTGAAACCCACGCCACCCATTATTACTCGCTGTACAATGAACACTGGAACAGAAACTGATCTGCGACTTGAAAAGAAAACAAGACCATAGGGCATTAGAGGTTAATGCTGTGCTTTGTATTGGTTCTCTTAAGTCACATTTTAATTAAGCGTATTGGCTTCACCTTAGTGTGACAGGCCCGGCCTCGTCCTGGAAGATGCTTCATATCTTATTATACAGAAATCTGTATCTCGTGACCTCAATCTTTCAGTTTTGTCGGGAAAAGGTTGGCCAATTACAAAGGAAAGATGCAATGTATGGCATAAATACAGCAGTTGTTTTCAGTCACAGTGCAACCTAAACTGATTTTTTAGCTGGGCGATAATTGAAATGATTTGTGGGGTTTTGAGGAGATAAGGAGCCAGGGTGTCCTGGACAGCATTGGGAGCTGTTGACCATATAATGTCAAAAAAATCCAGTAAAAAACTAATTTTCTGCCTGTTGAAAAATACCATTAAAAACATGTTTTCACATCAAATCTCATTTTTTTAATAATATACATAAAAAATTTGGAAAAAGAAACACTTCAATTCTGTAAAAGTACAGTTTTCAGTGTACAGATTATAAGTATAATCTAACTGTACATCAACCGTTCGGTAAAAAACCCTCCAGCTTCTTTCCTGACTTCTCAGTTTTATCTTGGGCTGAATACTTACATCAGTTTGTCATGCAAATGCTGTAGCGGCCTGGATTATGATCTGAAAGCCAGAAAGACTGCTATTGTAATTGTGAGGGGGTTACACGTGTATGAATTTCTCACTTTATAAAGACTCTCAGCGAGTTTCAAACACAATCTGATACTCTCTACAATAGAAAACTGCTTTATCTGACTTAGGCCTGCAATAGATCGCTCTTACCTGTGTTGATTTTTCTTTAGACGGCAGTGCTTGGTTTTCTCAAAGACCCTCAAATTCAATCCGTCTTGGTGAGAAATTCTCTGATCTGTGGTAAATTAGAGGCAATTAGGTCACTTAGCTGTTTTAGGCCCCTTCGTTTTAATCTTTGAGTTTTTTGTAATCTTGATCAAGAGTTTACTCACATGAAAGCTCCTAATGGTTTTCCGATATAGATAAGGACTGCAGCCAAATCTCAGCTTTCTTCCTGTGTCTCTTTTAGCATAAATTTATAACAAAAGGGGATGCCAGGATAAAGAAGTTTTGCTGAGATAACGCTCCTTGATGAACATGTCTTTAAAATATACAGTGTCCCTGTTTTTCAGCTGTCATCATAGAGTTTGCAGCTGAATGCATATTTTAGATGTTTGTGGATATTGCTTGGGATAACTATAACTCCAGGGAAGAAGAGCTTATCCTACAGATCTTCTCCTTCTGTGGTATCCAAGATGTGAGGATAAAATAAGGGATGATGGTGGTGTCCGGGATTGGGCTCAGAATGTCCTGACTGGATAAAATGGTACCTCCAGGGAGGGATTCACTCCTGCTTTGGGTCAAGCTGCAGTAAATATTAGACGGTGACATTTAAAGCAATAATTCTAAATATTTTGTTATATTTACTAACCCTAATGTCTTCTCGAAGATGTGCAGCTTTTGTTCTTGCAGTACAAAAAATGGATAGTGCACCCAAAAATAAAAAAGCGTCATTATTTACTTACCATCTTGTCATTCTAAACTTGAATGGCTTTCTTTCTCCAGAACACAAAAGAAGATATTTTGAAGAATGTTGGTAACCAAACAACCCATTCACTTCTCTTGTATAGACACAAAACTAATTCCAATTGGTTGCTGGTTAAAACATTCTTAAAAATATCTTCTTTTGTGTTCTACAGAAGAAAGAGAGTCATACAGGTTTGACAGAATTTTCCTTTTTGGACGAACTATCCCTTTAAAGTAACAGTTGAATAAGATTGTAATGTAGGGTGTCTGTAGTTCCCACCATTTTTCAATCTCTGTGTTCCTCTTGCCTCTTGCAACAATATAAGGATTAGTAAATGAAAGACATGAGTACATGATGACAGACATGCTTAAATTATCTGTCATCTCATTTACAATCTCGCAGATATGCACCAGAAGAACGAAAGCAATTCGCACACCTTCTCCTTGTGAACTAGCTTCTATGTCAAGTGCGCTGGTTGGGGCCGTCATTGCTCATTGATATAATTCTCCTTCATGGTTTCTGCGTTGTAGGCAGGCACTAGACATCAGGAGGCTTGTCGTGTATGCAGTAAGTGGACAGCACAAGGTCAGAAGGTGAGCTGGTGGGAGGGGATGTGGATAATCAAAGGCAACAGTGTGACGTCTCTGTGTGTCAGGTGTAAATGAAATGAGGATGAGCTCGGGATGAAATTCTCTCTTTTAAGGGCTTCGTTTTGTTCAGCGGTATGGCAGAAACAACATGACTGGGTCTGTTCACCCAGTGAAGGAACATTGATATGACTTGAATTTGTTGGAAATGCTTTTAAAATCTAGAATTATTCACTTAAAGAGTTGTGAAATATCTTATCGATTTCATTCTTTCACAGTCCAAGCGTGTATAAAGACAAGGTCAGTGTTCTTGGAACAGATGGTTTTAGTGGGCTTTTGTATGAAAATGTCCATTACTACCAGTAAGTACTAAAGTAAACCTTTACCTGATAAATCTCAAAACAAGATATAGTGCAATCACTCTTTAAATGTCTCTATAGATTCTGATATGATAGTGTTTTGTGGCCTCTGTCCTGTAATGCAATAACCCTTTAACACATACATAATGGCTGTGATTCTCAAACAAAGAGGGTTGAGGAGAGTGTGAGGAAGCCAGCAGGCTCACTATCTCACAAGCAGATTAGAATGCCGTCATCGATCACAGTGTGACTTCATACATTATCTCAGTCAGTATCACTGATCCCACTCACAAACTTCACTGGATGTGATGCACGTTGCCACGGTGAGGCCTTGACAGCCCCGTTGACACACCAGCGCTGCCTCAATCTCACAGGATTATGGTGTTCAGTGGAGGGAGAAAGTGTCCTGAAGAAAATGCGATGCTGTTGGTGTAAATAAATAGTTAACATCTTCTGCTTTATCAAGTCTTTTGGGATTAAAGCCAAAGTAAATAATTGAATTTAAGTGCTTTCTACTTTTTCTGTTATATGCAGAGATTTTAAGAGACTTTAAAGCAGTACTTCACCCCTGAATTAGACTTTCCCCATGTTTCACTCACCCTCAAGGTTTCTAACAGAATATGGTTTTCTTCTCGAAGAATAATATCATAATACCACGTTTAATTTGGCTTCAAAGCGGTAGAGAATAGAAGTGAATTGGTGTTGACTTTTTGAAGCTTGAAAAAATGGCTTGTGACGAAAAGCAAATGACGGTGATGAAAGCTCCCAGCACTGTAGACGCTATCCTATTGTGAGAAAACGAAAAATGCAGCGTTCGTCAACGGAAGTCACCACATGCCTGCATCATCTGGCAGAATTCGTGAAATTGTCACGAATTGTAATCTGTTCATGGACACGACTTTCCCCCTTTTTTCGTGTCAGTTGACAAAACCTGTTTTTATATGACCAAGCAAGATTTTTGTGTAACCTATTTTATCACATTTTGTCTTTCGTATAGATGTGTCAATCTGATGGGAATTCATACCCTTTTTGATAAAGTGGATTAGTTGTGTGAATTCCTACTTCCTACAATCTCATTTGTAAGTTTTGCTTTGTTTTGACTTTGCCCCTGTGATAGGTTTAGAGGCGGGGTTGAAGGAGACATTTATCATTGCTTTGCCACCTCATGAAACTCGTGTTTTTAGCCTTTGCAGCTGTGATTTTAGGGTTTGGGGTGTGGTAAGGAGTTGGTTAGCCACCAACTAAAATATATTTGAAAAGTCATGCTGAGTTACACGAAAAAAGTTGTGCCGAGTGACATGAAAAATGTTGTGCTGACTGACACGAAAAAAGGGGGAAATTGGTGTCCATGAACACGAATCAAAAGATTCCAAATTCCGTGCCTATGTCACAAACTGCCTTGAGATTTAGTTGAACTATTACAGTTGTTCTCTTGCTCAGAGCTTTACTTTGGGCACAAATTCTGACAACTTTGACAGCATTGTTATTTCCCACAAAGATTAAGGGGGCATGAAAAAAATCCCCAAAACTGTCACAAATTGTTACTTTATTGAGACTTGCCTCCAGACGCAGGTCTCTGTAGAATTCTGATCAGCCAGAGGAATCTGCCTTAGGTCAGCCCACTTTCTTTTTAATGGTTTTGAAAAAGGAATGTCATTTTTAGATGTCTTTCTGAAAAACTGAGAAATAACACTGAATTGGAGCTTTAAGAATTCCTCCTACTGTATGCAAAATGTTCTACAGTACATAATGAATTATAACACCAATCCTTTACATTATCATTTATATATTAAACATTATTCATTACAATTCAGTTCACAATAGCTACAACAAGGTCATATTTTTGTGAATAAATGGACGATTTCTGGTTGTGAGAAGCCAGATACTGAGTCTCAAGGATTCCTTGTGTCAGAGAGTTGTAACAAAGATAAATTGAACCCCGTCTGTATGTTCTGCTCACTAAAACAGGGGAATTTGCTGTCTACAGATATACCCATCACTTACAAATACTGGGATAGTCAAGGTTAGCTTGAGTAAATGAAGACACCTCATGGGATCATTTAAGTTGTGATGAATATGACGTTTAAGAATAGGCTGGACCATTACTCACAGTAATATCCCTTAAGAACCTCAGGACAACACCCTGGTGGAGGGATACTGTCACCAAGTTTATTCCTCCAATGATGATGTATTTCTTGTGATGATAGCACTATAGTACAAACAAAAAAGAAGAAAGATTCCAACTTAGAGTGAGTTAGATTTTTTTGGGACTCATTATGCGCAGATATGTAAAGAATTGTGTACCTGAGAAAATAATCAAATTTACAGTCTAGTGATCATTACACAAATTGATACAAATACAATAATACGCGATTGCAGAAAGGAACAATTGACCAATCCGCATTAAGACGTCTTGAAAAATTGTGATACATCCATTAGGATTAATGGGAAAACAATTTTACTTTATTAATAAATTTCACAGCAGTTTGTTGTAACTTGAGTGAAGCCTCCGTGACTCATATCAGTGTAGAAATGGCTGAGCAACTACATGTTAATTAATTTCGCTTCTCGCAACGGCTTCCTGCCTCTAGACCCATACAGCTGTCTCCGAGCCTTTACCGGGTTGTGGGTTAATACGAGAGATAATTGCTTCAAGCCAAGGAGAGGGAATCTGTTTACAAATCTGTGAGAAGAAATTAAAATCATTGAAAGGGGACAAATGTCCAGAGAAGGTGTAGCACCAGTTACATCCTCACAAATTCGGTTTTGATCTCTGAATAAACAAACTGAGAACGGAGGGCCATTGTTCTGTATTTAGACTCAAAACAACAATTCAGCGATTCCTGGGGGGGGGACTGCGAAGACAGCAGATTTGAAGCTCTAAATTCAGCTGAATGAAAAATAAAATAAAACGTTAAAGCAGATTATAGTTTACTAGGCTGTGGGCTGTTTTTTATTCGGTTTAGAAACCTGCAGCTAGCTCATCTTATCTCACGATAAACCATTTCTGTATGTGCTATATATCTTATGTCATTTTAACGCTTATTTATTTGCCTCTACTAATTTTTATCTGCTGAAATGTTGCATAGTCTGAAAGTGTATTTTGGATGTCCTCACACAATACATATGTCTACATCGGGTCTTTTTTAAAGTACGGATCATTATTCTATTTTTGAATGGTTTCCTATATTCAACTGTTGTGGACAGTCAGATATTAGAATAAAAAAGCACAAATGTGACCCTGGATCACAAAATCAGTCTTAAATAGCACGGGAACATTTTTTAGTAAACGACAAAAATACATTGCATGGGTCAGAATTTGATTATTTTTCTTTTATGCCTAAAACTCTCAGATTCCAGAGTTTTAAACGGTTGTATCTCAGCCAGATGTTGTCCTATTCTAACATCTCATAAATCAATATAAATCTTATTTATTCAGCTTTCAGATTATGTAAAAATATATTTTTTGAAAAATTGACCCATAAGACTGGTTTTGTTGTCCAGGGTCACAAATAATCAATAAAAGCACAAATAATCAATAGAAGCACAGTTGTCTACTGTACAATTAATCTACAGTAGAGGAATGACACATAGCAGATGTAGAGTAATGCTTGTTCTGTTAAAAAGTCAAACTCACACAATGATTTAAAGAGAATTTGGCTGAGATTATGATTATTAGTATAATTTTTCTTTAAACAATTTAGAATACACGTCCTGCTCCCTACTCGTATCATTGTTATTTGTTTGCTTCCAGACCGACTCACCGTGTCAGGGTTATTTTCATCAAGAACCTTGAAAATCCAATACGCTGGTTATCAAATCACATCACTCAAGGGCATCTGCCGGTCAGTGTATCTGGCAAATCGATCAGCTTATCAGTTCAGCTACTATCATCTGCTTCAAGCTTAACACATCTGGACTTTCTTGGGCTTCACATTTGAACACCCCGCACAGGCCTTATCACGTGCCTTCTGGTTTCATCTCCCACTTTGAAATGTCACTACTTTTTGTTTACCAAATGTGATTTATGGTGGAGGTTTTCTAAATAGAATTCTGGGCCCCTATTCACAAAACATTTTGGCTTAAATAATCAAATTTCAGGAAAAAGTTAGGAATTCCTGAAGAAAAAACATTTTAAGACGGTTCATAAACAAATTCTTAAGATCTTAGGAAAAATTATGAAGAAATTATGTTGTAGAAACACAATTTTTTCAAATATATTTTAAAACGTATTTTTTTAACGCTTGCTGACATGCGGTCTTAAATGCTGTTTAATGCTAATACAGTATATATTTATAAGTATGCAATGTGCTTGTTACATACATAAAGTTCATTAGATAAACATCTACAGTTACCACATGAGCAAGCGAGTGTAATCATATTATTTATACGACTAAAATGAAGATGTTCTTAAGAATATATGAGAACGTTCTAAGAATGTATGTGAATCGCATTCACGAACATTTTTACGAACTCCTTCAAATTTATTTTAAGAACCATCTTAGATGAACAGTTTGTGAATTCGGCCCCTGATTCTTTTTTCGTTTCAGTTTGTGGTTCATTGAATTAGAATTTGTACTGTAGATTTTTCTTGACTGTTTTTAAATTCTTTTATACAACAGCTCTATAAATAAGATCTTAATAGATTAATTTTTACTTTTAGATGCAATATGCCAGTTCTTTGTTCTGTTGGTCTACTATTAAATATTGGTTAAAACGAAGCCAAAACAGTATCAAGCATTGTTTGTTGCCAAGCAACGCACAGACTGACAGCCCGTCCTGTATGCTGTGAACCCAGACAAGCGGAGTGATATTAACAATGAAGCTTCCAAGTGATGTTATACCAAATATCATATCGGCCCTTTTAGATCACTTGACCAATGAGATTAGAGGAAAAAAATATTTAAATTCAAAATTTAAAAGTGTACGCAATATAGGATAATACTTTTGTTTTCCAATTTTAAGGAATAGTTTACCTGAAAATGCAACTCTGTCATCATTTACTCACTCTCTTGTTATTTCAAACCTGTATGATTTTCTTGTGCAGAACACAAAAGAAGATATATTGGAAGAATGTTGTAAACCAAAATGGGCTGTACCTATTGATTTCTATTGTATGGACACGAAACCAATGCAAGTTAATGGGTACCAGCCGCAAGTCAGTTACCAACATTTTTGTTATATCTTCTGCAAAAGAAAGAACAGCCACACAGGTTTGAAATGACGAGATGGTGAGTAAATGATGAATAAATGTTGACTAAGGGATTTTAATTTTTATGTGAACTGTCCCTTTAAAATTCCTCTGTTTCTCCTGTTAGCTTACTCTGTATGGCACAATGTAAACCTGTATGAGGTTCTCCAGTAAGCTCCCTCTGGCCTGCCCTAATGCGCAGATCAACATTTGTTTATTCGAAAGAGGCGTATATGCAATCCAACTACATTATGCAGACATGAGAAAGGCTTCCAGCCCTAGAGGCATAGAGCATTTCTCCAGCGATCTCGTTTCAAAAGGCTCGTATCAAATAGGGAGCTCACGCCCATGCATTTTTCATGCGTGTGTGCTAAAGTTCTTCACTTGAAGATGGCATTTCTTAGAACAGCGTGCCAGGCACAATGAACAAACACAAGCTTTGCCACAGAGCAGACACACCTCCTGGCTTATTCAATTGTGCGCTTGCTCTTTGTACCTCATTGGCTCGGCATGTCTAGTCTCTCAGCATCACAAATGATAATAGCTGTACTTGAATCTACAATAAGAAATAATTTATGGAGGAGTTAAATATACATCAGGTCTTCGACTGAGGCAGCATTTACTATGATGTTATATTCTTAGGGTGGATTAAGCATTTACTTTATTTGAATATAAACCCTGATTCAATTTTTTATTCAAACCAGTATTCAGGAAATTAATGAAATTTCTTTCTCTCTCTCTCTCTCTCTCTCTCTCGCGCTGTTTTATGACTGCCTGTGGACACAACAAGCAGGTGAGCGGATTTTTCATTTCAAATTCTTTTCATTTTTTGCATTCACACATACTCTTACAAGAACATTTTGATGTGTTTTTTGTTTAATGAATGTCACGATGTCATACTATCGTGTAATGTCAAGGACTTCAGATCTCAAATATTAGCTTTATAAAATAGCACTGTTACATTTTATAAAGAAACTATTTTCTTATTTTTTTCTTATCAGTTTGTTTGGCTACTTGGAACTGAACCCTTGAGTTTGGCATATGCTTTTTATATTGAGCTACAGTACAGGAACATCATCAAGGTCAAACAGACTTTCAGATTGTATGTGGGTTGTATTTTTGTTATATTTTATTTTTAAACAGGTCCTATTTGTACTTTTGAACGCTGCATATAGATTTTCTGTTGTAGAAATCAGTTTACACCCCTTTAGTAGTATCAATTATATATTATAAATGTTTAATATAAATGTCAATATTTATAATAAATAATATAATTAGAATATTTCACTGTTTTTTACCATACTGAGTAATAGGGTATAAACATAAATGAAAAATCAAAAACGGACCAGGAGGCTCCTCTCAAACATGCAGCTGATACCTTATTACCTTACACTATGCTGATGTCAACAGAATAACATTTTGCTGATGTCAGGGTAATCCGAAATAACTTTCATTTTTCATTTTTGTAACTTGTTTCATCCTAGTACTGAATCATCAGTGTGTGTATTATAGCACATCAAGGGCAAAACTAATCAAATGTTTGCCAAGGGGCCCTGAGCCTCAGCATTTCTGTGCCTGTTCCTTTCTGAAGAATCCCGTTCCGGCCCCTCTATAAAATTACTTCCCTTAAACCACAATTCACAGCTTCACCTTCAGCTGCCAGCTCATGGCTGACACGGACAGCTGAGGACAGCGCTGCAGATGCTAAAACGATTTAATCTCCTAACTCGAAACTAAACTCTATACAGAACACACGTTTAACATGCAACCCATCGCTAGCAGAACGGGACTCGCTGTGGAAAGGAAAGATTCTGCTTTTGTTTGTCTGTCCTTGGCAGCATGTCTTTGTCTTTTTAGAGTTTTCCGTTGAAATATTATTACTAATAGAACTACTGGTTGTACAGTGTATAGAACAGTGTTAAAATCTGCAGCAAAAATCCTTCAGCCTAGCCTTCAGAAGATTTAAAAGGTTTCTATATAATTTACACTATACAGTATATGATGAAAAAAGTCTGAGTCCTGTGGCACCAAGGCTGTGCACTTGCAATACAAATAAATTGAAAAGTGCCATCTGTCCATCAGCCTTTTAGGTAAAAATGCATTGCAAATAAGTCAAACGTGAGTGGGCAGAGCTATGCAACTACGAATCGAAGCCAATCAAAATAAGTTAATGGATTTTTAACTGTGTTTGCTTTCCTGAGACAGACCTTCGGATCACAGCATTGCTTTTTTTTCTAAAGGGGGAACAAAACAAGACCAAAAAAAGTCCTTGCGATCTTTATGCACAAGATGTTATACACAATAATGAGAACAGAACAGAAGTTACTGTGTGTATCAAAGCCATCAGTTTTGTGTTTAAACAATAGTTTTCCAAGAAATGTGTGTCATTAAGATTCAATGAACAACATACTGTGAAGATTATAGTTTATGAGTTAGAATTATCATCACAGTATGTTGTTTATTAGCTCATAATGACTTCAAAGACATTCAAAAATAGAAGTCTTCAATTTGGAAAGATCATTACAGTAACGAACACTTCAGATCTCAACTTATCACTGCATCACCTGTGTGTGACATTTGGGGTTAATAATTACAGCAAGTTGAGAGCAATAGTGTCTACTTGATTTTGGAAGTTTATTTACTTTATAGTAATAGGCCTGTGTGACAAAGAGAGATTGTATCTATTGGTAACATTATTTGGGCCAGATTCACCAATCATTGCAAAATTGAAAAAAAGCCAAAAAGAGTGAGAATTGACTGCGGATGATTTACTTAGAAGGCTCAATATCTCATTCCCATAATGACCAATGCAATCTACTAAGAGCAACGCAAAGTAGCGCAGGGTTTAAGACACGCCCTGCGTTTCCTATTCCCATACTTATACTAGGCCTTATAGTAGGTACCGTCTTTGTGTTGGAATAGTACTTTTGAGTGCTTGGAAAAAGAGATTGCACACACTGGGACATACAGTACTAACAGGAAGCGAAAGTGGCCGTTGTGGCTTAGACAACGCTGTCACAAATATCAAATACAACCCTTCATTCCATTAGGGCAGTGGTTCCCAAACGGGGGCACGCGTACCCCCAGGGGTACTGTGAGAGAAACTGAAATTTAGGAATAAATAATGAAAATCAATAACTCAATAAGCTATGATAATAGTATTGTTATATGAAATTAGGACACACAAATATGCATAAAAAAGTTGTAAATAGTTGCGTAACGCTACATACATAAATATTCATAAGCTATAAACCTGCTTAGGGGCATTAGATATAATAACTGTCTGACTCTCATTTCACTGTATTTTAATGCAAAATGTTGCGGTCTGGTCAAGGGGTACTTAGCTAGAAAAAATCATAAAAAGGGGTTCTTAAGCAAAAAAAGTTTGAGAACCAGTGCATTAGGGTATTTATTCATTCATAATTTCATAATATTAAATATTTACTGTAGACTAACTATTGTTAATTTCTTAACTAAGCTTGCAGTGCATTGTGGGAAATATCAGCATTAGAGTGTGCATCATTCTACACTTCGAATTTCTACCGGAGGTAATGGACCACCCGGGAATCTTTGGAATACCATTTTCATAGTACTACGATTTGGGACATACCAGTTCTACTTTTGAATATTATAAGGACGGATAGTATGCGGATTGGAAAGCAGGGATGCTTTTTGGGGCGTTTAATAAAGCTCTAATACCAGTACAATGCTCAAACCTTAGAGTTGCGTGATTTGTTTTAAATACCATAAAGTTTGCATCTGCAGAGGACACTCAAATGCATATGCAATAAGGTTAGTTGCAAAAACAGCATTGTCAACACCTCTTCGGCGCTGTGTCTTTAGTAAATACCGACATTGTTTTTTTACACCAAAAGAAATTCGTGCTGCCTCGAGTAAATCTGGCACTTAGTATATGAAAGCTAAA
Organism: Triplophysa tibetana; assembly: GCA_008369825.1. NCBI lineage: Eukaryota > Metazoa > Chordata > Actinopteri > Cypriniformes > Nemacheilidae > Triplophysa > Triplophysa tibetana. The sequence continues at coordinate 12,075,560 of CM017917.1, forward strand.
ATCTAAAGTCTGCTAATGGTCATATATCACAAAGTGACATGTAAAATTTGAAGTTACACCTTTGAGAAGTTTGGCTGATGTTTTGGGAAGTTTATAGCTTACACTTCGTTGGGGCTTGGGCTTCATGAAAATGAAAAACCTTTTGGTTATTCATGGGATCTCGGCCCTACTCCTGATAACCATTTCATAAGTGATACCTTTAAGCTCTAGCTTTCATGTATCTCAACTGCGAGGTCATGGGTTCAATTTCCACTCTATGCACATACAGACGAAATGTAACGCATGAATGCACTACAACTCATTATCCATTAAAGCAAACAAATGTGAATGCTTTCAAAGAAAATACTCAAGGTGACAAACTATAGATTACTTTATCGACTAGACAGAGCTTGCAAATTGTGATGTAAAATTTCAGTCTGTGTAGATAGAATTATTGTACACTCGCTTGTTGCCAATAGCACACATATGAAGCAGCCTTAAGGGTTAAATGTGCAGACTGTAATAAAGTGTGGAGGTGAGACCGATGAGCTCCTATTTTGGAATAACCTCCCCAGCTTGGACGTCTTGACATTTCTATTGGAGAGAGGGAGAGGCCAGCTGCAGACGTGCCACTGGGGGCTGCAGATCATGTTTATTATTTCCTGGGAAGTGATTTCTTCTCCCTGCTGCTTCTAGAGAGTAAACCACACATCACTTACTGTCAGCGCTCCGGCTCCGCCGCCGCGCCTCTATCACCCCTCTACCTCTGTTTATTTATTCTGCCGCCTTCTCCCGCTCTGTCCGTGATGTTTGAAACAATCCTGCCAAGAGTTTCCCCTCCGTCGCTTTTAATTGAGGCCGTGGGTAAGGACGCGCGTGCAAACGGGAGGTGACGCCTAATCTTTTCTGTGAAATGGGCCTCTGCCTGTGTGTGAGAGAGGTGTTTGTGCTGGTGTAATCTCTAGGTTACCGCTTCATCTTTCCGTTTCTCTTTTAATTCTGTATCGGTTTATATCTGTATCTGTTAAAATCAGTCATTTAATTAGAATAAAATCTTGAATACCGGTGAGATTTATATCTATGCATTTGTAAGACATCTTTATTTAAAGTAACAGAATATGTGCAATATTAAAGCAATGACCTTGTGATTGCTATCGTTGTGTTTTGACAGTTGCCTGCATAGATTAGGTGATATTATTGCATTAAAGATTTGATTAAATGTGTGTTATATATGAATTATATTAAAGCATATTCAGTTGTTTCAAGATTGGAATATCATTACAATTGCTGTGTGTAATATTTAGAGGATCTGTTGACAGAAATGCAATATAATATACATAACTGTGTCTTCAGAGGTGTAAAGACCTTACATAATGAAGCGTTAGGATTTTATTACAATAGAACATCTTTGTCCTGTGAGAGACGCCGTAGTGCTTTGAAAGTGAGGGATAAAGTGACCTGTTGATTGCAATTCGCAACCTCACCACTAGAAAACGCTAAAATCTCCATATTTTGCGCCTTTAATTTCCCAAAACCAATTTTATTTAGTGTTTGTGGGGAATTCCATACCAGTTATATATATTTTCAGTAACGAAATGTCCTCCACTGCAATAGTACTTCAGTTTTATGCCTCTTCATTAGCATAATTACTTGTAGATAGAAAACTCCAGCACTTTCATTAATAAAAAAACAAGATTACTTCAGTTGTTACTCTTGACATTTGCAGCAAACATTAATGGTTCAGTCGGCTTATAGAAAGGTTGGTAAAACCTTTTAGTGGAAGTTTTCTTATTTCTTAGTACAACCTCACATAGACTAACTACAGCTCTTACAACGGAATAAATGTGTGTTATAAAGAATGTATTGCTGCTGGCAGAATAAGAATGCAGGAGACGATCAGATTCACTTTTAAATGCGAGTGTCATTCTCCCGGTGTCTAGTCTCCTGCCGATTTGCTGCGGTACGAGCCATCTAAAGCATCGATCCTTTTCTGATGACATTTGGATTACATCCAGGTGGGGCCCTTTAGTGAATGTCACTAGAGGCTTTTGCTTTTTGCAACTCACTTATTTGAGAAATTGTCTCTGGGATTTCATTTGTGTCCAATTAACAGAAAAATTCATAAAAATTAGCGGCATGCTGCCAAAGGTGACAAATTAAACCTTATTGTTATTTTGACACTTTAACGCATTGGCACCTGTAATCAGACACGTGAAGGTACGCTGTCACTTGCATTTTCAACTGGGATATATCATGACGGTTGGTGTTTTTCAACCGTAGCATGTAGAAAAAGCTTCCTCCCAGCTCAGTGCTCTCTCGACAGCGGGTGTCTTGCCACCCATGGGTGTGCAGACGTCTGGAGGATAGAGGAAATCTGAGATTAAATCTGTCCCGGGCTTGTTTTGGTTATCTAGATGTGTCTGGGAAACGGGGCCTCGCAGGTGTCACTTGTTGGCACTTTCTGCCAGATAAACTATGGATAGCTGCCACACGACACAATTACAGCTCAGTGGTTTAACAGCACTTCGATGGGACCCTGTCAGTCCTCAGGCTCCCATCTGATCTACAGATTTAGGGAAGCATTAAAAATACTTTTTTTTAAATATCTGATAAGGTGAAAAGCTTCGCAGCCTTCACACTAGGAGATGCTACCAGGTACATGATCCTTATACAAAAAAATAACAGTTGCCAGATGTGATTTTATTTAAAATCCAAATATTTGGTTTTAATGCAAATTTTTTCCTTTAATCGGTTTTATTTTATTTTTGAGGAATGTGAATCTGTGCAAATAACAGACACGGTCATGCTGAAAATCCTAGTAGAAATACTCGCCCGAGGCCTTGCGTTCTTTCGGCTATTGTTTGTCACTTAGCTCATATTATTGATGCACAGCAAACTTTTTAGCGGAAAGTTTAATCACATTAATAGAATAATTTCCAGTTTCGTATATACTGCATTTTTTTTTCAATTCTAATCATCAGCCTTCCATAAAAGTGCCATTAGACATTGTGCTTTGTTGGGAGGGAGGGAGGGAGGGAGGGAGGGAGGGGGGTGTGCTGTTATTGCATTATTCCCATGGTCAATTTAGCTTTTTTTCACACTGTACTGATTAAACTTCCACATGGGAAATCAAGAGAAAGCAAAACTGTGACAGACTACAACAATGAAAAAAGTATTACTCTCTGTCTTCTGTCCTATCTCTCTCTCTCTCTCTCTCTTTCTCTCTCTCTGTCGAAAGCTCTTGTATTCTGGATACTTCCTCAAGTTCAAAGGTTGTTGTACTGCTTATATTTAAAGAGCGGAGACTGCCTTCCTGTCATTTCACTTGACATCTCGGTGATATTTTCCTCCTTCCACTCCACTGCACACACAGATTTCACACCTGCCACCCCTGTAAGGTGGACACAGTGGGCTAACACATCTCAATGCCTCTCTGTGTGACCAGTCATGTATGGAGAGGCTGGGGAGAGTTTGATTGGCATGCGACAAACTGGAACTACGGGTATCCATCATTGTGTAGCTTTCTTGCGGCTATACATTCACGAGTTTCCATTTAGACATGTAAGAAACATTAGCAGCTGAAATTTTATATTAAATAAATATTTATTGTATTTTAATTTATTTTGGGTACAATGTGCCCTACTGTGCCACCCACGTAAAGTAGGCTACACTACCAAAGTTTGAAAACACTTACTTACTCTGTCATGATCCTGTCCTCGTGGTTGTTTTCTAGGTTGGAGTGACAGGATCATGACAGTCCATTGTATTGTCCTTGTGTTTGGAAGCACACGGCATTGTTTGTTTTTTGTGCCATGTGCTCTCCTGTCGTGAGTCTTAGCCCCACCCCTTTTGTACCATGTTCATTCCCTTTATCAGTTCACGCCCTTCAACTGTTGCCCTCGTTATGCCTCTTTTTTTCAAGTCAAGTCAAGTTAAGTTAAGTGTTTTGTCATCTTGTTCTTGTTTCCCCCCTCCAGGGATGTTGATTTATATGTTGTCCTATATGTGAAATACAATGTTCTTTTTGTTGAGAGCTGTCTGCTTTGGGTTCTGTTTTATGCATATCCTGACACACTCCTTCTCTATTTAGGTGTTTTCCACTTTTTGGGATAATTGTGAACTCATCAAAACTATGAAGTAGCACAGATGAAACTGTGAAAAAAAGCAACTAAAATAAACCAAAACTATGGTAGATTTTACCAACTTCAAAGTGGCATCCCTAGACTAGAATTTACATAATTGTTCTCTTTAGCTTCTTGAGTTCTATCCCTGGGAAGGTGAAGGAGTTCCAAATTATTTTCAGTTCTCATGTTTTCAGGGGCTTTTATTGGCTGCTTTTTCTTCATTACTTTATCTTAGTCATCTATTTCAAAAATATATTTTTGAAATTAATATGCTGGCACAATTATATTTATGTCTATAAAAGTCAGTTTCACACATTTAAGCATGCACCTTGAGATAAAAAGATTTTTAAGATCATAAGAAACATTTTAATCCAGTGTTTCCAAACTTTTAAGTGGTACTGTAATGTATGTTAGTTTATGTATTGAACAAAAAACCGAGCTTAGTCACATTAATTGATAGTTATTAATGCAATGCAAAATCATTAAAGGTAAAACAATCTTTGTATTTTAATTGGTTAAATGTTTCAAAAATACAACATTCAAATCTTTGAAATGTTACATTTTATGTTCATGTATTAAATGTATACCAGTATTAAATGTATACCAGAAAACACACTCTCAGGTTTGTTTTAATTGCGAGGATTTTCCATAGACATAATGATTTTTATACATATTTTATTATAGATATTTTACATATTTTATTGTATCCCCTAAAGCTAACCACCAAAAGGTGTAGGTGGTTAAGACTTTTAGAAATGTCCCCACAATGTTTAGAAACCTGCACATGCACATCCACCTACCCACACATACACTTTTTATAAAATTTAAACAGAGATGGCTGGGAAACACTTTTGTCCACATATTTTCATATGACACTCCTCTTTGATTTCCACTGCTGGAATGCAGAGACCCATCTGCAGGTTTTATCTCACCTCTGCCTGCAGCAGTAAATTTTCATTTTCCCGGCTGTCAGTTTTCTGAAGGCAGACCATTGCATGGCACATGGCCGTATCCACTACCCCTTCTTTGGTACACAGTATTTAAACATGCCCTCAGAGCTTGCCTTAAGTTCATCTATTACTGTGTCTTTTTTGTGTTGCTTATTCTTGTTTTCCTTGCATGATCCATACAGTTTAATGTTTTTCCTGAGACTTGAAAGAAATTCCAATTTGATGTTATTTTTCACTGTTTACACAGTACGAAGTCTAGCATTTTCTTCCCTCCAGCGTGTTGTTGGACCTGGGGAAAATTGCTCTGTCTAGTGGTGGCTGTCCTCCTTTATAACAGCATCACTTCAATCCAGGTGGTCTTCCAGCACACAGGAGCAAATTGCACAGCAGCAAGCTTTGAAAAACAAAACTGAAAGAAACAGTTATGTTGTTTAGTCAAAAGTGTTGGTTATCCCATTTAGGAATGTTTATTCGTTTAAGTAGACAATTGACACGTTCATGTGAAAGAATAGGACACTTTACACAAAGGCAAGTAACGTTTAAATGCAAAAAATCTGAATGCTTTACATCCCTTTTCCTACAATTACATGATTGTGCCATTGTCCCTCAAAGAACAGTGTGGAATTCAGCTGCATTTCATTGGCAGACTGAAATCAGAGTCTGTGCCCAGCTTTCAGTATCAGACTTCTACAGCTCGAGTCCTCCAGCTCTTCATCCAGGCCAAACTAAAGTGGCTCATCTGCGCAAGCTTTGCGAGTGCCCCTTTCGCAGCCTGACTCCTACAAACGCGAACAGTAGATGCACTTCATCGGCCCCTGTCTCGCCAAAAGCCTTCATTCCATCCCCTAATGGCGGGGAGAAATTGCTTTCTGTGGCACAGGGATGCTATCTCTTGGGTTTGCGCCAGTCAGAAGAGGCTGCTTTGCGTGGGGATCAGGTGAGGAGAGAAACGATGGCCACTCTCTCCTGCTCTCATCTCCACCACTTTCTTGAAAATGAATGGCTCTTGTGGTATCACACTACCCTATACGTGAAGAGGGATAGACGGTAGACAGAAGCCCAATATTGAATTTCTTTCTGCACACACTTGTAGAAAATCCAGTCCATGCGCTTATTTGAGCAGTTAAAGGTTGGCTATATTTTCTCCTTTGAGTCAAAGCCTTCAATGTTGCTCAGGTGCATTTTGTACTGTAGAGTGACATAACTTTATAAAGTAAAACAATGCATACATTCTACATGCAATTTAAAGGGGAAGTGATTTCTGTGTTCAATAGCACAAAATAGAAAATAATCTTAATGTGATTGTTTTGCAATTTTTCAGTCGTATTGTAGTTTTATAATAGACAGTGTGTTTGGACACACTTCCATGGGACTTCCGGTCTGTGTTTGGTCTGACTTTTGGCTAGTAATATTAAGTAATATTTAAAGTAGGCTTTAAATTTGCAGAATAATGCATTAAAATTTAATTGTAAACCTATTTTCGAAATGCTGAATTTGTTTTACAGAAAAAGACAGCAAATTTACATTTCGGGTGTAAAATTACAAGTAAAAAATACTTTTTATTTGACATTATTCCTGACACCCACTGCTGGAATATGACTTTTTTACTGTTTTATACAGTGTAGGCTGCCTCTGCACATTTAGCTGGAATGTGACTGAAAACATTACACACATCCATCACCTGCATAAACTCATTTAGGATATGCACATTTAACATGTTTCAATCATGCAAGCAATTTAAAATGCACACAATCTGGGATATAAGACCATTCTGAGATGATAATCTCATGTTTTCTGACAGCAATTCAGTATATTTTAGCAAAATGGAGTGGCTGCTTTAGACAATTCATCAACCGCCCAATGTGGAGAGAAGGGGACGGCGAGCGAAGGGAGCCATGGCTGCTTGATCTTCCGTGAAGCTGCCAGCCACCGCTGCATCTCCATTCTCCTGCCTCCATATTTCTTCATTTAATAGGATTGCGGCCTGTCAGGATCCAATTTGCTGCCCGGGTGACGTCTCCCCCAGAGCCGATCCTGAGGTCGCCTGTTTTTTAGTAATGCAGAGGCCATTTTTGCTTTCTGTGTGTATGTAGTTGTTTGTGGACACAGCCCAGTGGTCCTGCCACATCCTGCCAGCTCTGTCCATTTATTGAGGCATGTAAACCTGGTGATGTGTCTCTGTCATTATGAGATGTTCCTCTGCTGAGCAGTGATAAGGGGAGCTGGAATTGAAGCTGACAGAATGGAATGGTGGTAGACGGACTGTGCTGGTATTTATGCATGGCCCACTGTTTTTCCACTGACTAACAGACAGTAGATCATCACTGAACTGCTATTGGTGTCAGTTTGTGTAGCATGACCGAGGCATCTTCCCTGATAGGACACGTTGGTTCTGGGCTTTTGAGTCCCTGAAATTCAGTTTTTATTAAATGATTTATATACAGTTCTAGATTTGGCAACATTCTTATCTGAAGTGAATTACAGGGGAGTTCAGTCTATAGACTACATGCATTTCTTACGAATCGAACCCATGAGCTTAGCATGCTCTATCAGTGTCAAGTTAATACAATATGTGTGACGATTTTGTTTAAAAATGCTGATAATAACAGATCCTTTTCTGATTTACAGAGCATCTCTTTGGTTAGATGTTTGACATCAGCAAGACTCTATCGGCACATATGTTTCACTATACAGCTTCGGTATAAATCTCACTTTTCTGTCCTGTCATTTCAGGAGCGTTTTCTGCCAAGCTGGTCTAAAATCCTGAAGGCCGCTGATATGAATCTCCTCTAATCGAAGAGCATTAACACTGTCACTCTTTTAACCCACGCCGCCATCTATAAACTGCTTAAAAAGTTAACATCACTGATCATCTTCATGAGATTCAGAAGCCTTGAGAAATCTTCAGAGCTTATGCTTTGCGGAAAAAGCTACTTTGTTAGTTTGCATATGAGAGAGTCGATTCCAATCCCATATTGAAATTCAGGTTTGTTGGCAGTTGAAGGGAAGTTTTCATGAGTTTTGTTATCATGCCCCAATATTTTTTACAACCTCCTTTTTCATTTGACTGGTTTGGGTTCACCCAGAGATATCCTATACTTATTTCTGCCCGAGCTTGACATATCAACTTTCTGGAAAACAAAGATGCAGTTTTTCCTGCAGTTATTGAATAATGCTTTTTCACTAAACACTTTTTTTTACAATTATATATAATTGTCACATCACGGCGCACAAAAACACTTGGCCTTAATTATAAGACATGCTTTATTCTGCTGTCTAAACCAACCTATCTACTGTATAAAGAATGATCTTAAAGAAACAGTTGACCCAAAAATGAAAATTCTATCATCATTTACTCACTCTTGAGTTGTTTTCCTAATCTGTATAAATTTCTTTGTTCTGATGAACACTGAGAAAGATATTTGGAAGAAATCTTGCAGCCAAACAATTCTTGGCCACCATTGACTACCATAGAGGGAAAATAGTTCTATACATTACTTTGTTCTGTTTAACACAAAAGAAGATATTTTATAGAATGTGGGAAAACAGCCAAAACTGCCATTGTCATTTATAGTATAGTATGTAAAATGGTGGCCATGAACAATTTGTTTACAAACATTACTCCAAATATCTCTGTGTTCAACCCAACAAGGAAATGTATACAGCTTTGGAACAACAACAGAGTAATACATGACAGAATTTTCCTTTTTGGGTAAACTGTTCCTTAATTCCCTTTGCCTAAAAAAGCCCTGCTTCACAAACCGATCTATGTTTACCAGGTCTTCATCCTGGTAAAAGCTAATATTAAACTAAAAAAGTCACATAAGCTAGAAATTTTGGTAAACGACGCACATGCTTTTTATGCGGTGATGTGATTTTGATGCTCCTAGACTATTTTCACAGCACATTACCTCAGACGTTATTTACCACCAAATTGCTCTTTCAGGAGACATGAAAACGTCAAAGCAAAAGCGCAGCGGTTTAACACGACTACTTTTAAAACAAACTATTACAATTACTTTAAATAACCATTGGGGTAATTTCCCTTTCAATTTGACAGCGTGCATATTTCTGTCTATTCTGTCTTCATTGCGCTGTTGTGTTTACGATTCCGCCGTCGTACGGGTATGAGCGAGGGTGCTTGTGTAGCGTGATATGTGCTGTGTGTAGTAATTTTGACAGGCAGTGGCTTTGTGCTGCGGTTTCCTCTAGCATCCCACACCTTCACTGACACTTTCCATCTGCTGTCTGTTTGGCTGCGTTTCAGCGGTGCTAGAAGCGCATGCTAACATGTTTATCAGCATTAAAGTATCTGGGCAAAGCTGTCGTAAGTAATGAGCTTTCAAAGAGAACGGAGAGGCTTGTTTTTGTTCGGGGCCTGCTGATACAATCATTGTCTATAACAAAAAGAATAGGTGAGAGATTACAGTAGTTAGACACAAGGCATTCATGATATAAAAAGTTTGGCAGGTTGGGACATTCATGAGGGATGAGAATGTGTAAAACTTGACAGGTTTTGTGTAGTCCTGGGTATTGCATTTGACCTCCTCAGTCAAAAACTGGGTTATGTTTCTGAAACAATTAGAAGATACAATTTAAACGATTGTCTCCGAGAGATACATTGTTCTAAAATAGGCTTTTAAGTGCAATGCTTTGGATCCTAGTGAGCCCTCTAACAAATAAGTCTGTTGTGGGTTTGGGCGGGGAATGAGTTTCTGAGAGGAAGCCAGGGAGAGAGTAATGAAGTGTAAAGAGAGCGATTAATAAAAAATCAGTGCAAGAGCCCATGCCACTGTTAATCCTGATTAAAACATAAATGCTGTTTTGGCAGCCCTCTCTGAATAAACTCATTAACTTTTACAGTGCCAGTGAATAAGGGGGAGAGAAAGAGTTACCCATGAGGTGGATGGCTGATCTCTGTGGCCTGGCCATTGGGCTGTGAAAAGAGGAGAACACAGTGATCTGCCCGTGACTGCAGAGTCGGATGAATATATGTAACTCAGCCAAATTGTTCCGTTGTTCTGTGTTTGTGAATGATGTTGTAGTTCTTTTGAAACTGGAGATGTGCTGTTCTAGTTAATACTGCAGGGTAAAGCAAGTCAGTTCACTTGGCAGCTGTTTCCATTCATGCGAGTACAGCTTCTAGCTACTTGAATGAGAAAAGATAAAAACTTTTGTTCAAGGTTATCTCTACAGAGCATGTTTCGGAAATACGTTATCTCCTTCGACAAAGAAGGGAAAACGTAACGACATCTTTGTCCTGTGTCAGCCATCATAGTGCTTCGAAAAAGAGGTGTGGAGTGAGCCATTAGTTGCAATTTGCAACCTCACAGCTAGATGTGGCAAAATTTCAAACACTGGACCTTTATTGACATTAAACAACATTAACATCAATAAATGTTGAAAAAATGTATCATTATAGTTCATATTAGCTAATGCATTTACTAATATTAACCAACACAACCTTAGTCTAAAGTGTCATAAGTCAATCTTCTTTATTTCAAATGATTCAAAATGGGATATTTTCAGGCTGGACCAGTAAATTCAAGCTAGTTTTAGATAGTAAACAAACTGTACATTACATTTGCCATATTGAGCTTTGAGATGCTGCTATCAAAAAGCTGCTTGAGTTTTTACTCCCATATTCAGCATTATGATTTTATCCATTCACACAATGTTTGTATACATTTATGTATTTACATATCTGCTTTAAATGTCTCTGTTATCACCTCATTATAATTACGTTTGAATTAGCAGGCTAACTCTATTCAGGCTGAAACGGAACCCATTCTGTTCTATTGCTGCATTTTTATCACCTAGCTTGAAGATGATTTTTAGTAGGACATCTACATTAGCGACAGCTATTCCGTAGGGATGGGCATTTGGCAGGCTTCGAAGGGAAGCGGTGGCGAAGACTTACATCATGCTAATGTGCGTTTAGGAGGCGGTTTTCTGGCTTTAATGAAAGGTCATGTGTATGAACACAATGGAACCATTAGGATGCAGCTATTTTTCAATCCCCGAAGAGCCGCGCAAGCAAGCTGGATTGAGGAGCACGGAGCTTAAAGTGCTGTTTTAGCAGCTGTTAATGAAGGGAAAGGAACGGGCTGACTGAGACAACATGGCGTCAGGTGGCACAGACTAGCCAACTGGCAAAAACAAAGATCTTTGAAACAGGTGATGGAGGGAAGATGTATTTTATGCTGTGTAGTAGATGCTGTGTGTCATGACTTTTGTTAATTGTACTTTGAAATACAAAAGACAGAAATCAAGCATAATGGATAGCATCCATTACCACAGGAGGGATTCACTTAAATGCCTTGAATTCACTAGTATTTATTTATTTATTTATTTATATACTTGTTGCACCTGATCCACAGAAAAGAGTGAATTGTATAATTATTATAATTTTTTTAATTGGACACAACAACAGTAGCAGTGGACAAAAGGAGCACTCTATTATCAACTTTTCACAGTATTATCCAGAATATATTCCAAAAAATTGGCAGTGACTTCAAATGCTCACTATACAGCACTATTTTAGCACTTTTAGCACATTTAGCACCTGGTTAAACTGGATAGCAGGTGGTTTATAAATAAGACCCAGTTGGAACGAAGTCCAGAGAAAGTGCAGGAGTGCTTTACGAGAGCAGATAATGCTGCGTTCTGCATTCCTTATCCTGGATTGAAGAGAAATTGGATCTTGTTTTTCTGTTTTGCCTTCTCAGAGTAATGAGATAATGACGGTTGGAAATTAGAGTCTAATGTCATTCAACGTCTCCTCCTGTGTATTGCCTGAAGAGGCTGATTAGCCTGTTTTCCATCGCAAAGTGTTCCAACGCTCAATTGATATGCTGCTAGTGTTTTGTGGACTACTGGGCAAGAATGTGAATATTGATAACCCCTGGTTACAATCTTTGACACCAGATGGCATTTTAAAGTTCATGTAAAGTAAAAAGTAAATATGTATAATATTAATATGACCTCAATATGACTATAAAAGTACAAAGCAATACTCGTCACGTTTTTGCTTCTTTCCCTGAAGGAGGTAACGTATTAACAAAATGTGCTCTGTAGAGCAGTTTGTCTGTCTACTGTAGAAATAAAACGGTGAATTCTATGTAAGTGGATCCGCGGCGTATGTAGATAGAAATAGCTCATTCTAAGGTAATTAAAACATAATACTTCATTCTCCAAGGTCTTAATACACCTCCAAACACATAGTTATGTATATCATATTGCATGTTTTTAGATCCTCCAAAAAAGGACACACAGGACTTTTAATAATAATTACTTAAACACAGGGCCTACAGCAGGTCATGCAACAAACTTCGAAACCCAGTACATAATACATATTCATTTGCTCTTCAAATAATATCTTATTTCTATTTTTCTTTCTATAAAGTAAATTTATTATGGTTGTTAATTGGTAATTGTTAAAGCAAAAAGAAAGTTTCGGAAAAAGCAGTCTTGGATAGATTTGAACTCGATGACAAATGATGATAAATGATGACAGTATTTTTATTTTGGGGTAAACGGTCTCTTTAAAGCTTTTACAGTCTAAAACAAAAATTACGCTTGCCCCGAATTCCCTACGTAATTAAGTGTACTTAGAAAACATCATGTTGGCAACTTCTAAAACATACCTTAAAACAGAGCCATTGCAGCTGTGTTAATGCAGTTTAGCAGTATTCCTCAGCGTACAGATGACATGGATTTAGGAGGCGCTTTACTGTATATAAAACACAGGGGAGTAGCTCTCAGTCTTGCTGGCACAAGCAGAGAAAGATGAAAGGGAAGCATGTCTGGATTAAAGCTTGTTAAGAGGAAGAAGAGCCTTAATTGCTCTGGCTTTGTACAGCCACACAAAGAGCCAGCATTTCTAATCTGTTGCTCAAGGGTGAATGTTTTCTGCATCCAAACAAAAGGCAATTTTTAAACAGGAAGACAAAGAACCTGTATTCCAGTACGGTCTAAATAAATTGGAGCAAAATTCTCTTGGGTGTAAAAGGAGACGGACTGAGTGAATGAGGGTGAGAGGTCCTTTTTTTAGGTGCTGTCAATTGGAAACAAAGAAGGGGCATTAATCACTGCTGTCGTCTTTATTTTGTGAATGTTTGTTCTTTGATGGCTCAGGTAGGTATCATATTGTTGCCGGTTTTAATATCCAGAAGCGAGTATTTGATATAAGTGTAATTTTAAATGAGATATATATCAGTGAGATGAATGTTTGGCTTTTTGTAGCCAAAACATAATTTACATACAGGGCTGTCAAACGATTAATCGGATTCTGAATAAAAGTTTGTGTTAACATTATATATGTCTGTGTACCATACATATTACTTTTGTATTTATAAAAACATACATATACACATGCATATATTTGAGAAAAATATAAAATATGAAAAATGAATGAACATTTATATAATTAATTATTGGTGAACATAGAATTATTTTAATTGTTGATAAATCAATAAATACATGTTCATATTTTCCAAATATGTATACATGTATGTGTTTATAAATACAAAATTAATAAGCACGGTACACAGATTTATATTTTGTTTACACAGATTTATATTCTGGATGTGATTAATCGTTTGACATCCCTAATTTACACTGACATGACTGTTTATACCGTATTAATGTGTTTTATATAGGAGTCGAACCCTGGAAAGCTAAATTAATAATTTCAATTTAAGTTCTAGTGTCACAAGCACCATGTTCTACCAAATTATCTACAGAACAAATCATGATAATCTTGAAAAAATCCTGATATTTATTTAAATTTGACACTTTTGCGTTATTGTAAAATAGCATAGACAGACATAAAGGCTAAAAAACTATAGAATACATGATATCATAAAATACACGATATTATTGAAAATTTCCCCTTAGATGTGCATTATTATATTTATGTAATAGCTTTTTACATATAGGCTACTGTACATATCATTCAGGTGGGTGCTGCACATTGGTGGTGGTTGAGGAGATTTCCACTTCCAAGTAAAGCGCTTTGAGAGTCCAGAAAAGCGCTATATAAATGTAACACATTATTATCATAATTATTATTATATTAACTGTGCAAAAAATGTCTGTAGGATTGTATTCAGAAAAAATCATTAAAATGAAACTAATCAAAAATAAACTTCTTTATCTAGAAAGAATTAGTGACACAGATATGCTAGCATTCATACTGTAAATAAAATAAAATACTTTATGCTTCTATATTTTCTAATTGTGTTTGTTTTTGTTCTTCTAAAAGCTTTATCCATTTAATGATATGCTGTACCGATCATTCAGTTTCTACATTCCCCAGTTCCGGATAAGCCCCTCTATTGCCCACATGGCGTTCCTCTGGAGGGCTTCATGTACAAAAGATGCACGAGCAGAGCGAATTCTGTTTTCAGTGTTTTCCCCAATCTGACCCTTACAATATCCAGCTGCGTTATGTCACATAGTTAGTTACAGTCTGGAATCTCTTTTCCCTCTGAGCTTTCCCAGAGTTGTTCGTCTTGTAAGTTAGATATGCTCATTGACTGAGGCCTGTGTATAAACACAGTGCTTTGAGGACACTGGTTTGCGGTATTATCAGGTCAGTGAGCTTCTCAACTCTCTGACAGTTAGTTTTTCTTATTTATGCAGCAATGTCAGATATTCACAGTGATCTCTTTCAGAGTGCTGTCTTCAAAAATGCGACATATTGAGGTCTCGTAGCTCAAAATGATGTTTGATGCTGATATTTTAGATACTGGTTTATCTATTGCATCAGTTACTAGGTATTTGTACACCGGGTTGTTCTTTGTTGACAAGCACAGTGTATAAAAGGTTAAAGGCTTGTGATGTGTCTCTCCATATAGAGACTGAAACTGGTGAGGGTTTGTACCCCGAACATGGTGTTCAGAACCTGTATATTACTCTTTGATCTCTGGAACACAAAAGAAGATATTTTGAGAAATGCCTCATTGGTTTGTGTCCATACAATGGAAGTCAATGCTGTCCAGAAAAAAAAAAATCTAAAAATATCTTCTTTTGTGTTTTGCTTAAAATGACATGAGGATGAACAGATGATGAAACATATTTTATTTAATCTCTTTATATGAATTATAACAATAATGTTCAGTAATGGAAACATGAATGTGGTGACAACAAATAGGTGACTAAAATCATGAATCCCTGCTTATACTCCCACCTTATACCATTTCTCTACCTTTTTGTATCTGGCATGTTGATTGTCTTTACACATAAAGGAAAGGGAAAACGATCAATACATTGGCTTGAGTAGTGCTGTATATCTCTCTTTCTCTCTTTCGCTCCTGTTGTTTCTCCGCTGGGACAGAGTAGGTGATGCTCGCCTGAGTGCATCGCTGGCTCCTCTCGGCCACCGGTCGATAAGCAGCCACTGATACCAGGTGTCCTTGCATTGATCCTTCCAGGTTGTTCTTTGTCTCTGGTCATTATGGAGATGTGAGAATGACCTTTTCACGGTGCTGTGCAAAATGGAATAAAGGCAGAGAGCCCTGGGCCGGTGGCGACCACACTGCTGCGCCGAACCAGGTGGTGCAGCCTTTAGCCTCAGATGTAACCAGGTGAACCTTCAGACGTCTCACAAAGTCACCAGGGAGTGACAGATAAAGAGCTGAGTGCTTGTCAGTTCAGCGGTGTCTGTGATTTTTAAATCATGGATGAAGTCATACAGGAGGGGAGCTAAAGGATATATGTGTATTTATAACTGAGAGATAGATATCACTGTGTGAGGGAAAGGCGACAGACACGATTCCAGATCCCATAAAATAGAATATAATGTGTATATATAAGGGCTCTCAAATCACGATTAATTTATTCCAAAATAAATGTGTTTCAATAATCTATGTGTGTGGTGTGTATATTTATGTATGTATAAATGCACAAACATACATGTATATCTTTTAGAAATTTGTGGAATATGCATCTCTAATAAATATGAATATATTATTGTATATCTATGTAAATATGTGTAGTATACATGTATGTGCATGCATTTATATATTATATATACCACAAACACATTTGATAAAATCACAATTTTGGAACGGATTAATCATAATAAAAAATTATAGTTGCTAGATAATTTCTTTAGATTTTGCAGTGACGTTGCATTTTTTTAAACTCAGGAACAGAATCACTTGTTTCTCATGTAATTCATGGTCAAATGTTTTTATTTTAGTCATGCAGGAAGAAAGAAATAATAATGTTCACCAATTCACCAATTTCAGCTGCCTTAAATGTTTAAGTTAAATAAAATTAGCTTCATGTGACCTTAATTATATTGAACTGACTTAAAAAGCCAATTTGTAAAATACAACTAGGTTTTTTGTTCAGTTATTATAGAATATTTATTAATTATTATTTATATTTAATATAATTGAACTCTAATTTGAGTTATGTAAAACTAAAATAAAAATGTTTAAGGTCTTACGTTTTTTTTACAGTATAGAGGACCAAAAATTTTCCAAAAATGACATCACTGTTTGAATCAGCAGTATCACCTGGTATACAGTATATGGATTTCGTGTTTACACTTTTGATATGATGTCACTTCTTGTTGTTGTTTAGTACAATAGAGCACTGGGGATATAAGTGATGTAGTCATGCCTTTCCACATGTAGCAAAATTACATGAAAACAATTAATTCATCCTGTCAAATGGCAACATAACCAGAACAAATGGTTGTGTTTCAAACCCATGTGCAGTAAAACACCACAGCGATCAAGCAATTAGCAGGCTATTAGATTTTCACAGACCCTTGGGAGGAATTGTTTGTGTGCCTTCTTTTACTTGTTATTAGAATGTGAAGATTAGAGCCATTCAGATGCACTCAAAGTTACTGGAGTGCCACAGCAATCACCATTATGCTCACCACTCGGTCCACAACACTTTACAGCGTTTTCCAATTCACAACAGGTCTTTCTCAAGGCAGACATGAAAGTAGCTTACAAATACCTGCTTGTTTCATCACAATTGTGAAGCAATCCAATGTAAACTACTGGAGCAATCACAATTCTGTCAGAAGCAAGCACAACATACTGTACCCAACTAAGTCTTGGGAATGTTTGATAGACAGGCTGTTTTTCACATTCCCACTCAGTTAAAACCAAGGTCCCAGTTGAATGCAACCAAGGATGTGTTTTCTTGGACCTTTTAATGGACATATTACTTCATCGTGGTGTTTATTTCAGGTGGGAGATTGTGCAGCGTCTTTGTGTTTGGCAGGTACTGCAAATTGCTTTTGTTATCTCTGATGAATTGTGAAAGATGTCAAACCAACTCGGTATGCTTTTGCTGGTAACTTGGATTGCTCTCTGTTGTGACAGAATGGGACTGAAAGAGAATGCTTTCTCTCCCAGCTTGAAGTTTCAAAGGGCCTTTGAATTATGTGTGACGGGGTTGAAGATAATGAAGGGTGTTGGGACATGTCAGAGCGATGCTGCAGGATTTGTCAGACTGGCGCCGTGCTGAAAAAGAGTTTCACGTCTTCATTATTTACTTTTGTTGATTAAAACGTCTGCGCTTGTGTGTGCTTTCTGTGCCATGTGTTTGGAGATGCATCCTTTGCTGCCGTTGTTTGAGAATGTGAATAGGTTATCCGTTTTCATGGTGTATGTGATTCATGTTTATTTTAGAGCATTGTGCAAATAATTGTGTGTAAAAAGAGTGTTTGATCACCTATTGATTTACTTTTAGAAATAAGTGACAGAAAAGGAATTGTGGTTTATCTATTTTGAAATTTCACTGTAAAGAACACCTATACTCAACAAATATTCCCAACACTCCCATGTCTATGTCAATGCTGCAAGTTTGTGAATTTTCCCTTTCAATGCTTTGGCACTAAGACCCTTCAGTTACCATAGTTACTTAAGTTATTACTTAAGTAAAGCAATGAAGGAAAACACGGTGATTGTCATATTCAAAATTTCAGAGTGAATGAAATCCAGTGAGACACAGTTCTGCCAAAATGGCCTAATTTATACTTTAGGGATTTATTCTGGTATAACTTTCAATGGTTCTTTGCATTCTGACAGAAATCAATTTGCATCAACACTGCTGGCTGCAACGCTGGAAGTAACAATGAGTAACTCAAACAGAATTTTCATTTTTGGGTGGTACCCATTGACTTGCATTGGTTTTGTGTCCATACAATAGAAGTGAAAGGGTACCACTGTTGTTTTGTATATTATTGATTTATAAACATACTCAATAATGCTTATTTAAAGCGGCCCTAACACACAGGGTTTTGCCAATCTCATATTAATCTTGAGTACCTATAGAGTAGTATTGCATACTTGGGATCTTTGAAGATTATTAAGTTTTATAACAATTATAAAAGAGAGGTACAGCTGTACGATTACTTTCTAAATCATATTAGATTAGATTAGATTAGATTCAACTTTATTGTCATTACACATATACAAGTACAGTGTAACGAAATGTAGTTTAGGTCTAACCAGAAGTGCAATTAGCAAGTGCAGGATATACAGTGTGAATAAATACAGAATACAATTTTAGGGAAATACTATACAAATGTTGTATGAAAATATGACAGTCGGTATGTACTATGAACAATATATACAGAAGGCTATATACTGTGAACATTAATGTACAGGTGGTTATGAACAGATAACAATATAGACAATACAATAGTGCAAGTGACTTGAGTGTGCATTAATTACAGACATTAGCTATTAAAGTTACAGTGCAGTAGATGAGTCAATGCGGTTATTAAAGGTACAGTGCAGTACATGAGTTAATGCAGTTGTTGAAGTTATAGTGCAATACATGAGTAGATGCAGATAATACAGTTACAGTGTATTAGATGAGTTAGTGCAGTTATTGAAGTTACAGTGCAGTAGATGCGTTAATGCGGTTATTAAGGTTACAGTGCAGTAGATGAGTTAGTGCAGTTATTGAAGTTACAGTGCAATAGATGAGTGGATGCAGTTAGTTATGCAATAGATGCAATAGATGAGTTACAGTGCAGTACATGAGTTAATGCAGTTATGAAAGTAGTTTATTAGTGCAAATGAGCATTCAGTGTAATATTCCTGGTGTGTAGGTGAGCAGTATAGAGTGCAAATGATGCTATGTGTGTGTAAACAGTCCGGTAGAGAAGATAACATGACTGGTGTGTACAGTTCAGTCATGGATGCAGCCCTGCTATGCAATGTAAACAATGTAGTAGCAGCATTAAAGTTAAAGTTATGAGGGTTAGTGGAATCAGTGGGGAGCAGAGTTCAATAATGAAACAGCTATGGGAAAAAAGCTGTTTCCTAGTCTGCCGGTTCTTATCCGGAGGCACCTGAAGCGCCTACCGGAAGGCAGGAGAGTAAACAGTCTATGGCGCGTGTGGGGGGAGGGGTAGGCCGAACCAAAGCACGTGCACACCCATTGTCAACAAAATACAGATATCAATTTCACTCACCGCATACGGTGCATGTCCGGCATCTTTTAGCACTGGGACGGCTTTATATCCAGCGTTATATCCACCGTTTATATTACATTCATCACCTAAATGCAGTGAACAAACAAACACCTGAACTCTGCGAACATATGCTCTCTCTCACTCTCTCCTGCACACAAGTGAAAGTGACGTCTGCTTTTCCGGGAGAATAGTCCAATAATGGACTAAGAAGAATTGCAAAAAAATTGCTATATGTTCGAAAAAAACTTTCCGAAACCTTTACAATCGCTGGGGAAATGTATTGAGTACAGAAATACTACTACTACGCCCTACTCGTTTTTGGACAAGTTGACCATGTAAAGCATTAGAAGACAGCAACTTTAACATTGTAAAGAAGTCAGAATGCATGACACATTGTTGCACCACCCCTTTAAAAATTTAAGGTCAGAGGATAGAAATGTACTGTAATAGTTCAACACAAAAACAATAGGAGTCCCAATGAAGATACAAAAACGAGTGTGTGTGTGTTTTTGCATGTGTGTGACAAAAGTTCACTTTATGTGTGTGTGAAGACGGCACAGTAAGAACTAAATGCAATGGAAACCTTTCCTCAGCCTCTTATCTCTCTCTCTCTCTCTCTCTTTCTCTCTCTCTCGCACTTTTTCTCTCCATATAATTGGAGTGTGCAAGCAGCACATGGCCGGCTCTCTGCCATCCAAATAGATTAATTATGAAGCCTTGTGTGCGTTGAGTGTAAGTGGTGAACTGTGAGTGGGGAAGACACGAATCAAAGAAAATCAATTTAGGGGTCCATGTAGCCACCTCATCTCACTTTTCCCTTTAATTTCCCCCGTGTTTCCTGAAAAGGCTCATCATAAATGGAATGACATTTTGTCAAGTTCCCTCTGGTGTAGAAACAATAGAATGGCTGTTTTGTGTATGTAGATGCATGTTGCTTGTACATGGATTCGAGACAGAAGCACAAATTTTGGGTCTCAAAATTGTCAATTATTTACTTTCTGCAGAACGCAAAAATGTTTTACACAGTGCGTCTTATTATTTCTTTTGAAACCAGTGACAGGTTTGGAACAACATGAGGTTGATTAAATATTGACAGAAATGTCATTTTTTGTGTAAAAAATGTTTATGCTTCTATTTTTGTCTGCTTTCATTGTTCAGCGCTTTAGAAAGAATTTTAATAATCAATGCCATTGTGTTTTGAAAGACTGCGTGAAATTTGGTTTGATAAATGGAATTAGAGTTATGATAATGAAAAAGCATTCAACTCAAAATCAACTATCCAATCTTTATTTTTCATGAGAGAAAATGTTGAACAAATAGTGATTTTTGGGCCTTTCTGCACTGAAAACCAACGCTCAGAAATGAAATCTGCTCCGATTATTTTGAATTCTGGGGTTTGTTTAAGATAAGCACCATTTTCAGTTACAGTCTTTGAAAAGCTCAATGATAAACATCAAAGCGGCTCTTGGAGCGGTTCTCTGTCGCTCACAGATGGCTTCTGTGTCTCTAAGAGTTTTGACTCCTGACATTGGCTGAAAGGATAAGGTGTATCAGGATAGAGGTAGAGACGTGTAAAAGAAGGAGGAGGGAGTCTAAATAGAAAGAAAAGAAAGAGCTCGACTGAGAGCTGGATGAATAGAGTCTTGATGAAAAAGAGGAAGTTTCATTGCCTCACTTTTGTCATCTGTCTCTCATGTCATTAAAACTCCTTCAACACTAAAGTATGTGATAACTCACTACCGTCATTTCTAGTGAACTAATGAAGCATCTTAAATGAGGGATGTCACCATTTTTTGGCTGAAGTGCAAAGTTTGATTTGCCTCTGACTCCTCTTTCCTTCTTCATACTTTAACTTTGAGCTGGCAGTGAGCTTCTTCGCCGAGCTTTTGGTGTTTTTTCACAGAGAGGATCCCTTGTTGAGATACAGGGAACTAAAGCAGACGTATAGCTGTGAGGGAGGTGCTGTGTTTGTTTCCCTGGTGCATTATTGATGCTGGACACAATGGGAAGAAGAGAGCTGTGCCTCGCAGTCTTTGTCTTTTTTTACAGTTTTCTCTATTATTTTCTGGCTTATGCTTTTCCCTCCCTCTCTCTCACTTTCTCCATCTCCCCCTTTATGTCTGTTAGGAAAGAACAGAATTCAGATTATGTGGATTGGCTTCCTTTGAGTTGATGTGAATTGTACTGGCCACTCCCAGCAGGATGTGTTCTTGGAAATCGAATGGACTACTTGGACGTAGTCTTCTGCGTGTCCTCGACGCGACTCAGTCATTTCCGATAAAAGTGTTAAGCGTATCTACATGCGGAGATCATGGTAGATTATTTCTATTTTTAGGGTGGGCACTTCATTAAAACAAAAAATCCTGTTTGTGATGTTAACATGTCTTTATGACAGATCTTAAATTAGCCTCCTTATATGTTTTATAACGCTGTTTACTAACGATTTAGTCTTAATCATAGATTATATTTCATACATTTTAACGACAATAAAATGACATCATACAATGATGTGGATTTTACTTAATTTACCGTTCATTCACATTGCAAAGTATTGTAAAATATGAGTATTTTAAACAAAGCACTGTTTAGATAGAGCAGATTTAATGGCAAATAAATAAATTAACTGCGTAATTGTTTTCTGGCATTTAGCCTTAAACGTTATAACTACACTTTTTATAGCTATTGACCAAAAAAATGCATTTACTAGCATTACATTTGTTGATAAAAAAAAGACACAACATAGTGATCCAAACATTTTATAATGAGTGTGTTCGAGCTCTCCCACTCAACAGAAACACGACAGAAATTGAAGTCTATAGTTGTTTATTCCAAACAGTGCTGTAATGATTCCCTGTTAGTCTCATTCAGCCTTCTGTGATTTGCATTCGGCCGCTAAATGTCTGCAACAGAGCTGTGTGTGAGGAGAAAAAGCGAAACGCAATTGTGGTCTAGCCATTACTTTCTCAGATCTTTTGAAGATTTTGTCCCTAGTGATGTTTAGAATATTTCTTCTTATTTCGCTGACAATGTATGTACGTATAATTCGTATATTTAACCGTTTAGGTTTCACAGGGAGGAACAGCCCATAGTTAATAAATATAACCAGAAACTAGTGAGTCGTACGATTTCAAGTCGGAAGTACGTCACGAGGTAAGTAGTCCATTGGAATGACTGGAAGAATTTACAAAATAGCAATTCGGATGAATTTACACAAAAGGGAAATTGAATTCATCCGTGTTTTGTGACAAAATGAATTGCATGATACACTTTTTTGTTAATCTTATTTATTAAAGCTCCAATCTGTAATTTTTTGGAGGATCTATTGACAGAAATGCAATATATTGTACATAACTATGTCTTCAGAGGTGTATAAAGACCATACATAATGAAGCGTAATGTTTTTATTACCTTAGAACGAGCTACTTCTACATACACTGCGGGTCTACTTACATGGAATTCACCATGTTGTTTTTACAGTAGCCCTAAAAGGACAAACTGCTCTAAAGAGTGCGTTTCGTAAATACGCTATCACCTTCGGCAAAGAATCGAAAACATGACGACATCTTAGTCCCGTATCAGCCGCCGTAGTGCTTAGAAATGGAGAGAGACGTTGGTTACAATTCACAACCTTACCTCTAGATGCCGCTAAATTTCATACACTGGTCCTTTAATTCTCATACAGTGAAACCCCTTAAACATGTGTAAGACAATACAAATTAAAATAATTAAAAATAGCACATTTATTTCTTTTTTATTTAAATGTTGCATCCTTTTTACTTTTGTACTTCAAATTGATTTGACTTTGACTTCTGAATGGAGCACAACCGGACTGTCAGCCTCATTCTCTTAAAACATGCTTCACACACTAGCTTTGCAGTTATCAAATCTCATTTGGCACTGGGACAAAGAAACTTCATTCCAAGGTGACAGAAAAGCCTTCATCAATGCAAATGGTGCCAGGGAAAAATTGAGTTTAGGATTTGCTGAGTGGAAAGATGACATAGAAAAGTGTCGGTCTGCTACGCGTCAACCTTTGCTGTCAAAGCAATACACTCCCTCCTCCAATCATGTTGCTGACACACAAGCTCTCAGACATGAGATGAAGCAATTTCCTTTGGTGTCTTGAAGGGTTTTACTTTGCTGCCATGTTCTCCAGTGGCTGAAATGGAATGGATTCTATTTGATCTTGGAGGAAGTAGTATGTATGCAGAACATTGATATTTCTGCAGTGCCCTATTTTTCATACCCTGTAGACCTGCAATAATCTGACAGATGATCTGTCGTCTGTCCTGTAGACCTGCAATAAACATGCGGACCTCCGTAACCCTTCAGCTGCCTGAGATGTGAGCTCAGAATCACCAAACAATCATCCGTCACATGTTGTTATAGTAAAATGGGACCACATGAATATTGCATTATGGGGTGGTGTGGTGTAGTGGATAAAGGTTAAGCTGGTAATCGGAAGAGAGAACCATGAGTCAGCGGCAGCCCTAGACTGAATCTGCACCCATAGTACCCACGGAGGAATTTGCATTGTCATTTCTTACAAAGTTCTGAATCCTCCCCTTCAGGTCTTTGTTTATTAAATGTTTGGGAAAATTCGTTCATTCTTTTAGCTAAGTATGTGAGGGAGTGATAAGCGAATTTGTGCTATTCATTTAACCCATCCAAGTGCACACACACAGCAGGGACTAACACATACACCGTGAACACACATCCAGAGCAGTATTCTACCCAGCTTAGTGTATACAATAACATGTAATTCCAGTATCTTGTTTAAATCAAATTTAATTATGGTCAGAGTTTTAACGTATGGTCTTCTGTGGAGGTCCTTGAAAATTAACTATGATTTAGAATTAAAGGGGCGATTCGCCGGAAATACGTGTTTTTCTTTGTCTTTGGCGTGTTAAAAGTTGCCCATGCATGTATGACACGTAAAATTGCAAAAATGGAAGTGTCGGAACAAAAGATTCATTTTGTCTAGAAAAGAATGGTCACCCATACCTGACTGAAACGCCTCTTATAACCGCACCCTGGCAAATCTACATCAGTTCGTAACACGATTTGACTAAGACCGCCCAAATGTATACACAAGTAAGGTGGGCGTACCTGTCAGTACAATTGCTTCTGAACCTGATGTTCCAAATATGGTAAGAGGCATTACATTTCCGTGCAGTATTCGACCAATCACTACGCACTAGTGAACTGGCCAATCATAGCACACCTCGCTTTTCCGAGCGATGAGCCTAAATATCAGCGCATTTCAGAGAGGTGGAGCAAAGTGGAGATACAAACATACACGGTGGAAAATACAACATTTTTTAACCTTAAATCGTGTATACACATTGTATAACATATAGAGGGGCAGCAAACAATACATTTCAAGGGGAAATAAATACACAATATGTCAAGTTTTAGTATGAGAACCTGTTTGCAACAATTTGTAAAAAAAATTAACTACGTTTCAAATGTTATACTTTTTGTTTGTTTTATTTGTAGCAAAACTGTTGAAACTATACATTTACCTTGGTTTCACTATTTTCACCATTTTGTAAGACAAAACTTCAATTTCACAGCATTTTTCTGTTTGATTTACCGTGTTTTCACATATGTTTTAAATGTGGATAAATAAATTAAATTACAGAAAAATTTACAAGTAGGAAAAACACGAAAAATATATAATGTGTCTGGTACCCCTAGCTGGCAGTTATATTTACGTGAGTTTTTCCACTTAGCACTTGTTACAGTTTTTTTATTTTACATATATAATAAAGCCTTAAATGTTGTTTTGTATCAGTTCTAAATTATCCGTGGTTTGTATTTTAATCTAACATTTGTTATTGGTAAAAATAAAATATCTGAAACTGTAATTAAACTGTTGTTATACAAATCCAAAAAAGCATTGTCTTTCACTCATGTCCTTCACTTTTACTCTTATAAAAGTGTATATAATAGTAGTTTTGCTGAAGAGAACCTGGATGCAACAGGCTGCTTTAAGAAGATTGTCTTCATATGCCAAATAAGTTTCTTGGTCAAAGTTTCTGCGAAATGATGACTCCTAAATGAAGTGCTACTTTAAAGATGTTATGTGAGAGCTCGTTCTTCAGGCTAAAAGTGGAGTGTTGCCCCACTTCACTTTCTAGTCGTTATCTGCGGATAGTTTTAGCTTCGCCCATAAAAGACGTTATTTAAATAGGAGTTCAGTTAACGTACCTATTTGCAAGTTAAGAGAAAATGCAGTAGAGGGTAAAACAAAGCCCGCGCTCCCCCGCTGGCGTGTGTGAAAGCTTCTAAAGCAGACTCATGGTCATTTAAAAGTCAAATCCAGCCATTGAAGAGCACAGCACTGAGGGACCTTTGAACAGACAGCAAAGTCGGTCGGAGAGATTCTGTTTATACTCCGGCAGCACTAATGGTGCAAATCAAACAGAGCCCACAGACGCTTTTACTCATAGCCTCGGTTCTCCGAGTGTGTTTGGTCTTTTGGAAGAGCCTGAACTCAGGGTTATATATGAAGTGCAGGGGGTATATGGGACTTTCCACTCGGAATCATTTTGATACTTGTTGTTCTGACACGAAATTCCCATGACATTGAGTGTGACATGCATGGATATGAATAGACGGAGCATAATAGTGTTTCTCACTCTTGAAGCATTTTATTAAAAGAAAGTGTTTCCAAAGATGCAACCTTTCAATGGCATCTGTTTTTTAGTGCTGTACAAAAATGTTCCTCACATTCACCCTGTCTAGTTTAACAACCTTGAAATTTGACATCTTGTATTTCACAGTTTGCTATTAAATTAATTCTAAAGACGCACATTTTGTTGGTGTTATCAGAACAAAAGCTTTTAGTGTTTGCTTTATAAATGGTTTGACTGTAAAAAGATGACAGAGGTTATGGACTTCCCGCCCTGTGCTTAGTCTCCCATGTGTCATTTGCGGCTGACTGACATGTTAGATGTCAATGTGATGTCGTCCTTCGAGAACTGTCGATTTCAGATAAAAAACACATCACCTCCAGTGAAAAGATGTGGTGGATATCTTTGCTTCTGACACTTAAGGATACATGAAAAAAATGCCCATCAGTCCACTATTTGAATTATGAAAGGTAAACAGGGATTCAGGACGACAAAAGCATACTGAGGATTCTCGGATTCTGGATATTCTTGCCATTTAAATTTGAACTTTTCTAACTACAGGACACTCATCTATAAAAAATATGTAAAGCATGAAAATGTTGGATAAATAAAAAAACAGTTACTATTTTTCCTATCGACTCAAATATAAAGTGACCCTCCATCTTTTCTTTTTGTGTGGGTTGGGGCTCTTTATTCTTATAAGGGATCTAGGGAACATTTTGAAACATAGGCCGCTAAAACATTTGCTCGTGGAACTGTGCACTCGATAGATCATGCTTCATTGTTGGAAGCAGATTGTTATTAGTAATTTGAGGAACACAGAGAGAGCTATTAGGGTGGAAATAAAGCACTGTGAAATGAAAACTTTCCCCGGCACGAAGCAGCCTCCTGAAGGCCGGCTGATTACATCTCACCAGGTGCAGGTGGGGGAGACCCATTCTCCTCGCCACACTTCTCAAATCCACTCATTAGAACGAGACGGTTTAGACCCCTTAATTGGCAAAGGGAGGAGAGAGAATATTCAAATGATAACAGAGATGGAGTTTGTCTTTTTCCCTCGGCGCGGCTTTGAAAGAGTATCCAATAATCCATTTAGTGGATACTTATCCATTTTGTTAATATGTTAAAGGTTCTGACTCTGCGGTTTGAATGCTTTGCAGTTTCGTTTGGCAGGAAGCATCAATGGCTTTATATTTTCAATGCCGTTCTTCTTGTGTGCAATAGAAAAGGACAGGTGGTTTTGGAAGAGTCTTGTACTTCACAAGGCTTTAACATATTTTCAAAGGTCTAACGCTGTTTGAATAGGGGTGTTGATATACTTTTAACCTTACTGTACATTTTAAAAAGAAGTTGTGCTTGTTTTAAATGTAGAGAATTCAATGCAAACGTCCCCCTTGAAATGAAAATAAAGTTTTTACCAAAGGTTTTCACTATTTAGGTCAGATGCCAATATTTGTTTTTTAAGTATCCATGTAAAGTCTGTCATTTTAAAACATTTTAATGTGTTTTTAAAGCATAGTTTTCCATTGTCAGAAGAGTGAATTGTAAAATCCATAACGTTCAATATTCCTAATAATTGGGCACATGAAAATTTTAATATAGTAACTATTTTATGTTTTGTAAAGAGCCATTCCTTTTCCATTTGTTAGGAAATTGTCTAGTTTGCACATTTTAATTCACAGAAATACTCCAAAATATGTTGTCTCTTAAAAATGTGCTTCCTTTTTGTCACATCCATACCTATTAATTTTTCCATCTTTTAAAATAGAAAACTTGTCCATAGACTGATATTTTTCTTATGTCTGGACTCTATCATAAGGGGTTTAGTAAAAATAATAACCCATGGTCTATTAATATAGTGATACATAGATTCTCTGAGAATTTATATTTAAATTTTTGAAAATGTCACATCCAAAACGGTGGAATTGCCCATGATGCTGATTTTTGTGACCCTTGAAAGATTTTGATTATTAGTTGTTTTTTTCTAACCATCTGTATCTCTTATTACACCTCTCCAGGTTATTTTATGAATGGGAGATTAGCAGTCACCCAAAGAGGAGGTCAGCAGGAAGGAGAAGACGGGTCATATCACACTACACAGGACCCTAAGAGAGAACTGCCCTTGTTCACCACAGCTCCGCCCTTCAGTAGCCTCGACCACCACCCTCCTTTCAAGCCCTTCCCGCCTTATGACCCACGGCCCCAAAACCATGAGGAGTACTTTCACGACAGCGGAGGAGCGTCTCACCATCCCACAATGCCGTCCTCTAGATCCAATCATCTCCGAGATGCCTCCACCCAATTGGTCCCACATGAGGAGGCTCCGCCATTCTCAGATGTAGGGGCATCCAGACCCACCACGCCGGCTCCATCCTCTGCTGCCCTCACACAGCCATACATGTCTAACATCCGGCATGAACACTCGGTAGAAACACAAAGAAGAGCCTCAGAGGATCCTCACGTGAATATAGGATCACTGATCACCACAGATGCGCTCACATCTGCAGCCCCTTCTTCTTCCAGTGACAAACATTTAGATGAAGGTGTCACTGGGTCTTTCAATGTCAGGGGCAGAGATGCAAGTTTCCATGTGAAAAAAAGCAAAGAAAAGTTGAAACAGAATAAGGGGGAACACGATGCTACAGGAAGTGATGTCACTGGAACTGCATCTTCTTTGTCTAGGGATTTGGATGATGAGACCACCACCTCCACCATCATTACAACAATGGTTATAACGAACATGCAAAGCCCAGGTAACGTTTAAATGATTGGCATTAGTTAAACTGATAATTACATTTAGAGGTTGGACAAAATTATGAGAACACAAGAACATTTTGATTTAAAAATAAGGTAGTGGGCCCCTGCTTTTCTTTGATACAGCTTTAATACTTATCTATCTTGCAATAGATTTATACAACTTTAAAATAGTATCCAGTAAAATGTTAATTCATTCTTCCATGAGAACTTTTGACTGTTACTTTAAAGAGGTTTGAGCAGGTAACCTCCTGCTAAATGGCATCTTATGAAAAGTAGCGAAATAACCACAACTCGTTTTCACAGTGGCCCACACAATTAATATGAATAGCTATAAAAAAAGGTTTTCATATTATTTGTCCAATCCTTGTATATTTTGCACAACTTTTTGGTGCATCATTGAGCACTCTTAAAACATCAAGGTGAATTAAAAAATTTTAACAACTACAGCACACTGTAAAAAACTACTAAAGTAAAATGGTATTTTTCTGCCAGGACATTATACCTCAAATTGACAAATGTTTCCATTAATTCTAAAACAACACAATGCCGTTGTAAAAATCAACATGTATAAACGACTTTAAATTAATACAGTATACTTGTGTATTACAGTGTTGTACAGTCTCTTTAAAGTTGACTTATAGTCATATTCTCCCAAAAAAGAAAATACCTTCATTTACTCACCCTCTTGTAATTTCTAACTTTTAGGACTTTCATACTTCTGCAGAACACAAAAGAAGATAGGGTCAATAAATGAAGAGAGAATTTTCATTTTTAGGTGTACCATACGTTTAAGCAGCGAGGATATTGATGTTAAAGACCTTTTCCCAAAATCCACTTTTGTTGCATTGTGTTCATGTGGTAAGAATGACTTTAATTAAACAGGGCCCTTGTTCACCAAATGAAACACTAATCATTCCAACAGTTACCGTACAAACAAAACAGTTTGCAATTAAAAAAAGTTAATGAAAAGCAAAACATTAATTGTAAATAGAGCTAAAACATTTATTCACATTCATTAATTATTTATTAATGATCTTGTTCACTGAAGGATTCTTCTTCTTATTATTATTATTCAGGGTTATCCACTAGATGGAGTACGGATAAGAAATATTTTAATCCTATACTGTAGAACTTTGCTGTAATTTGCAGCAGGATTGCCAGTAAGTTACTGTAGATTGCATTTACAATTTTGTTATAAACATAAAATTACCTCGTTCTTATATTTTCTTTCATAAAACAAGACTGAATATCTTAGGTCACGTTTATTGCTTTGTAAATGTATCGTAATCTAAGAAAATTTACCATAAAACAAGAGTGTTTACAGTGTTGCTGTGTTTATGCCAGTAATGAGACCAGTCTCTTCATGCTCATTTTGGAGTGTTTTAATTTAGATTAAAGTCAAGTTTTACTCAAACTGAAAACAACATTAATAGGAAAGTAGTACTAAGTTGTAACTAGGTCTACAGCAAGTTACTGGAAAACCTGATGTGAAACTACAGCAGTTTCACTGTGTAACTATCTATCTGCTGTGACTGTTTGCAATAAGTTGACAAACAAACAACAACATTGAATAAGTTCACATGTACTGTACTGGTGATATAGATTTATGTAATTATTTCACAAATGCCTACAGATCATAAAAAACATCTAAAACACCTATAGAGCATTAAACACTTTTGTAACACTTTATAATAAGTAATAAAAAACTAACAATGAACAATTTGCTTTTACAGTATTTATTGATCTTTGTTAATGTTAGTTAGTTGTTCATGTTCGTCCGTGGTACATTAAATAATACACACATTGAGTAACCCTTTCATTACTGTATCCCTTTAAACCAGACTGCAAAAAGGTTACTGTACATGCAGGTGCACGTTACTTATGACTTGCAATTTCACTCTGTTTTAAAAAAAATAAGGACATGTGAAAGATGATCCATTTTCTACATACCTGTACAAATTTCAACAAACCTTGAAAGTAGTGTTTGTCTAATGACAATAATGGACGTGGTGATTGCTCTTCATATGTTTTTCTGCTCTGAATATCTTTGTGTTAAATGGCGATGACTGAGTTTGTAAGTATTGCTGTAGAACTAAATGATTTTCCATAATAACCGAGCCAAGCTTATGATTCTATGTGGAGTGAGTACAAATGGTCTACAGAGAGCATATCTCATGACCAACAGCACTTAACTCTGGAGAGCGATAAAGGAGCCAGCAGAGCAGAAAGACCTCAAGGCTACCAGAAAAAGTCTCTTTCACCTGCCATTTCACCAGAATTGTCCTCCTGCGCCCTACAGATCAGGCCAGGAGAACTGACCCTGTTGATTCAGAAAGAAAATGAGAAAACCTTGAAAAACAATTAAAGATGGGACAGAATGCAATGAAGGGAGATGGAAAGAAAAGGCTGGCTTCGGCTGATACTATTGTCTCTCTCTCTCTCTCTCTCTCTCTCTTTCTCTCTTCCTTTTTCTGATGCAGCTCCATGCAGCACCAATTTCACAGCACCGGGGGGCTACATAGAGACACCACAGCACACCAGGAGCGCGTACAATACAAATGTGGACTGCACATACACCGTGACCGTCTACATGGGCTATGGGGTGGAAATCCAGGTAAATGAATGTCACGCTGCGGCTGTTATTGACCCAAACAACTGAGTCTCTGGAAATGAACTAAATTGCTGTGGTAATCCTCTCGCTGTTTTTTAATCCTTAAAGAAGTATTTCAGCAAAACACATCACAAAGAGTGTTCTTATTATTCACAATGTATATTAAACAGTCCTGAAGACAGTTTTTATGTACATTTTGTCTCTTTAAGATGATGAGTTCATTGAAACGATTAAAGATGCGAAAAAAGTGGTTGCCTTTATAGACTGCAAGTCAGCTGACACACAGCCATGATGTGTGTCTTCACAAGAATCACCTTCAACCATATGATTAACTGCAGGCTTCTTTCATCAAATTTACAATAGCCATTACATCTTGCCCTTCCAGATGGCTTGACTAACAAATCTTGAATAGTAAAGATTACGCATATCAAATCACCGTCAGCCGTACGTGGCAGCTGCTGTGGCCTTTAAACCCGCAGAGACGGGAGGAATGTCTGGTTAACCTGAAACAGTGTATAAATATCTCTCTTTTCCAGCGATTATTCAACGTGACTGATATGTGCGGAAGACACATGGTTCCTCCTCTAATTAATTGCTTATGGATTATCTGTCCACTCTTTTGTTTGTTTACGGTATTCTTTTATGCGCTGCTGTTAAACTGTCTCTCAGGGAACTGTTAACTTAATTAAAGCCGCCTCATCTTTCTGCTGATAGACAAAATAATGTTTAATTCGGACAATGCGAGGGCCCACTTTGTATTTTTTGCTGTATCGCGGTCAAATACATCCGATTGTAACGTTTTAGAGACTTCGAAGGGCTGAGCTTTCCTCTGATCTTGGGTCCGTGGCTGTATTGTGATCTGGCCGTTTTAAAGATTTTGGGGATAAAGGCTTTAATCTCTAGATCCTCAAATGGATCTTTAGGAAATTTAAACGGCATTTAAACCAGCATTAAATGGTTAGAAGAGGCTCTTTAGAAGATGTGTATCGTGGTATTTTCATACTGTGTGGCCGTGGCCTTCACCTGCTGCAGTCCTCTGGGAGTCAGGTATTACAGGTGATGGTTAAACCCTCAGTCTGAGATCAGTGGGGGGAGTTCAGGCCTCAATCTTCCTTTAAAACCCACATGCTGAACTTTAGTCTCCATCTCCCCTGAGAGGAACATCCAACTGAAGTCTCTTTGTGTGATGGAGATGAGTCATTTGATGAAATGTAGCAGCGGCAGGGGTCTAGGTTTTTCTGGGGTTTAAGGATCCACAACTGAACAAGATCAACGTTTGGATTGAGTTTGATCTTGTTTGATCGAATTAACCTTTTTTTGTTATGAAACAAATCGTTTCAGTAGCATTGGATGCATGTCATGAGTGTCTTTATGTTTTAAAATGAATTTGGTAACACTTTACAGCAAGCATTTATTTGGTACCATATTTGTAAATGCATGAACTAATGAACTAACATGAACTAACAATATAGCAGAATAGTTGGTCAGCATTTATTAATCCTTGGTGCATTAGCTAGTCTAACAATGTTTGATTAAAAACAATGTATTAGTAAATACTTAAATTAACTTGGAGTAAAATTAATAAATGCTATAGAGTATTATTTACGGATAGTTCATGTAGGCTTATACTTTAACTAATTGCTTACAAATACAACCTCATTATAAAGTGTTACTGGTTCTTTTTTAAGCTTTGAGTTTTAAAGCGATAGTTCATGCAAAAATTAAGATATATTCATAATTTACCAACCCTCTTTTAAACAATTTTGACTTTCTTCGGTAGAACACATCCGAAGATATTTTGAAGTATATTGGCACCCGAACAACGACGGTACCCGTCCACTTCTAATGTACAGACACAAAACTAATGCGTGACTAAAGCTAATGCGTAACTAAAGTGACTGGGTACCGTCGTTGTGTTCAGCTACCAACATTTTATTACACATCTTCTTTTGTGTTCTGTAGAAGAAGGAAAGCCATACAAGTTTGAAATGACAAGAGGGTGAGTAAATGATAATTTTTTGGGTGAAACATCCCTTTATGTTTTACATACAGTAAAAATCAGATGTGTTGTCCTTTAACATGAAATATTATAAAAATTGACCTTTCTTTTCCTGGGTTTCTCAGCACCAGAAGTCGTCATAGTTGGGTTTCTATAGCGGTGAATGGGAGACTATCACAAATATATTTTTTGCATTCTCATTTGCTCAGATAGCAAAAGAAAAACTATAACGATAATGTTTTCACTACTTTCAACAAAATGAAAAGAATATAAATAGTCTGAGAAAGGCAGTCATAAGAGAGAATGATATCACATTTACTGTGACTTCCATAGACTCTGTATAAGAAACACACGTCAACTATTTTTTGTAATTTGATGAATAACAAAACTTAGTTTAGTGTTATTAACGTACATACATTTTTGAAAATGAAAAATGAAAATACATATAACATTGGAGGATTTACGATGCAATCTTGCGTCACCAAAGGCTTTTGAAAAAGCTCCATAAAGTAGAAAAATATTCAAATGAAAAAGAAGAAATTTGAGCAAAGCAGAAATAGTAGTAAATTGTTACTGTTTATTGTATATTTTATTGTATAGTGTAATTGTTTTATTTCTGTTGTAATATCTCTCCAGCTCCCCCTTCAAAAAATAAACTCATGACATACTTAAAATACCTCATAAATTGTCGTTTGTCAGTTTATCCAAATGCCTCTAAATTGTGACAATCATAAAAACTAGCATTATTCTTTTAAGTGTCTTGAATTTCAGCTCCTCAAGTATCAGTGCGTGAACGTTCAGTTTAGTATAATGATCTTTACAGTGATGTTGCCCGCAAGAAAGACATATCGTGTCTATTAGGACAGAGCAGAATGTATAACTCCCCTTCATACTCATTTCTGTTTTGGACAGAGAGTAGATGTTTGATATGGCGCCCTGGTGTTGAGAGATCACTTCTGTCCATTCAGCCCTGACAGTTGCCATGACTCTGGGTGTTATCACTGCTCGTAAACAATTACAAACTTATTAAAAAAGCATGGGTGGTACATTGGGAATCCAATGAATCTGAATCTTGCTTCAGAGCACAAGGCAACCTGGAGCTATTCTCACCTAGTTTGTGGTAAAAATTGTGCAAAAACAGCCTGTGTCTGTCTGGCTATCGCCTGAAAAACATCTTGCTCCTCGTTTCAGTTGTTTTGTTTCCTGCTGTTTATGCAGCCTTTTGAGGTGTTGACTCAGAATCTCTTTATTTTCTTGTGTGTCCTAGTTGTCGTCCCACCTACATAATGAAAAAAAAATAAACAGTTGTCAACATCTGATGTAAGATACATCTGTGCAAGGTTTGTCCTTGGTAACCAAAGCACAAAATAATTTATTCATTACAGATACATTATATGACGTATGACGAGGAAATTTAATGGAATTTATGTTTCAGCCAGAAATAGTTTATCTGCCATTTGTAACACTGAAATAGTGATTCAAATACCTTGTCAACGGCTCTTTTGTGAGGAATAAAGCAACAGGCATTAAAATAGATGGTATTATCTCCTTCACAGTTTGTAGATTTTTCTGCTTTTATATAATTCATCATCTGCTCTTTGGTCGAGCACTTGGGTTATTACATTTACACTTTTCTTTGCTTCCCATTCAATTTAGTCCTTTTTACCGCGCTTGACTCAATCTCCCCCTCACGCTGACTCATCAGTCTTGTGATAATGCATCCAGAGTCCAGATAGTTCTCGCCTAAATGGACCCGCAGTCATTCCCGAGTGCATGCGGAAGCTCAGCACGGTCAATGCACTTCACGAGTTGATACGCCGATATGGATCGCACGCTTAAACAGCGCCGCGAGCCGCGTGGGGGTCAAATCTCAAGCAGATGTGCACTGGAGTGAGAGAGATCCATAAGTCGTCTCCAGAACCATGGGCTGGCGCATGGATATCGACTGGGGGTCGATACTCTCAACTGCTTCGGATTAAGTGGGTCCTGTGTACAGTTCAATAAAATATAGTTTACTCTCCAGCCTGTCTGAGCTGATAGCTGAGATTGATCTGGGTGCATTTGTCAACCTGGACAGTTAAACACCCAGAGGTCTGTTAGTATCGCCCCCTGGAAAGTCGTGGAGAGTTTTGCTATGCTGCAAAGTGTCTTTTTGGCTAATAAAGTCGTGCATTTCTGTGGTGTTGTAAAAAGTTCAGGACTGATGCTATACAGTTTTTTTAATGAAGCATTATGCTTTTTGAGAGATCTATTGGAGTGAAATTACATTCTTTGTTCGAGTGAATTTCATAATTTGCTTTTACAAATCAGATGTCCTCCTCCGCCATATTCAAGATGCGAATCTATAAATAACCACACCTGTGTTTGCACGTGAAGCTGAGCTTGTCTTTTTGAAAGTCGCTCTCACTCCTGTACATCTTCCAGAGTCTTTGAGCCAAGTCACCTGACTCGACAGTGTTTGAGGTATCATTCTCCACGACAGCACGGATCAATAAACTCAGACAGCACAATTTCATCTGCCCTCCTCAACATTTCACTTATAACTGGAGGGCTAATGGTCAAGCTTTATTAATAGCCTGTCACTTGTTTTTGTGGGCTCTGTCCTCTATGCTGACAGAGTTTGTAATGGTGCCTTTATAGGACACTGTACATGCACTGAGAGTAGATATGTTGAAACTGTATCCTTTTGTTTCAGAGTTCTTCTCCTCCGATATTATTTCAAGTGATATTATCCCCTGCAGGGTGAACTTCAGTGTGGCTTAATCTTTTGTAGATTTAACACATAAAGTAAAGACTTTAACCAGCCAGGAGAGATTTGTGCTAAACTTATTTCAATTTGAACAGTGCACTTCAGTGTTTCCTCAAAGCAGCCAGAAGCCTTCCTCTGTTTCATGATGGAGAACACGACAAAGTATTTTATGATAGTAATAGTGGAATAGTTAATTTTGTGTTCTGTCATTTATAATACTTATGCATGGTTTGCTTTTCTGCCTAAAAGTGAGACAAATTTCAACAAATCAGTGCAGAAGGCTAAAGGCATCACTTATTTTCCCTTCATTTTCACAAACTGTATTTGACTCTTTCCTCTGTGGAACACAAAAGAAGATACTTTGCGAAATGTCTTAGTGGTTTTGCGTTCATACAATGGAAGTCACAGGGGATCAGTGTTGTTTGGTTACCCATATTCTTCAAAATATAATAAAGTCAAAAAGGTTTAAATAACATGAGAAAGAGAACTGCTGAAAGAATTTTCATGTTTAGGTTTTTAATGTAGCCTACAAAAATTTTGTTGCTACCCATATAAAACAACCAATTTTTTAGTCATTCTCTCAGTGCATGAATCTCACAAAACCTGACATCCTTGTGTCATATATAACCTAAATGTCTAAAGATGGAAATGCGTTAAAAGGAAAGGATTCTTTTTTAATATTTTCATTTGACTTATTTTAGATACTATTTCAACTAACGTTCTCATTTCAAATATATATTTACTGTAATGCAAAACATTTTTTTTTCGTCAAAGAGTGATTATTCATCTGCATTTATAGTATATTGACTAAATCAAAAATCAATGTGTTCATAATTTAGACTGCAAAAGATTGCATCGCAATGATCATGGTTTGCATTTTATTTTTTCCAAATATGTATTTTCTTATTTTAAACTCTGGGTTGAAACATGCGGCATACTGTAAATATTTGAATTGGTATACTGTACAGTATATATGTATATCATATATTTTTAATGTGATTTACCCAATTATGTGATTTCAGGTAATGCGAAGGGGAGACATTTCTCCTTTTTTACTATTTGCATGTTGTTTCAATTTATAATTACTACACAAAAGCATAAAAGACAAAGTAACAAACTGATCCATTAATGTTATTGCAGCCAGTAAAAAGCGAGTGTTTACGCAAATAAACTTTAATGATGAACATGAAGCATGTAAATCTGATAATGATGTGCTTGCAGGATCACATTCCATCTAGAAAACACCCTTGAATGTTTACTGCAATGTCATCTTCCATTGCCCTTGATTAATGCAGGGGATCTATTGCACAATAAGCTTCATGCATTAGAATGCAGGGGCACCTGAGTGAGGGAACTCAGTTAATTTATCAGCGTCCATCAGAATTAATTACAGATCCGGAGTGTGAAAGTCAGTCGTGCCTTTTCGCATGGGCACCATGTCCCGCAGCGGCGTCATTTGTTTGAAGGCGGACCGCCCCGTTGCTTATCCCAAACAAGTGTTAGTGTACCGCCGTGCAATTCTGTTCTTGACTTATTGAGTTTGTCCTGACAACATTTATTTTTTCTTTGAACGATTTGCTGTGTCTTTCTCATCAAATATATCTAAAGAGGAAAATCTGGGTGGAGGATGGTGTGTTTTTTGTCTCTTACTGAGGTGTGTTCATCAAACACGGTCTGCTTTTTCTGCACTTATCTGCAAGGTTTCAGAGGGCTTTCTGTGTAAAATCAGCAACTTCATTTTCTGATATTCACCAGAATGCTGTTCTGGGTTGAAATCTGTTCAGACGGAAAGCAAATATTTACTGCGAACAAGAGCTGAATCGAAAAGTCCTTTTCACAAATACGTTTTTTTTGTATCATGTATTGCCGGCCTGAAGGTGATGACTAGTTTCAGTTGTTTTTAGGTTTAAGTGCATATTTACCTCAGAAATTAAGGCAAAATATTTTGATTGAATATTGAAATACACTTTAAAATGTTACAAAGGAATGTTTGAAGCTCTAGTTTTTACCACAACAGGTTAAAATGAGAGTGTTTTCTTTTCGTTTTTTGTTAAAATTTTTCCTTTCATTCTTCCTTTTTTCGCTTCGATTCTTATTTTCAATTTTTTCATACCTGAAGCACCTCTGAAAGACCAATTTTTTTTTTTTTTTAAATGTCCTCCTCTTTCTTTTTTCATGCACGCTTTCTTCCACTTTTTATTTCCTGCAGACCTGCGCTCTTGTTTCCATGGTATCTACCATGTGTCTTGTTGTGTTTTTGTTAATAGATGGGAACAGACAGTGACGGACAGATTGATGATGATTCCTTATTACTCAGGGTCACTCTTGCCTCCTGTGTCCGCTGCTCCGGTAGCAAATCGTAATGTTTTTCTTGCAAACAAACAATCACACACCCCACATGCTGCATTTTTTGTCACATACATACTTTCAGCTCCATCGCGCTCTAGATTACAGCCTTTTGTTTGTCTTAACTCCTTCCTCATCCAATCAAAATACTGTTTTCTTTCTGTGCCCTCTGACCAGGGCCTTTAGACATAATGGGCATGCAAACAGCACATTTCAGATGCCACCGTCTTGTTCGTCTCATTTTATTGCCGCTCTCATTCAGCGTACGCCTCCATGCAAGGAATGAAAAGGGCCGTGGAATGAAAGTCAGGCAGTCGTGAGCGACTCATGCCTTCCAGCAAATTCTCTCCAACGCCTATTAAAACTTCTTTGGCTTGGTGGATTGCTTTCGTGAGGTTAAAATTGGAAATGCATTAAATTGAACGGGAGGGGGGACTTGGAAACTAGGAATGGGTCTAAAGAGAATGTGATTGAATGGGTGTTATCCACCCGCTCGTGCCCATTAAAGTATTTGACGGGCCCCGACCTGTCGATTAATGTAAAATGGCTGCATATGGAGAATTAAAGCGAAGTGACGAGTTGGATGATTCAATGAAACTTGTGTTGCATATTGGGACGCAAATTGACCATAAGGAAGTCTTGAGCGTGTTCTTACACTTTCATCGTCAATACAGCCAACTTTATGATTCATATTGCTCACCCACACACTTTCTAACAAGCTATGCAACTGGCGATGATTTATTCTAAAATGAGAACAAGCTGGCTGGGTTTCTCAAGCAAAGTAAAGGGCCAAAAATACAAAGTACTGAGTAGGTACTTTACTTCAATAATCATTGAGGGTGGTGAATCCTGGCAAAGAGGATGCAGGTAGCAGGCACATGTATCTTAGAATTACACTCCACTTCTCTGTTACCCATCTGTGGCTGTTTGACAAGTTGTGCATCATCTCCGTTCCACTTTTTCCTACATCTGTTGTTATCTGTCTCCATGAATGATGTGAGGTTAAGTAGCTACTGGTCAAGTTTATCAGAGATGAAAAGAAAATCTTGTACTGACATGTAGTCATAATATTACTAATGATATATTTTAAATGTACGTAATGAGTTCTTTTCTCTGTATTTTAGATATTTAATATTAAATGTAACATTTTTACCTCATAGTCTGTTTAGTAAGCATACAGAGATTTCAACATGAGTAACAACCCATCTTTGATCATAGAGTTTTTATATTATAAATATTAATAATATAAAATAATATATTATTAAAGGTATAGTTTACCCCAAAATGAAAACTATGTTTTCATTTACTCACACTCAAATTGTTCCAGACCTGTATACATTTCTTTGTTCAGCTGAACACAATAAAAGATATTTGGGAGAATGCTTGTAACCAAACAGTTATGGGCCACCATTAACTACCATAGTTGGGAAAACTGCTTTATAATGCTGTTTAACACAAAGAAGATATTTTGTAGAATGGAAGTTCTGGAGCACTTTTTGTCACGGTCCTGTCCTTCCTGTCATGAGTATTCGGGCCTTGGGGACAGAGCCGTGACAATATCATGTCTTGTGTGTATGTGTTTCGTCTTTTGTGGACACCTGGCATCGTCCCATTAGCGTTTCATCTCCCACACCTGTCTATGCCTCTTCCCGCTAGTCGCACTCATTGTTAAGGCTTTCACCTGCCCGTCCCGATCCCTTTGTCATCTCTCCTCATTAGTTTCCCCTTATTTAATGTCCTCATTCCCTTACTGTTCGTCGGTTCATTGTCTATTGTCTTTTGCGTATTGTTCATTGTTGCTACGTGCTACGTCTGGATTACCTTGTTCCTGTTTCCCTTCGTGTTTGGACTTATTATTTGGATTGACCTAAACCTTGTTTTGTTTTGTCCCCCACGTGGGAAGTATTCTGTTTATAAGTCTTTAGTTTCTTGTTTGCCCCATCGTGAGTTTATTATTTCGTGCTTAATAAATATTATTTAACCCTTCACTACTGCCTGCGTTTGGGTTCTGTCCGACCAACGTGACACTTTTGACTACCATTGTCATTTTTCCTACTATGGTAGTCAATGCCTAGTGGCCAAGAACTGTTTGGTTACAAGCATTCTTCCAAATATCTTTCTCCGTTCAGCACAACAAAGAAATTTACACTGGAACTACTTGAGAATGAGTAAATAATGATAGAATTTTCACTTTTGGAGGAATTATCCCTTAAACAGTTTATTTTTTTACACTTTTTGGTCATAGGACATATGAATGGTGTATTTTGTCAACTACCCCTTTGCACCTCTATAACCTGCGTCCACACATCCCACATTTACTCAATGCCATCTCTCTCTCGCCACACTTCTGTATTTTAATAGTGCTTTTGGTTTTGCGATGTTTCAGACGAATGCAATTATCAAATTACGACAAGGCACACAAGGGATATCCGCTAAATACAGCTTGCGAACCATGCTCGGCATTTTTCCAGCACACCTGTGAGATGGTGCGAAAAACGCAGAATGACGGCGAGGACTATAGTCTTCCACCTTTCCTGTCTGAGCCCGCAGGCTCTTTACGTGCACGTCATTCTTCTGAACATCAGGCCGTTCTAACCCTCCTCTACTGAAGGTCGCTGGCCACCAAGGGCGAGTTCTCCTGCGTGTAATCTGTTTTGACACCGCTTCAGTGCCGTTTTCGCTCAAAGAGAGAAAACTACTGTCTACCCCACTTTGCTTACTATAAAGACGTGCGCTAGATGTTAGAGAGCGCTTCTGTTGTGTGCTGCGCTTGAGGAAACCCTAACAGATTTCTTATTCGTTTGATTGATGGATGCATTAAATAATACAAATGTGAAATCCCAAAGCCTCATCTGATCATTTAATGAATCTTCACACACGTATCAGAAGGCAAGCAATGAGGTGCAAAGGAGAGCTAAATGTTATCTTTATTTCCTCAGTGTGTTGTTTGACATAGCATTAATAATATTGAAAGGCTTCTGTGAATGCATTTAAATCAAAGTTGTTTTTTTTAAAGCATGTTTACGAAACACATTCATTGATGCTGGTGGAGGGTGATATGATCATTTCATTAATATTTAACCTGCATTGATAAATAACAATTGATAGTTTATGAAGACGCTTGGTACACTCTGGAGGGTTCACTGGATATCAGCTTCTCACCGCTCACCACTGACCCACTTGTCTGCTGTTTGATGATAGATTTATGAGGATGACTTGGCAGGGGACATCGGGCGTCTGTCATATCAGCTCTGTGTCTGGCTCAGATCTACTTTCATTAAATGGTTTTAATCTGTGCAGCCCATGAAGCAGCTGTGAGTTCTGGCTCTGCTCCACAGCAGCTCCACCTTGTGCCGCTGGGTCGTGGCACGACCCAGACCTTACACGAGTCATCCCGCGGAGGATAGTGATATTAGAAGATGTTCTCTTAAAATTCCAAGCAACGTCTTCATTTATCTATCAATCACATACAGCAAATATATGTCTGTTGTTTCTGGTAATGATGCCCTGGCCGCATAAACCTTTTTTATGTTTACTGTGTTTTTGTTTACTTTATAAAGCTACTTCAATCTTGAAAAATAGATGTATATAGATTAGGTGTGTCCACGACTAAAGATTTATATGTCGAATAAGGATTTATACGTCAAGCCTATAGTTGACTGATAGTCGAATTGCGTGCGCATGCAGACATGTGGGGACGACACCTGATGGGGACGACACCAGGTGTTTAACTAGGGTATAGCGCAACATTGATGCACCAAAAAACAATCAAACATTAATTTACAGAATTTGTTTAGAACAGAATACACCTTTATAATAAATCAAGTCACAATGTGCGAAATAAATGTTTTTAGGCAAAATGTCGGAAATGCAAGGGACTAGTATAATAATGAATTCATTTTTAAAAACCGTTTTCAGTACCAATGAAATACGAATAAAGTTACTTTATTTACAGCATGTAAAGGAGGAATGCCATAAAGCATATTACCATTTTAAGAGTCAAAAAGTCCCTTTCACCTTTATTTCCTGCGCATCTGTCTCCATCCTCCTGACACACACGCTGGCTTTCAGTGCAAAGAATGACAAGTTCTGAAAGTCTGTGCCGTGCTTGCTATATGCTGTTATTTTGCATGTATTACTTTATTATTTGTTTGTATCATGCAGCGCAAAGTTACGAACTACGTGCATTTCCAGACAAAGTGTTAATTCATAATTATATGGCCAAACATTCATTAAGTGACAAATTTTTGGTCTCACAGCACAGAAGACATGGAGAGACGGGATCCTGCGCTGGGTCATAGGCACCTGGGGTTTCGGTAACCATCCCTAAAAATGTCCCATTTCTCTATATCAGAAATAATATTTTTGCTCGTTTTCTACGCCACAGCCGATATAACCAAAATGGCATGATCCCCACTGTATAACAATTTTGTGAGATTGGTTGGCGAATAAGGCTTCCCTTATCAAAGCACCGAATCTTCGGCTATTCGGGGTCACCCCTAATATACATATTGATACAGAAAAAGCATGTACGGAAAAGTGATCGAGAGACGTAGAGAGATTTAACAATAATGTGCAAAGAAAGATGAGGGAGTCCATTATTCATCATCAGTCCCGCGCCTCTCCTGCAGGTCTCTTTTGTAGCATGTTATTGTTGCGAGGGATTTGAGGTTTTTTCAAGCAGGGTTTTTTAGATGCCGAGAGTGCAGTGGTGTACTTTAGAAGCTTTTCAGGTGTGAGCGTGTTTGCGTCTGTGTGTTATTTTGTGGTGATTTGGCCTCGGCAGGTCAGCTATCAGCTCTCTGCAGCTCCTCTCGGCTCGCTTTGATTTATTCTGTTGCGAGGGCTCGCCCAAGGTCTTCCAGAGGTCACCTTTTGGAAGATTTCAGCCTCAATTTTCTGCACCCTTTAAAATGCACATCTAGGCCTCTTCGCTCTTTTCAGCAAGAAAGAGAGAATTGGTCTGAGAGAAAATTTAGATGAGCAGAGTTTTTGAAGAGAGAAGTACAGAAGATGGAAAGAAAAGAGAAAGGGGCGTGAACGGAGGAAAACGGGATGTTGGTTCATTACTCAATCCATTTTACAAAAAGAAACTCTTAGGCTTTTGATCAATGGAAAGGAATTGGAGAAGGATGCAATGGAGATTAATGGACTTCACTGAAGACTGCTTTGTTGTGTATCATTTAAAGGCACGCTATTGGCAGACATCATGTTGAAATTCAATTGCACCAGTACAATTAACATAGTATTATACAAACAAACTGAATCTGTCTGTATGTCTATCAAGCTGTTCATTGTTTAAAACTTATTGCTGTAAACAATGAAGGGTTTTCATTAGACGCCTCAGATTTTGATGGCAGCGTGCAATTCTGGATTGATTGTTTTACGAACGATGGTTTTAAGAATGTTTTTTGCTTGGTGGACATGCACAGCTTGTCGATAGTTTTTCTTGGATTAGGTACAACATTCAATTGATTTCATTCTAGTGAAGTTTAGTGCAGATTGTCATGCCAGATTGCGAGGATCAATGTGTAATTTGTTTGCATATAATTCTTTGTTTTTCTGAGAAGTTTCTCGGTCCTCTCACCGGGTATTCTTCATTGTCTTCTATCTGAACCACTCTTTTCAGATCAATGGGCCTGTCGGGCCTTCCTGTTGACATTATAAAGCCCAGACTGAACATTTGTCACTAAATGTGCAGCTTTATCTACAGCTGAAATGTAATAGAACTGAATAGAATAAAGTGAATTTGAGCTGTTTACCTTTTTCACAAGCTTGAACATCCGAAACTGCCACTTTAAAGAAAATGAATAAACAGCATTATTTTTTATAATAGGACGCTGTTGTCAAAGTTGATAAGCTCTTTTCAATATGTTTCATTGGTTAAATATTCACAAAACCCACAGACAAACATGAAGTTTTGGTAAATGACTAAATGAAGGGTGTCCAATAGTCAAATCATGAAAAATGACAGTCACGATATAATTCAATGCAATAAAAAAGAGCTGAGCTGATTCTTATTAGTAACTGAAAGTAAAAGTTAAAAAATAAAGATTTTTGAAAAAGATAATTTTTTTTTCCAATTTTGTTAAAATGCTGTAAAAATTGAAAAGGAATCAAGCAAAGTGTGTCTCTCACACACACACACACACACACACAAATACATGACAAATTATCTTCACACCTAACAGTATGAAATTACCCGGTTACTTTAATCAAATGAAATTACGGATCTGTTTTTTAGAAAGCATGTGAGACATTTCTCATAGGATTTTAGAAGAACGGATCACATGTGTTCCTAGCCGTACTGCCCATGTCACGATTATAAATGTTCCCT
Organism: Triplophysa tibetana; assembly: GCA_008369825.1. Lineage (NCBI taxonomy): Eukaryota > Metazoa > Chordata > Actinopteri > Cypriniformes > Nemacheilidae > Triplophysa > Triplophysa tibetana. The sequence goes on from CM017917.1 coordinate 12,120,508, forward strand.
TTTTGCTAAGGCAGACAAATCTAATGAAGAAATAGAATCAATATTTCAGTGAAATGTCAGCATTTACTTGTCAGGTTGGAATGCTTTGATCATTTATCTTGTAGATTGCATAAACAAAGAAGGTATGGTTTGTTTTACAAAACGTCAAATGTTGTTCGTTCAATATAGTATCCAATGGTTTCCAAATGGTATCAAAAAGAATTTTTAACTAGTATTGGGAAATGATTTTTGAAAATGTCTGTCACAATTATTCTGGTTTAAACCTGTTAGTTTTTTTAATGTTGAGATTATGTAACTTTTTCTTTTCTTAATCGTGAAATGATGGACTGTGCACAGACAGAAAGAAAAAGATACAGATGATGAAATTTGTACTTGTTTTATACATTTCAACCCGAGACACTGCAGTTGTTTTGACTAAATGAAACACCTGGAGCCAAACGATAAGAGGATGATTAATCTTCAGGGAAACTTTAAAGTCAAAAAATATTTTCCAATGAAAGAAAAATTGCTGCGTGAAGTATTTTTCCTGCTGAGTAATATCTCTGGAGACTCCTTCAATGCCAAGATCGGAAACTCCTTCCCCCGCTAATATGAAAATATCTTCAAAGCTGAGCTCGATACTGTACCCAAATTAACTTCACGGTTCTGTTTCCAAAGAAAATCATTATTCAACTTTCATTATAAACTGCTCACCCCTCACGTACCCTTATTTATGCTCTATGGGTAATCCCTTTTCCAACCCTGCCCTTGTTTTCATGTTGTCAAGATTTGCCATCCTCTGCAATTTCCCCATCGTTATTCAGCCGCATCCCATAAAACCAATTTCTGGTCGGCGTGCAGGGGGATTGTAGTGATAATGAAAAAGAAACTGGCTGAGGTGAATGTTAAAACGAGATAAGCGCCGACACAGAGAGTGTGTGAATGTACAGTCAGTGGGGAGGCCAGCGCTGCTCCCCCCATGACTCTTTGTTCCTCCCGTGTGAGAACAACAGCAGGGTAATTGGAAGCTGATAAAGTCTGTGCCGTAAGTATGTTGCACATATTACACACATATGGAGATGCATATTTTCAGGGCTGGAAGTGTTATATTAAAAGCAAACTATGACTAAAAGTTAACTTCCGGCCAGGCCCGTACGTCTGATAAAACAGCCTATAAAATGTAAATAAAAAGCAAGTAATTTGTTGAAGAATTGTGCTTATCTTTTATTTGTTTATGAAGTGCATTTTTTGATTCCAGATCATTAAATGAAGACTTGGTATTTAGTGTTACAGTTTTATTGTTCAGATCTCTTCTGAAACCCTAAGAATATGAGACATATGAGGTCACAATGAAATTTTTTTACCGGAGAAAAACATAAAAACCAGGAGACTTCCCTTTTTTCTCTCAATGTCATAACTCCGTCATTACTCCTTTGGGGAAACAGTCGATGTTTAAAATAGATCCCATTTGCCCCCTTATTAAACTATATCGTCACTTTTCACTCTTTGAAAAACATTAGAAACAAAAAAAGTAATTTATTGTCATTTGACTATTGCATAGTTTTTATATAACAGTAGCAAGAACATTCATAACTTTTAAACAACGTTTCGATTCCCATTTTCGTCCCCTCTTTCCCTGAAGGGCCTGACCGCAAATCACTGCTCATTTGTGACTTCTCTTTTTGTTATATAATGAGAGCATTTCTCATTCAGTGCTCTCATTTTTAGCTGTTATTCACAAAGGTTCTCTTCCACTATGCCTGTCCACTCGTGGTTAGCCGGGTCTGAGAGAATGTTCTGAATAACATCAGTATTCACAGTGCCTGCTCATCGTGGATTATTGAGGTGCGTGAACAGAATGAAAAATAATGAGTGTCATCTTTGTATGGCGTGACAAAAGATTCTCTCCGTCAGCGAGTGTTAATCTCATGACTGGCTCTGGGTCTGCATGGACGGTGCTTTATTAGGGAAGGTCATATGATGGGTGAAGGACATGTCTGATTTCTGGCACATTGGTATATGCGCTGTATGAGGCTTGTTTTTTTCTCTGTAATATGTGAGGAGGAGAGGTGTGAGAGATAAGGGCCGTCAGAGCTGGGGTCCATCTGCAGATTTTCACACGGCTGTCAGATGGATTGCCCAGGTATGGCCCCTCCAGATGGCACAGATGGGTCTCTACATCTCTTCTACACTTGAGGCGCCCCTAAATATAGAACTCAGGCCATGATCTCTCAGTGCGAGCAGGGTGACTCTATTCCTCTATCCACACCTATGCCCCAGATCTATACTGCTAAGCAGAGTGTAAGAGTGCTACATCATTTCCTGTTTACTCTTAATTGCAGGCTTTAATAAGCAGTCTGAATACTCTGTCCTCTCTCTCTCTCTTCGCTCGCTTCACGCCTCCTGAGGAATGGACCCTGCTAATTAGGGGAGATTTTCTTCCTTCCTCTTATCCTTGAGAATTGGAGCCATGGGATTGGATGAACAGAAAGCGACAGGCAATGAGAGAGAGAGAAAGAGTCCCATCACAGAGGGCTTTTGGGAGTGTTCTATTCTTATGCAGAGAAGGGAGGGAGGGAATATTCGGCTTTTACATTCCGGCTTAGGTTTGCATTGGGGAGAAGCTCCTTGAGAATTCACTAAGTGAACCAAATATGCAAGCAATATTGGTCAAATAGAAAACTTCACAGTCATTTTAAACGTGGTTTTTATAAACAAAAGGGTTTTTAATAGGGAATAATTATTGAAAACTCAAAAACAACTTGTACTTTCACCTAATTTCCCTTACATGCCTAAATCCCAAATGAATATCAATATGTTAATACTAGTTGGCTAGAGACAAAAATAAACAAACATTATTGCTACTAATGTATCAACATAGCTAGAAATAAAATGTATATTTGCAAAAACAAATAACTCTTTCTTTTTTTGCAAAAAAAGAATATAAACATACAAACATTTACATCCAACATCCAACATGTACACAAAAGGCCTATTTCTTACAAATAATGTTTGCAAATCTGTCTAAATGTGTGTTGACGAAATGATCTATTCACCTCACAGGTTTGGCATATCCAGATGCTGATTAGACAGCATGATTATTGCACAGGTGTGCCTTAGGCTGGCCACGATAAAAAGGCCACTCTAAAATGTGCATTTCAATCACACAGTACAATGCCACAGATATCGCAAGTTTTGACGGAGTATGCAATTGGCATGCTGACTGCAGGAATGTCCACTAGAGCTATTGCACGTGAATTCAATGCTCATTTATCTATCATAAGCCGTCTCCAAAGGCGTTTCAAAGAATTTGGCAGTACATCTATCCGGCCTCACAAACAAAGACCACATGTTACCACACCATCCCAGGACCACCACATCCAGCATCTTCACCACCAAGATTGTTTGAGACCAACCACCTGGACAGCTGCTGCAATAATCGGTTTGCATAACCAAAGAATTCTGCACAAACTGTCAGAAACCGTCTCAGGGAAGCTCATCTGCATACTTGTTGTCCTCATCGGGGTCTCGACCTGACTGCAGTTCGTCATCGTAACAAACTTGAGTTGGCAAATGCTCACAATCGATGGCGTCTGGCACTTTGGAGATGAGTTCTCTTCACGGATGAATCTGGGTTTTCCCTACACAGGGCAGATGCTACCCATATATGTTATATTCTCAATAAAAATAGAAATGATGGAAATGCATGGTACTGTGTTTGCAAGTGACTCACAGCCCCAGATAAGACAAAAAATATATTGTAAATATATTGTATATTGGTTACATGGTATTATTTGCAATTTGATGAATAAGTGGTGACCAATTTATATCATATCATGATTGTCATCTGTGCTGGTTGGGAGAGCTTGCAGGCATATGTGACCCACATAAACAGTGATGTGCTCAACCTCTGAACGTCATAAGTTCTGCACTGAGACTTTTCAGTGATAATACAGAATTTCTGTGTATTTTCTGGTGCGGTTCTCAGATGCCTTGATGCTGAATGTACTCATCGATTTGTTTACGTACTTCAGACGATGCAGTACACTGATCCTAGATGGATTTAATTTCACATTGAAATGCTTGTAAAGTAGTCTCAATATTTGTCAGTCTGTTAACATTCGTGGGGTGTGGTAGGTTTATGTGTGTGTGAGAGTGCGCATTAGAGAGACTTTTTTGGTCCACCTCTCTCTCTTACTCAGATCTCAAGGGTGACCCACACAAATAAAGCAACTTGTTCTGATGTGTCATTTCAACTTTTCTATTTTTGATTGCTGTAACAGGACATCTGATTATGTACAGTGCAGGAAGAAGAGTACAGAGCTGGAGCCTTTTTTTTAACTCATAGCTGAAGGGTTTTTTGTTAATTCTCTGTTAATGTGACTTAGCATGTATCTCTGTATTAATTATCCATCTTCCTGCCCTCAGAGTGCTGATACAGTCACTGTATGTGTGAGACTGTCTTAGGCCGTGTTCACACTTGACTTCTTTTCTGACAAGAAAAAGTTGATAATAGCAGCAGCCAGGATAAAAAATTGCAGCCGGCAATGTTCAGAGCCAGCATTTTTTGCAGGAAGCCAGCTAAGAGAGCAATAAAAAGCATAACAGATATCTATTTGAATAATAAAAACAGAGAGCGTCTTTGCAATAACTAATCTCATATTTTAAAACTACAATAGTTATCGCTAGAAATGCAATCAAATGTTATTGAAAGTGAAAATTAAACTTGCATTTCTACAAAACTATGCTACAACGGGCGTTTCAGCCGCCATTTTATTTTTTCGAGCTTGAGCCTTTTCGACCAATCACGTTTCTAACATTTTCTCATGGAAACAACAGGTCTCTGTCATTGGTTAGCTCTGAAAAAGGTGCCTGGCATAGGGCATTTTTTTTAGTCAACCCCAAAACGCTCTTAGCTGCAGAAAAATGCGCCGGGATTCAGGACTTTTTTGAAAACACGGTTCACTTCATAGGATTATGATGTAAAACAGACGCTAGCAGCTTCAAACAAGAAGTAAAGTGTGAACACAGCCTGCATACAGCCCACACTGCTAAAATCTGGAAATAACTCATTATTTAGAGGCTTAATGGTTCAGTGTATGAAATTTAGAAGCATCTATCGACTAGGTTGCACTATGAAGCACTTTGGTGGCTGATACAGGACTAAGATGTCATCACGTTTTGCTAAAGGAGATAACGTATTTACATATTATTGTGCCCCGTAGAGCAGTTTGTACCTCTATGGCTAATGTAGAAACAACATTGTGAATTCCATGTAAGGCGACCCGCAGGATATGTAGATAGTAATAGCTCATTCTAAGGTAATAAATAGAAATACATAATGCTACATAAGGTAAGGTCTTTACACACCTCTGAAAACACACATAGTTATGGATAATATATTGCATTTCGGTCAATAGATCCTCCAAAAAAGACACATTGGACCTATAAACTTGTTCTGTTTACTCATAAGGAATTTACAGGCATGACAACTGAGTTCACCTCCTGAAAATTCATTGTGCTGCGTTTTTTAATAGCAAAATAGGCTTTAGTTACATAAAACCTATAATCCATGATTTTCTACTTACTAGTCGAATAAAAGTGGACAAAAATCTGCAAGATGTGAGTGCAAAATGTTCATATCTATATTTCGACATTTCCCTTTATGTGTGATGTCCCTTTAAGACCCCCTTTAGGGCAAATGGGTCCTCCGGGAAGGCCTGAAGTGCAGAGATAATTTATGTTATTTCCCTTTATTCTAAACTTGTCTGTTGTGCTCTGTGTTTAAAGCAACAAATGTGTTAATCAACACTGACCCAGAATGACTCCACGGTTGCACGTTTACATGCCAACCTCTGCGTTTGACTGACAGTCGTGTTTATGCGAGGGATTACATGCGTGGGGTAGACACACGGGCCCGGTGCCAACGCAAATTGGATTATGGCGAGCAATATTCTGGAAACATTTTATTATCCGAGGGCTTTTAGTGTAATGTGATTACTTTGTAATGCACTTTTGTTTTATAGACTGCTTCAGCACATCGCGGCTCTGGCTTTATTAAGCGTGAATTATTCCTGAAGCGTGCATCCTCAGGTTGTCACCTGTTGCTTTCACAGCACTCAGGGACCTTGTGTTCGATCTAAGCGTGATTTTCAAGCAAACCTGATTTGAATTGTTGTGCTTTTAAGAAATTATTTCGTGATTGTAAACTAGTGGCATTATTTTGTTCTGATGGTCAGACTTTCTTTCTATAAGGAATTCTGTGCATCTAGATTGAGGGCGACGGGTACATGACAAGGTGGGTCCTCGTTTACTCATTTCTAGCTAGGGTCCCTACTTAGGTCACATTCATTTGCCTGCATCTGATTAAAGACACGTTCATTACCCGAGAAGAACACGGGGCACATTGTAGTTGATCCCAGATCAGCCACGGTGGCCCTTTTTTAGCACGACGCACAAGTTGAACACATCTGACTTTTTCATTCAGCACGGCTGTAATTATTCTATTTTATTTGGTCCATGCCACGTCTTTCTCCCACGCTGCCGTATGGGGTATTGGCTCATGCATGTGTTGACTAAAGGGGAAAACGGGCGGAAGGAGATGTAATGGGTAGCTGTGGCTTTCTATTAGTGACAGGTGAGGATACGCACGCTGGCTTTCGACAGACGGGAGATTGTCCGTGGTGCAATTACCATGCAGCTTGGCAGAAAGACAGGCCAAAAGCATTATGAGTGCAGTCCGTTTGGCAGAATATGTCACCTCGATACCATCTCAGCGTATTCAAAAACTTGTCAGTCTGTTCGACTGGTTTTTGTGTGGGGGGTATTGTCCAAAGTTTTCCATGTGACTTCCTTGTCTTATGACTCTTCCACAAAATCACTTGACATGCTTTTTAAATAGCAAATGGACTTATCATGGTAGAACACAGACACACTCAATACAATATGTGGCCCTGCCTTGGTGAAGACCCAGCCAAATTTTTTTTTCTACATAAAGTCATTATGTAAAGAACATTCTGTGAAATGATGTAATGATCTTAAATATTGTCTGAGTAAGGTCATGTTAAAGGTTAAAATTATGTTAAAATTAATGTTTGAAATAAAACTTTAAATACATCTTTCTAGTTATGCCATACTCTAGTGAAAACCAGGCTAAAATCTCATAATCTAATTTTGAGACTTTGGCCTGGTTTTCACTAGAGTATGGCATAACTAGAAACATGTATTTGAATTTGAATTTGAATTGTAATTGTCATCCATCCATTTACGTCTATGAATTTTTGTTTATTCCCCTTAGGCATGAATGAGGAATTATACTATTCATTCATTTTATGTCTATTTATTTGCATTAACATGTAGTCTTTAATAATTTCTAATAATTTCTATTTATTTATTAAAATACGCATACAAAAGTTGTATTTGTATTTATATTGAAATTGAACATTATATTATCAGAACAGTGAATGTAAGAGAATAATTCTATGATTTCTTTGTAATATTTTTTTGAATATATTTTGGATGTATATATGTGAGTTCTTTATTAAGTTTAGATATATTATTGTATGTCTTTATTCAAATATTTTTGCATGGCAAAGTCAAGTGTCTGATATTACAATGTTAACAGTAATATGTTATAAATAAATAAATGCAGATGGATGTTTAAATGTACTGGAGATCGGTTTAAACCCTGAACTAGTTTTGCTGGACATCGCACATTTTATGCAATTTTCTGTATGGGGCCTCTGCATTATACATTTTTGTAAGGTTTTTGCCACTACTCATTTTGTTCTTTTGTGATACTTAAAATAATTTGTAGCATTTGACTAAATGCTGAACTGTTTAGAGTCTGTTTTGTTGTTAGAAAAAATATTGCAAAAATGTATCTGTAACACACTCAGTGTGTGTTAGCTCTCCTTTTATGTGGTCTATTTAACAATGTCCTATTCTCCTTCTTTCCTCTTCATCTCTAACATCATCAAGGTGATGAACGTGAGCCTGGTTGAAGGAGACGTGGTCCGATTCGAAGACCTGGGTGGCCGGGAGCCTTCCGTGCTGGCTAATGAGTCCATCTTGCTGAAAGGTCTGGTGGTACGCAGCTGGAGCAACCAAATCTCCATCCAATTCCGAAGCCAGCAACCTCATTCCAGCTTCTTACTGCTGCGTTACCAAGGTGAGCCGTCCTACACGTCAACCTCTAAACATCTGCCGAATCCACTTCTTTGTAATTGCGTCTATGCCAGCATCTCAGGCTGGCACATCTCCAGAGCTTCAGACAAACCTGTTTATGTGTGTACACTTACTGATTAGATTGGCACAAACGATTAGGAGCCGGGGAGTAGGGAGCTCTCAATCATTTCTTTCCATTAGGATAGCCTCTCTGCGCACTGAAGGGAAAACACTCCTTGTTATCTCATGTCAACATAATATGCTCATGTTAGCCTGAAAATGACAGCTGCTGTCAATAGGCCACATAATTACATCAGAAAATGACTTGGATAATTCTCTGCTAATAGTCTTTTAACAGAGTCATCAAAAGGAGATTGGCATTAGAGGAAAGGTTAATGAGCGCAGATGCGTCCCGCCCCGTACAGCTACATTATTTATCCTTCATCGCGCCGGGCGACGCGGTGACAAATGATTGTGTACAGACAAATTGTTTCTGGGGGCTAATGAACTGTGACAGGTTTGCAGTAAAGTATTAGCATTGTTGCTGATCCTTTTTATGCCTTTTTATAGAAGAAAGTTATTTACCCACTTATGCCTCTGTATCTTTATGGGTGTGTGTGGGGGTATTTGACGGCATTTGGCCTTTTAATGGTTCAGATTCACATTCCCCTTTTAGATCCATGATCCGTTCATCCGCCAGGGCTAGACAGCACATCTTTTATAATGGCTTTCTGTTTCTTAACAAAACTTCCAATTATTTTTCTCGGTATGTCCTGCTTTCCCTGTTTCCGGTTCAATTTCATGTGCTCCAGCTGTTAAACCGGATAGATGTGCACACGCAAGAGCAGTTAATTTTGCTGCTGGGTTTACACTCAGGAAGGGGGGGGATGAAAAGCAGAGAACAAGGATTCTGGTGAACTGTAACTGCTAGGGATGTAACAATATCAAAATCTCGCTGTATGGAAATACCTCGGTATAATCCTGCGGTACAATATTTAATGCAATATTTAAAATGACAAATGTGCCATAAGCATCCTTTTTTCTTTAACCTGTAATCATAACTGTTGCTTTGGTCAAATGACCTAGAAATCTAGGTCAATCTAGGACACCTTTTTATTAAAAAAAAATTGCACTAGATGGACCTTGACAAATTGGTAAGATCTATTATCGTTTCATCGTACAAACATGTGAACACAATAAAATTGTAATTGTGCCATAACACGATGTCAATAGTATTTTTACATCCCTAGTTACTTCATATTGCAACAGATTTAGAGAGAACAAGCCATAGAGAGATTTTTAATATGTAGGAAATGAGATTTAATGATGGTTCACTTTATTTTCTGCAATCATATATAAAACACCATTTCTGAAGAAAAAATACACATATTTATGTTAGGAGAAGTCTGAAGTTTAAGAAAATATAATGTATCACTGAATTAGTTTGAGCATTTTTACCAAAATGTCCTATGGTGTGACATGGCATGACTTAATATATTATTAAATATAAATTATTTAAATATTATTTAAATTTACAAACATCAGGAGAGAGATCGATTTTCATCATAAGACTCTTATTTTCATGAAGTGTTATTTATTTAGTATGAAATGACTTGTTTGTTTTCAGTAAATATCAGATGAAATTTGCTGTCATCCTTTCTAAACTGCTGTAAATTATAAAATTTTATGACGAGTGATGACTATTACCATAATGTCTCAAAAGGACATTATGTCACTCCAAAGGACAGAAACGGTATTTATTGCATTAAATGAGATAGTGAGACGCATTACACTTTTTATATAACTTTGACAACATTTTAAGTATGAATATATATATAACTTAATAAATTCACAGACATTACATTGTTGAATTCAACTAAGTTGAAAAGGAAGAAAAAAATCAAAGTCGTTTCCCCTGACGAGTCAAACTGAAACTTTTGTAGTGTCTCCCTACTGCACAGCACAGCTTATAGTTATTCAACCTGTATATATTCATTAAGATGTGAATTAATTTTATATAGGATAAGGCTGCCATTCTCTCAGGATTCCATCCCTTCTGTGTGAATCATTGTTAATTTTTTTTCTATAGATCCTTGTGCTCTCTTTTTCATTCAATTTCAAAACCAAAGAAGAATCAAATAGTATTTATTTTCATGACACGTACATTACAAATTCTGCAAAAACATCAGATTTTTTTTATTAATGTAACTAATTTTTATTTAATAATGTAATTAATTAAACTTGAAGAACACCTCAAATGCTAAAAAAAATTAGTTAAACAAAAATACTTCTTAAAAAGCCCTTGACCTCTGGTGTGACAGTACAGTTGTCATTATCTGTCACATCGGTAAACAATGTCTGTCTCACCGAATGACGTTTCAGTCTCTTGTCTCAGCTAATGACCTTGCTGTTTCTTGCTTACCTGTCAAAAGCAGATTGCAATAATTATTTGCATAATCTTCCATGAATATCCAGTTAAACATTTCGTTTTTTTAATAAAAAATATAATTTAGGGGTGTCACACCAAAGGAAAACTTAACACTTTTATAGTGGTTCCAAAAAAGTGAAATATTTGAACAATTTTTTGACAAACTTATCATGTAAACAAGTCATGTGCCTCACAGAGGCTTCAGTAACATGATTTTGAATGGGATTTTAGCAAATTTTTGCAAATTAATGTTGTATGTGGTTTTTCCCGATTTAAAATCAGGATCTGGTGTCACTCCAGAGGACATGGTTTTCAGTGACAAGATGTGTCAAGAAATATATGCGCTTTTAGAAATATATGGTTAAAAAAAATGATTGCCATGTAATAAAATAAACAATGCAATTATGGCGTATTTATTAACATTTTTATGCTTTTCTGTTTAATTTCTTTAAAAGTTTTAATTAACTGAACCATGCTTGAGGAAGTCAGGAAGGGGGACCATTTTGAAATTTGGCTCAAAATTTAAAAACATCTAACAACAAAGCAGTTTTATAATAACATGTCAATGTAAGATAAAGATGCCTAGTGACAATAATAATCATATTCATTTTTATCTTGTGTGACAGTGTAAACACCATGCCACGTCAACAGCCCCTTCTTTTAATATACTGATTTATTTTCATATTTGTGTTTATAGTTTTTAAATATTTCTGCTATTCTGTTTTTTTTAGAAACATGTACAGTTATTATAGTATTTTAATAACGCGTCCCTCCCGTAGCCTACCTGTCTCATTCCCCTCACTTTTAAGGGAACTGGTCCGGTCCTTGAGTTGCCAGGTATTCAGACTGAGTATGAAAACACATTTAGAAAACTAGCTCAAAAACCTGCAACATTCAGAAAGAGAAATATTAATTTAATCTTCAGAATTGGTATCAGCAGATTTCACTCTGAATAATCGGGAATCATATTGGAGGAAAAATGTGTTATCGGATCTCTAATAATTAGTTTATTTTTTATTTTGCTATATAATTTGTATAATTTATTTTTATTTCAGATTACTTTTAATGAAGTTTTTATTTGCTCTACTGCCTCACATTTATTTTAGTTTATTGCCGAGGCCACATTTCTAGTTTTTGTTTAAATGTGTTCATTTTCCAAAACAATTTTACACAGATGTTTTATTCTTTTTTAAATACACAGAAATGTTTTAATAGTTTTACTTTTAGTAAGCTGTAATAACCTTGGCTATGTTCTGTATGTAATGTCCTCTTTTATGATTCGCCAATCTTTTAATATCTGAATGCCTGATTCTCGGAGCTTAGATTTGATAAATGTGCTGGTTATGCTGGAAAGTGACATCTGTGCTATAAACGATAGTGTATTTTCATGGCACACCAACCTCTGATTTCTTTTTACGTACAGTATCTTTAGCAAGGCTGTTGTATATAGCCCACTGCCGCATGGTTCTAACACAAGGCACCTGTGCTGTATCAACATTCAGACTGGCAGTAGCCCGTGCAATTTGACAGATGATAGATTCTCCAAATGGGTACCTCCATCAAAGGCACACACATTAAAGATTTAGTCCTCTCAATAATTTAGATCACAATAAAAGGATGCCGTGGCCCACCCTTGCCGCCCACTTTCAAGTCTGGATAAAGGTTAAACACAAACAAGACAGGACTGATGGAGTGAAGTCAGAAATAGAGGCTGTGGGGTCTGACTGGCCTTTCAACAGGTAATAGCCCCCTTCACCGCACCGATCTAACCCCACCACTCAAATGTCACAAGCCTAGATGATGTCACACGCTTTGATCTCACACAGCTTTGCGGAAAAAAACTCTCGGTTGCATTGTTTCATGTGTGTACATGGTCTTTTTAGTTAGTGCTTGAAAGAAGAATAGAAGCACAGATGATTTGTTGATTGGTTGCATCAAAAATAACCGCTGAATTTGAAAGAGCAGGAATATCTCAGTTTACCCTAATTTACCCGGTGTGTGTGTGTACAGTACGGACATGTGCAGTGTTTAAAGTGATTGAGAGAATGGTTTAGAGGGCGAATTATGAGCTAAGGATTGAGGTCCTGCTTCAGTAGAGCCTCAGTTGTGTAGCTGAGCGCAGATAAACTCAGCTGATCTGGGCTGAGTCTAGTCGTGCGTGTCGGGTGGCTGGCTGTGCGCAGTGACGGCGGAGGAAGCCGCTATGATATCCTTTACCCTGCTGCTTGCCCCTCCCAGAGGAGATTAACCCGGCGGGGCAAAGGATCACCTGCCGAGATGTACACTCTTACCCACTGACACACATCCTCAGTGAAAGAATTTCTTATTTTACTCTGTTTGTACTTTTCTCTGAACTGCTCTTTAAGGCGGGGTGTCAGATTTCCGAATTACGCTTGTTTAGACGAAGTCAGTCAGAGTACAAAAACAACCTTGTTGCCAAACACCAGTAAGGTGCAGTGCACAGGACGGACATTAGCCAACCCGAGCGCTGACGCAACCAAAAGATGGGGGTGTGTTTGTTTTGATGATTTGAACATCAACGACGGCTAAGAGAAATCGAACACCCCGCCTTTAACATATTGGGGATGTGCTTTATCTTCTGACTGTTTTGTACTCAATAAACCAGGCTGCTTTACACAGGTTTTGTATGAATGTATTTGGATTGCACCTGGCTATTATTAGCGCCTCATATCAGGTGCATTACGTTTTTGAGAAACGCTGTATAATATTGTACCGCATATTGTACCGCATAACCAATCAGAATTTACAGAGTATCTAACTGTAACAATAATGTACCTCTACAGTACAAATCTGTAGGTAACGTGGAACAATATGCAAAGTTTGGGGAACAAAGAAGTAAATATATTTAAAAATATATTTATACTATAAGTTTTTTAAAACTAAGTGGCAACTATTTTAATATAAGATGATATGCATGATTGCAGTATGCTATACAACAATCTTAGCATGAACATACACTACATTTTTGTAATCATAATGTACCAATAAAGCTACTGTGGATATTAATTAAGTACAGGGTTCTAGTTTAAGTATTATAGCAGACATGAAATAAGGGGAAATGATGCGAAAGCAAAACAGCACCAATGATTTTGACTTTAGGATAACCCCCCCCCCCCAAATAAAAATGTATAATCTTAAACTTTCAAATACTTTTGTTAGGTGGGCTTATTTTTCTGATGTTTGATTGCATAAAATCTATGATACATTTCTATATTTCACATACACTTTGGACCTCCTGTCTCCATCTTGGGTCCCCCAGTTTGAGAACCAATGCCCTATATGTGCAACATGTCCCAAAGTCCTATCCTTGCCGTAGAGTTATTATAGCTTTGATTTTAGTTTTATTAATATTTTAAATTAACTTCTATTTGTAGATGTGTAGTTTAATATTAGTTAAATTACAATTTTATTAATTTTGGCATATACTTGTGTCAATTTATTATTCATTATTTTTTTAGTTAAATTTTGAATTAAAATGTACATTTTTCAATTTGATTTGATTTCAAGAACAGGAACATTTTCAAAGTTTTAATTTCAGTAAACTAAAATAACCTGCCATTGACAAATCAGATGTTCTTGCTTTCTCAATAGTACACGTTTATTTTTGCAGCATGGCCGTTAAGTCTAAGTCAAGGCATTTTATGATAAGATATACGCTAACTTGTACTTTGACATTATTCAACAGCAAGGTCTTCATCTATTCCATATAGACAAAGTTGTTTGCTGATAGACTGGATTTGTATGATAGATGGTAATGTGGCATTTTTATGTATCTAGATCTTCTCTGCCTTGACTCTTCCACACAATTCTGTCTCATGTTGACACTGACCCTGTGCTTAGACCCTGAATGCCAAATTATCTGAAGTTCCCAAAGGATTAATTTTAGTTCCGCTCTGGCAGTTTATATCACACTAGAGAAAAGTAGAGTTAGCTATTATCGATCCCAGGGTGAACTTAACCGTTTCACCAGCGAATTGGAATACTGTCAAAAGCTGTAAAGCAAAATTCTATAATTATTGAGTTTTTTTACCCTCAAACCTTTCTTGGTGTGATATCAGATATTTCTTCATTCCCTGTTGTAGAAGGTTCCACTACTGAAAGATCTGGGAGCTTTGATATTCCATTCCCTTTGATCGCAGGGTTCACCTTGTCTGGCGTGGAGAAAGTGAAAACGTTTTCATTAAGACAGGCCTGGCGGACGAGCCAGATCTGATTATGGATGGACATGCTGTCTTCAAGAGAATAGCTAATTAATTTCCACATAATGAGCCGCCTCTTTTGAGAGTTTGACAGGCTAATGAATACTGCCCTCTCATCATAGCTACGCCTTAGAGTCATCCAGAAAAAAATGACCCTCATGAGGAGTCACGCCAGGTCATTTCAAAGTACGGCTTTAAGGGAGAACAATTGGGCGAGCACGTCCAGACTGATAGATGAAAATAGAGCCATTCATGAAATAAGAAATTTCCAAGAAAAGATTTTCCAGTGAAAAGCCTCCACAATTAAGAGCCAAGCGCTCGTCCTCGACTTCTCTGAAAATTGCTTTAACATTATAAGAGTCAGTGGGTTGACAGAGAAAGACGGTGCCATGCTGGTTCTGCGTTAGTCGAATAAGAGACATTTCAGGGGGCACAGAGATTTCACCCTTCTCTATCGGCAGGAATTCTTTTCTTCCCCATTATATAAGGTTCTTTATCACCTCATCTTCAACTCGTCGTATGTCACCTGTCCCACCTGATTAGGAAGTCGTCTCATGTGTCCCGTGTTCCAATTTGCAGGTCTAAGACTCTGGACAAATATCGCCATTCTCAGTGATAAACGTCTGGATGCATCAGTGTCTTTGACAGGCGGAGTTTGTGTAAAAGAGCTTTGACATTTAGCGGTGTCAAAGCGTTCGGCGGTTGAGGTGTCAGACCGGTTTAAGCGTCTGCTGTATTTCACCTTTATTCCAGCCTCACCTCTGCCTGAAGCAGTCTCATTTCTGCTACATTAATTTTTCTGCCCCGCTGCCGTCAGACAGCCAATAATAAAAGACCAAACTGCCCTCGTGCTCGTGTCTGTAGGAGATTTATGATGGATTTTCATTTTGCTTCATTGTTCTTTCTTCATCTTCCCAAAAGTGTGTGTGTGTGTGTGTGTGTGTGTGCATATACAGTACAGTATATATCATTATTGATATCATCGAGTAGGAACCGCTGCTAGTAATAAACCACACAGACTCTGTGATCTTGTGTGATTTTTGTGTAAATACCCCTTATGACGGACTGGGGATGTCACCTTTAATGGAAAGTTGTTTGATGGGTGCAAATGGATAAAAGATTACAAATAAATGTTTTTCTTTTGAAAAACATTCATAAAAAGACCAAGTAACATGTTAAGTAAAGAAACAGGGTTCATTTTGATTTCTTGTTTACTTTACAAGTATATCTCTGCTGTACAGTTGTCAACCTGCACTAATTGCATGCAAATAGCTTTTTAGAGGCAGGATAGACTGTGCTGCTACCATTTATTCAGTCTCTCCACTCTGCTTGCCAGCCATTCTTGGAGGCTGATCAATAGAATTAGAGTATAAATGAGTACGAGTTCCATTGAGTAACACCCCATCCACTTGATGATGATTGTGATGATAACGGTCTAGCCCGGACACTTTTTGGCATCTGTTAGTTAACCCACAGCCAGGGTTATAATCATACCAAAGTTTCCATGGGGCTCTGATTTTGGAAGAGAGTCACTTTTTAGTATTCAGAATATGAAAGCATGAAAATGCCAGCTTCGCCGTATAAAGAAATCTGTTGATAATAATTAACAACGCGATGTGCTGTAAAATCAGAATCACAAAACTGGTACTCAACTACTTTTACTGGTTACTTTTCCCAGTTCGACATAACAAACCAAAAAGTAATAAAAGTCTACAAATTATTCCTAGAACATATAGTTTGCTATATTAATTGTGAGTCTGCTGTTTTTGTGTATATGTATGTGGGTTCTTTTAATGTATAATTATTTTCTGAGTCTCACGCACAGCATCTCATTTATTGCTGGTCATAAGTTAAGATGTAAATACTTGTCAAGCAGCACTTCTGGTTTTATTTATTTATTTTTTAATATTACATATTATATAATTAAATCTTAAAGATAGTTTAAATATCTTGGAACATTTTATAATATTTCTATTTCTATAATATATAAATATTCTCTTGGTTTGTGTAGTGTTAAAAAACTGAAACATCAGGCTCTGCTGAACTACTGCGTTGCACCAGCGTTGTTTATGTCTTCCGAAGTGGTCTACACAAAATAGAAAATCTGTCACATTGATATTTCATAGTGTCACTACACTATATACTTTCATAACACCTACCATATAGTTGTAATTATAAACACAATCTTTACTTTAACAGCTGTTTCAAACCACATGTGTTGTGTAACATTCGAGCTGATGGTGGCGGAAAGTTTATAGCGACAAAGAGAGATCTTGTGTATAAAGGTGTGGCAGAAGGTGTTTTGACAAGTTCTAAATCAACTACAGGATGTTGCTGCAGCGGTGGCTCCAGACCTTTCTATTTATTTACAAGCCTTCCTCATCCACCCTGAAACACCTGCTGTGATCTTCCAGACAGGAGGACACTTTTAAAACATTCAGAATTCAGCCACACCTCTCTGGAGTATGCAGCCAAACTTTTCTCTGATCCAACAAATTTCAGGAGCCCAGCAAGAACTGAGAAATGTATGAGGCTGTGTAAGCATTCACCTACATCTGCCACTGAGGGAAAATTCATATGATTAAGATATTCCTATTCAAACCTGGTGGCATAGGCCTACACATTTTTGATTTATAGATACATGTGTCAAGTGCACAGGTAATAAGAAATAAAACAGGCATACTGTGTCAAGCAAAGTCCCATGATTTTTTTTCTCTTTGTCACTGATCAGCCAGCAGCTTTTCTGAGTTCAAACATATCTCCATAGTCCTGTTTGCTCGTTTGGTCACAATACAATAACATACAAACAAAAATACACAATGGTTGACTTTGCTTAGTAGAAGATTCAGCCATGTCAAGAAGAAGAGGAAGTATATAAAAAGCGATTTTAATTACACCCGTTGGCAGAACATGTCCTTCTCTCTGTCCCTGACAGTAGCAGATAATGAGGTTAGCATGTCTTTTCAGGTTAGATAATATGTGAAAAGTGCCTATTTTAGAAGCGTTTAATTTGAAATGAAATGCTGGCCGCATCCGTCCGTACAGTTCAACGACCAAAGCTTTCAATATCTGTACAATATAGGCACGTGCGGGGGGGTGGCTCTTTTGCCCTTAATGCTGAAAGTGCCCTTTTGTCAAGGCAAAAAAAAATGTAATTAAAGGCCCATTTGTGAAGGCCTGCTCATCCTAACTTTTAGTAAAATTAACAAATAATAATTAAACCCTAAATAAATGACTCACGCGATGACCTTTCACCTGACGACCTCAACTGGGAGGACTCCTCATTTTCAGACGCCTTCAATAGATTAGCGCATTTCCAGGATAGTCTACATACTGTCATGACTTCGGAGGCACGAAGGCAGCCCAGAAAAACAGATAGACAGCGTAACAGGAGTTTATTTGAATTAGAAACAGAATATGTCTTGCAATGACTAATCACATATTTAAAAACTACAATACTCGCTAGAATTGCAATCATAAGTTGCTGAAAGGGAACATTAAACATATACAAAACTATCCTCCAACGGGTGTTTCGGCAGCCATTTTATTTTTCAGCATTTTCTATATTTTCAACCTCAAAAGACACCCTGAGCTTCAGAAAAAGATGCTGGCACTGGTGTTTAAAAAAGTGCTCGTATTTTTGGATAACACGGTTTATTACATAGGATTAAAATGTAAAACAGACTCTAACATCCTCGAAAGTCAAGTCTGAACATTGCCTAATTCTGATTTTCTCATCCTCCGAATTTTAATTATCAGCGCTGTTTTTATTATCATTTTAAAAAATGCAGAAGAGGGTCAGAACAGAATTATATTTTTAATATGACAAAAACATTCTTTCAACAACAGCAAAGACATCAACATCCCCAGTAACCCCTTCAACACCAGCTAAGATATTTAGAAGAATTACAGTAACTAGACAGATCTCATCCCCCATTGGCTCCCATTATATTTATTTTCCCTACCATGGCAGTAAATGTGGGATTAGATCTGTTTGGTTACTGACATTCTTCCAAATTTATTTTGTTGTGTTCAACAGAACAAAAAGGTTCAAACAGGTTTGGAATAATCTGAGGGTGAATAAATGATGACAACATTTTATTTTTAGGGTGAACTATCACTTCAAGGTTTGGACAACTTCATTCACTAATTTCTAATCCCAGACTTGTTAATAGGTGCAAATAAAATATTTAAAAATTATTAAACATTAGAATGGTCTTTTCTGTTAAAATTCGTTTTCAAAAAAGCATCATGCCACATCTGTATTGATACACGAATCAGCAATGAATGTATCGCGACATACAGTATTGCTGTATTGATGTTTTGAGCACAGCCATATTTAAAGCCTTGTTCCATGTGCCCCTTTTATACTTTGAGAACCTGCACCTTTAAAGGTCTCTGCACGACCCTGCTCTTCGTCCTCCAGAGTCGGGCAGTACTGTGTTCTTCATCAATGTTAAATGAGCTTACACATGAAAACCAATGATCACAGCAAACCCCTCCTCTACAATCAAATCTGAAGAGCTTTCACGCTTGAAGTGGGATCTCATAAGAATGATCTGAACGTAACAAAACGTTCACGAGAAGTACGTCACGCTGTGTGCTTTATTAGACAGAAATGAGAAACAACATAGGCAATATCCTCGCAGCCAATTAGAGAAGTGCCTGGATGACAGAGAACAGATCAGTGCGCTCGCACAGACAATGATTTGCAATTATTAAATGCAAGGGACTTTAAGAATTGAAATGAAGTGTGTCTTACATTTTCCATATTCCGCTTCTTATCGGCTACAGGCAGCGGTGTACATTCACATTGGACAAGAATAAAGGAGCAGAAATAAAAGCGGCACTGTTACGTTCACTCACACACTTTAGTTCCACTCATGTTGGCTGAGTTTCAATGTGAACAAACTAAGGATGCACAATTAAGTATCGGCCATATCGGCATCGGCCAATAAATTGTCATTTTTATTGTTATCATCCGATAATAAAATTTAGACCAATATATTATAGTCGATAAATCATAAATAATTTCCTCTGGGTACAGTTCGTCAGCTGCACACTGCTCACGGTTAAAAAACAGTATAGTACTGTACAGTACAGTATCTTTCTGTCGTGATCATTCACTTACTGCTATTAGCAAAAAAAATGGAATGCTACCGTATGTTGATAAAGTATTAATAAATGTGAAAATTATAGGAACAAAGGCATATCGGTGCAGTCGTGGCCAAAGGGTTAGAGAGTCGGAGAGAAGAGAGCCCAAAGAAACAGATAGACAGAGTAACAGAAGTCTATTTGAATTAGAAACAGAGTACGTCTTGGAATAACTAATCACATATTTAAAACACTACAAAACATATTAACTAGCTAGAAATCCAATCAGAAGTTGCTGAAAGTGAACATTAAACTTACATTTATACAAAACTATAATCCAAAGGGCGTTTCGGCCGGCATTTAATTTTTTCGACCTTGAGCCATTCTTGACCAATCACGTTCCTTGCATGTTATTATGGAAACAACAGGTCTCTATAATTGGTTTGCAGGTCTCTATCATTGGTTTGCTCAAAGTATATGAAACCCACATACCTTTTAAAAAAGCTGAAGGCGCCACATGCGAGGCCAAAGTCTAATTTACGTCACTTGAGATGGAAATTCATTTCAAAATGGAAGTGCATTTTCAGATTTTAGATAAAGTTTATGAGGGTACATACATTTTAAAAAGAAAATTACCCACATTGATAAGTTATTTACCATAAACGCTGAAAAAATCCAGTTTCCGCTGGAGTAGTGTTTGGTTATCAGAGATTGTAAACATTTGACTGAGCTGCGCGCTAAACTACTTTCACTTTCATCACATTGCTACAGCTGGTAATAAGAATTCCGCTAGACACATTCTAAGATAACCAACGGTTGAACAACAGCTTCCATGACTTTAACATCGGCTGTGAAAGCTGTTCTGTGTAACACACTGATATTGTGTGTGTCCTACCTCTAAAACACTTCTATGAAACGTCCTATGAAGTCCTGCTTGCAAATATCTCCTAATCAATCTGCTTGTTTTATTTAAAAAAGGCAAAACTAACAATTTTGTTATTAGTGTTAATTAATATAACCGGTCTGACGTCATTCAGTCCGGTGTCATTTCCCTCACCATAGTAGGAAACAAAATATTGATCTCTAACAAGGATTGACGTTTACACATGCACTAGAAGACCTTCGTTACACTTCGTTCGATCTGCATGTGTTAAACTGTTAAAGTGAAGTTGAATCCATTGTTACTTTTTATTGCTAAAAGTTTATTAATACATGTGCACTGAGTGGGGCACCGACCAATCAGAACAGCCTGAGAAGCGGAAGCTCGCTGATATAGTATGGGTGGTACATCTTCACACAAACACTCTAAGAGGGGAACCAATCACGACAGACCTGGTCAGCTTTACCAATCAGAGCGTTTAATATAAATATATATGTTTGAAATTAGAAAGATGAACAATCCTTTGTTAAACACCCAAAAACATAATCAAAGCCTCAAAAACAGCGAAAGAATGGCTCCTTTAAAGGAAGGATGTGAGGCAAATAAACACAAAAATATATATTTTTTATAAAATTATTAAAAAAATACAGCAAATGTAATATGTGCACCAAAAAAATACAGTGACCCGTTCCAAAAGTTCAACATCTGTGCAATGCGGTAACATAATCATTGACAGCAGATATAAAAGATGTGAAGTCATTGAGGTTGTCTGGGTTACGGTTCCCATTGTTTCCTTCTTCCACTAAAAGCTGTTCCCTCCTACTTCAGAACCATGAATAACAGTAATGATGCAAAACCCCAGTAATTACATTAATGATTGGCTGTGACACAGGGTGCATGTCAGTGCAGATGGTTTAACAATGGAGCGTGATGTCAGCGTTTGCCAGAGGGAGGGAGAAAACATCAAGACTTTTTACGCACCCGTTTAGAGACCCATGCCTGTGAATACATGCGTTCCTATTCAATGCTTTCAAATGCCTTTTTTAAGTGAGAATTTGCTCGTTTTCTATATCAAATCATGTATTTT
Source organism: Triplophysa tibetana (assembly GCA_008369825.1). Classification (NCBI taxonomy): domain Eukaryota; kingdom Metazoa; phylum Chordata; class Actinopteri; order Cypriniformes; family Nemacheilidae; genus Triplophysa; species Triplophysa tibetana. The sequence goes on from CM017917.1 coordinate 12,142,362, forward strand.
CAAATAGACATACTGTACATAACGTCATAACATAAAAAGATCTTTTCATTCATATTTGACTAGCCTCTGCTCGACAGATTTCGTTCCCCTTGGTCGTGAATGAAGTTTGATATCCAGTTTCATATGTGAATCCTATCTCAATGAGCACATGTACGGCTCTGAAGTTCACTTTTTATTCCGTGTAATTGCCTCCCTAGAACACTTTCTGAGGATTGATCCACAGTTTGAAATAATCCATTGGATTTCAAATATCACCATGCACTGTTGTTCACGAAACAATCACACTGCCACAGTTGTTTACTTATTGCATGAAAAGGCTTGCTTCTGTACTGTAGTCTATCCTCATCCCAAATACAATGGATGTTAAAAAAAAAAAAAATTCCGCTACATACTGAGAAAGATGCATTCACATCACTGGTTGCACTGTAGATAATCTATCGCTGTATTGTGAAGGTCTGACGCAGACAGAAATGATGGACGGAGTGAATGCAAGCAGTGCTATTAGAGCTTTGGGGGGGCGTTGAGGGTTTTACTGAAAGCACATGACTGCTGTGATGACCTGTCAGACACAGAAAGGGATTCTGGGAGTGTCTCCTGTCTGCCGCATGATACACGGTGACCCTAGCAAATCTTTCAGGACAGTCTTTGCACTCCTGTCGTATATTCAGCACTTTGTTTTAAAGGGACAGTTCACCCGAAAACGAAAATTGAGTCATCAAGTTTGGAGGAATGATGGTAACCGAAAAATAGCGGTGGTTCCCATTAACTTCTATTGTATGGATGCAACACCAATGCAAGTCAATGGGAACCACTGCTGTTTGGTTACCAACATTCATCGTTGTGTTCTGCAGAAAATGAAAGTCATACAGGTTTGAAATGACAGAATTTCTTTTTTGGGTGAACTATCACTTTAAGAAAGTACAACCCAGAATCTTCGTCTGGACCAAATGGTGCTTGTCGCTTGAGATTTTGTGCGCGGTCCTTTAGCACTGCTGTAGCGTAAAATTATATTGTTTGCTGTGTAGCGAGCAGCTTGCAATTATTGGTTTGAAAATGTGATGGTAGAATGAGCAAATGCAATTGGACAATGATTGTCCTATTTTCAAGCTGTTTGAAATTCTGTAGTTGAAGATACCAGTTGTTAAATTTGAGATTATTTAATGTCTAGTCTGAATTCGTACAGTTTATAAACCCCTGGCAACACTTGAATAGGGCCCAGGGACATTGATTGAAATCCTTTTCATTTAAAATTAATAAAGTCATTGTCTTAATCACAAATATGCAGGAGCTCGAACTAAATGAATATGTGTCCACGTTGTTATTGGTAATAATTTATCAGATAATTATTAAGAAAGGATTTCAATTAGAAACAGGCAGACAGCTGCACTTTCATTTCCATTTAATGGAAGTGATACACCGTGAAATCAAACAGCGGCACGTGGAATTAAATTGAAGTTGTTTTAGGGGGTTGGCAGGGCGTGCAGTGTAATTGATTGATAACGCAGACCACCTGCTCATCTGCCCGTTAACTATCAAACAGCGTTCATTAAGAGGACCCAAAGCAATTACAAGAAATGATATTACCCATGCAAAAATTAAGATCTCAGGATACGAAGGAAATAAGCAATTTGGCTATAAAGAGTGTCTGCCCATGGTCTGAGTGAGGCAGATGAATGGTTGTCTGAAAGGTAACATACAGCTGATCTGAAGGAATGACCCTGAGCTGTTGTGTCATGACTATCTCTTTCTCTGTATAACTGCAATGAAAGACCACTCCAGGAAGGGATCTAAATGCATCTGACAAATGTTTCAGAATAATACATTCCATATTAAGGCATTTACACTTGGGATGTCACAATATTGATAGTAATATTAATATAAAAAATAATGACTGTCTGTATTGTGTTATAACAATAGTCAGAAACATTAGCGACGATCCTCGTTAATAACACTGCCTCGCTACACTCATATTTTGAGTGTGATTGGTTGGTCAAAAAGAGAAAGTTCAAAAAATTGAATTCAATAAAAGATTAGATTAGATTCAACTTTATTGTCATTACACATATACAAGTACAGTGTAACGAAATGTAGTTTAGGTCTAACCAGAAGTGCAGTGTGATATACAGTGTGAATAAATACAGAATACAATATTAGTAAAAAGATGAATTTGACTGAAAGCACTGTTTATTGTAATTTTTTAACAGTTCAACAGATATCCCAATGATGTCGATGTCAAAAATTCCTTTAATCATGATAACCACGTAATGAAAATATGATATCGTGATATAATCACAGGTCATTCATATTGTGATAGAATCAGAAATCTCTGCCTTCATATACTGCGGTGGCAAAAAGTTAAGAGACCATTCCAAATGTTTTATTTGATCAGCATGTATTGTGGTCAATACTGCGATAAAAATAAACACATGTGCAAATATAACTGTTGTATTGCAGTAAACATGAATATGAACTTGTTTTTCTTTGCAGAATTTGAGCTTTGAAAAAATACAGAGCGTCTTTTCTGTTATTTTGACCTGTTTTCCAATTTTCATTTCCTGCAAATAAATGCAAATAGAAACAATATTTTTATTTGAAATTTGGAAGACATTAGTAATTCACAGAACGAAACAAAATGATCATTTTACCTAAACACATCCTGCATCTAAATGGTGATCAGATTTTCGCAAACTTTTGGCCTGCTTTCCACCATAACACTAGTAACGCAAAGGTCATGGGATCGAAACCCAGGAAAGCTAAAATCTATAGGCTGAGAGCATTCTAAGACACTTACTGCAAAATGCATAAATGTCAAATGTAAATGTCAGCTGCGCAGCCCACTAATAGCGTTACAGGAGAGACCTGGTGATCTCTCTGAAAAAATGTCAAATCTTCATTCAGCAAGCGTGCGTCAGTGAACAAACCTCAATCAAATCATGTTATTATACTCACCCACCATTTTCTGAAGTCATTTAATGTTTGCAGAGCCACGGGATGTTAAACTCTGAGAGTTGTGCTTCAGTTCGACCGCTTAATGACTCTCCCGCTCAGCTGTTCGGCCGTGCATTGACACGCCATTGTTTTGTCATTTATTGACCACTTTCTATGCACTCTGATCATTAGCAGGACGGTATGAAAAATATGCCAGCATGAACGCGATCCGCACTCTGCCACCGACCGTCTGTTTGCTTTTATGAAATTATACACACTGGCACTGAATTTCGGAGGCGTTCTGGCCCAAGACATCTAGATGACATGAATTATACTTCAACACTTCTATAAGCGAGACAGTCTGACAGCGAGTGGTACATTTAATGAAGCAAAGGATTTTTACCGTCTCTGTGTTTTGTCAGTCGAGGTGTCGGTGCAAATAAAAAAGGTGTGGGTTGGTTTTATTTCCATGGGAACAAGGCAGATTTTTCTTCGCTGGTGAAATCACTGCTTTCTGTGCCTCTCGCTTTTTTATTTTCTGCCACCTGTGATATCGCTGTACCTTTAAAATTGAACAGGAATGCAGTAAATTGAAGTGGCTTTTCGACAATAATGTTTTCATTACACGGTTAACTCTTTCTCGCTGTACATGCTGGAGGAGTCTAAAGGTTTTTAGACCTTCAGACTAAAAAGTGGCCCGGCTGTCATTTTAATTTAATTGTCATCAGGCACCAGTGTCAGATTTCTATGTGATTCCCATCATGGTCATATTCTTCAAGAGGTTGCTTCCACCCCCTACGTCGACCAGGTTAATAAAAGCGATGTAGAATGCAGTCTTAAATTGAGAGAGATTTCCCTTGCGTCCGCGTCCTTGCACATCGAGCCCCTCACATGATGAGCTTTGAGTCCTTCAATCCCTTCCAGAACTTCATAAATAAAAGCTCACATGAAAGAGGATGTGTATTTTATTAGCTCCTGCAATAAACATGAGATTTGAAAGTCCACTCGTTTCACTTAGCGTACTACTATACTGCTACTGAGAAAACTGGAAGATTTAGAAGTGGCATCATTTTGGTGTGTCCCGTGTGACTCTACAAACACACACATTTTATGCTCAGAATCAGAGATGAAACCCTGCTTATCAGTGAAGTTTTGCGGTTATGTAGACCGTGAACGTGTACCAGCGATGCCGGAGTAGAGGTCCAGGCGTTTACAGACGTGAGCAGCTCCGGTATTTCTTGACATGCTATCAGAACAGCCTGACACACAGCTGGTCACTGAACCCTTATCAGACAGCACACAGTGTCCACTATGAAGATAGGAAATATTCACTCAGCAGGTGCCACCTCAGCGAGACCACCTCTGCCAGCTTATCTCAGAGCATCTGCTAGAAGTATGAAATCCATTATGTGGCAATTACACTCATGCAAATTACGTTTTTTTTAAGAGATTTGCATTCTTCTGTGTTTGTATTTGTAAATTATTAAAGAACTTGAAAATGTTACAGACTTATGTTGCCTTATGACTTAAAATGCAAAGATTGTTTGAATTCAAGGGATACTTCGCCCGACAATGAAAATTCTGTCATAATATAATCACCTTCGAGTTGTTCCAAATGTGTAAAAATTGCTTTTTTATGACGAACACAGAGAAAGATATTTGGAAGAATACTTATAACCAAACAGATTTCAACACCCATCGACTCCCGTAGTAGGAAAAATTACTTTATCATTTCATTTTTTTCGTTGAAAACAAAAGAAATTTTGAAGAATGTAGGAGAGAACAGTTCTGGGTCACTTTTAACTATACCATTGTTTTTTTCCTACTATGGTAGTTAGAGTTATTCTTTCAGTGGTTCTTTATAAAACTGCTGGTCAATAAACCTCTGTAGAGAACCTAAGCATGTAAACAAAAATAGATGTTTACCATATATAATAAATCGCCTACTGTACATTTTTATCTCGATGCACAATCTGGCTCTCAAGCGGTGACCTGTATTGTGAACTTTTGCCAAAACTAACAGCATTGTTTATGCAGTGATCATACTGTCTATGTTGCCATAGACAACCACCTCTGCAGTTTGCTAATAGCTATTCTGATGCATCTCGGCAATAGTCTTTCTCCATTCTACAGCTTTCTTTGGCGTGCCTTCATAATGTGTGGAGAGTTTCTATGAGCACATCGCATACGCTCAAGGCTTTGGTATGTTTACAGTTAAAGATGCATTGAGCCACAAGCAACTACAGTAGTCAAGCTCCCAACTCGACCCTTCATGGTTTTCCAGTAGTAAATAGTCTATGTGGAAGGAAGACAGTTTGATATGTTTATACTCTATATCATATAACTAAAACGGAAGAAATCAATCTATCAGTTTGTGCCTATTGAGTAACTGCATGCTCTTCTTTCCACCTTTCATTATCTATTATGGATTGTTCAACCAAAAATAAAATTGATGTCATTATTTATTCAGTCTCTTGTCATCTCAAACCTGTTTGACTTTCTTTCTTCTGCAGAAAACAAAAGGAGTTATTTTGAAGAATGTTGGTAGCCAAACAATGGCGGTACCCTATCATTTAAACTGTATGGGCACAAAACCAATTCAAGTCAATGGGAAATATGATGATCATCATGATGGCCGGCCGTACGCCTCCCTTCCTCACCCCGTCCAAACATGGGCCTCCAGGGCTGCTAATGGAGCACATTAGCACTGCATCTGTTACCGACTAAGCGTTCGCCAGCTAATCATCACCGTGCCGGCTGCGACAGTCATCTTCAGGTTGCATTACAGCAGTTGGGCTTTATGGCTTTTGATGCCACGAGGCGACTAGCTAGCATGTGATTTAATGTCGTCCGGGCAGCTCCACATTAAACCGGCCTCTGGTGCCCCCTCAGTATAAGTCTAATTGAAATAGAAGCAGAGGGGTAATAATGCTATAACAACTCGGCAATGCTGGCACACGGGCCCCGCTGTGCTGAAACAGCGCTAATAAACCATAAATAAAATAGATGGCGGAGGCAGCAGAGGGCCCCCTACATGTCGGCTCATTGAGTCGGTGAGAGGAGTGCCCCCCCCCTGCTCAGCGCGGAGATTAGACAGTCATCAGGGGCAGAGACCCTCTCCGCATGCCCCGTCGCTAAAGGCACTGTGCTCTTACGCATGTGCACCAGTGAGAGGATGGAAGGCAAAGCATTTATGAGTGGGGTATAATTACTGTGACTTAAGATAATCTGTTTTCAGGCTATAGGAGAGAGAGAAGATGCCCAACTGACTCATCAAATACTGGAATACAGGATCTAACATTGATGCTGAAATATGAAAGGCTAGATAAAACTCCAGTGGCTGGTCAGATTGTGGAAATGGAAAGTGATAGTCTGTCGCTGATGTTAAATGGATAGTTTCATCAATACAAATGAAAAGTCATCATTTACTTACACTCTTGTCATTTTAAACCTGCAGAACACTGAATGAAGATATTTTGAAGAATGATGGAGCCCTGCTCCTGGGTGTAGCCCAGGTCACAGGTGAACTCCACAACCGTGCCAACAGCGTATGCGCTGTCAGTGGTGGTCAAGTTGCCGTACTCATACTTGTTATCCGAAGAATGAAAAAGTGAAAAGTGAAAGTGACCTATTTGTCAGATATGGTGACCCATACCCGAGATGTGACCTCTGCATTTAACCCATCCAGTGACTAGTGAACATACGCACAGCAAGTGGTGAACACACGTACACCCGGAGCAGTGGGCAGCTATCAGTGCAGCGCCCGGGGAGCGTGTAGGGGTTAGGTGCCTTGCTCAAGGGCACCGCAATCGTTACCTGCCGGCCCTGAGGATCGAACCGGCAACCTTCTGGTCACGAGTCCGACTCTCTGACCATTAGGCCACGATTGCCCCCGAATGGCGGTACCTATTCACTTGCATTGCATGGACACAAAGCCAATGCAAGTCAATGGGTACCGATATTGTTTGGTTACAAACATTCTTCAAAATTCTTAAACATTCTTCATTTGCTGTGTTTATTTTTTTGTCTTAAGGTCTTATATGAAAGCAGTGGAGTTACAAGCACAAAATATATAACAAAAAAAATCTCGGCAAGTAATTTTATTTTTTCGTGCTCCATTTGCAGAGGTGTCAAAAGGTTGATTTTCTACCCTGCTCCAAAATACACGCACACTGCAATTAAGGTTTCTTTAAAATGCATTAAAAGCACTGTGGATGTACTGTAAGTCGCTCTGTACAACTCCTATTCAGCTGCTCCTATATTGTTGTCAAGGTGCACCACCTTATTACGCAGCTCCTCTCCACTCGGTGAAGGAAAAGAATTGCAGTGATTTATCAAACTGTGGCTTCCTTAGACGCGGGAATCCAACCTGATCCAGCGGAGGAAAAAAACTTAAACAAAAACATTAATTCTGTTTGACAAGGCCCTCTACCTCTCTAAACAGCACCACAGGATCACGGAGCGGAGCGGAGTAGAGTGGTTTTTTCATGAAACATGGCGGTAATTCACTGTTGCTGTTGGTTTAGGATCAGATAGGGAGAATCTGAGCTATGGAAGCAATGCTGGAGGTCACTGAAGGCGGCACGGTTTAATTAATGCCTGACAAGTGAAAAATTGCTGTAATATTTCAGAAAAGACTCGTTCATAACTGGCTCTTACGGCCGCTTATGTGAGATAACGTTTCTTTTGGGAAAGGATAGCATTGTCATCACGGTGTTGGTGGTGTATTACTTGACACTTTACCAATTATTTACAGGATGTAATTAAAGACCTTGTGTTAGCTGGGAGCCGATGGCTCATCGAGAACTTTTAATTGCTGTGTGCAGTTGTGCAATGGCTCATGTCAGCTCTTTAGACCTGGTGATCGAATTGTATAATGTACATGTCAGGTGCCAGCTGTATCTCTGTTTTAACAGATTTGTGCTCAGCGTGTGGCCAGTCAACATGTCGTGACATGGATGTGAGCCAGGTCAAAGGTTGTAATATATCGCCCTGTGCATATTTTTTGGCCTCCGGCTCAGTTTTGTCAGTCTTGACAATATGAACCCCCACACTCTGCTCTGAATTTCCACAGCTAACAATAAGGCTGCCAGAACCATATTGAGATGGGGAGAAATGAGCCCTGAAATATCTGTCATAAATTGCGAAAACATTCTCAGAATAGGTAGGGGGAGCACAATTTATGCCGGGAAACAGTTCAGTGGGCGCACGTGGACTTCTATAGTAAAAGGATGGAAAAGACGGCCACTTGCTTATCAAAGCCTGTACATTTGCAGACGCGATTGAAATTCCCTGTACAGCCTTGAATTTTGACCTGTTTCATTTCATAGAAAAGATGTATGCCTTTCACATCTTATTCAATTTCCGTATTCACTGTGTTGTGGATTGTTGATTTTCATAGGTAAGTCCTGCAGACTCCAAATCTTTATGAAATGGCAATTTTCAATTCAATTTTTCGAACTTCTTCAGGCTTTTAGAAGGCTTGAAAGGAAGGGGACTGTCAAGCCAGTAGTGATAACGGTTGAAAAGTCTTCTGTGGCCTTTGCTTGAAGAAGTATTGACAGTGGTTTAGTACTGAAAGCCTGAAAAGACAAAAGTCAATAAAGACTCACTTCACAGCCCAACCAAATGACCAAAGCTTATGTAAAACGCCATTTGAGACTGTTTGTTTAACTTGAGTTACGGGGTGAGCAGAAAGTAAAAATGATATAACAAATGACAAATCTTAGCTTTGCAGTTTGCGTCAGTCAGATATTTCAAAGTCTTCATAGTCCATAGCCTCAGATGTCCTGGGTCTGTCTGGAGAAATGGACAGGGACTGTGTTCAGAATTTAGGCTTGTTTGTGATTTTCACATTCATAGAGAAAAGTTTGACGTTGGTCCGTAGTGCTGAAGGACACGGAGAACAGACATGCATTGGGGACAGACCCTCAGAGACCATACTAAGCTGAGAAAAAAAGGACAGATGGAATTTGTTGAGATAATAAGTCTTTTTGAAACAAGTTGGAGTCACCATAATGCAATATTCATAGATTAACAGCAGACTTCAGTCTCAGTATAGATACCAGCTAATGATAGTGTTAGAAAGTGTTACGCAGTGTTGCAATTTTAATTGTTTGCGTAATCATTCATTATGTTTTTCTTCTTTCCTTTCCAGCGTTTGTGTTGAGTTGTAACTTTCCTGACAGACCCGCATACGGGGATGTTTCTGTGACCAGCCTGCATGCAGGGGGAGAGGCTTACTTCTACTGCTTTAATGGATACCAAATCCAGGGTCCCTCCACCCTGACGTGCCGCAACGCTACCACTCCTTACTGGAACGGAAAGGTGCCCAGATGCGTGGGTAAGACTTAACTGCAATCAAACACATTGTTTGTGTTAAAGTGTCCGTTTTTAATAACAATTTTTATCAACATTCGTAATTTTGTGCATTGTGTTGTTTTGCGGTTCACATGTACGTTCAGTAAAATGAATGAATGATGTTATGGCAGAAAGAAGATTTTCCATTTATTTCTGTTCTTTTACAGTGTACAAAGTTATTAATATTTGGTTCGTTTTGAATTTAAAACATTTGCTTTTGTCTGGAGAACGTCTTCACAAAGTTCTCCAGACAAAAGCTCTAAGCACAACTTTGCATCATGTATACAAAATGTTTAATACAATAATATGTTTAACTAAAAGCTGTTCTTCAATGTTGGACATCGCTTTTGGCCATCATCAGGTGACTGTAATGCTTGTGAATGCAAAACAATTTCCTGGTTCTTTTACATACAGTCACATCAGCGTCTTCTTATCTTGGTGGGTAGTTCTTGTTACATCCCATCTTGTTGGGATAATTACATTTCTTGGACAATAAAAAGAAAGCATTGTTTAATTTTATTTATGTAAGCAGACACAAATAAGACAACTACTGACAAACAAAAATAATGTAATCCTGTGATATGTATGTGGATTGTTTATAAAAACTAGACAAAAGTTTGCGTTTTCAGTCCCCTATTTTCCGTCTAAACGAACCGCCAAGTCCCATCAATTTTTTAAGTTTTCAGTTGAAAACGGTCTTGTGTAAAAGGCCCCTCAGACTCTTTGATGCAAGTCAAACACGCAGCTATGTGAGACTAGCATGCCCATCAACATTTTGGCTTTAGGCTAGACTCTTAATCATACGTTAACCCGGAGGGATTGGCCATGTGTTGAGTTCACTCTTACAAAAGCGTCAGCTAAATGACGTTTAATTACCAAATCTGCAGTGTTTGATCTCTGCCCCTAAGAAATTTAATTATAAATCCGGCTTAAGCAGCAGAAGCAAGCAGCGTTGCTATCTCAAGAAGCATGTGAACATCTCAAGACCGTGCGAGTGTATAAAATAGTAGCTTTAACTTTAAATTAACCTTATTTCATTTGCATATAGATGCAAGGTGCCGTAAATGTTGGGTTTCGCTGTCGAGCTGCCTGCCAATCATAAACACAGCCTTCTCACACCAGCTGATTTGCATCATTGTGAATCCGCCCTGGACCTGCTCAGTAGCAATTATCCTCCCCGTTTTCTGCTTCTCACCAGCAACATACACCCACAAGTCATCATGTCATTCAGACACACTCTGCTTAGAGCCTGACGCGCAAAACAAATCTCACGCCTGTGTAAATATTTTGTCCACACAGGTGCGATTTAACTTGGCGGAGGAGAATCTCCCAGCGTGCTTGCTCCCTTCTCCTTTCAAGTTAATTGGGGTTTGATCATTGATTTTAGTGAGAATGTTTGGAACAGAAGTGTTTGTGCTTCAAGGTGGTGAATATTAACAGCGCTGCCCCCTCAAGGCAGCCCGGTGTGACAGCCTGATTGACAATCCTGCCTCCTCTGCATAAATAAGGACTTTACGTGCCGCCGTCTCTTTGGAGAGCCGAATCCCAGAGCTGGAGAACTTTTCCTCTTGCATGACAAACAGAGAAAGATCTGTGATTCCAAACAAGGCTGAGCTCCCTGAAGGAGGCCTGTTTTGATGAAGGATCTCATTTAGCTGTTCGGAGGCGCGGCTGCGGTGTGAATCATGAGGAGGCTCGAAAAGCCTGCGGCTGCCAGGCGCTGCCTACAGAACCTGAGGTTTCTTAGTCTCAGCATTGATTCGGAGAGAAATAGCATAAATGTGCTATTTAAGAAACGTGTCGTTGCCATGCTGATGTGGGGCTGGACCAGACCATCAGAGTCTGATTACTGATCAGCATGGGCAGGCTGCCAGTGAGCCGGGCTTTGGGTCCGCTTTAATTACACTCTGCCCGCGTGACTAACCTTCAGCCTTCAAGCTCAGAAACCATCCAGCCTCTTCTACTTCTACTTCTTCGCTTAGTCTCTTTCTTTTTCCGTTGCTTTGAACAAAGACAATTTGTCAAAAGCTGTCTTTTCACGTACAAATCGCTACTAAAGATCGGAGGTTCTTATTATTCGTGTCTGAAATTTTAATTTTAATATTTAATATCTTCTTTCTGTCATATCATTATATTATTGTGTTTATGTCAAATGTCTACCTTTACGGGAAAAATGAGGGAGGAGATGAACTGTATACAGATTTGCTTTCTGTTGAAGACGTATCTGGAAGATGTCTGCTGAAACTAAAAGAGACAACTGAGGGATTACTGGGTCTTTTCGCATGAATATGGAGTTTTCTCAATACTTCTGTTTATCAGATGTTTTCCTGAGTCTTAGTAATCTGCTCAAAGCAAAATACCAGAGTCTTAAATCAAAAGTTTAGGTTTAGTTTTTCTATACAATCCAAATACATTTTAAAGGATAACATTATTTTCATATGTCAGTAGTTGTCTTATTTGTATCTGCTTGTATAATTAAAATCAAGCAATGCTTTCTTTACCCCCTATTCCACTGTTCTTTAGTTTATTTTCTGTTCAATTTGGTTGACAGATATAGAATCGCCATTTAAAGGATAAACAGCTGCAGAAAAAAATAAGAGACCATTTCAAATTTTCATTTAATCAGCATTTCTAGACGTATTGCGGCAATGCCAGTCCTTACATTTCAATAAAATCAAACCTCAGGAGTGACAATGTTATCCAACAGCAATGCGAGAATATCACATAGAGAACTGTTTGTACAAATATTACTGTTGTATTGCTTAAAAGTAAATAAGAACTTGTTTGCTTTGCTGTATTTGAGGCCTGAAAAAATACAAAGCGTCTTTTCTATTATTTCTATTAATTATAAGTTTCTTCAGGTTTCGTTTTCTCTAAATAAATGCAAATAGAAACAATATTTGAAATTTGGGATAAATATTGTTTGTAGACCACAGAATGAAACAAATACGATAATTTTACCTAAACAAAAATATGAATTGTAGATTTTTTTGCAATAAATTGTTTGCAATTGTTTCATTCCATAAAAATAATGTCTTGAAAACAGTGTCTTGCGGTGGAATGCTGAAGAACGCAACACTCGGTCGCATCGTGTCCCCAGGTTTCCCCGGCAACTACAGCAACAACCTAACCTGCCACTGGGTGCTGCAGGCCCCTGAGGACCAACGGCTTCACGTGCACTTTGAGAAAGTGGCCCTCGCCGAAGACGACGACAGGTTTGTGACACAGTACTCTGCTTGTCATTACTTTGTCTGGCACTTTGTGTTCCGGTTCGCACATTCATTAATCATCTGACGTTCAAAGAGAAACAGAAAGCTGAGTCTTTTCACAGAGCAGTCACACTCCAAATGCGGCGTCCCTCTTGAGGGCATTATCCGCCGCGGCGAGCGAGGCGTGATACGAACAGTTGCGAGAGCGCGGGTGAAAGTAGATGAAAGTTTCTGAGATCAGACACTTGCTCCCCTTTAAAATAATTTAGAAGAATCAAATCCTCTCGTGCAGGCGCGGAGAGAGCGATTACAGCACACTCCGGGCCCTCAGGAGGGGGATTAAGTTATTTTTATTAGCTGTATCCGCTTTTTCTGCGGGCTTTGCTAACAAATGGACTTTTAATGAGGTCACTTGCTGCTCAGCTATTCAAAATCATATCAGGCAATTATTATGCAAACTGCCAAAAGACACAACGAGATTTCAGAGGAACGTTAAATCTGCTGCCAAACAGATCTCTGTGAGATATTTAATGTTGTAGTGGAATAACAAAACTAAATCTTCATGTGCTGTTCATATCCACAGGTTACTCATAAAAGATGGGAACCACATCGACTCGACTATCCTGTACGACTCGTATGAGGTGGAATACCTCCCGAATGAGGGTATCGCAGGCTCCACCAGGCATCTCTTTGTGGAGTTTTCAACAGATGGCTTTGGCACAAACACAGGGTTAGCCATCAGATATGAAGGTACGGACCAGTGACACAGGTGCTCACATCTGCATGTTCACATTCGCGTGAACCAGATTTTAGCACGTGAACCTGCGCTCTCCTGTGCTTCTGTGCAGGAGGCTGATTGGTCAGTTCTTCGTCGTTACAGTTGGGGGTTTCTCCATTCAAAATCACATTTTCGCAAGGGTCACGGGACGAAATAGCACAGAACTTACCATCTTACATCTCATCCATACGTGGTGACAGTTACCGGGTTCAAACGTTGTTTGAAAAACACATGTCTTATGCTGAGCCTTAGGGCTGTTGATACCAAGTATCTTTCTTCCTGCAAATTCCCCTTGTTGCTTCGATTCGCACCTAAGATTGTTTCTCGCTAAACACTCTCCTGAAATTAGATTTATTCAGATTCTATGAAATGGAAATCGAATGAAGAAGGCAAATGCGACTCTCCAAGGTCATTATGATGAGTTTTAACTTTAAACATGGTGCATTAGCATTATTTTATTATTGTGCACAAATATCATATTTCCATCCCTTGACAGGTCAGTCAAATAGTCTCAGGTGCATTTGTTCACAGGGAACCTCGTAATCATTTCCCAGAGAGATCAATCTGATCTCATTTACCATGGCACAATCCGATTACGCTATCTGCAATGTACTAATGTGCATGTAACAATGTAGCTTGTCTGCTCCTGATACCTCTCTGTCTGTTCAAAGGTGAAGCCCTTCTCTCCTGTCTGTGCCGTCTTAAAAAAGATTGACTCATTTTTAATACAGTGGCAAACATAATGCTCTAGCACTCGAGTACACGCTCATGCACAGAATTGAATTTTTCAAAAGAATATGAACATTCTAGTTATTTAATATAAATATGTTCAGATTAGGTCATGTTCAATCCATTCGAGATGAATTTATACATAGCTCCATGCGTTACTAGTAACTTCCGGGAACTATTGAAAAAACTCTTCCATTGGAGTGAACGTAGAAGACGCTCTGATTCCATCACATGCTTGCAGTATTCGACCAATCACTACACACTGGTTAATTGGCCAATTGTAGGACACCTCGCTTTTCAGAGCGATGAGCTTTGTAAAAAATCCGCGCATTTCAGAGAGGCGGGGCAAAGATGAGATACAAACATGCACGGTATGTGGAAAATACAGCGTTTGTTAACCTTAAATTCTGTATACACATTGCATTACATCTTAAACAAACAATAATATATGTTTTAGCTGTTTCACCCCGTTAAAAAAGCTCACCCAAAAATGTGTTCATCATTTACTCACCTTCTTGTCATTACGAACCTGTATGACTTTCTTTCTTCTGCAGATGAATTTTGTTAACCAAACATGGGCCCCATTTGACTAGCATTGTATAGACACAAAGATGTTTCTTAAAATATCTTTTTTTTTTTTGTGTATCCCTTTCAGTCACCATTGAACAATCACACACTGCAGAATCATGTTGCCAGCATTTTTATTCACTTCAGAGAATGAAATGTGTAGTCAAATGACATTCCTTCACTTTTCATAATGCTTTCGCTTACACCAATGACAGAAAACGTACATTCCACGTTCAGATATGGACTACTTAGAATGCAAATTTCCATATCAATCTCACGCTCACATTGAAGGCAGACAAACCGTGATTGATACTGTTGTTATGTGGGAGATGATGAACAAATGATTAAAATAGCTCAATCCTACTTGTTGCGAATAAGCCATAGATGAATAATGCATGTGTCTGGGGAATTTGGGAAAATTGGTAATTGGCAAAATCACTTTTGTTTTCGTAAACAGAAAGCAGACCTGAACGGAAGGCTCAATAACGCATGCTTGAATAAGGCCAGACCCGGAGGGACATCAAAGCCAGTGTTGACTCTGAGCATTCTCAAGTCTCCTCCCTCACTTCTAATCTCCATTCTACATTCTAAAACAAGTACAGCCACCAATAACGGTCCTGCCAGGCGTATCAGTTTGTTGTTCCCCTTCGTGGATTTATTCATTCGTATTTATTCATATTGTCTATACGCCCGTAAGTGGCCTTGCAAGTCTGGCTAAGGTTGATTAACCAACAATCTCCTTCCAAGGACAACCGAAACCTAAGACTTACATCCTGGAGGATTTCGATAGGTAGAAATGTACATGTAGTGCACAGAGCTCCGCCACACTCAAATTGCTTTAGACCGCCGCCTCGAAGTGCTTTTAAATTCGGATTTTGTGTCGTCCTCTGTGTTTCGGACAGATTATTACATGAAGCGGTTATAGACTAATCCGAGCGGACCGCTTGTCTCTGTGCTTTATGTGTTTGTGAATTCAGATGCTCGGTGATGGTTTTTGGACTGTGATGTGCGTCTCGGAGCAGGTGATTTATGGTGTTGTTTGTGTGTTTTCTCAGCTTTTGCGGCGGGGCACTGCTACGAGCCTTTCGTCAAGTACGGCAACTTCACCACCACTGACAGTGCACACGCTGTGGGCGCGGTTGTGGAGTTCACCTGTGACCTGGGCTACACCCTGGAGCAGGGCTCCGTCATTATCGAGTGCATGGATCCCAGCAACCCGCAATGGAATGAGACTGAGCCAGCCTGCAGAGGTGTGTGTGTGCATCAAGAATGCTTACACGCTTAGATGAATAAATACAGCCACATTGTGGTATATATGGATGTATGCTTCTACAAGTTAGCACTCAGAGCCCTCCCAGATGGAAAATTTAGTGTGATAATTGCATTCAGCATTATATTTGTCGGCCTGCTGCTATCTAATTTGCATAATTGTTGTGCACTAAAACAGTGTGCTCTACGGCGTGACTTGTCTATACGTACACACTGTAAATACATGTAACTGAGGAACACATTTGACTGCTTTAGTCAGCTGCTGAAGGGCTCTACAGGCATCATGTGCAGATACAGTACAAGCAGCTCACATCCTTTTAGTACCTTTTCCATATAATCCACTACATCCTGTGTCACCTGGATGAGTTTCAGACACTCTTAGCCACAGTCACACGCTTGTAGCAGCACTAAAAGCATTAAGCCATGAAGGCTGGAACCAGAAGCACACGGTGTAAGAATGTGAGAGAATGCCTCACTTATAAACCAGATGCGGTGGCATCTTATCTGACCCGGTGCTCAAGTACATTTCTCCCGCTTCACAATAGAGTCAGGATTGAAAGGATTTAATCGCACCGCCTCCAGTAGAGGGTCAAGACAACAGCTTTTCCATTTGAAAATGTGTTTACGTCCTGTTGAGCCAGTTTTGAGATGTGGAATGAGGGGAAATGAAAACAGGAATTGAAATTGTTTATTTTAATCTGGAGAGAATTATGTGACTGTCAAAATAAACGTTTAAAACAGCTACTTTTGAGGAAATAGAAAAAGTTGGTTTTAAGTCACTTTAAACACTGTGTTGTTGAAGTTGACACAACACTTTTTATTCGTTAAATATTCACAAACCCTACAGATATGAGAGTATTGGTATAAATTGCATAGATTCTGATGAAAAATATAAAAATGTATGAAAAACAAAGACAAAATGTTAAGCATTGGATTAATACAGAATCTTTAACTTTGTCTTCGACTGTTAAATTAGAAAAATGTAAATATGAAGAGCATTAGATCACTGTAGTTGCACATTGTTAAACTAATAAAATGAATTTCCTAAAACGATGGAAATATTATTTAATAACAGCAGATTTGCATTAAGTTCAGTAGATGTAACATGTACATCTATTAATTTAATATATGCTTTTATCCAAATTGATTTTCAGAGTCTTTATATATACAGTAGATAGAACGTTATATTTATGCATTATATTGAGCCCCCTTTAAAAAGGAATTTAATATGTAATGGGATTTTTATGAATGTAATAAAAGATTATTGCTTAAATATTTCTGGGTAAAAGGGTGTGTTAATTAACCTGAGGTCTTTCTTCATCCGTGGTTGTGTTGCAGCTGTATGCAGTGGAGAGATCACAGATTCAGCAGGTGTGGTGTTGTCCCCGAACTGGCCTGAGGCCTATGACAAGGGCCAGGACTGCATCTGGGGGATCCACGTTGAAGAGGACAAGAGGATCATGCTAGACATCCAAGTGTACGTCTATATAAACAACATCATTCCCTGTCGATCAGAATAGTCGAGTTACACTGTACACAAGCCTGAAAACATTTTTATTCCCCCCAAATCTTTCAGTTTGTCCTCTTCACAGTGTCTCAGCAACTGTGGCTGAGCTTTTAATGTTTCATCCTAAGAGAATACAGCCGATACATCTGCTCTGTTTTTCTCTAACGCTGGAAAAACAGTGTGGATCAAATCTTCTGTGGCTTCACAAAAAGCTTCCACAAAGTCCCTGTTCATCCATCAGACCGTAACTCTGTTTTTATGGCCTGAAACATGAATTACCCTGGGATGACATTCTCTAGTTAGCTGTCCTTGATGTGGCTGAGATTGCACCTCAACTTTTGGGTATTTGCATCATCTCTCCGCTGACCGATTTGGCTCTGTTTCACTCCCTCAATACCCAAACGAAATGTCCGCCATCGCTCTGGGCATTTTCAGAGATTTCACTTGAACTGAAGTGAACCAAAACTGAAAGACCTTGATTTGCTTTTCTGAAGATTTCCAACAGCGTACAACTTCTGACGCAACACAGTCGTTCAACTTTTGAACCTTAATCTGTAAACTTAAAAACAATGTGTCATTTCTCTACGTTGCATTAATAATTACGTGGGTAAATGTGGCAAAGTAGTTTGTGATGAAGTTCACGTCTCTGGAAAATCACAGGCAGCGCTGGCAAAGAGATTGAAAGACGGCAAGATAGGTTAAGAGTGTTGTATATATTGGCAGTTCTTTATGGGGTGTAAGAGACTCAAACTGCTTGATGATATGAACCAGATTATCATGCTTTGCTCGCAGGGAAACTGAGAGTCATTCTAAAACGTGATGAAATGGTATAAAGTGCAAAGAGATAAGGGTTGAAGAGGACGCAGATGTCAAATCACACCTTCTGATGTTTAGTACAATAGCACGACTGTCATTGTAAAAGTGCTTTTGTATTTTTTTTAAAGTTAATATGAAATGAAATACAAGTTCATAAATGTGTTCATTCATCTCTAAAACCTACTTTCCCGGAAAAAAACCTTTTTATAATTGTATATTGTTAAGTAATTAAACACCGTGAGAAGTTAGTTTTAATTCTTTTCAGATGTTCAATATTTGTAAAACCCACAAACATGAAAGGTGACCAATAGTAATGATTAATAAAACATAAAATTAAGAAATATGGTGTCCGCCCAGCATCCCAGTGTTGTTATGCTAAATACCAGCACTCTTGAGATCCCTCGTGCCCGATCAAATTAAGGGACTGGAACTAACTGTTGAATAAAGGTTAATAATCTGAACAGAGAAACAATTATTTTATTGGGTGTTTTTGTGAATGTGAAATCAATTATGCGAGCAGGAAAACAAGTGTTGAGTGTGATTGCTTCTTCAGGTGAGGCGGGAAACACGAGGCCCTGCCGTGTCAGACCCAGATAGATTATTCATGCATTTAATCATTTGGCTCCCTTAATTACGATTCACTCATTTGCATATGGCTCCTTTCGCATTTTTCACATTTTCTCTGTACCTCGTTCTGAGTGTCCCAACTGCAGCGCTACATTGTGTGACTGTAATAAATTACATCCAGAATTTTTCGCAGGAGATGCAGTCAACATAATTAATTTTCCATTTATTTTGCGGATGAGGTTGTGACAGAATTCAGAGATTGCTGGATGGTCTTTGTGTGCTGTAAACGCTGCTGGTTGGGATGAGGCAGCATATGCTTCTCATAACTTATGTATGCTATCGTTCAAAAGTTTAGGGTTATTTACTTTTTTATTCATATTTTTTTGTTGAAAAAATAAATACAAATACATCTTTTTTCTGCAGAACACAAAAGAAGATATTTTGTATTGTGAAGAATGTTGGTAACAGATAAACGTTGGTCGCCATTGACTTGCATTGGTTTCGTGTCCATACAACGGGGACCAGCTGTTTTTTTGTTCCCAACATTTTTCAAAATGTACCATATATACCGGTTTTGACAATAAGCATGGTATTAAAATCCACGGTTATCAATTGTTAATCCTACACATATGATAATATTGTAAATAATTCGGTGCCCATTAGAGTTTCACCTTAAAAGAGACAGTGGTTCTAAAGTCTCTCTCTTTCTAGATAACATCTATTTTGTTACATTATTGAATTCAAAATTATTTTATTGTCTATAAAACCTGTATACAACATTCAAGCATTATACCTTCAGGTAAAAAGGCTTATAAGATCATGAGAAACATTTCAATTAAGTAACTTAAACCTTTGAATGGGAGCGTAGGTATTAATGGAGGTGCAGAGGTAACAAGAAGGGTCGTCCCAGTTGTGTCTGGATCACTGGTTCACAGTAAATTCTCCACCCCCACACTTCAATCTTCAAATGACCAAATTTGTCAAAGGACATATGGGACATTATCAACCAGCCGCATCAAATGAGATGTATAGACTGAAAAAATGAGCGAGGAGGGAGGTGAGCCCAGCTGTTCCATCCTGAGAGAGATGGAGAGATATTGAAGAAATCTGGCATTCTTGCACCCGGATTAATTACAAAGCAAACTAGGTTCTGTGCTTATATTCATGCATGCATCTAACAAGCAATCATTGACCCAGCGCAAGTCCTCATTGCTACGGTGGCGTCCCGTAGAGCGGTTTGGAGCATATTGAATCTGAGAGACGTAATACAAGAGCCTGGTCCTCTGCTGGAGGCTCATTACGGGGCTGTAAGAACATTTTAGCCCGGTAATGAATATGCACCCAGCCCTCTGTAATCATTCATCAATGTTCCACGCACTCCCAATTACCTGTGAACGTGGGCCGTAATGAAGGCTGATGAATTCATTTAGCAGGGAGGGGTTCTTGCGCTGTGCGTCCCGTGCGGTGAGTAGGAGAAGGGAGGGAGGAAGATGCACAGGTGACAGCTGGCACACCTGAACACAGCCGTTCATAGACCTAGCTGCACAGCGGGGAACGTTCAGTGTCCAATCAAAGTCCTCTTATCAGACCCAATCAAAGTCCTCTTATCAGTCTCATAAGTGCCCTCTACTGACCCCTATAGGAGTTCTAGTGCAGCTTTAGTCACCTGTTTTGAGTCTGGATCAACATCTTTCGGTCTTTGCACAATAGGGGTTACACTAAAATCAGAGTAGTGGTTTGATAACAGTTTTGTTTGAGCAACTTAACCCAAGACTTAACGCTGCATGATGTGAATACTGGTATTACTTTGGCAACATAGATATTCTATTTATTAATTATATGTATAAAACTTTATCAATAGGATTTGGTTTCCATTTGATTTTAATTAAACCCCCTACAATGCACTGCATCTGTAATTAAATTCATCTAAATAAGATATTGTCTTAATTGACTGCGACTGCTTTTAATTGTGTGTTGTCTTCGTATTTCTTCCATTCCCTATCTGTTTTTTTCAGTTTTTCTCTGTTATTGTCTTCTTTT
Source organism: Triplophysa tibetana (assembly GCA_008369825.1). Lineage (NCBI taxonomy): Eukaryota > Metazoa > Chordata > Actinopteri > Cypriniformes > Nemacheilidae > Triplophysa > Triplophysa tibetana. The sequence goes on from CM017917.1 coordinate 12,163,132, forward strand.
CCTTTTTTTGGCATAGGGATGCGTGTCTCTGTATGGTGCGTGTGTGCACTGTCCCTCAGAGAGTCACTGCCTTTAGCAGGCTGGTAATAAATCAAGGCTGTTTCATCCCTCCAGGTCGCTGAGCCAGAACCCAGACCAATATTTAACTTTCTAATTAAGAAGAACTGTGCAAAAACAGAAGAACTCATTTTCCTCTTTATTTAGAGAAAGCCTCATCCTCTGTAAGTCTCTCTGAAAATGTTGACAACCCAAATGATAGTTTAGTCTTCTCTGTTTGTCCGTCTTCCCCCAGAGCCAACATTGTATGGCTCTTTGTGCAGAAGCAACTGGAGCTTATCCGCTTTCATCACATGAAAGCCCTCTGTTAATTTGCCGCTTCTGTCCTGAGTCCAGTTTAAACAAATGGTTCTGGACTAAAGACCAACCCCAGGGCTCTTGCGGCTCAGGTGGGGTTTAGTGATTGCTCTTACACATTTTTTCTGGAGCCTATAAAGCCTGCATTGTGGTATTGTGGTATTGTGGAATTCTTTGAACATCAGTTTCATGAGATAGAAAGTTATGCTTTTAAGAAAAAATTGGTTAAAAAATGAATTGCAGATTTATTTTGTAAAGATAAACACAACGCTTAGTCTTTAAGCAAAAGCCCTTATTTCAAAAGTCATACCAGAATAGGTATGTGAAACCTTGAATAAATGACAAATTGTTATAGAATTTAGCATAAATACAGCTTAACAAATATAAAAAAACACAACAAAAATACAAGTCAATCCAAAAGGGTTCAGATGTACGCACATACCGGTGGCACTTGTTTATAACACGTGCTATGCTCTGGATGCTTCAAGTGATAAATTATGTCAGGTCCACGTGTCCAGCCCTCAAGACAAGGGATTTATTTGGAAATGTTTTAGTTTTCAGCCTGTCAATCATTTGTACAATTAGATGAATATCTATTAAATATATGTATAGGAAGAGAGGAGAAGCTTTTCTTTGCGGTTTGAGAGTTTGTTCGCTGTGTCATCCATGTGAATTACTGATATAGGCTTGATCTTCTTGAAATACTCACATTTAACTCTCCAGCTAACAGAATCAAAAGCATCTTCACGTCTTTTTACTGTGTAAGCAGCAAAAATATAAAATGACTTTTGTGTCAGTATACGACAGTTCAGAGGGGATGGAAGTGATGGGGTGTGGAGTCAGAAAAGGGTTGCACACACTCAAGGGGAGCACCATGCAACATACTGTACAGTATCTCCAAAATGTGTTTTGAAACACCCCTGTGATACAGAAAACAAAGACACGAGTCAAGTTTTTTACGTTCTCATTTATCACTTCTTTCTCTTCTTTCTCACAGAGAATGGCATCTCTGTGAGCCCTATATGAGACTTTAATGCATTTCGATGGCTGCCGTGTTGTTGGCCAAGTCAAGCTGAGCCTGTTTTTGTGATTAAACAAAATGAAATTACTGCCAGCAAATGGAAAGCATGATTGATTTTCTCGGCAGATACGGTGTGCGGCTACTCAAAGGCTTGTTTAACTTTATCACAACAAATCCAATAAGGGCTGACACAGTTTCTCTCTCTCATGTGTCAGGGGCTCTTCTGGTTAAAATGTGCCTGGGAGTCGAAGAAAATACGCAGATTCTCCAACGGCCAGAGGCAAACAGTATTACGGGCCTGTTGACAATTGAATAATATATATTCAATCTTTACGTGTCCTAAGGTGTGCCTGCACTGCAATGACTGGCTGTCTTCGAGCGTATGCGTGCATGCATATGCGTGTGTGCGTCCGGGCCATCATTTAAACATCCTGTCTTCATTTTGCCTGAATGTAAGCCTCCTGTATCTTGCTACAGCAGAACAGAGATGATGAATTATTTCTCTGTCCTCAGTAATGACTTCCATTACTGCCCACTTGTGATTAATTAGTGACAAGATAGACTGTGTGTGCCACCTCCCTGCCTGACTGAATCACACTTTTCCTTCGCAAGTGATTGGCCAGACGTCTGGTTCTTGTAGACGCCAGACAGAGTTACAGGACTTATATGTATTGTGATATAGGCTACTCGAAAACTGGCCTTTGTAATACAGGGCAATTATTTGTGGCACATTTCAGTACGGCGGCGCTGAAGATGATTGAAATTGAACGTGTCAAGGTAACACTTTTCATTTGATGACGTTTCAATTGTAGTTCTGGGTCTTTTGTCACCTTTATGTAAGGCTGTCAGGTTTCTTCAATGAATTTCTAAAAGTTCTGAAGGTCGTATTGCCCAGGGCTTACAACATCACATTTTGATTGTCTCCGGTTCAAAAGATTGCTTCACACTTGATGTAATCTCAAATGTATTGAACAAATAAACATTGATTAATGTTATTGATTTCAGTTAAGGACTGAAAAACTCCTGCCAATATTGAATGGAAAGGTTGTATTTGTGTAGCATGATTTTAGTAATCAATATAAAAATATTTTACAGCAGCCCTTATAACTTATAACTTAATAAAACTAAAACCAATTATCAAATAATAAAAAAATGTTTTTAAGTGTCTGTATAGTGTTAAATAAAAGACTTTTAGTGCTGTCAAATCAATTTGTGTGTCTGCGTGCGTGCGTGTTGGATATGTACACACACACACAAACATACATGTATATATTTAATATATATTAGTTTTATATATTTATATACGTATGTTATAAATATTTTCGAATTCACGAATAAAAAACGTACATGATAGATTCTCTTGTACGGAAAAGGAACTTCTCTCCTTGGTTTGTATCAGAAAACACAATGCAATAGTTTCCCATGCTGCAGAATCACTCTTATACTCAGAATTGAATGTCGTTTATGATTGCACACATCAAACTCTGTGCAAAAGTGGCTAACAAAAGCTGTATCAAAACACTAAAGAAGAGAAATTGTATTGTTTGCCTCAGGGACAAAAGATAAAAAGTTATAGTTAGGAGATGAAAAGAAGTACTGTTATGAACTAAACCCTGAACATCATTGACAGAGGTTTAATCTGGAATTTAACCAGCATTTTTTTATCTGCTCACAGTCTCCATTTGGGGAAGAATGACCTGCTGACCTTCTATGATGGTGATGACCTGACAGCAAAGATACTGGGCCAGTACGGTGGCTCCCGTCCTCGATTCAAACTTTACACCTCTATGGCTGATGTGACCATCCAGTTCCAGTCAGACCCTGCCACCAACATCTACGGCTACAACAACGGATTTGTGGTCCACTTTTTCGGTAACGCCCAATTCAAGCCCTTTTTGTATCTGCTTCAGCATCTCTTAGACGGGAACACTGATAGAATATATAGCTTGAATGTCAATTGGAAAATAAGTGTGTGCAAAACGCATAATTATTAAATGCCCCTGATTCAACTGAACTGCCGGTGTACAGTAAATAAGATATAGGAATGTATGTGCGAATGAATCCACCCTTAAGTGCGTTATGGGAACAGTAATTTAAAGATGCTAACCTCCATCTCATTATTCTAAAATGTTACTGGATGAAGCTCATTAATTAGCTGCTCATGAGATTTATTTGAAACGCCATTGGGATCACCCATCTCAGTCCATGGTGTATCGCAAAAAGTGAAAACACACACACACACTGTCTCCTAGTTATTCGATCATAGACTTGGGAAAGGTGGTGAAGAGATTAAACCCTAGAGAGTGACAGAGAGAGAGTTATGGGAAGAGAGACACAGCTGGTTTAGTCCCCGCTCACCTCTCCTGAAGTAAAGGGAAGGTCATTCCAATAGATTTTCTCTGTGGCCAACTAGCGCACAATATCAGATAAATGTATTGAGTTCCATATAGAGCGAAAATGCTGGAATGCAAACCGAAATGAAATGTTTTGCATTTGCTTCACGCAGCACAGCGGGTAAAAAAACCCAAGCCAGCTTTCGCAGGTGCAGGGGTTTGGCCCTGCGACGGCACAGACAATTATCGTGCATGTTTGTACTCATTAGCCGCATTTGCTGGGTGTCGTGCCCTCCCCAGCTTTACCCCACTTAGAACGGACATCAGCGAAAAGCCCGCCAGCTGTCTGTTTTCCTCCGCTCACATTTTTAATCACAGCTGAGCTGATTCCTACCATTTGATTTATCAGTCATTAGACACAACACCTGTGGTTTGTTCAGGGACATGATGAGAGACAAAGAAATTGTTTGCATACATTATTGAACATTCTGTCTGTCCCTTCCTATCTTTTCTCTCTCTATTGTTGCACTGATTAAACTAATTGAGTTCTCTTCTTATTAGCATCAGGCATGAGATCTCTTTAATGTCTCAGTTGCTTCTCTTAAAAAGCTGTGAGGGATAGTTCACCCAAAAATGAAAATTAGGTCTTCATTTATCTCACTGAGTTGACCAAATCTGTAAAATTCTTTGTTCTGATGAACACGGAGAAAGATATTTGGAAGAATTCTTGCAGTTCTTGGCCACCAATGACTACCATAGTAGGAAAAATTACACTGCTAGTCAAAACCGTCTCAGAACTGTTTGCTTTCCTATATTCTTACAAAATACCTTCTGTTGTGTTCAACAGGATAAAGAAATTCATAGAGAAGTTTTTTTCCTACTATGGTAGTCAATGGTGGTCTATAGCTGTTTGGTTACATGCATTCTTGCAAATATCTTGCTCTGTGTTCATCAGAACAAAGAAATGTTTACAGATTTGGAACAACTCCGCAGTGAGCAAATGAAGACAGCATTTTCATTTTTGGGTGAACAGTTCCTTTAAATATCCTTCTCCACAAATTTTGTACCTGAGAAAAAGACCCCTAGTCATATCTCTTTAGACCATCAGAAAGGAGTTCCAATGTTGTCTGAAACCGTGCTCAGCTTTGCCTGGATACTAAAATGTGCTCAAAAAATTATTAAAATCTGTGTTTTTTCTCAAATATCTCTTTCTCCAAAATAAAACTTACTAATCAATTCAGTTTTTTTTTCAGTTCTTAACTGTAAATTTCCTCATTTATTTATATCAAAGTTAATAATGAAACAAGTAAAATATTAAAAGTCATTTTTTACTCTCCCTCATGTCGTGTCAAACCTAAATGACTTCCATTGTATGGACACAAAACCATACAATGACCTTTCTCAAAATATCTCCTTTTGTGTTCCACAGAAAAAAAGAGTAATATACATGACATAAGGGTGAATAAATTATTAGTTTTGGTAGAAGTCCTGGAGTTTGATTAAGTACATACAAATGTCCCTTTGTGTTTGTCTTTGCAGAGGTTCCCCGCAATGACACGTGTCCAGAGCTTCCAGAGATCTCTAACGGCTGGAAGACAACATCTCACCCTGACCTGGTGCACGGCACGGTGGTGACCTATCAATGTTACCCGGGCTTCGAATTGGTGGGCACCGAAATGCTTATGTGTCAGTGGGACCTGACCTGGAGTGGAGATCTGCCCAGCTGTGAAAGAGGTGACACCTCACACGTACACACATTCTTTGTCAAATCCATTTTCGTCCCATCCACCAAACCAGCATCCACTGGCTATTGATCAAGAGAGATGCTCTGCTCCCAAATGAGATGAGCTTTTAAATTCCATTCTCTCCGACTCAGTCCCATTCAAGAACGGGCAGGAGTGAACAAGGGCTTTGTGGGTAATCACTCACTGTTATTTTGAGTGCGACTTCACGGATGAAGCGGATGCTGATTCAATTCACAGCCTCTCTGCAGTCTCTCCCTCTGCTTGTACCTCATGACACCTTGGTGAACTAGTTTTGCACAAATTTTCATTTCACTGTATACCCCCCGATGAAACCCCGACTGCACCCAGCTGATACAGCGAGCGTTTCATCAGAGGTGAAATCTGTACTTCGCAACTTTCTTTTGTTGTAGCCAAAGTCGTCCAAGTGCTTGAAATTGAATCACATCACCTGGCTATTGGGTTGCCTGGACTTGCTCTGTGTGAATGTGTACAGCTGCAGTAATATTTTGAGGCCGATCTCCCAGGACATCCAAAGACATTCATTGCTTGAAACCAGAAGACTCGGTGACCCTGAGCCCCGGGCGCCAGCGTTGTCCCTCGCAAAAACAGCCAGCCGGAAGCAGCGGGACCTTTACCTGGTTCAAAGCTTTCACCCGCAACGCAAACATCATTAACTCGCTCGCCTCTCCCGTTCCCTTTCTCTTCACCTCTACTGCTGAGGAGAGAATTGGGTTTGCGCCTGGGAAAGCTAGAGCGTAGTAATCTTTTCATTATACTTCACTGTGTGCCCGTATGCTGCCCTCGGATCAAAGTCACATGTTCTTTCCTCCCACCGGCTATAATGTCACTCGCTTCACACTGTCCAAAAGCATTTGTCATTTTCTGGAACCACATGCATGAGGTAAGCAGGGAACACATTTAGTAAGATCCAAGTATTTTAGTATCCTTTATCACAGATGATTCATTGTATCATTTGGATTCAGATTCCTGCTAGAGGTCCACATCAAGGTCACAGGAACACAAGCAAAAAAGGTTTAACTTGAATTAACTGGATGTTGCTTTGGTTAAAAGTTTCAACTAAAAATTGCATTCAGTATCCGTTATACAACAAATAAAAATGTTAAATAATTCTGATTTAAAGCCATGTCTCTTTTGCACAAATATTTGTACTTTAATTCGTTGCTGCCACCCAGAGGTGGAAGGGAGAACTACAATGCAAGTCAACTTAGTTGACATATTATATCGTTGCTGTCCTTTTGAAACCTCATATCTTCATATTTTGTGATTTTTATTTTTGTCATAAATCATAATCATTAGTCACCCTTCATGTTTTTCACTGGGTTTTGCAAAAAGCAAGCCCTTGAAGAGTATAAAATCTGCTTTTTAATTTTGAGAACACAGTATTTAAGTGTTTTCTAGATGTATTCTAGATGTATTGTGGCTATTCCAGTCCAGTATCTGTTGAATTTCAACAAAATCAAACCTCAGGAGAGACATTAAGTCCCTCAACAGCAATGTGAAAGACTGACTGCATAATGAGACAAAATAATGATAATGATAAAACTCAAGGTTATATTAGAAAAAAAATTCATTTTGCCTTTTTCCTAAATACAAATACTCTAAAATATATAGAAGTGTAAATGAACGTGTTGTCATGTCAGTATTTGAGCTGTGAAAAATTACAGAGTATCTTTTATGTTGTTTTACCTGTTTCTACAGTTGTCATTTTATAAAAAATAAATGCAAATAGATTTTATTTAAAATTTTGGAGAAATATTAGTTAGATAGTAGTTCACAGGATGAAATTTGGATTTGTCCTAAAGACATGCCTACAAAAAGGAAATTCTGAAAAAAAGGTATTTTTTCTTTTTCCGCCACTGCACTTTAGCCCATTTAAAAACAACCAAAATTCATTTCAATACAAAATCTCTGTTGGTCTCAATTAGGAAAAGTCCAAACAATACTGATCATGTTTTTCATAACAATAGTTGGTGTGATATTTGTTTTGGCTTTACCAGTTCTATCATGCCCAGACCCGGGCACAGTGGAGCACAGTCGCAGGGTGATGTCAGGGCCACGTCTCATCGTGGGCTCTACCGTGCAGTTCATCTGTAACAAAGGCTACTCGCTGTCGGGCAACAGCCTCCTGTCCTGCTATCACCGTGACTCCACTGGACCAAAGTGGAGCGAGAAACTGCCCAAATGCATGTGTGAGTACAAACCTACAGATACACAATTCCTCAAATGATGATTTGCATTGTGAGAAAAAATGTCTATAGATCTATGATGATGATACAAAATTATCAATATAACTTTTTTGTTTCCTGTATTGTTTGACAATGTGTCCTCTAATTTTATGTGACTTTTGTTATTTTGTACATTAAGATGTGACTGTGTATTTCTGTTATCTAGCTGATTCATATGAGCCATGTAGGAACCCTGGGACTCCCGCCTACAGCATCAAGAGCTCAGAAAAACATGTGTATCAGGCAGGAGAAACTGTGAGATTTTCCTGTCTGAATGGATATCAGCTCCAGGGTGAGCCTGTTCTCCGTTGTGTCCCCGGGCATCCTTCCAAATGGAGCCATCCACCCCCGCTGTGCAAAGGTAGAGTTCATGTAATGCAACGTTTATGGTGTGTGCTCCATATAGCATATCATTTATAAAACTACTTACCTTTCTGTGTTGTGTGTTTAGTTTATTTGTATTTTCTCTTCAGACGGTGTTTGTTTTGTATAATTGGTATGACAGGCCACCTTTTCTCATGTGTTTAAAGCTCTTCCTTTTCTCCCAGCTGGAAGATTGGAATATACAGATGAGCGCAGGTTAGATGGTAAGAACTTCCACCTATGAAATCCATGTACATGTCATTCCAGATAAACAAAATGTTCATGTATATTCTCTAATTTGGCTTTACAGTTGCAAGTTCAGACTTCAGTATTGAGGGAGCAAGTGTTGCTGTTTCGATTTTCATCCCAGTGGCCATAATTCTTATCATCATCTTGTCAATATATTTCTACTTTTCGAGGTAAGTTGCTACAGTGGTCCTCAAATGTGTTTGGACACTTATGCTGTCCTTAAAAAATGCATAAATGTGGATGCAGTATTAAAAATTAAATGTCAAGGCAGTTGCTCAAGCCAATTTTTTTAGCAAAATTTTTCACAAAAAGTGGTTCATTGGGTTTTGAATGATAAAATAAATGTTTCTTTTGTGCTAGCACCTGAACTGACTTATTCATACATTTACACATAATGTCCGTGTTTTAAAACAATTATCATTCTAAATGTATTAATTGATTTAATACTTTAATATCTAATCTAGTGAAACTTTTTGTGCATCTTTAGTCTTTAGTGTTCAAATGTATTTCCTTGACAATTTTGGGGGCATGCATGATTCATAAAATGTGAATCTGCAGATCATTTCAAATATCTCGCGTCAGGTTCAGACCAAAGCACAAATGATTGTAGTTGCATTTCTCATTTCAGGGTGCAAGGGAAATCTCTACGCTTGTCATTGACAGCATCACCACAATACGACCACATCAGAGGAGAGTCAGCTTTTGAAAACCCCACTTACGACACAGCAGTAAGTACAGCATTGGATCCCCGGCACAATGCCTAAGTATTTCTAAAAAATCATTTTTATCCTCCTCATTACTAGTAATAGAATCTTCTCACACGTATCACATCCATTTGTGGTGATTTTGGCGGCAGGAGTGAGAGGTACTCAGGTGTAAAGTCTTACTGCTGCACATCTGCACTTTGAACACCATCTGTGTTACCATATTGCGGGTTCATTTCTGTTACCTAATTACCTGGAAAAACCATTCTGGAGTTGAAATGAAGTGGCGCGCCGAGCCACACCCTCATCATCTCTTCATTTTATCATTAGCGGTCACAGGCTTTTATTTTCACTCGGGCAAAACGCGGAAGTGAAAGTGAGATATGTAACCACATTATTGCAAATTTCATTGGCATATCATTGAACCTCTTAAAGAAACAGTTCACCCAAAAAATTGAATGACAAAAGGAGAGTAAATGTTAAAGGTGTTCTGTATGTAAATACTTAAAAAATTACAATAAAGAATGATAAAAATGCAATGCAGCTACCCCATTTGACATATGTGTAATATTACTATTCATGTAATTATATTAAAGGTCCAGTGTGTGATTTCTTGGACTTACATTACAGAAATGTAATATAATATACATAACTATGTGCTGTATTAAGACATAACGTAATGAAGCATTATGTTTTATTACCTTGGAATGAGCTATTTCTATCTACATACACCACAGGTGCCCTTACGTTGAATTCACCATGTTGTTTCTACGGTAGCCCTAAACCAGTGGTTTTCAACTCTGGCCCGCGAGATCCATTTCCCTGCCGAGTTGACCCCCAACTCTGATATAAAACACCTGAACAAGCTAATCAGCGTCTTTAGGAATAGATTCTTTCAACTTTATGCACCTCTGCAACAATCTATCAGCACATGACATTTATCTTATTACCCGGCAGCATTTTATTTTTAAGTTCCTAGGCAGCACCAGGTTTTTTTTAACATTTTTACAAAATTTTGATCGCTCACAGTACATTTTCTGTAATTAATTTATCGACAAAGAAAATATCAAATGTAAGAACTCAAATGAGAGAACAGAGTTTAGACAAAAGAAACTGTATTCTTCTATCTTAATTTGTTCTGTTTTTATCACCGCTTAGATGTGGGTAGGTTTCTTCAAAAATGCATCACTTTGATTAAACAGCGAGAGATAATTAAAGTTTTTTGGTTAAAGACTCCAGATCACAGTAAGAACAATCATTAAAAACAGATAAAACATATACGTTCAAGGTTCAGAGCTTTTGTACTTTTCCAAGGGTGTGTTTCAGCGCCGTCTGCTGTAGTTCAAACACAGATTGGCGTGATAACTCGTCTTTGGCGGGGAACGTTTATTTTTAAATGATGAGATAACTTGTCAATGGCGGAGAAAAAGTTAAGTACAGAGATAGTGATTCATTTGCAGATTTCTCTGAACTGAATTTGAATCGCTCTCGGTACTTTAATGCGATATGCCAAACAATCTGCGCAGCACCACATTAAGTTGTTCCTGAAGTCGCTGATTAGCTTCTTCAGGTTTTTATCAGAGTTGGGGCTAAACTCGGCAGGAAAAGGGATCTCGCGGGCCAACTAACAGACTGCTCTACAGACTGCTTTCGGAAATACGTTATCTCCTTCAGCCACCATAGGGATCCAAAAGGGAGGGGTGAAGTGGGCCGTTGCAATTCGCAACCTCACCACAAGATACCACCAAATTACATACACTGCACGTTTAAATGAAGTTTTGTTTGAGAAAAAAAAAGAAACATCTTTTAAGTTCAACAAGGGGGTAAATGATGACAAAAGATTAAATATAAGTGGCTTCATTTAACTTGTTCAATCACTTACATTGCTTTTTCTCTCTTTTTCTTTTTTTACATTTCTTTCTTTGTTTCTGCGTCCCTGAAGAACAATGAGGTGAGAATTTCTGAAACCCCATCTGTCAATAACACTAAACTACTATGAGGTCCTGGTTCTGGCGTACACACCAGTTATTCACACCTCTTGAAGTATGTGCTGTGCTAGTGTCTCTCCACACCTTTCTGTGGTATAGTTCTCATTACACAGCCCCAGCAGCACTCACCGCCTGTATATACTAAACATCTCAATAACCGCTTCTGGCCCCTGGGGCCCAGTCTTTGTCTGACTGTATGTAAGTGTGTGGCTAGGCCTGTGTGTGTGTGTGTGTGTGTGTGTGTGTGTGTGTGTGTGTGTGTGTGGGTGTGTGTGCGTGCGTGCGTGCGTGCGTGCTTGCCTGCGTGCGTATGTCCGTGTGTATGCTGATGTTTTACTGTTCAGTCTGCACTAATGCCTTGAAGCCATGTACTCATATTAAGCATTTCAGTAAAGACAGATGATGCAAACAGAAGCTAATGAGCAGCTCTCTCATCTATAAATAAAGTTGACTCTCTATAAAGTCTACTTTATCCTTCATCTGCTTATGCGGATGGGCTTTGATTTTATGGTTTTGTGATGGATGTAGTACAAGTACTAACCTGTTTTAGGGTTCACAATATACATAGAATGAACTTGCATGAGCTTAATACAATCAATATTAAATGGATAGTTCATTAAAAAAAATATATATATATCTGTTATTTATTCACCCTCATGTCATTCCATACCTGTGTATGACTCTTTCTTCTGTGGAACACAAAACAAGACATTTTGGGGGGGGTTTTCTCTAAACAATGGAAGTCAAAGGGGGACAATGTTGTTTTGTTACCGACATTTTTCGAAATATCTTCTTTGTGTTCTGCATAAGAAAGAACATTATGCAGGCTTGGAATGACATTAAAAGTGAGTTAATGATGCAAGAATGTTCCCTTTTGGGTGAACTAACACATTTTTATGCTTACCATAGTCATCAACTTTTTGTTATGACATTTGTTGTGACATCACAATTGCACTTCTTAAACCACACATTGTTTTTTCAACAAAATTACCCAGAAGTGTTGGTATTTCCTCCAGCCTTCATCATGTTTTCATTGCTGATTATTCTTTAAGTTAATTTCTTAAGTTGCATTTTTGGTTTGTACAGAGACCTATGATTCAAACCAGCCACCAGAAGTACTCTCTAGGATTCTGTTGTAAAGAAAAAACCTGTAAGGAGAGTTGATAATGGAATAGCATCACATGGACGACGCAGAGAAGGTTTGAAACATCGGTATAGGCTGTCTCCATCTTTAGTCTCTGTGTATTACTTTATAGATCACTTTTCATTTGGCTCCATTTGTTACATGTTCCAACCCCCTCATATGTATGTACACTGCTGTCGTATTTAGAAATGATGTATATTCTACTTTATGTTTTTGTTTGTTTGGTTTACAGGATACAAGAGAATACGAAGTGTCCATTTAAAAGAAACAAAGCTCATTTCGCATGGAGGACCGCAAGCCTTTCTCTGCTTTGTGGAAGATTTCCTCTCACATCTTGTGTAGCCACCTCTGCTCTTAATCTTCTTCTCGTCCTTTCCCATCTGCTGTAAATACCGTCTTGCTTCTGAGGACTTCCACAAGCGAAGAGTGTTAATGACGTAATATTATTTTTTTAGAGCTTCAACAGCTATGGCCTAGCAGAATTGCTTGTACAGTTTTTACTCGTATCTGAGCCAAATTCAGTAAGTAGTTAAAAATGAATGGAAATGGGCAAGTTTTAAGGTGACTGATGTCTCTAAACTGATAGATTCATTTATTTACTTCAAAAATTGTTTCTCTCTTGTTATCAAAATCAAAATAACCCCAAATAATTTGAAGCACCTGTAATGTAAAATAGGGTTTGGGACTTGAAAAGATGAATTTGCAGCAAATGTAATGGTAATCATAACTGCACCTAAATTCCATGCAGGGCTAAATAAAAACAGTGAAACATGGCTATTCTTGTATGGGTTACAGTTTATTCATTTTGTATTATTTTATTCCAGTACACATGAAAAAAGTTTTAATTACAAAATCGGCGAACTGTATCAACCCTTGAAACAAATGTAGTGCTGTTCATGGGAACATGTACATTGATCTTCATCCAATGTTTAAAAGTTCCCTTTTTTAGGGTTGTCCTAAATATATATTATTCTTCATTTGGGACAGTCTTTGTGCACAGTATCAGATTGTTGGGTAAGTGGTGTTTACCTGTTCTAAACATCAGATTTGAAGCCAAAAGTTCAACTACTTGTACAGGACGTTCTTGGTCATCCATCCTTCGCTGATCAATTGGCTCTGATTTTTTTGGTTTCAGTTTATTTTTGTATTTTTTTATACACATTAAGGAACAGAATAACAATTCAGCACACAGTCTTAATCTATAAATATATTAGAATGTACATACAATTTGTATTAGATATGGCTTACGTCTGTATATATGAGGTTTGTCTATTATAGAATAGATCATTGTTCATTATTTGAAACTGTCTGTTAACATCAATGATATGGATCGCCTAAGCCAATTATGTACCTGTTCTCCATATGAATGTTGTCTGTACTGATTTGAAAAACTTGTCTTTCAATGTAATTAGCATAAGATGCCAAAAAAAACATTTGACACGTGTCAGACTTGCATTGCGAGTGTTTGTTGCAGTACTTCGCCATCCCAGCATCAGAATTTTAGGAGCCTATACAACATTAAATGTACAATAGTCCTTTTGAACTTTATACTAAGTAGAGTATTTTCACATCAGCATCCATTAATCTCCTGACAGTCTTCATTCTAAAATAATCATATTTCAAGATTATTTTTGCTTTGTTGTACTGTACTGTAATTATTTACCACAACATTGTCAACGCATATGTTCAATTAAAAACGATATTCCATTAAACTCTTCTGTTTTATTTAAGTATTTAAAAATATATATAATTATTATCTGCTTTTCCTCAACTCGTTGAAAACAACCAGCAGTGTCTTGTGTCGTTCCGGTAGACTAACGCCAGAAGGCGCCTTCACCCTTCTTTTCTCAGTGCGCATGCGCAAAAATCCATTTCATCCCGCTTGAGTCGAGAGGAGGGTAACGCCAGCCAGTTAGCATAGCTTCTAGCAATGGCTTTTCATAACAACACTTTTGCTCTGCTGTCATCTGGACACAACCCACGAGTGTTTTTGAACATGAGGAACTAACAGCCTATGAGCGAGCCAGCGTACAGTAAATTGAGACGCAACGCGCTTCGTGAGCCGCTATGCGATGGGGACAGACAGCTGTGGATTTTTACACGCATCTTTGCAGGCGGCTACTGCTGAACCAGAGGATGCTACTAGGCTAGCGAGCTAAGGCCTTCGCATTCAACGGAAAAGCTTTATTACTGTACCAGACAGCAACCTGGATTCAAAATAGAAGCGATACTCGCACCTAAACCGGAGCTTTGAGCGATACACCAGCTCCTGGGGTAAATCAGTTCTCCAGCTAACGTTACCCTTGCGCTTTTGTTTGTTGATACTGATAGCCGCTGGCTAGATTAAGACCGAACAGCCGACCCCACTACTGCCTTCACTTGTTAGACTTTCGTCCACTGTCGTTTCATTTTGTTTAACACGACACGAAGGCATCAAATACACCTTATCGGAACGGAGAACTTCGTGCACTGTTGACGGGTCGTGTGTTGATGCTGCACGTTAGCGGTGTGAATGTGGGACAAAATGGAGACCCCAAAGATTCTGTACGATTTGGACACGTCTGGGGGCCTAATGGAGGTAAGCCCGTCTGCCCTTCAGCTTTGCCACATATCACTGCCTAAAATAGCTTGTGAGGGCATGTGGAGGAGTATAAATGTTTAATCGTGATTCATGTGAGTGTGTCAGAATGGACGTAAGCTGGATAATGTAAATCTGGCGAGTTTGTGCAGCTCTGGAATCAGCGCCAACTCTAGTGGGCCTTTCCCAGCCTGTTTCAGAAATGTGCCTGACTGGAAACAGGAAATGACGAGAAAACTCTCTTTATTTATTAATCCTGTCCAAGTTAGATGGTCTGAAAAGACGTCGTGATATAATTCAATGCATTGTCTTGATTTGAAATGCACGGAATTGTAATGACCTTCTCAAAGTTGAAGCACTGAAGCAATCCGTGATAATACTCAATTTGAAATTAAACTCCGTTGCTCGTGCATATAGATGTAATAGTTTTGGCACACGAGGAGCTCTTAGATGTGACTCTCTTAGTGACACGTATTCTAACATGTGTGATTTTAACCTGTTGCAGCAAATTCAACAGCTGCTTGCTCCTCCGCGCTCTGAGGATGGAGAGAGAAGACGGAAAGCAGAAAGGGAGACCCGGAGAGGAGGTCGAGCCACAAACCACGACACCTGCGATAGCTGTCGTGAAGGAGGAGATCTCCTTTGCTGCGATCACTGTCCGGCTGCTTTTCATCTGCAGTGTTGGTATGTGTGTTGTGCTCAAAGCATATTGCACAGAATCGCTGTAGTTGCAATGCATGGCTGCAAACGTGGCATGTTGTGTCACGCACGCGAGTATCACCACTTCCTCACGCAACATCTACAGGCATTGAAAAGGGCTTTACAGTTTTCTTCATTATTGAGAATATTTGGATACATCCTGCAACTCGTGCTTGAATTAAAGTGGTATTGCACATTTACCATAAAGAGTGCAAAGGTCAATTACCGTGAACCCAAAGCTTATTGTCTGCCTAGTTACTCCAGCTTGCAATACCACAATAAAGTTGTTTGTCTAATTCTGAGGCTTATTTGTTCTTAGCATTTCTTGTTTGTTTGTTATTGTTAGGTATTATCATTTTGTTTTATTTCAGTTAGGGTTGTATATTTGTTTCCTGACAGCCACTTTTGACTGCTATTGTCCTGTGCTTAGCCCTGAAGAGGAAGTGCACTGTCATTATCTCTCTTCCGATGGAGATGCTTTTCATTGTGCATTATGTTAAATGTATCAGACTCTCTTAGCTGATAAAGAGCTTGTCTACAGTTTGACCCCAGAATTATATTTCAATAGGAAATGCATTGTTTTTTTTTCAACTGAACCATGCGATAGCCTAAATGTTTTAATTAATCTCTGTGGTTAAACTTGTTTAAACTTTTAGATTAGGTATGTGATGTATACATATATCATGATTTTTCTTGCATCTAGCACGGTGAGGAAATCCTGAGAGATAACAAACAAACAAAAAAAGCTTTTTTAGATTATACTATTGCAGAAATTATTTTAAATATAAAAAATGTGTGGAGAAAGAGACGTCATGTAAGGTTATCTAAATTCTCTTTTTAAAAACTCTTCACAGCGATCCGCCATTGAGCAGAGAAATGCTGCCCCCTGGTGACTGGATGTGTCATCGCTGCAGTGTGCGCAAGAAGGTAGGTCAAGTATATATTTCTTTAACTTAGTTTGTATACAGCCGCAGGGAAAAAATAAGAAACAAATACTTTCACAATAATTTTTTGTTTTTCCGAATTCGCTATTCATAGGTATGTGGTTGGTAAATTGATTAAAAGCTTTTTGTTTCAATCTTTGAACTACTAACCCAAATTTCAAATAAAAGTATTTGCATTTGTTTAAAAAAACTGGAGAAACTGGTCAAAATAACTGTACTTTTTAAACTGCTAAGAAAACAAGTTTATATTCACTTTTAGGCAATGCAAAAGTAATATTGTACATGTATTTAGGAAAAGTTTTTATTATGTAATAACCTCGGCTCTCATTTATCATGAGTGCGTAGAAAAGGTTCTATATTTTGTCCTACGAATGAAATTTATAATGTGTCTATGTACATAAAAATCTGTATTTATCAAAAGTGCTTACGCCGTTCTTACTCACACCAGTGAGTAATCCTTGTTGATAAAACCCACATATTCTTAAACGCGATGCGCATTCACGTTCATGGTCATTTGCTTTCGGAAACGCGCCTAATTAACCATATACGGATATATCACATGAATGTACTCTGTGCTCTGATCAGAGCGGTCTTTGAAAACGCATTCTTTGCGCAATGCATGTTTTGCTCAATTTGGTTTTTATCGTTTATTTCATAATTATTTATAGGAGATTTATTTTGTATACATTAAGATGTTCAGAACAGAAACCGAAAATGCAGTTCTTTTTTTTTTGGTGAAATTGCAGTGTTATTATGATTTGGTAAAGCAATAAGCTGTTAAAAAATATTTATATAGTTTTGGTAATAATGCGTAATATGCAAACCGCTTTTTTGTTATTTTTCCGTTTGTTTCAATGTTTTTTCTTTTATTTATTTTTTCTTATATTGTTCTGTTAAGTGTGTCTTTTACATTGTAATTTCAATAAAAGGTTTGCCAAATCGTCCACCAAAATCATTTCAAATGATTTTCCATCTGTCTTTTTTAGCTTCTCACACCAATTAGACAAATGTCTAGGTTGAACTATGAATTTACTAGTTAAGTATTTTGAAATAAATGACAAAGGAAACACCCGGTGGCACTTTCTTTTTGTAGTACCACTGTCCTACCACTAGGTTTTCTGCGTAAGCATGCTCAGAGGGGCTCAAATTGGTTAATACCACACTTTGCATGAAACTGTTCTTATGCGCTCACTACCCACACATCTAAGTGATTTTATCATAGTTTTCATGTATCTTGTCATGCTGTCAGTCTTTCACATTACTGTTGGATGACTTTTGTCATTTTGTTCAAACAGACAATGGACTGGAATGACCACAATACATCTAGAAATTATGATTAAATGAAAATTTGCTGTGATCTCCTATATTTCTGTAGATGTTTTTGTTTGTTTATTTGTACATCACTGGACTGTTGAAACACTTCCTGATGTACCAGAGAAGTTTAATTATACTGCAATTTTGTTGAAGTGAAGAAGTTATAGTTTGTGATTCTTCTGCTCTTTAGAAGCGTGAGCAGAAGGCGGAGCAAGTGAATGGGACGTTAGAGCGGCAACTCTCCAAACGCTCCTCCTCCCCTGCAACGGAGTTGGAGCTGGGCACGCTGCGTCTGGATGGCCTTCCTTCTGCCACGTCAGGAGGTCTGAGGCTGGCAGTTGCGCAGGTTCGTCTTCTGGAACGCCGCGCAAGCAGCCGTCCAGGAACACCCACCTCAAACGCCTCCACCGACACGCCCACGCCATCAGAACACAATGATGTGGATGAGGATCTTATGGACGTCGAAGAGGAGGTGCAGGGCTCCGAGCCCGAGAGTGCCACGCCTCACCTGAAGAAACCTTTCCAGCTTTTGATCGCTGCGGCCATGGAGAGAAATCCCACGCAGTTCCAACTTCCCAGCGAACTCACCTGTACCACTTCACTGCCAGGTATGCACAGTGCACATTTGAGTATAGAATGGTGTGGTGATTACGTTATTTTTATGTGTTTAATAACCATTTCTGTGCGTGTGTCTACAGGCAGCAGTAAGCGCAGGAGGAAGGAGGAGGCGATAGGCAAGAATGTCAAGAGGCCACAACACGAACTGGATCCCAGTGGGCTGGTCCCTCTGCCAGTTAAAGTGTGCTTCACCTGTGGCAAGTAAGAATCGCACTAATACATTTGAATAGTGAGATAAGGTTTGACATCAAAACACTGTCCATGATTTGACAAACCATTTATCCTTGTGATTGTTGAACATCAAGTTCCTCTTCCTTCACAGGAGCTGTAGGGTAGCCCCTCTGATCCAGTGTGATTACTGCATGCTCCTGTTCCACATGGACTGCCTGGACCCCCCTCTCACTGCCATGCCCACTGGGAGATGGATGTGTCCCAACCACGTAGAGCACATGGTGGTAAGACTAATTTTTTCATTTTAATCCAAGTGTAATTAAATAATTAAGTAGAATCCCAATTTAAGCTAAATGATTGCCATTCCAGCTAAACCAAAAGAACATGACCCTCAGCACGCGCTGCCAGCTTTTTGATCAATTTCAAGACCGACTATCCCAACACGCTGTAAAAGTGGACTTCCTGCGATGGGTCCACCGGCAAAACCATCCCAACCGCAGAGGTGCTCGCCACATCAAGAAGAAGAAGCTGAAGGTCGAGTCCCATATAGCAACATTATATGAATCATCACAATCTTTTAGATAGCCCCTTCCCAAATACACAACAGCTGTGGGTAAATTGTCTGTCATTGTGATTTGTTTATAGGTCCCCAACGCCATTAAAAGTCACTATCAAAACCCCCCTATGCTGATGGACCAAGTAAGCCTTCGAAATGGAGAGCTGCTCCCAAATGGCTTCATGGTGCAAGGACAGTGTTCACCTACCCAGCAATTAACTAGTCAAGAAGAACAAGAGGAGGTAAACATTTGATTTTTTTTTAATGGAAAATGGCCTCTCCTTAAGATTGAAATAATACCATAAACACTAGGGATGATTGTTTCAAAAAGCCTTCTCCATTTTTCCCTCACACAGTGGCTCCGTCATGTCATTGCACTTCAGTGCAGTATTATGAAACATTTGTCTGCTAAGCAGATGTCGCCGTCATCATCCCGCCGGGACTCGGAACAAATAGATACAGTGGTTGTAAAGACACATGAGTGTATGGAGACACAGGAGCCCAGCTCTCAGAATGCTGCACTACCCGCTAGCAGCCTCCAGCCCAGCGGAACAGCGGATGGCCCCCAAGGGGCCCCTGTGCTGCCCTCTCAGACTCCGGAAAGCTGTCGCGGTGAAGCTGGTGGTCCTGTGGAAAAGGCTCTTGGAGTGAATGGGCCAATGGTGTATGAGAATAAATCCTGCATGATGCTTGAAACCAAAATACAACACGAGCCCAAGGATCCCTCTAGATTACAAACTCCAACGCTCTCAAAAACAGCCCTGCCCAACCATGTAGACATTAAAACTGAGAGTAATAGTCCCAATAGCTCCTGTATGCAGAAAGATACAACCGCCAGCCCCGCTTCAGATTTAACCGGGCTTCATCATGATTCGGCTATAGGAAATTCTTCAGGGCCAAACAGTAGCTTGACATCTCTAACTAAAGGTATTTGATCTTGTTTAACTATAATCAAACCAGCTGTTTTCTAAGATCAATTCTATCTCATATAAATCTGCTCACGTTCTCAGAAATCAAAGTGAGCCCCGATGGGATGTCTGCTGGAAAAGGCTCAGCGCTCCCCACTTCTATAGGCAGCTTATATAACTACATCAAGAATGTGGTTCAAGGTGATGGAGGTATGTTAAATGTGTTTTCTCATTTGGTTTGTCTCAGGCATTTTTTGAATGGTTGTCAGAATTGAACAAATGAAAGGGAAAATTCTATCATTTACTCACCCACAAGTTGTACCGAACCTGTATAAATTGCATTGTCTTGCTTGACACAAAGAAAGTTCTTTGTAACTAAACAGTTCTGGGGCACTATTGACTCCCATAGTAGAAAAAAACTACTATGGTAGTGAATAGTGCCCATTCTTCAGTTTGGCTTTCCCCATTCTTTAAAATAACTTCTTTTGTGGTCATCAGAACAAAAGAAATGTATACAAGTTTGAATCAACTAGATGGTGAGCAAATATGATAGCATTGTTATTTTTGAGTGAACCATCCCTTCAAAAACAGACAACATTGGCACCTTTGTTGCTTAGAATTCAGCAAGCTGCTTTTATTTTGCAAACTGTACATCGCAAATAATTTTGAAAACTATGAAATAAAAACAACCAAGTATGTGTCATAATTATTTCGCTGTGTGTTTCTTGTAGAAGTGGAGATGAATAAGCTGGATGGGGAATTGATAAGACTCCTGGCCTGGCAGAGGATCCAGCAGCTCTATTCCCCCAAATCGCTTCACCCTTCCAGTAAATGTGGAATCTCTCCTTCCGTCACCGTCGCTCTGTCCAAACCCTCCTCTCACACAGACAGTAAGAGCTCAGCACTCGTACATTCTTTCACAGCTCACTGATCCACTTTGTTTCAGACCACACATCATGCTGTGCTGTTTTACTGTAGCTATGCTAATGGCTTTTTATTTTTGGTCTGATTCAGTACAGAAAAGGGAAGTGCAAGCTCGAGCAGTACTGTGTCCCTTAACAGGGAAGGGGACAGCTGTCAACATGTGCTATAGAACTCTTTACATAGGAACAGGTATGGTTTACTACAGCGATAAGGAGATTGAGGAATGTGCATGAGTTTGGAAGCCTAATGGGTCCTGTCTTTCAGGTGCTGAAATGGATGTGTGCCTTACAAACTATGGTCATTGCAATTATGTTTCTGGGAAACATGCCTGCATCTTTTATGATGAAGTGAGTTGATTCCAGGAAGAAATGTAATAACTGTGCAACACTGAAGTGTAATTATGCATAATTCTATGATCTTTGAAAGCCATTTTAATTGTCTAGATTTACCAGATTAAAAGAACAAGTATTGATTAAGTCAAATGTAATTGTATCTTTCGACAGAACACAAAGCATTATGAGCTTCTCAACTACAGCGAGCATGGGACGACCGTGGATAACGTGCTGTACTCGTGCGACTTTTCCGACAAACCGAACGTCTCTTCACCAAGCATGGTTGCGTCCAAAATACAAAACAGCATTAGTGAGTAACACCACAAAGATTTTCTGTTTTGATGCCATTTGTGATGTCATAACACACTGTTACACATTTCCTAATTTTGTTAAATCTGCAGAAGGAAATAGGTCGAGGAAGCCACTGGGGGAGGTGTGCGCTGAAGTGGTGAAGGTGATACCTGCAGGCGGTACGATGAGCAGCCAGGCTCAAGGAGGTCCCAAGTCTCCCTGTAACTGCAAAGCCAGCAGCTCCAGTCTGATAGGGGGCAGCGGAGCGGGATGGGAGGGAACAGCGTTGCTCCACCACAGCAGCTGCATTAAAGTGGGCTGCATGCAGTTTCTGTTCACCATCACAGAATTTGCTAGCAACCCGCCAAAAAAGGAAGAGATGGTCACCGCTTTCCAGGGAGGGACTGTAGTGGTTGACACACAGACAACTAAACTCCACCAAATCCCAGTGCTGCAGTCAAAGTCTTTATCATAACCCCTCGTTTGCTTCTTAAAACCAATGGACAATAAAGTTGAACTGGAGGGGGAAGAACTTTAAGTTGTTACTGAGGTATTTTGGTGTCCTGGTGTTACGGACAGTGTTTGCACATTTACATTTCTACCATTTTTTTATGCAATGACTGAGGAGCAGATGTTTGAACTTGGGAACTCAATGGCACTGCACTCCGTAAACTTTTGTGTTCGTACAAGTTTTTATGTACTCTTTTGAACAGTGTATTTACTCAGAATATTTTATTTTGTTATAAGAATGTATTGTTGTTTTTTCTGCAGTTTTTGCACCTTAGGCAACTATATGCAGAGATGCATACACATACAAATACCTTTGTAGGATTTACTAACCGGATCATCGATCGTTCTAGTTTTCTTCTGAAACCCTCCGTTTCTCTGTAGTCATAGAGCCCCCGTGACCTTAGTTGTGAAGTTCATTTGTGTATAAAGACAGCTGTCCAACTCTAAATATTTGGGTCATGTACACGAGACTGAAGTTCTATCGAGTCAGCAAGATTAAGTCTGACATGTATGTCATTACATTGTAAATATATAAAGATTTTTAAATAAGAGTACTTTTATGGTGTTTGTGTATGAAAATAGGAATGTTCAAGTGAAGTTGGCTGTGGATCTTACAAAAAATACAGGAAGTACAGCACTCCTCCGAAAGTGTAATACAGTCTTGAAAACAGGATGAATTACATAAGTTTGAAACTTATTTATTAAGTGAACTTCAGCCACATTTGATGTCAACTTTATTTAAGCTGATTTTACACCGTTTGCTCTGTCAACAATACACTGGTGCATTTGTAAGAAAAAACACAGTAGTGTACTCTTGCGGAACTGTGACACACACACAGTTTCGAAAACGTGAAGATTTACATAAGCTTAAAACTAGACTTTTAAGTGAATTCATTTAGTGAAATTTGACGTCAACTTTATTCATACCCATTTTACACCATTTATACACTGCTGCTGGCAAAGCATCTTGTTCATCCGGTTGAAACAAACATTACACAACATGTATGGCAACCCGAGAAAAATCATTTGGACATTAAGGATCGTACTGTAACCACTGGTGGTGGTACTTCCGCATGTCTAGCCTGTGTTTAGTTTCACAGGAATAATGAATGAGCTTCTGTTGATCGCCGGTATTTTTATCGCCGTGCTGATATTTTTTCGTCAATTTGTACGTGGGGCACAATGCAAAAGCAAGACGAAACTGCATGGTAAAACGGTCATCGTAACAGGTAACGCTAAGTCCATTTTTGGGGCGCAACTATGTAGATCGTAGTATTTTACACTTTAAACATTTACAAAAACGTGTGTCTAGCTTAACATGTTTGATTCCGGTTTCTTAAAACACATTTGGGTTGTGTACAGGCAGTAATACAGGCATAGGTAAAGCGACGGCTGTGGAGTTAGCAATAAGAGGAGCGAGAGTCATTCTGGCATGTCGGAACCAAGTGCTCGGCGAGGCGGCTGTTGCGGTTGTAAAACGAGTATGAGAAATAATCTACTTTTTCCCAAAAACGTTTTTTATCTACAAAATGTGTGTGTGTTTTGACTTCATATGGTTCTGTAAGTACGCTGACCAAACGGTGAACGACGTCAAAGTACCGCGAGAGCCATTCGTTTCTGTCTGACCTTGAGACGCTATCGCGATACTTTGATGTCAACGATCACGCTTCGCAGCGAGTTGTGATACACGCAACGTTTCGTTTGATTTACACATCACGTGTTTTTTTGTTTTAACACAGGAAAGTGGGAGTAAAAATGTGCTTTTCATGTATCTGGATTTAGCCAGTCTGAAATCCGTGCGCTCCTTTGCACAAACTTTCCTTAAGACGGAGGAAAGACTGGATATTCTCATCAACAACGCAGGTTACAATATACTTTAAGCCATCGTTTATCCACAATTCATTCCTAACAAAAACGTGCCATGCTTTTACTTCAATTATTTCAGAGTATTGTTTTAAGTTTTTATTCACTGCCCTGGTACTGATTATGATTTATGCCAGAAACATAATCTATAATAATGCCCTTTTTATTTCAGGGGTCTATGCGCAGGGCACCACAGAGGATGGTCTTGGTCTTATGTTTGGTGTCAATCACATCGGTCACTTCCTCCTGACTAACTTGCTGCTGGAAAGAATGAAAGAATGTGCACCAAGCCGTATAGTCACTGTGTCTTCGTATTTACACAACTTGGGTAACATTGACTTTGACTGTCTTCGCACACACAAGGAGTTTGGAATGGGCGATAGTTTCATCGATGTCTTTAAGATCTACTCCCACAGCAAGCTGTGCAACGTCCTGTTTACACACGAGCTTGCAAAGAAGCTGCAGGGAACCAATGTGACCTGTTACAGCCTTCATCCAGGTCTGTATCTCAAAAACACAATCATTTTTTGTTGCATTCACATATGTAAACCTACGTATATTCTCGGCATTGTATAACCAATTGTGCCAATGCACGTGTTTCACCAGGTGCTGTAGATTCTGATCTGGGTCGTTACACGAATAAAAAGATTAGGAGGTTTGTATACAGGCCCATTGCAGCCATGTTCTTCAAGGACATAGAAGCTGGTGCCCAGACAACTCTACACTGTGCCCTGCAAGAGGGCATCGAATCCCTGAGCGGCAGGTATTTCTCCAATTGTGCAGTGCAGAAGGTGGCAGCAAAAGCTCAGGATGATGCTGTGGCCAAGAAGCTGTGGGAAGTGAGCGAGACATTAAGTGGTTTGTCATAAATGCTTTTGGTTTCACACTTACTTAAGATCACAGATTGTGCACACAGCTGTCACACTCCCACAGTCGTAATGTGAAGATGCACTGTTTATAGTTTTTAAACATGATTAGTAATTCCGCTTCAATCACGTTATGTTTTCAGCAGCTATCTTTGTTTTTAGAGAATCATTACCTATCTAAAGTTACATTGGACTTGTCTTTGTTTTTTTTCTTTATTTGGAAGGATTTGATGGTATATATTGGCACATAACATTGTACTGTTCGTTGCAGGTATAAATAAAAATAATATCAGCAAGGTGTGGTTACTTTAAAGAACAATAGGATTGGATCTGTTTGTAGCAAAGAGATTTATTTGTGTACGGTATATGTTACCTTATCATTTTTGATACAGTGCGTCTGTGTGTTTGCTTTTGTTTGATAATAAACTTCATAAGAATAAAATATTCCACGTTGTCAAATTGGAGCCTGCCTTTTGTTTATTTATGCTCTCTGAAAGCCAGTCCAGCATATATAAACAGGTAATACCTGTGGCTGACAGATGTATTGTGGAAGATGTTATTGCTGGAGCACTGAATGAATGACAAACCTGTTTCATTAATTTAGACTGAATACTTTTTTGTAAAACCAATTATATTCTTAATGTAAATCTTGTAAGACTTTATGGGCCAGGGAAAACGTTACATTTATTTACATCAAATTCTAGATCAAATGCATCACAGTTTTCTATAAATGCTACCGATGAGAAACCTGCATGTCGCAGTAAAGAGGATTTGTGATCTACATTTGTATTAGGAAAATGGGTCCATAAACGAATAACATTACGTCTAGATGTGCGGTTACTTCATGCTAAACCTTATATTTTGGGGCCGAGATTTGAGACGATAGCTTTGCCATCTTATATCCACACAAATATTAATGATAACACATAACTGTTATGCAGAAGTGTTTATTTACTATTCGGTCATGAACAAAAGAAAATCACATCAAAATCATGTTGTGCAGGTATAATTTCATAGCTGAGCTATCTTCTGGTGGAGAACAGCTTTCATTTCTGTGCACTGCAAATTGTCTGCAATTGTAGTGAAGAAGTGTCGTGTGTTGAGTCCCTGCAGGGCGGTGCAGCTTTCCGGATACGCAGAGAGCACGGCTTCATAGCGAGTCAGAATCTCCAGGGCGCATAGAAACAGGGCCTCTGGCTGGCCTGGTATCATCACCTGTACATGAAGTACGTGACAGAATAACTGACCCAACACAAACAGGACCTCCTGACTGCAAGCTCCACTTTTCTCCACAGTAGTTTTAGGTGACCCTGTGGTGGACGGCAGAGGCAACTTCTCACAGACCGTGTAGATGACGCCCCTCATCGCAGTAGCGTAAAGTCGTCCTGTATACACCCAGCCTTGCGGCAACAGCCAATCAGAACAGCTGGGACTACACAGTAGCTGGAAGATTCGCAGCAGGAACACTGACAGACGCAATTCGATGGAGAACGATCTGAGATCAAGCAATGGGAGAAAGTCAACGTACTCTAAAGAGAAGGGTACGTATAGCTTGTTGGATTGTAAGAGCTCTTGTAATACTTTTAAAAGTCTGTCCCATTCCCCGGCGGTGCACCAGGGGAGGATTTGAGACACCGCCACTAACAAGCCTTTGCTAAACATGTTGACCTCATCTGGTTTCAGCAGGTTTAGAGAGAGAGAGTCCATCATTGCCTTGTAAACACTATCTGACAGAGTGCAGCACTCCAACCACGCTAAAAGTCCAGTACCTTGTCCATACTGAGGCAAGTGAAGGCCAGTCCACTCTTGTTCAGGAAGATCACTCACAGCTAACAGCGAGTTTGGGACTTCATACTTGAAATGATCTCCCCAAACCTCCTTCAGACAAAGACGCACGGTCCAATCGAGTTCCTCGACTTGACTGTAAAGCCAAAAGAGAGCTCTGGACCAGTCATCCGGTGCACGGACCACCTCCTTCCCAACGATTGTCCCCAAAGTGTGCACGACGGCTAAAAGCAACTCTTTGGATTCTATTAAAAGGGTTGTGACGCCCTCTACCGGCGGGTCCCAGCATCTACAGCATTCATTCAACAGCTGAGCTAAACAGTATAGAAGTGGAAATGGAGAACAGCTCATTAACCAATGTACAGATTCACTCTCACTGTCCTGGGTCAGGGTGGACCGCAAAAGACGCAGACACAACTCCAGGTTACATGAGCTGGCAGAAAAGAGGTACGGCTGGACAAACACACGCACGACCTCTCGGGGAGGAAGAAAACTCTGCTTTTCTCCTTCAGATCCAATAAGGTTACACTTCATCAGCTCAGTCACAAACTGGAGGAACTGGTTCTCCTCTTGAGTTGAAGATAACTTGCTCCACACCGTGTCTTGTAGACATCTACACATGAGGTTGTCTCTGGTGTCTTTGTGAACCTTGGTTGAGGAAATAAGTCCGGGGAGATGCATAAGGATCTTAGCGATAAGGGTGTGAGATCCAAGGTTGACCACAGCCATTTGGCAGCATCGACGCAGGGCGGCTTCAGGGTTTTGGAAAGCTACTTGGGCCACAGCAGAGACGGCTGCATCGAGGCTGCTGTTTGTACCGCTTTGAATGATACTGTTGAAGGATAAATTGAGTTCTTCTGCAAAGCCTGCAGTCACAGAACTGGGCAGAAACCCGTGAAGGCCTTTTTTGGAGATGGAGAGTATTTGAGAAAGAGTTGAATTTTTATCGGGTAGGGAAAGCTGGCAGAATATGTCCACAATAACATCCTTCAGCTTTTTGCAGTACTGCACGTCAGCATCGCTTTGACTTTTGGCTATGAGTGTGGAGATCAACGTCATCACGAGATGTTTGGTTTGAAACATGCTCTTATTTCTCTCCAGGCACTCGATCCATTCAGCCTCATTGAAATCTTGGCTAAGTTTGGAGGCGAATAGTTCAGGAAGGCCTTGAAATCCATTGAGATGATTGTCTATGATGACCATGGAAATATTTGCTAATTCTGCCGTAGAGCTTTCAGGGACATTGAACGATAAAGAGGTCAGTAATCCTTTTAAACTAACTTTCAGATTATCCAAAGTCTGTCCATTACCAATCAGGTCCTTAGCATGTGACAACTTCTCTAGAGATGCTAGAACTCTACTCAGGCTTTCCTTCAGACGGATTGATGTGGCACTCGGATCATTGATGGGCGTCTTCAAAAGCCCCATAACCTCCCATGAGCAAATTATCTCCAGCGTAATTTGCATGGTTTGGATGAATGTCATTCCACATGGTTTGGTCTCAGCAGGAGTCAGAGCGGCAGCGAGGTCTCTCTCAACCTCACGTATGACCTCAACCAAATCAAATCCATCAACAGATTCATTTTTCATTCTGAGGTTCACTGTGCAAGAGACATTCTGGAGTTTAAGTTCTATTGGGAGGTCTGATGCACTGTTTAAAAGGTAGTGGGTGTACAGTGTGTCCAGGCAATTTGAGAGGGCAAAGGAACAAAACTCAGAGGAAGTAAAACGCTCTTTTATTTCCCTCAGCCCTTCAAAGAGCACATTTAACATACATGTGGAGGAGGATTCTGGGTCAGGTTTGAATCGTTTTGATGCCAGGGGTGATGGCTCTGTTGTGGATGTCAACAAGCATGAACATTGAGCTGTAAAAAGCTGGTCTAGCGTATCAAGAGGTCCTCTCCTCCCCTTCAGTAGCTCCCACCACACCTCCAAAAATAGTTTGACATCTGCTTCGGTGCTGTTGCTTATCACATGATTTACCAGCAGCTCAAGCTCTTTACACCGTTCAGAAGGTTGAAAGCACAAAAGCAGCTCCACATAGATAGTTGAGAAGCTCATTGACTTGACCAACTCGAACAGTAAGGTATGATTAATGTCAGGAAGACTGTTCTGTACAGCAAATAATGGGTCATCCTTCCATCTAATATCAATGTCTTCTGTGTTCCTCAGCTCCAGGAGCTTACTCCACACGATACAGATAATCTTCTTTCTCCAGAAGAGAGTGTCTTTGGTGTGTTTCAGTGGATATCCGCATATCTCTTTGACTGCGTTTACAATTGGACTTCCAATCTGATTCCAGTCCTCCTTTTTCAGGGAGGAGAGTGGCTCAGGTTGGCAGATCTGACCGGCCAGTAGGAATCCACCCTGCAGCACAGCAGTCTTCTCACAGCTCAGCCATGATTCTGAAAACAAAATAGGTGTATTATTAAAAGTAAGCGGTCATGCTCACCTCAGAACTAGCAGACTAGCATGAATAAACCGCTAAATGAAAACTGGTGTTTAAGGATAATAATTTAATACTTCATAAGACAATTATTAAAGCGCTGGATAATACATTTTCTTTAATTAATTATTGATTATAACAATGTGCTTTTTAGAGCTTCAAAAAGTGTAGTCCATCCATCAGAATGTCTTTTTTAATTTAGTTTTTGCTCAGCTGGAGAAATGTTATATACTTCTGGCAAATAAAAGGTGAATTAATGATAAGCAACAATGTATTTGGGGTGAACTATTCCTTTAAACACAGCTTCTTCCAGGCATAATTTAAATAACTTAATACTTAAAAACTGTTCATTCAATTATAAAATAACAAGACCTGAAGCATCAATTTGCTTATACTTGCAAATAAATCCAACTCAACTATATAAAAAACAAATTAATATGCAAGCACACTTTACCTATTTCCACAAAATGAATTTCAAGTATTTAAGCATATGCCTTTTTATCAAAAACGTTTTTAAGATCATAAGCAAGACTTTCTTTTGAAACTTTTCACTGTGTTTCACTTTTTAAAACTTTCAGAAAAGCAAACATAGTTATTAACCTTTAACTTGTATCAGCAAATATAACGGAACATCTTATGAGTATTTCATTTTATTTGAAACGTTATGTTTTCCGAATCGTTTTGTCCTTTTGATATGTTTTAAAACAACGGTATTGTCACATGCTATTATACTGATTTTCTTGTATTAATTATGATTACCATGGTATTCTTTTATAAGCAAAAATGCACGTATGGAATCTTTACACTAAAATACAATTTTACCACGAATACTCTAAACTACAGATAAGACATGCTTATTGAAGGCTTGAGTAACGTTACCTTGGTCCATTTTTGCTTGGCTTGAAGAAGTGTCACCAGCTAAAGTAAGTTAGCGTTAACTTAACTCATCTTCACTGAAAGACCGCGCTGTTAAATGTAAGGACTGTTACTGTAATGTCTCAGTTTATTTGACCCTTTTCACGTTTTAAGTTTATAAGCAAATCGTAATATCAAAGAGCGAAGTGTGATAAACCGCACATCGTGTAAGAATTCAAACGAGGAATTCTTGTGTGTGTGCTTCCGTGTCAAAGTGAAAGAAGGACCTCGCAGTTTTTTTCTTTAGCGCCCCCATGCGGTGTCTCATTTATAGAATTGATTGAAAAAGTATTTTATCATTCTCTTTAATGTTGTTTTCTTTTATCTTGTCTCTTATCTTGTTAATAATTAAATTACCCAATCACAATACCCCATACCATTTAAATGTAATTAAAATATATACATTTTTAATCGCTTATTTAGATGCGATTTTATATCCTAGGACCGCCTAGAAAATATGAAGGATCGAAAGAAACTTGTGCTAGTTTTATTACAAGTTGTTTACTTATTTACAATTGTATTTACTATTTTACAGCTGGCTGGCCAATCACGTTTTAAGGTTGTTGTCGTCACCTACGTATTCAGTAGTAAAGCGAAACAGAAAGTAGACTGCACTTTTATTTTTGTTTTAAGAAAGATGATTGTCCAAAGGAAATCGTACCTTATGATTTGGGGTTTGGCGGGTTTTATCCTTGAGCTTTTATGCTTAGGTGATTAATACAAGGTTTAACTGTTTAGAGTTTTCTAAATATTTAATCTGTATTTACTTACATGATGTTTTAGCGTGTTACTTTGACTTTGGCTTCATATTAATAATATTTTAAAGGAGGTAACAACATCTAAAAACAACTCTAAAGGCACAAAATAATATCCACCAGCGCTCCCAATTTACGTTATTTACTTATGTAGGCTAATTTTCTTTCTTGTCTGTCTGTTTGTCTGTCTTTCTGCAGTCGTAAATGGGTCTGAATCTGTTGATGATCTGCAATGGCTTCCTTGTGAGTTTGTGGATGAGAACGTTTATTTGAATGAAGAGGGCCACATAGAGACTCAGTATATCTACAAAAAGGCCATTATTCAGTTTGGTTATGATGGGGACAGACCTTTATATCCGAATATTACCTTCCTTGTTACAGGTCAGAGAAGGTTTCATAATTAAACTTTTCTAACATAGTTATGCAACATAATATTTCTTAGTTCTATAAAATCCCCCCTGTGGTGAAAATCTAAGTTTGGTGTTGTCTATATGTCTATGATGTGTTTTGATATGTTTTAAGACAGACCATGTGCAGATTAGTCAACACTATTGTTGAGAGTGGTTTTGCTCATAAAGGAACAGTTTTTATTAAAGACTCACTCTCGTGTCATTCCAGACCTGGATGACTTTCTTCTGCAGAACACCAGAAAGGTTATTATGAATAATGCTGGTAACCAAACAAAATTGGATGGATAAAACCAATGAGAAATTTCACAAAATATCTTCCGTGTTTCACAGAAGAAATAATCATGCAGGTTTTTAATGATATTTGCATGAATAAATTATTTGAGTGAAATAATTGTAATTTTTGGGTACTCCGTTAATTTTACCAGAGACAGAAACGTTGTTTGAAAGACCCATTTTCTACATCACAAACATATAACCTATCATTTCATATAGTTATCTCAGCATTTTAGGAAGTCCGAGCTTGTGTGACTGAGTGTGGATGTATTAAATATTTTTAGATCCATGTATACTTAATGACACTAGAGTGTAGAATTACATTTAATCTATTTAAAAATCATCTTCACAAGGAAAAACACTTTTAAACATGTTATCTCTGTGCAAAGATCAATTTTGGTGGATAAAATTACCTACTACAGGGGACTTTCAATACTGAGATTTCTAACTCTGTTCGATCGTTTGTTGTTCCTCACACAGCTTCTAGAGTTGATATGAGACATTATTTGGAGGGAGACAAGGACACATTAAACTGTATAATCCGTAGATATAACCTTGGACGGATTGTAATGCGTTGGCCTGCTGTGGGATCACAAGAGTACGACATCTTTTTCACCTGTACATTACGTCACACTAAGGGAGCGTTCAACATCACCACCTTCCTCAGACACACACCTTCTTCTCCTGACGGAGGACAGGTGGGCTTTCTACATAGGCTAAAAATTCATGATGAAGACCTCCTGACAACATCAGGTAAAATAAAAGTTATTGAAGGGGTCAACCAGCATAATGTTGTCACGAATTTCGAGACAGAACCCATATGCAGGACAGCAGAAGAACAAACGGCTTTATTAAAACAAAAACCCACAAGGGGGCAAAGAGTAAATAAATAATGGACTCAAAACAAAAACCCACAAGGGGGCAAAACAAATGAAATCAAAACTACGAGAATAAATAGTCCACTTCAAAAGATGGGCAAGACTGGAACGGGGTAAACTTGACGGGAGATAACTGCACATGTACTTTAACGAACCGGCACAGGACAGAGAACACGAGTGCCTTATATAGGGGAAACTAACGAGGTATAATAACAATGGGCAGGTGAGGGGAATGAAACGCTAACGGGAAGATATGACAGGAACGAGGGGGCGGGGGCAAGATACTCGACAGGAGTGCACATGGCACAAACCAACAACAAAGGCCAGGTGCTTCAGAACACAACAAGCTCAAAAGATGTGGTACTGTCAAGACCCTGTCCACTGAACTAAACTCCTCTCAAGCGGTACAGGATCATGACAATTGTTCCCACTGTTACTTTTATTAGCTATTGTATTTTACTTTGATCATTTTTAATGTGTGTTCCATATGTGTTTTCCAGCTGTGTTGGCTGTTCTGACACGGACCCCTTCTGTGGAAGTGGGCCTCCTGAAGGAACCCACTTTGCACTGTCAGTTTGCAGCCGATCACAAGAAAGCTCATGTGAGAGTGGAGTGGATTTTTCAGAGACACGGAGAACGCAGAACACTGTTTAGCTACTCCAGTCAGACAGCGATATCTAAAGGTACCGGAGTGTCCATTAAAGACATCGTTGCTGGAAACGCTTCCTTTAAACTTCCACCCACCAGAAAAACATCCGAGGGCACATACATCTGCTCAATTCATGTCCCTCCTCTCAATGGCAGCCAAAATATTCTTGTTAGCCTAAGAGGTGAGATGTTTAACTTTTCTATGTAAATCAAAGATAACAACATTTGATGGGTTTAATTTTATTTGTTCTATAAATTCCACAGAACAACCCCACGTGTCTTTGAATGTGGACTCCACGTTATCTTTGACACTTGGCGAGTACAAGAAGGTTATGTGTGATGCCGAGAGATACTACCCACTGGATGTAAACATAGAGTGGTTGCGAGAACACGTCGGAGTCAGCCCCAAGCCTTTGTTACTAGACAATGTGCTACACTCCACTCATCAGCATGACAACGATGGCTTATTCTCTCTCTCAGCTTTCTTTTATCTGAAGCCTGGTCTGGAGGACTCGGGATATAAGTACACTTGCAAAGTGTCCCATAAGTCCTTGCTCACTCCAATCCGCAAAAGCTTTGTCCTCTCAGTCACAGGTGAAGCAAATGCAATTCAAACACACACATTTTGTTCTGGAAACTTTTGTCTTATAGAAGGGGTCTTCAAGATCAGTCCTGGAGGGTCACTGTCCTGTAGAGTTAAGCTACATGCCTGAAATTTTTAAGGGCTGAGTTTAAGGACATATTTTATTGCCTTAGCATGCTTCTGTCTCGTTCATTCGGATGTATGGCATCACTTACGTTGTATGAGTCCTTTTGCAAAAGATTAATGTAGAAAACCCTTTCTTACATGGATATGTTTATGTTCAGTTAGCCAAGAAGATTTTCTTTCCACAAGATTGTTTATTATTATATTGAAGTTTTTTTATTTATGTTTCATGCCAAGTGAAACTGTTGGTGTACAATAAAAGTAAAATTGTAACATTGAAAAACATTGAAAGCATCTTAATATCACCACAAGGCAGAATTGTCCATTATCATAAACAGTGTTATTCATTTTTAACACTTTTTTCAATTCACTTTTTTACCACAGCCCCATACTCGACTGTGGAGTATATCATATTCTTTGGGTTTATAATTGTTATGTTAGGATTTCTCTATCAGTACCTTCCTCAGTTCATTGCTGGTAAGTTATTAGTTGTTGATCTCTTCATGTGATTACTGCACTTTTCATCATTTTGCTTGTTTATTGCATTATTGTACAAGCCTACCTGTCCTGTGCAAACTGTAATGTTAATTTTCTCTCTCTTTTAGCGCGAAAAGCTGCTAGTAAGGTGAGGAATCACTATGATGAATAATGATGCGACCAATATTCCCAGTGCAAAAGAAAAATTACTTAGATTCTACATTTTAGGAGAGGTGCGCAATAGGCTACGGCGTTTAGGTACGCTGCTCTGCGCAGGCTACGGCGTATGTCTCAAGCACAAGTATAAATCACGCTGAAGGGGCTTCTTTCGCAATGAAAGCTGGCTTCTTGTACATTATCTCGCTTATTTCACGGTTACATGAGAAAAGAAAATGGACATGAAATGTGAATCTGAAATATTTTAGCTCCTTTTTACAGAATGCAGACCTTCTGCGAGGAAAAGCTGTTTACTTTCGGTAAACAGGCAATTTGGTTTAATCATTTATAAATATAATGTCAAACTGTAGGCCTATGTTATTAAAAGATACATTAACATTTAATTTGTCAAAAAAAACTGTCAAAAGGATTTGTTGCATCAGGTTACCGTGTTTTATTAGTTTTGAGAGGTTGTTATCTGGGAATAAAAATCCTGCAGTTGTGAATGGCCAATCAGAATCAAGCATTCCAACGAGCCGTGTAATATCTATGTGAATACATTGAAGCTCTCTGTGCTGTTTATTATGTGTGTGTTTTTTTTTTAATAGGTGTGCTAGAATGTGTGAGTGTTGGCGTATTGAGTATTTGTGTGTGTTTATTTGACACAGCCAAAAGTCTCATAGACTGTATGCTATAATTATACTGTGTCTCTTGTGTGCAGAGAATCTAAGAGCTCATGAGGATTTCAGTACGCCATCATGGAAATTGACAACACATGGGCAACTCCTCCTCTCATGCCCTCTCATCCTGCTGATACCAAGATCAGGTGTTCTTCATAGGAAAATGCTGAGAAATACATTTCCAGATCTCATGGTTGATATCGTTTTTACACCGGCTGTTAAGGCCATCATTATTTTTTAGGCTAATTGACAGAATAATTTAAGGCTTTTCTTTGTTTGTGCAGTATGCATTATTTCTCTTTATTTAATTTGTAATTGTAAATAAAGCAGATTAAAATTTTAGAGGCAAAAACGTCTTCTTAAACTAATGCAAAGAAAATCTTTTTTAGAGCCTCTATTTGAATATTTTATACTTTTTTATTTATTGTCCTTTTTATTATTAATTGTTTTTTATCAGCACTTTATTGTGCTGCTGAACCATATCATCAAAAAAAATCTGCCAGTAAAGTGTTCCAGTGGGTAGATTATTGTATATTATTCTGCAAATTGGAAATGCAGATTTTTTGTCTTGTTGCAATAAATTATACTTAAAACGTGTTGATTTGACAGTTGTACCAATCCCTAATTCTTTTCCTAAAAAAGTTTGATCTATAGAATCAATTTATGTTTCTTTTCTTTGAATTATATTTTAGAAAAGGAAAATAAATACCCATGATATAAAATATCATCTATAGCCTAACTCTGTGTGAATATTGACTGTCAAATAGTTTAATTTAAAGTACATGATATAAATTTGGTTCATATTGTTTGTATTTATTTGTGGTGGGTCAATGTCAATAAAAAGGAATTGTATAGATTTATTGTTGTTTATACAAATAAAAATAAATATACTACCTGTAAACTGGTGTTCTTTTAACACGGCTAGCAGCCCACGTTGTTACAAGTGATGCCATTTAATATGACAGATTTGATAAAAAGATACGTGCCTTGCTAGCCACCAGCATCTGTCTAGCGACATCATGTGGCCAAAGAATGAACGACAGTTTGAGATTCCAAAAGTATCGTTGTCGTCACTGTTACTAGTTAATTCAGTGAAACGAAAGTGAAAGTAGATTTTGCTTGTATGGCTTTTATAGGAAACTTGGATGGCCGTCCTAAGGACGACATTAGGCTTTTATAGGAAACTTGGATGGCCGTCCTAAGGACGACATTAGACATGATTAGGAGTTCGGGTCTTCTTATCCTTGCGCTTTTAAACTTACGTAAGTTATATATTCATGGTGACTTAATAATCGCCTAAATGTTTGATCATTAATTTCCTTGTTACGATCTCATACCTCTCGAGTCCATAACATAGCATGTTAACTTGTATCAAGTCTAGCTGCTTTTGTGTTAAATTTATGTAATATAATACAGAATCATTTAACATGTGCATGTTATAAAAGCAGGAACTATATTTAAAAACAACCCTCGCAAAACAAAGGAAACACTCGTGTTTTGAAGATTGCTTGTTTTGTTTAACCGTGAGCTCCAAAATCTTTTCTTTCTTTCTCCAGGTTTTAATGGATCTCAATCTCTTGCTGATCTTCAATGGCTTCCTTGTCAGTTTGTGGATGAGAAAGTTCAAGTGAATGAAGAGGGCCACTTAGAGACTCAGTACATCCACAGAGAGGCCGTGATCCAGTTTGGTTATGATGGTGACAGTCCTTTACACCCCGCTATAACCTTCCTTATTACAGGTAAGTGAACGTTACCTTACTATAACTCATATATTTGTTCTTTCAATAATGAGCTTACTGTGTATTCATTCCTTGTGTCTCATGCAGCTTCTAAAGTTGACATGAGGCGTTATTTTGAGGGAGGGGAGGACTCATTAAACTGTGAGATCCGGAGACACAACAGTGGAGGGATTTTTATGCGCTGGCCTGCTTTGGGAGCACAAGAGCATGACGTCTGGTTCACCTGTACGTTACGTCATTCTAAAAGCACCATCACCACCTTCCTGAGACACACACCTTCTGCTCCTGTCGGGGGAAAGCCAGACTCTCTAAAGCGGCTAACAGTAAACGATAAAGACCTCCTGACAACATCAGGTAATAGAATCAATAACAATATAATGGCAATTTTAAATTGCACTCATCGTTTTAAGCAATGTTGGTATTTAACGTGTGTTCATGTGTTTTCCAGCTGGGATGGTTATCCTGACACGGACCCCCTCTGTGGAAGTGGGCTTCCTGAAGGAACCCACTCTGGACTGTCAGTTTGCAGTGGATCACAAGCAGGCTAATGTAACAGTGGAATGGCGACTTCAGCGACACGGGGAACGCAGCAAGCTGTTTAGCTACTCCAGTCGCACAGGGAAATCTGAGGGTACCGGAGTGTCCATCAAAGCGATCGGTGCTGGAAATGCCTCCTTTAAACTTCCACCAACCAGAAAACCATCCGAGGGCACGTACATCTGCTCTGTTCTCATCCCCCCTCTCTATGGCACCCATGATATCCCTGTTAGCCTCACCGGTGAGATTGTAAACTTGTGCATGCTTGTGAATAAAAAAAGATAATATTTCATGTGTTTAATGTCTTAATCTTTTCCACAGAACAACCCCGCGTGTCTTTGAATGTGGGCTCGACGTATTCTTTGACACTTGGAGAGGACAAGAAGGTTGTGTGTGATGCAGAGGGATACTACCCACTGGATGTAAATATGGAGTGGTTACGGGAACCAGTCGGCGGTAGCCCTACACCTGTGTTTCTAAAGAATGTTCTGTACTCCAGTCATCGGGTTCACCAGGATGGCACATACTCTCTCTCAGCTTTTTTCCTTTTGCAGCCTGGCCTGGAGGACTCGGGATATAAGTACACTTGCAGGGTATCCCATAAGTCCTTGCTCACTCCCATCCGCAAAAGCTTTATCCTCTCAGTCACAGGTGAATCAGATGCAAACACAAATATTCTCTTGTATGGAAAACACCTTAATATCCTGTTAATTAAATATTTATTCTGGCCACTAGGTGGTGTACTGGCATAAACAGAATTTTTAACGCTTTTCAATTCACTTTGTCAACAGAACCTGACTCCACTCTGTGGTATATCACAGTCTTTGTAATTATAATTGTGATGTTAGGGATTCTGTTTTGGCTGCTGCCTCAGTTCATTACTGGTAAGTCATTTGTTGTTCATCACTTCCCTTATTTTGCTTATTTATTTAGTCAACATTTTCTTAAACATCATTTTTGTTGTTTATCTCATTATTTTACAAACCTGTTTAAACTATAATGCTCTCTATTTCTCTTTTAGCTCGAAACGCTGCAAAGAAGGTGAGGAATTACTACTACGAATAATTAACAATGACCCCAATTGTACAGAATTAAAGGGCAGTCGTGGCCTAATGGCTAGAGAATCCAACTTGTGACCAGAAGGTTGCCAGTTCGATTCTCAGGGCCGGCGGTAACGACTGATGTGCCATTGAGCAAGGCACCTTACCCGTACTTGCTCCCCGGGCACTGCAGTGAGAGCTGTCCACTGCTCCGGGTGTACGTGTGTTCACTACTCTCTGGATGGTTAAATGCATAGGTCACATTCGTTGACCCATACCCGACAAATAGGTCTTTTTCATTAAATGTGAATGAGATGAATGGTCTCTCTGTGCTGTTTTTTATGTGTGTATGTGTTTTATATGTGCCTGTGTGCCAGTATTTGTAAGTGTTGGCTTATGTTGAAAAGTGATGTAAGTGTGTGCGATTTATTCCAAATGTAAAGTCTGACACACTGTATGTTTAGATTGTGTCTCTTGTGTGCAGAGGTTCTGAGAGCTCATGCCTGAGGATTTCAGTACAGCGTCATGGAAACCGACAACACAGCCTCCTCCTCTCACGCCTGTCTCTTCCTGCTGATTCCGAGATCAGGTGGTCTTCATGGGAAAAGGGGAATCGGTTGTGAAGTATATTTCCTGATCTTATGGTTTATGTCGTTTACAAAGGCTGTGAAGCCTTCTTATTAATTCTCTTTTTAATTACCAAAACAATTTATAAATCAAAATTTGTTCAAATATCCTACAAACATTTTATTTGCTTTAAATGAAAATATA
Organism: Triplophysa tibetana; assembly: GCA_008369825.1. Taxonomy (NCBI): domain Eukaryota; kingdom Metazoa; phylum Chordata; class Actinopteri; order Cypriniformes; family Nemacheilidae; genus Triplophysa; species Triplophysa tibetana. Next base: position 12,202,069 of record CM017917.1, read on the forward strand.
ATATACAATATAAATTGTAAATTACCATGCTAATTTATGTAATTCCTCAAAACTTCTTGTCAAAGTTGATTTCATTCAAGAAGAATTCTAATTAAATCTGCCTCTGTTGTTTGAAAAAAATGCAAACTTGCACTATTTGTATTAATTTGAGAATTGTGTTGACAAAATAAAACATTTGGGTTTGATTTTGTATTTGTATTATTATAGCATCATATTGGTATATATCAATCTCCAGGGGACACATGTTGGGTGTGATGTTTGCGAGGTGCTCGTTGTTTTCATATCACAGTGAAAGGCAACACCAGTTTCGCTATGAGGCCTGTCAGGTTTTGAAGTATTCTTGGATAAATACTCTCTGGTCAACATGTAGCTACTGTGGGGCTTCTCCCTGACTCCCAGTTAGCTGCACTATAAACACGTCACTCAGAAATGACAGCTGTTCCCGAATGGCACTTGGTACATTCCCCTTCTCCCAAAGTACCCTAACCATTTCTCCCTTACCCTCTCCTATTCTGGTTTATGCCATCTACCCATTAGAAATAAAAATGGGATTGGATGGAGATTAAATGGTTGTTCCTCTGTCTTCTTATTTTTTCCCTGGGCTCAAACTGTACTGTTGTTCTATCTGGACTATGGTCACACCTCACAGTTTCAGAAGAGATACAATGTCTCAAACTTTCAGACATCAAAGTCTGCAATCAGAAGTTTGTGTCTTCAATATAATGAGTTTGTTTGCAAAAATAGACAGAACTCCATTTTTAAACATTTTTTCAAAAATAGTGTTATTTTATTGTGCATTCAAATTAATATCAATCAAACTGTACTTGTATTGTTTTGATTAATAACAAAATATATACAACACAATAAAAACACAATAACACAATAAAAAACATGATTTTTCAAAATGTTAAAGAAGTTATTTGTTTTTGCAAATGAACTCTTCATTTCTTTTGATTTTTAAGGCTACACAATGTATAGAAATTATCAAAATATTGTAATATGTACACTGCAATGGTTTGTAATAAGGGTTTTACGTACTGCAACAATGGCTGTTCACTTTCAGAGGTTAGAAAAATGCTTTCCTTTCCAGGAAAGAATGTAAAACATGTGTTTTTTATACTTTTTTGCTTTTATAATTTTCAATTTATACATATATTACTTTTAATATAAATTATTTAATTTTAAAATTTAAGGCATTATTGTACCATATATGTACCATTGTACCATTGCATTATTTAGCAAGTTATGGCATATCACATTTTTCTTCAACATTGTGCTGCCATAATTTTATTTCTAACAGCAAATCATCTGAACTATGCTCTCCATATTCATTTTATAGCTGTTTATTCCACTGTACATGATCTCAATAATCATATCTGCCTTTATCGGTCCATCCTTGAGGAATTTTAGGAGAAATATCTGAGATCAAGTTAATTCTTAAACCAATGTTTGTGCTATGACAGAGCTATAACTTCTGAGAAATACCATTTCTTCAAATGCACAAGCCGCTTTATTTTTTATGCATTGGTTGTGTGAATGCATTGGACTCTGCCGTGATGCTGTGGGTTGTGGCCAAAGGGGCTCAGTGGAAACTAACATGCCTGGTGGGTCACCAGCCATTGGAAGGTCAATACCCGGCCAAGCTTTGCTGCTTTACGGAAACAGATGTCCGGGGACCATGTGAGGCTTATGCCTTGAGAAATCAAGAGTCTCTATTACACCAAATGTAGTGATGTGTGGCTGTCTGATCTGTTATTAGCTCTGCTCATTTCCATTCAACCCATTGACATTTTGACCGACGTCATTTTTTAGAACCTTTTCATGAAAGTTAGGTAAAGAGGGTCGTAGAGCAAATTTAGTGAGAATAATTTGTGTTGATTAACCCTCTCCCTTCCTGGACCTCCACGTGCCACAGCAGGCGACCATGTGGGTCTGTCTTCCCCACAGATGGGATTTAAAAACAAACAGGCCTGGTCACTCAGGGAGTGTAATATAATTCAAAGAGAACTGCGGGGAAAGCTTGTTTTCTTTCCAAACCCCAGAAACACAGAACCAGGTGCCAGGAGATCCACCTGTAAGTCTGCTCAATACTCTGGTTAAATCGATAATGGATGAATTGATTGTTCGTAATGTACAGGCAAATATTTCTCCTTTGCACCTTCAGGCACCATAATAAAATAAAGATATTTGATTTTCAAATAGTAAAATCAATAAAGCTGCTCTTTAGGAAACCAGCCACATTTTATTACTGCAGTCTGCTGTCTCAGACATCAGGGTAGACGGCTCTGAATATTGCCTTATTCCAGCCATAAGGAATTAACCTGCGGTTAAGTGTGTGCACAGCAAATTTGTTCTACTGTCTGTCCCAGATGTTCTAATACTTTACCCAGAGTATGTGCTCAGCATTTGTCTCAGCAGACTTTATGTGTGCCACGTAATTTTGCAAGGCATTTGTCTTCCATAAAATTCCAACTTTCCACAAAATGTTTCAGCAGAAGGTTTTCCCCTTATTCCAATGCCTTATTCATCAAGCTTATTTCAGCGTATGTCTTTTTTGTTCTTTTTATCATGTTTTATTTTCTTCGCTCTGTATATCCTCCCTTCTTTCCTGTGTCTTTGTGTTCATGTGGATGTGTGTGTTTTGCTTTCCGGCAGTGTCCTGACCTTTTGAACCATGTGGCCTGTGTTTGAAGTCTGGTGGTGCAGAGATGTAGACGAGAGACTCTGGGAAGACCATGGCCCTAAATGAGAGACCTCACGTTTAACCAGTGGAATGAAAAATAGCATGGAAAGATCTCTATGCTTGCGTTTACCTCCCTAACCTGCATTAATCTGTCTGTGGTTTGTGACCTTAAATTGGAACCCTCACGTCTCTTTCCCCCAACTGTCTTTCCGTTCTCCTCACGTCTCAGTGTTCATCGCAATGGTCGAATTTCTTTCTCTGGCAAGGCCTGCCGGGACTGACAGACACTATGGCTTGACTTATTTTTAGAGTGTGAGATAGTTGGTTGGTGGACGATATGTCATTTCACTGCATCTGATGACACCTGTGAAGAACATTGATATGTGTGTAGTAAAGATCTTGATGAATGTGCTAAACATCACCATCACAGACTCTTAAGAGTTGTGGAATCTCCAACACTGTAAAGTTTTTTTCCAACTTATTTCCACATTTAATTCAGTTTTCCTTAAGGGGATAGTTCACCCAAAAATGAAAATTCTTTCATCATTTACTTACCCTCTGTCATTTTAAACCTGCATGACATACTTTCTTCTGTAAAATATTTTGAAAAATGCTGGTAACCGAACAACGGTACCCATTAACTTCAAGTTGTATGGACGCAAATCCAATGGAACTCAATGGGTACTGGCATTGTTTGGTTACCAACATTCTTCAAAATATATTCTTTTGTGTTCTGTTAAATAACAAGTCATACAGGAAATGGCAAAATGGTGAGAGAATGATGACAGAATTTTTATTTTTGGGTGAGCTATCCCTTTAAAAAAAACTAATACAAAACAGCTTCATCATTACAGAGGATGTTTTTTAAATGGTTCAGTGGTATGGCAATTAAAAACTCAGTTGTATAAATATAACCAAGATATAAACAAGTTTATAAATTGCATTTTATTGTGTTCTCATGTGTTCACATTTTAGCATCTGGAATATGATTTATGCCAATTCGATATCTATGAGATCATAGAAAATGCATTTATGTAGCTACAAATAGGACTCATGTGGAATCAATATTTTTGACATACTTAAAGGTTAGGATTGACATTTATGTTTAAATGCAGATGGCTTTCTAATATTATCCAAATGTATAAACACACTGACAGTTTTAGTCTTACTGGGGAAACAACACATCAACACATAGAACCGTGTGAACGAATGCATGAAGGCTATTGAAGGCTATATGAGCCTGGGAGGACTCGGCTAAAAGCGACTGTATCTAAGCAACTAGTGTTTATCACTAAATGTCAGTAAACATACAACATACAGTATATCCACAATCACATTGCCTGTGGCTGTTTCTTTTAAAAGCGTATCACACACAGAGAACATAGGAGGTGATTGTTCTGTACTGTTTATGTGTGGAACAAAACATGTAGGTCCATGTTAAATTAATGCCAACTAACAAAACAAAACCTGATGAACGTGCTTAGCTGAAACAATAACACACCTTTGAAACATTTAAAGGGGTGCACAAACAGATAAGAGAAACAGAGTCACACACCGCTGCACGCAGACGTACTATTTCGCACAGCCTTTCTGCTGCCTTATTGGAAAATTTGGCAGCACTTAGTGTTACACATGTGTTCACGTACGTGCACGCGGAATCATGATGTCATGGCGCAGGCATACTAGAATGCTTAGCAAATCATTTAAAGCTTTAGGCCGTATATGATTATATTCTTAGGATTGCCAGGAAATGTTGCCAGGTTTTTCCTTCAGTCATTTGGCTTTCCAGACGCAGAGGTGATTAAAGATGAAGCTGTCAGCTGAAAGTGAGCTTCAGAAGAATCTGACGCCACAAACTGAGTGATGGGTTTAACATCCACGTAGTTTGCTATGCTATATAGAGTAATTGTAAGGGAGCAATCTTTGTCTTATGTTATTTGAGAAGAATCTGCAGTGAGTGGAAGCTCCAATGTTATAAAATGATTCAAGACCAGACTAACGTAACAACAAGCATCCCGCTTTCAATGTTTTTTTCGCCTTTTGTAATCTGACTCGAGTGATGTGGTTCGATTTGCGTAGAAGAGTCTGAAGAAATGGACTCTTTTGGAAGAGAAGACCAGCTGAGGGCGCAGAGGTCAGCATCAGACACCCTCCCCTGCGGGCCAACAAGAGAAGGGTCAGAGGGTCAGATTCCCAGCCATTAAAAACAGTGGAAATGGAAAAACATTGCTGGCCACCGCCCTCCCCTGAACCCCCTCATTGGCCCACTGTCTTCTCGGACGCCCTCCGGTAGTCAACCACTCCATTTTATCAGGTCCACGGGGTCTTCTGTCTCTGTTTATCTTCCTCCCATTAGTCACTTTGTGTCTATACCCCCTTCTCTCCACTGTCAACTCTATAAAGTGTGTTTGGACAAGAACAAGAGTGGTCAATGGCTTTGGCGCCAATGCAGCCCTCCATGTCTTTTTATTTGATAATGAGTGGCATTTATCAGAATATGGGTGTTCCCTGAAAGTTTATGTATCATTGGTTCATTTTTATTTAAACTTTAATTGCATAGTGATGTTTTGGAAATTGAAATTGTTTATAATGATTCAGATTAGGAAATAAGGGTGTGAGAGTTGTGCATTGACTGTAAAAATACCGCCTAAAAACTTCAGTTCAATAGCTGCCTTAATTTTTTTAACGGGATACCTCACCCCAAAATACAAATTCTCGAGTATACATTTCTTCACTGGATGAACTGTTCCTTTCACTTGTCTTCACTTGACTTTAATTTATGTTAAACAGACTTAAAATTGTCGGATTTCTTACTTCACTGTATAAATAACTAGCTTTAAGTTTTTAACAGCGTACCTTTAAATCCATTGTTGGACACTGTCAGTCAGACAAACTAAACAAAAAATGACTTTAAATTGTGTGCTTAACATCCAAAAGTCCAAATGTTTATAGTAAACGAAACACGGGGTCCACTTGCTTATTACCTCATGTATAAATCACATTTCTCCATCATTTTTCGTGCCCTGAGTACGATTTGTATGTTGCAACTCACTTTATTAAGCATTGTAATGTGTGCCCTGGGGTCAGAGGTAATGCTTGTCCAACAGGGTCGGCCTTCACTCACAGCAGTCAGTGGTGAGGGGATGAAGGGAGTGGACACATAAATAATTGGTCATGTCTGTGAGAGATGTGTGGGAGAACTCTGATGGTAATCATTCACTTTCATTCTGCGCACAAAACAAAAGGATTATTCTTACAGAGAAAGACATCGTCTCTCAACACCACATTGCAGTTCAGGAATGGAGTCAGCTTTTCATGATAGGATCAAGCACACATAGCGACAACTGAATATATCAGTTCGGCCGGCATCTACCTACACTTTCTTGTCTCTCCAGTTTTTAAAATTATGTCAAATCACTTGCGCCTTTGCACTGATGGTCTTATCATTAATAGTGACAAACGCTCAACAGTCACCTTACCTCTTTGACCTCCCTTTCCCAACCCCGGTAACAGGATCAACACCACATGCTCTAATCAAAAGTTGATGCTTTTGTTTTCGATCACCTTCATCTACATAAATATATTGTATCACCTGTATCTTATCATGTTGTGATCTTTATCTTGTAGGGTGCCCTGCTGGTTATGATTCGCAGAGTGTTCAAACCCGCAAGAGGCAGATGATGTTAGTGTAGCACGACCACACACCCATATGCATGTGAGTGACTCCATACGTTTGGCACTGATCCCTCTCACAGGTGAGTACAAACACGTAAGCCACATCAAATCTTGCAACACTGTCGATCTGAGCTGACAGGTCCCCTAAACAGGCTAATGAGTTTGATTTGTGTGAAAGGCCAGTTTAAGTGCAAAGAGTTCATGTTAGAAGTGTGTTATATCTCACACTATGTGGTAATTCCAAAGTCTTTTTGTGCTCAAACAACTGTGAATGTTACATATGCACACACACACTCAGTTTAATTCACCTGCAGGGGCCTTTAAAGGGCCTCTCAGCCGTCATGGTGAACAGCACACACCAAATTAAAGATTTTGAAGGGGCTTACAGTCCCTCGCTTTCACACAAGCTTTTGTTTGGTTGTGGGTGTTTCGAGCACTGCTTTGAATAAAACTGAATTAGAGACTGTACGAAGCAAATTTTAAGAATTCAGGATGAACGTTTTCTTGATATCTGATGGTAACCATTAAAATCATAAAATGGGCACAAACGTTATTTAATTGGTGTTTTTCAACACTTTGGCCTGGGGGACTTTTTATGCAGTGATGGAAATGACACAAGGATGAGCAGTAAAAATATTGTGTATTTCAATTTGTGTAGAGTCTGAATATCGAAATATTTAATACAAAATATAATACACAATATCTGTCTATTGGTTAATTATTTTTTGTTTAAGTTTTAGATTAAAAAAACATAAAATGTATATAAAAGTGATTTGTTAAACTATTTGAACGATTTTAAAAATGATATGTAACTATACTGAAACCATAAAATATCTATGGTTTTAATATGACCTTCATATAACCAAAACAAACATGTAAAACCTCTTTTGGGACATAAAAGTGACCTCAGTTAAAGATACACACGTATTTAATTATAATCTGCACTGTTGCACCAGTCAAAAGTGACGGGTTTATAAACGCATGTCAGTTATGTTACTTCCATATATTTTCATTTCATGCTTTGACAGGCTCTTAGCTTTTTTTTCTTCTATTTTAGACCGTTATCGTATGTGCTGACATCAACCACTAATAGAAAAAATATGTTTTTCTTCTCCCAAGCGAGAACCAAACTGCACATTGTGAGCACAGCTCATGAAACTCTCATCTGGCACACCAGCACCATGGTCAAATAATCTGCACAGCCTTCCAAACTCATCCATCTCAGCATGGTGACACTACAACCAATGATGATCTTCCAAATGCATAGTTGTGTGTCTCCTTCTTTATGTATGTGCGTGCTTAAAGACTAAGTGGCCTCACATTCGAATGCTTGAAGGAAAATAATGATGTCATGCTGTATGAGGCAGCTGCGGGGCAGAGGATTCTGGGAGGTTAGCTGGGTTTCTGTGCAGCAGAGCAGATTGCAGAAACAATAGATGGATATAAAAGAAATGTGATCTGGCACGAGCTGCTGTTATTGCGTCACTCTTGTTTGCTGTAAAATATATCACTGCTTAAGCAGTCTATTGGTCTTGGCATGGGGACAGTTTGATAGTTTCTGGTTTTCAGGAAATGGCTTCTCTAGGCAAGTTTTTGCATTTGTTGTGCGTGTTATCCATGTTTTAAGCATCGGTATTAGCACATGTGCAAAAATCCTTTTATGTATTTTTTTCTAACAAACATTTTTCATTACAAATGATTCTGCATGACAATTAGACTAATATACAATTGTAACATTGATTTAATAATTGTGTAGTATTTGGGATGTGTCCGTTCTGCTTTATGGCAGCATAATGTCAAATGTAATATAAATGCATGCATTGGCTATAAATTTGAACAAACCCCGATGGTGCATGTTATCACAACATAATTTCCTGCTGCTAAAGCTTTGTGGTGGACGTTATCTCATGTAATCTGAGATTTCCACTTACCAGAATGCTTTCGTGGAGTATTCTCATTTCCCCATTGTTCTTTTTAAATGTTGAGCAAGGTGCAGACTAACAGTACATTTTATTTTGAAGGATGATGTGTTTTTTCTAGTGACATTAGAGAATGGAACATTAGCAAAACTCAACCTAAATCCAGATGTGATATTAAGGCATCACACGGTATTAATTACATGTGCACTTGTGGCCATTTGTACTTACGAAACCCACATAAAGCATCTTATTTCAAGGATGAGATGAGTTGGAATAACTTTCTTCAGTGCAAAAGAGATTCCAGAAGACCACTAGACCACTTTTTTACCGAGGATTAAATACAATGTTGACCATGGGGTTTAAGTACTCTTTCCCTAATAAGGCAGTCATTTTTTTTGCGGTGAGTCCTGATGTGGTATGGCAGTAATCTTATAATATTCTCCATGGGCATGCTAACCCAGAGTCAAATGTTTTTTCTCAGAGTTTTTTTTATTTATAGATCAGGAGCGGAACTATATAGTTGTGCTTTTTATAAAAAGAGATAAATGGGACCATGAATTGTTGATATAGAGAATGGATTTAGTGCTAGAAATGGCAAAAAAGGGTTTGAATCTTATGACTATTTGCCCTTCCCCATTGGCACTTCAAATTTCATTACGATTTATGTTTCCTGGTATGTGTTTCCATATTTGTATACAGTATGTTGTGTGGTTTAGCAAATTAACTATTCTTTATTTGCATTTGCCCAGCATAGCAGTGAAGTATAGCTCAGTCAGCCCATCCTGGCTGCACAAGGAGATCTGCGCTGTAATTATTCGGAGCCAGGCATCTCAGGAGGTCGGCTGGGGTTTGGAGAATGTGTCCCCCTCCTCCACACCTCTGTTCCATTTCTCTCACAAGCGAAGGGAGATAGTTCACCCTCAAATAAGAACTCTGTTGTCATTTATTGATCCTCATGTCATGAAAACCTGTATATGTCTCTTTTATCTGTGAAACACAGAAGAGGATATTTTGAGAAAAGTGTCTCAGTTGTGTCAATGGAGGTGAATGATGTTACTTCTTATGTGTTCTGCAGAAGAAAATGAGTTAAACAGGTTTGGAATGACATGAGGGTGTGTAAGTGCTGAGAGAAATTTCATATTTGGGTCACTCTCTTAGTCCACAGCAGACCTATTTTAAATACAGGACTGGCTACTTTGTATTGAATACGTAATGATGTCACCGTGCCTCGATGATGTGTGTCTGTCAGCCGATGTTTAGGTGCGTGAACGCTTTATGTGACCGCAAAAAAAAAACATTTCTGGTCCCATACATATAATCACTCTTCAACCGTAACTCACACCCCAGTTTAGCCACCATAATTTGCATCTCGGCAGTGCTTCAGAGATGCCAAAATTATTGAAAAAATCAGTTTTATTGTTTTCTCTTTTGCTTTCCAAACTCCATGTCTCTTACTTGGCACCATATGTGCTTCATTATATTAACTTTGAAACAACTATGACATCATCATCTGGCCATTTTTCTGTTGAACGCGTTTAGACATCAGCGTTCCCATGGAAACTTTGATGTAACGGCCACGCAGACTTGTTTTCAGCACAGCCACAGCTGGCACGTGGTGAAGTGAATGGGGTTTTGTTTTTCGGAGGGATCACTTTGTCATCACCCATCTTGCAGATGAAGGCCAGACAGGGTTCTTATCGTCATTTATTCAAACTGAGAATGAAACCCTGTCGTTTAGACTGACGGTTTCACATTTTCTCAGTGCAATCAGAAGTTTCGCTCCACACGCTATGTCATCATGGGTGAATGTGGTTGGGAAACCAGTATGTGCTGGTGTTTTTGTGGTTTGAACTGAGTGTTAAAGTGTGTTGAAGAAGAATGCATGATTTGTGGCCGCCCCCATTTTTGTTTACTACATGTTTCCCATGCCTCATTCTCCTGAATTAAAAAAGCTGCCTTTTGAGTGAACTAATGAACAGTTTATAGAAAATTTGAGAAAAGTCTCTTGTGTGTAGTAACAACTGTGGAAAGTCCAAAATAGTTACATCATTACAGAAAGCACAACAAACCTGTATTATTTGTCTTTTGACAGTAAAAGCAGACACGATTATCTGGCTTAACGGTTGTTTGTGTTAGCAAATCAGTTTTGTATGAATTTGTCACAATGATTGTATTCAGTTCAGACCGTATGTTATGCATCTCGGTGAGTCATATCAAGATTATATGTCAGCTGTTGCCTAATATCCAAAGATACCTGGGATAAAAAACGTTAGAGTCATAGTTTTATATTGGTCACATCCTTCTCTGTTGTAATACCTGCTAAGGTTATTTGTATCACTGATCTCCCCTCAGATAAGAGGTCTTGAGCATGTGGGGTCTTGCGCTGGTCCATCTCAGCGCTACTGATCCAAGTAGCGTGTCTGATGCATTCCGCTCGGCTTGCGTCAATCTCTTCTGCATGCTCAGAATCACCAGCACCCATCATGGGATCAGATAAGGAAAAGAAATGCTGGCTGTGTTAGATATAATACAAACTACGGCATTGTGCCATTCCTTGAGTGTCTGTTGTTGATCTTGAGAGACATTAACTACCTGTCCCTGACGCAAAAGTCTGACATCATCTCAAGATGGAAATCTTCTTTTGAAGACTGATGGGGAATGAAAGAATCAGATTTTGGGTCATATTTTGTCCTCCATAAAGTGCCTCTGCTTACAGATTTTCAGATATCCTGTGGACGACTCTGAGAGATAAACCTGGTACAAAGCATGGTATCTTCCTTCACCTCGGCCTTCACACACAGCTCTGTTATATAAAGCCGACAAGCACATGTCTACTGTGTACAGCTGTAAATCACCTCAGCTCTCCCGCAGCTTCCAGTGTTTACAGTAAACAGTGGACTGGAATGTAAAGTTTTTTCAGTCTGTTGGCCAGGACTCATTGTATTGGTCGGACCACAGGCTGTTATTCCCCAGTGCGACCCAGAGCCCCCCAGTACCTCATTATCTGATCTTTAGGAGTGTTTGCTCTCTCTGCGTCCTGCGGCACTCTTCCTTCCACCAACAGATGACAAACACATACGCAAACATCCCACTTCCTTTAAATCTATTGTGTCTGTCTTTTAAGTCTAAACAGTGAACTCGATTCTTGAAATTGAATCAATCTTCAGGCATTGTATTTAAATGTGGGATTCAACCTGACTGAAAGTCAAACTTTGAATTGTTATTTCAATAAACAACATGAGATTAAGTAAATAATGGGTTTTCCTTTTGGGTTAACTGTCTCTTTAAATCGTGCATTATCATTTTTCGTGACCTGTCTCTTTAAATCTAACGTACTTTTCAGTTTTCATAGCGTAAACGGACATCTCTGCAGTCTTTTTTCGTGACCCCACCACCTGTACGGCTCTAAATTCGGACTCGGAAAACAAAACGTGTGTCTGTTCCTATGTGATATGAGACATGAAAGCTCCAGTGAGAGTATAAGACAGTCAGCGATCTGCTTGGGCTACAGTAACACGATCGCTGGCCTTTATCTAGCAGATAAAGCACCGGGTGAGTGAGCGAGAGAGCCAGCGCGAGAGAGCAGAACAGGGCACTGTGTTGTGAAAGTGGAGATTAATACAAATACAGTGGCAAGCAGGAGGGTGAAGTGGGGTAAACGGAGCTCTATCTCTGCTGCTTTTCCCTCTTGTTCCCACCCTCTCTCTCTTTGCTCCCTCCCCCGGACTGCAGGAGTTGTAGGAGTTTAACGTGACTGTGAAAGCTGTACTAAGTACTTTAAAGGACGCCGGGCGAAGCTGTAACGTTCATACGCAGCCGGGAAATAACGGAGGACTGATTTCACAGGTTTGTAAACATACTCATACTCACACAGTATACATATTTTAGTTATGTGTTAACGTTTCTTTTCTCCGTTATGCTGGTTGAGCTTTGGTTAATATTTTCATTTTTAGACATCTTATCTTCTTCTAATTCTCAGTTCATCTTAACAGAGATTTAGTTAGCAAAATAATGTTAAAGCCACGTTAAAAGAAAATACTTCACGCTACAAGCTTCTTGTAGGACCAGGGTGTTGTGATGTGGTAGGAGGATCTATGTGTAAAGCTAAATATTTAGACATAAGGATGAGTCATATTGTGAAATGTATATACAGACCAACTAAATGTTTTTGTAAGGACGTAATAAAGACATAATTTGTCTTAACAGGCTTTAGAATGACACAGATTGTTTTAATTCTTAAAACCAAATGGGAATTAAATACATGTTTTCCCTTTGAATTACATTGACCAAATAGTATTTTTTTACTGAATGTACATTTTCATATGTTTAACACTAATATGCTTAAAGAATTAAATTGAAAAACAAGATGAATAATGTTTTAATTTACTAAATTCGGGAGGAGCGTGAGCAGATAATTCACAGCATCTACTCTATCAGCACCAGAGATGCTTTCCACAAATAGACAAGCCGTCTTACCTGCTTTATTTCTGCATTCTCCAAGCATCCCTCCACCACTCCGGCTCCTCACCACGAGCCTGTTTTGCTCCCGCAGGACAACGGGGGGAGTGCTCTGGGTTCGGGCTAAACCGGGATCGGAGCCCTCTCCCCGGACAGCACACCACATACGCAGACCTTCTACCCTGCATTATAATTATTATCTGCATACTCGAACTCGTGAAACTATACTTAGCTTGAAAATGTAGATGGATTGGTTCTGACTGTGTCTTACCTCAACAGGTCTATATAGTTTAGTTCCCTTGGATTTCTATGGATCTGGGACTGTAAACCATTATAAAGAGAGACAAACAACAGAGGCAGATCTTATTTCGCTGTTGGATTCTCGGTTAGGGAGAAGAGAAGGTTCTAGTACCTGGACTCAAGGCGGAGATGGACGCAGGTCCTCTGGCATCAGTGGCCGATGGTTCTCCGGAAGGAGAGACGGTGTGTGCTGCTTTGGCCCGCTACGAAAACACATTACGGGATGCCGTGCGCGAGATCCACATGGACGTCAGCGCTTTCAAACTGGGCATTGAGCGGAGGTTGGAAGAGGCCGTTCATATGAGTGGACCTTTGGGTCGAGCCATGGCCCAATTGCAGCAGGAGAACCGGCAGCTCAGGGGCCAACTTGAGGCCCTCACTCGGCAGGTAGAGATGCTGACTGGTTCGGTGTGTGATAGAAGTCCCCTTCTTAGCGGAGAATCACCTCCACCGCAGATCAATAGCAGCACCGCAGGGCGCCAATCTCCACCTTCTCTAAGCGGCACCGCGGCACCGAGTGTGACAGCCCTGACTGGCTCTGCGAGTGGACCTGCCTCCAGCCCCAGCGCCACACGCTTCTCCAGCAGAGCCACCTTTGCAGTCACCAGCAAAACTAATGTGAGTAATGTGGAGCTGAGATGCTTGTGTGTATGTGTGTGTGTAATGTGAGAATGTGTAGTAGGTAAAGCATGACATGGTGTGAGGTCATTCTGTACTTCCAGGAACAGGGTGATGCGATGGGGTGAGAGGAACTATGTCTAAAGCTAAATATTTAGACATGAGCACGAGTTAAATGCTGAAACATATACAGACCCACTTAATGTTTTTGTAGAGACATAATAAAGACATAATTTGTCTTGACAGGCCCTGAAAGGATTTTGTGTTTTATCATTTAGATCTTATAGATTTATGGCTGAAAGGTTGGTTGAAAAAAAACTCCCGGATAATAAAAAAGGGGAAAAAGGGGGAAAAATGTGGGCCGTTATGGGAGCTGTTATAAAAAAATGCACCACCCTCACAGTTGTCATGAAGGGAAAATTTGCTTATTAGACCAAAATATATTTTGTACCAGGCTGTAAACAGGTTTTTCTCTGCTACAAAGTTGGGCATTTTAACATTGGGCTCAGATTCTGTGATTCTGCTCTGTGATTTTGGAGCCAGTCTCTAGCGTTTCAGTCACTTTCGTGTTGTTTTCAAGAGATAGACCAATGACTCGATAAGGTTTGAGATTGTATCTGTTGTCCCGAGTAGTTCAACCTGTCACTTCCTTGCAGCTGTCATTACTCCTGACATCTGCTCTTTTCTTACGTTTCCGCTTAAGCCTTACAAAAATACTTCAACGTGCATGACATCGAATTGGCTTTCTCCATAAGGTCTTATTTGGGTGTCATGTTTTAGATTTGTTATCCTTGTCATTTTAAATCATTGTAATTTGGTGGCTGGAAGTGCAGTTGACTTTGGCAGTGAGTGAGAGTCAGTAAACACAGGTAACACAAGGCTGTTATCTTCTCTGCCACATCCACACCTGTCAACCACATAATGAGAGAGAGCTGCATTCTGGGATTGTAAAACACTCAGAGACTGTTGTGGCAGGTTTGGGAAGCGCTCTCTATGCTTCGGTCACAGCCTGAAGGAAAAAGATGAGGAGAGAGAGAGTTGGCCTGTCTCCATGTGGCTGAGCTGTGAGCACCTGCAGATATCAGCAGTCCCAGACTTTATCTTTCTTCTAACTCCATGTCTCTGATTCCTGAGCCTGTTGTTTTGTTCTGGGGAAATACTGTTTATCCTGTGCTCAATCTCAGACTGCCGCCACTGTATCTGTGGTGCTTTTTTTGTAATCTCTCCAACAAACTTTCATTCTTTCTCACACGAAACACCGGTTCAGATGCTCTTATATGTGTGTATAGTTCAGTTATTATTCTCCCGCTACCGTAAATGTGATCTCTTTAGTATTTCAATGTATTTGTTTGTAAAATAATTTATGATTTCTAAATCGAGTAATTTATTTTTTTGGATATATTAAAAGAAATGATAAAAATGTTTGACATTATCATTTTATTCACTATATATATATATATATATATATATATATATAAACCAAATTTCCTTCTTTAAGTTCCCTAAGTTTTCTATAAAACAATAAATAAATAACACACACTTTAATATTAGATTCTAACATCAACAGTGTTTTAATTTGATATTTTTAATGTTTAATGTTCGATGACAATTGAAATTCTATTTAAAAAGTTTTTGGAAACGTTTTTCTATCATTGTGCCTGAAACCAGTTCCATCACTGAAAAGATAATATTCATATGTACTGTATCTGAAATGATGCACATGCGTAAACGAGTTTACGTATCACATACAGGAAATACGTTAATAGTATGATGTATCTACATGTATTTATAAACTTTACGTCCAAATAGCTATAAAACCAATGAGATCACATCACTCAACTCACAATTCTGTGGTTTCTCTGAGTCAACCTTAAACTGTGGTTCTCGCTGCGCTGTTATCTCAGTTTCCCTTCTTATGTTGGGAGCATCTTGTTTTCCTCTCCGCTTTCATAGTTCAGGAGACCAACAGCATGCCTTTAGCTCTGCCCCCGCTCTGCGCTGTCTGTGCGGAGGAGCCCTGCATCGCTGTTGCTAATGCTGCGGTTTCAATGGACCATTGTGTCGACATTCTGCCTCATTTGAAGTACATTGGGTGAGTCAGGATTTAAAGAACACCCAGCACACCCTCCTCCTTTCTTTCTCCACTGGGATTTGCTTCTGCTGGGCCTCTCTGAGTTATTCAAACTTGAATCACAGAGGACAGGTGCTTGGCCGGGAACCCCACCTGTGAATCGTGGTCTCACCGCACGTTCACAATCTGCACCTAAGCCCCTGAGCACAGAGAAGCCTTTGCCCTTCATTAGTACTGATGTGGATAGATTGTTGGAGGGTCAGTGGGTTATCTTTGATTCTACTGTGCCTCAACATAGTTCTGCATTGTAAATGTCAGACGCTTTTTGTATGTTTTTGGCTGTGGTTCTTCAGGGCATGTGAGCGAATGAGAGGAGATTGGGTGTGAAGAAAGATAAGATTTGCACGTCTGTTATCTGTGGAAACTATTAGTGCACACTCACGATCTCAGTGGATGCATACTGGCACACGCAGATGCCCACAGGGACACAAGCATGCTTACATTTGATAGTATATTGCCATTGAAGTGTTTTTAAGTCATACACCTCAGTTACATGAAGCTAGAAGGAATGTATTTCGATTGCACAGCATTAAATTCACTTTGGATGTTGTGAGTTTCCTGTATTTGGATCATCTGCCAGGTAGCCAAGCAGACCTCACAAGGCTTTAAAGGGTGAACATTTGTTTTCAAAGATTTGCTTAAGCCTCTAGATATGCCAAGGCTGTCGTACCACCAGGGTTTTATTTATGGGTCTGAAGCATGAAAATTTGCCTGCATAGTTTTACACCCTGTGCGAGTGGAGTTACAGGAGCTTACTCGATTGCGTTCATGTAGCGTGTGTACGTGTGTTGGTGTGAGATATGTTTAACATTTCTAGCCCAGCCTTGGTCCGACGCCAGAGCGCTCACAATGGAACAGATCGTTTTATCTTCTCCCGTCGCCCTGCCTGGATCTCCATGTCCAGCACAGATTCCTGGCAGAGGTAAAGGAGCGGAACAAAAACCTTTGCACAGTTATTAATACAGTGAAGTGCAGAGAAGAGAGTGAATAAAGAGTGATGGTGAGAAAGAGAGCAGAGAGTCAGAGAATGTAAGAAAGAGAGAAACGGTTGTGAATAGGGGAGCTGGGGAAAGGCATCCAACCGCTCCCATGATGCCCCTGGCTCTCTTAATTACTTCCAGACAATGCCATGTATTTCATCTCCGTGGTTACAGGTTAATAATTCTCTGTTTACGGGATGACCTCACTGCCCCTCAGGAACCATTGTCCTGCCTAGAAAGAAGGCATTTGCACGGGTACAGACATTTGGAGAGGATAGATGAGGAATTCCTGCTTCGTGAACTGTCTAGTGCAGTCCTTTTCGGTTATCTGTGCTCAAAGTCCTATCTACTTTGAGTGGAGTCATATTACCGCCTGTGTTTGCCCATGTGTTTGTTACCGGAGCAGGGTACAAGGCTGTTTAAAATTCAGCTGGTGGTGAGAAATGCTAAACCATTGCTAAGCTCTTAAATATTGAGTGGAAACTGGTCTGTAGTCCTAGAAGGTTCAACCCAGTGATCCATGTGGTCTTTCTGACCTGGGGGCGGTATGTTTTACTACTGACCAGTTCTGTATTTTCAATGTGTAGGTGTGGCTGTAGATATACCTTTGGGCTTCATCTCCTTGCTTATGACACTGCAAATCATGTTGAAGACTTTTACATGGTTACATGGCTTCAGTCCGCAGGGGTTTCTCAAGATTCATTGACTCATCCGGACATATGTTTTTATATACAGTATATACTGTATGTTCAACAATATATAGTAAAGTTCAACTTCCTGTTGATATTTACAATGACTGAATCCAATAGTTCACCCAAAATAGTTAAAATTCTGACATTTCTTTGTTCCGCAGAACACAAAACATGTATTTTGTTGAATGTTGGTTACCGTACAACGCCTGTGCCGATTGACTTGCATTGGTTTTGTGCTCTTACAATAGAAGTCAATAGGTACCACCGTTTTCCATTTACCAATATTCTTCAAAATATCTTCTTTTGTGTTTTGCAGAAGTATGAAAGTTCTACAGCTTTGAAATGACAAGAGGATTTTGTTTGATTTTGGTGTGAACTACCCTTTAAGTGAATTTTAGGGATCAGACCCAGTTTACACTGTAAATGTAGCTCCCAGTCCCATAGACTTCAGGTGGTCCCCTTCCATATGACACAGAATTTTTTTTTCCAGTTTGTGTCTTACTGATGACAGCCCTACTGCACACTTTGACGTTTTGTACAACTGTGCATCTATGAATTTGTGTGTATGTGGGTCTGTGTGTGAATGTGGGAGTTTTTTTTTTAAATGAAGCACAGCCGGCTTCCTGAGAGATCATCTGGAGCTTGTAGTCAGGTTTTAGTTCACCCACGTCTGAACGTTCAAAAGACTCCCACTGTGTCTCTCTCTTCACAGGTTTTCCTTCAATTCTGTTATGTGCTTTAAGAGAGAAATTGTAGGCTTTGGTGTGCTTTGAAAAAACAGGTGTTTGGGCCACATTTTCCATCCACACTTGAGGTTGTGGAGGAAATTACAGAGCAAAGTCCCTTACAGATCTTCCGTCCCTGCAGACTTTACAATATAGGCAACATCAGAAAAAACAACCTTTAAATTACCGCTGGTCAAAGTTAAAACGTAACTTCAGTCACAGGTTTCAGGAATGCCTTAAAGTTCTCACACTCTTTCTGCTCTCCCTGTTTGTGAACCTCCAGCTCCAAAACTGAGCCAAGCTATATGTATATTGCAAAATATAAATAGAACCATCAACATGGTTTATTAATACCAGATAGAGCCTTGTAAGAGCTGCCTATCTGTGGGATTTGAGTGACAGAGACTGGAATTAGCCCGCTGAGCCCTCTAAAGTTCTCCCACAAACATGCCCGCTATTGTTGTTTATGTTCCATTCCATTCCCCCGTCACCACAGTGTTCCAAGAATCTCAAATGTCATTGAGAGGCAAAAATATCTTCTCAGATATGTTTAAAATCAGACGCACACACATAGCGCTTCATCAAAACTGCCATTCATCTCTATCAGTCTCTCCTCAAAACAGCTCTGTGCTAACAATGGTCCGCTCACCACATTCTACAATGCATTTTTGTTACGCTCTTATTTCACTCACCATGAAGATTATATACAATGGAACCTTGTCAGGATCCGCAGAAAAATATTTTTTTTGCCCCCAGCATTGCTCAGTCAGACCGCCAGCACGCTGGGGAAAATCTTCCTTTTGCTGTGGAGTGCAAACATGAGACATTTAGACTCGCGTGAACGTTTTTTATAAGAAGACTTCATTGTCTTCTTTAGTGCTGCTTTGTACATTCATTATGTTGTCTCATTACAAATGGGGTGTACGTGGTAACCGCATTCAAAGGTATTTGGTTTAATGTTTACGCAGAACAAAACAAACAGACCGAAGACTCCCAAAGGCCTTTACTTGTTCTTTCACCTGCCTCAGTGTGATGAAAAGGACAGTTCACCAAAAAATTAAAATTCTGTCATCATTTACTCAGCCTCAGATTGTTCCAAACCTGTATACATTTCTTTGTTCTGCACAAAGGAATATATTTGGTAGAATGTCAGTAACCGAGCAGATGTTGTCCCCTATTGACTCCCATAGTATTTATTTTCCCTACTATGGCAGTTAATGAGGGACAAGATTTGTTCGGTTACTGACATTCTACCAAATATCTTCCTTTGTGTTTAGCAGAACAAATACATTTATTTTCATTCAGTCATTTATAGTCGTCTGTTTTGTCTAGTCTGTGAGACAACCTTGCTCTCCACTGGAGTCGCATTGTTTTCAACATCCTCGGTTATGGAGGAACAGTACGTACAGGAGACGGGTGACCCATCGTGAGGACAAAGGGATAAACTGTCCTCATTTTTCTCTCTTGTGTCGCTGAAAAACGTTCTAAGTTTGCATTTTACCTCTAAGTTTGCATTTTTATTTCCTTCACTTGTTTTATTGCTCCTTTCTGTTAATGGCATGACGTATTTAATAGGAAAAAGAATGAGTTGTTCCTGGAAAAATAACTGATGTAAGTGTGTGTGTGTATATACATGGAGTTCAGTGAACGTGAGGGATGGGTGGGGTCAGATTCCCACTAGACCTCTTAATTTAGCCTGGGGGCCATGCAGTAGGTGACCTTTGCTAAAACAGAGCCCTGAACCGATACATTTTGGGAGGAATTTCAAATACAAACCTTAAAATTGTGGCTGCAGGGTGTGCAGTGGTTTACCAAAAATACTAAAACCATATAAAGAAAAGGACTTCTTGGAGGTTTTCAATCAGTGAGCATGCATTCTTGCCGGGCCACGTGTCTTCAGATATCCCCTGGAGGACTGACACATGACATAATGCGGCTCTACAAGAGTTCTACAGCTTTATCATTGGACTGAGCAGAGAAACTGTGTGTTCAGCCAACAAATCAAAATTGGATACATTTCACGGATAGGGTGCATTTTGTGTATCTCCTGTTCTCAGTAGGCCAGACAGCTGCTCACGACTAACTTCGCCCATACGCACGCCCCTTTAACATTCTTTTGATGTGATGTCACCTGTTGTTTTCCTCAATGTTTCAATAAGTCTTGGCATCTGAGGATGTTTTTTCCTCTTGTAAAACTGTATTCAAACATATTTTAGCGCACTGTTCATGTTTAAGCATGCTTGCATATGCATGCACTCATACCCTCAGCAAAAGGGCAAACACTTCCTTATAGCCTTTGCTTGAAAGCACATTTTGTTTTGAGACTCAATAGTGGTGTGTAGGTGTACGTGCGTGTGTGTATTACCATGTGTTTGCATTTACCATTAAGAGCCACGCCACTTCACAAAGGAGCTTTTTAAAGCCCATACAGATACTGATGTAGACAGGCTGCCAGGTCATTGATGAGAGCTCATGAGATGCACGGTCATTCTTTTGGTTTTCTTCCAGAGCATTAACAAACGGTCAGCCACTCTATCAGCTTTTGCTCATTTTGCTCATAGTTTGCTCATTGCAGCGAATATTCCAAACATACTGTATGAATCTTTAAAACAATTTGATGGTTGAGGTCTAATGAAACAAGCCTTTGAACATCATGCGTCAGCATGGTCCAAAATTAACACACGCCAAGAGTTAAATCCAAATAAAAATCTGCTTTGACTTGTTTCAAATAGACTGCTTCATAATACATGACTTTCGAATGTAACGATCCGAACCTCGCTGACGTAAATGTTTTTCCGATTCAAGACATAAAAACGTAATACTAAATGAATCATCTTTCGCAGCTTGTGTATCTATCTTCCTATCAACCTGATCAGTTTTTGCAATGTTGTCTACATCATGTGTTCTTGTAATTAGGTCACGCAGAAGAGTGAGCCTGAGTGGCAATGAAAGATTAAAATAGATCTGCAAAGCAGTCATATCTACACTGATGAGCCACAGGAACCCTAGGTCACTTGCACTACTAGTCTCCTTCAAACATTACAAGACACCATAGTGAGTCTGATATGGAAGCCGTCAATCAGATCTAATCATTATTCTGTGATAAGATTACATCACTATGGCTGAATGTACCCTCCTTAAGAAACTCACTTGGAGACACTGAGGAATGTCTGATTCTTTGATCTCTCTGATTAAAGTTTATTGGATAATCACATTAGTTGTCTTGTGGTCCTTATCCTGTTTGAGTACTGGCTCGCCTTTCCTGAACAGGATCCTGTTTAAGCTTTATAGTGTAGAGATGGGACTGGGTCTTTTTTAAAGGATCCTCCTTTTTAAGTGGCACTGTCGATTGATATTCATTGGTATTGGGTGCCTTTATTACAACCCTCATCATACCTCATGAGAAATGATAAAGTTCTCAGTTCTGTGTGAGTTTTAGATGTTACTTCAAAAATTTGGAGAAATAAAGAAACAAATGACGCAATGTTAAAATACATAAAATGTTAAATATATTAAGAGCTGTAATAATATAGACTGTATTGGTAAATAATCTGGTGAATTGAATTGTTTGAGTTCATATTGACATCTCCAGCAATATTGACATTGTTGTATCTAACCACACATTTGTGTGATTTCTATGTGATATTTCCCAGGAGAAATATCAGAGACTTAGGGAAAAGTTTCCAATTGCTCCTCATTTAATCTCTAGGAGAAATTATTACATATTAAATTGAATTATTCAACTTTTAAAGACATCTAAACTGTTTATTGTCTTTCTACTGGAAAACCGTGCCATTTGAGTACATTACTTATACATTTAAGGTGGATATTTTACTCAAAATGAAAGTCTTGACATTTTTGAAAAATTCTGACAAAAAAGGATCTGCAAAAAGAGCAAAAACAACAAAACAGCACTAAACTATGATAGAAAATGTATGGTTCCATATTTATATATTAAGTTGTCTGAAATATATGCCGTGTTGCGTGTAAGATACAGATGGATTGTTCATTTTCATAATTCAACATTATACTTATACAAATACACTTATAACTAAAATACAATACATTAAGCTGAAAGTGTTTTAAACAAATAATAGCTTCAAATCAAGCTTTTTACAAATAAGTTTAAATCGCATCAAATAAACTTGTCAGTCACCAGTCAGATAAGCTCATTAGAAGCTGCTGTCAGCTGTTCTGGGTTATTAATGTCACTACAACAGGTGATGAACAGAGAGGAAGCTGTTAAAGCCACATATGAAAATAAACATCACGGAGCTAAAACAATAGTTGATAAAGTCTGGAAAATATTTCTTAGACAGAGTGAAAGCATTGCCTACTTGGGACTGGTTTTAATAATCAAAGTAAATGCTTCTCTCTATTTACCAGAGCATTGAGAGGGACGAACCAATTGACGTGGATCCAGCACCCGCTACCCAAGGGCTGGAGAATGGACATTTGCCTTCAGCAGGTATTACGCATCAATCCTTCAGTGTTCCATGAAGTTATGCTTTTTCAGTGGTTATATAATTACCCACAAACCATGTTAACCTCCCTCTATCCAATCAGAGAACTCCACTGTGCCTTTAAGGGAAAACTCACCGGTTAATGGTGTGTCACAAGAACGCACAGCACCTGTACCTATGGCATTGCCACACTTGCCTATCACAGCAACTACCAAAGTAGCGGATTCTGCAGTAATGAAGAGTCCAGAATCACCTGGTAGCCCGATGCAAGCAATGCCTTCGCCTATAACAGATTCAATTACAAACAGTCAGCTGCTCACCAGTAACAACCAGCCACAACCTGAATCAACTGTTCATGCAGGTATGAAAGTTATGAGTCAGTGAGGCTTCAGATGCACAAATATAAATTCTGGCTGCTTTTCAAGTGTTGTTTTGGTCCTTTGGTTACAGTATCATCTATAAAAACATGGGCTCCAACTCCTGCTAGGACTATGGGTTCTCCACGGCTTACTGGTAGAGGCACTTTCATTCCAAGCTCATATACTCAAGATGTATTTGAATCATCTCAGTTTTTTGTGTTACTCTGTTTGGTCTAATGTATCTTTCAGAGAATCCGTCTTCTGCTCCGGCAAAGTCAGTGACTTACTCTGGGCTGTACCCACACAATACAGAAAGGTGGGTCAATATTTCAATATTCTACTGTTGTATGTATAGCTATGCAGTCTTGTCCAATAGTGGAGGCAAACACGCATCACTGGAAATGTTTCTTTTCCCTTTCTATCTCTGTTTATCAGGAATGTGGATATGGCCGGAGATTTATCCTTTGGTAGAGGCATTGAACGCAGACGGGAGCTCTTTAGGTCTCAAACTCTACCTCGAAACATTGGAGCCCAAGCACGCAGGTCTATTTTCGAGAGGCTGGATTCTGAGAACAACAAGTAATTTGGGTCTTCATATCAATGTACAGTGGGGCCAAAAAAACAGAGACTGTAATTTATTCTGGAATTGAAAGTCCAGTTTACATAACATATTACAACTATTCAATTGGCAGACGCTTTTAATCCAAAGCGACTTACAAGTAGGAGAGCAAATAAACACTTTGTCGACACGCTAAAAAACAGTACCGTTAGTTTACAAAGCCATGCTACTAGGAGGATTAAAGCTGAAGTAAGCAAGGTAGAACACAGGATATAAATATATCTTTTTTATATACGAAAGTTTAAACCTAAAACAGAATTGAAATGGAGTTATGATGAAAATTGAGGAAATATTTTCTGCACTATTTGTAAATAACTAAACACATGCAGTTGAATTGTTATGCTGTTAAAGTATCAATGTGGAGATATTAGTGGCATCTAGTGGTGAGGTTGAGAAATGCAACCAACGGCTCACTCCATCCCTCTACGGCTGCTCTAACGGGTCAAAAATGCCGTCATGTTTTCGCTACTTTGCCGATAGAGATAACGTATTTACGAAACTCACTCTGTAGAGCAGTTTGTCCTTTTAGGGCTACTATAGAAACAACATGGTGAATTCCATTCAAGGGGACCAATGGTGTATGTAGATAGAAATAGCTCATTCTGAGGTAAATAAAACATAAAGCTTCATTATGTAAGGTCTTACACATCTGAACATATAGTTATGTACTTTATATTGCATATCTGTCAACAGATCATCCTAAATTTTCCAATTTCATTTGTAGTCTACTGTGCCCCACTGTGTCATATCCAGTCTTGCATAACCATTGAAACATGAAATTTCTCATTTGCTGCTTTCATTTATCTAAGCTTATCCTTGCTTTGATCCTTTCCATCACAGTCGTCCCAAGCCTGTTGATTCCAAGCCAAAGCTTAAACGATCTCAGAGTTTTGGAGTGTCCAGTGCCAGCAGTATCAAGCAGATTCTTTTGGAGTGGTGCCGGTCCAAGACCATTGGGTACCAGGTAAGTCATTCTAAAGATGTAATTTTATCTCCAATAATCTAAGGAAAGCAACAAAAGAGAAACGTCACCAGCAGCTTTTCACATATATAAATCTTTCCATTGCAAATAGCCCTGGGAAAGATCCACAAACATTCAAGCCCGGTAAAATGAGGATAATCACACCTCAATGGGCTTGCCATAATGTTGTTTTTAGTTTAGGCGCATTATAAAGTGTTATCCTGTAATTAACTTCAACCGGTGACTTTATTAACAAGGTTAAGAGCGCTTATGAACATTACAGCCTATGTGTGAGGTGAAGCTGAAGCTATACTGTGCCTGGCAATAGTGTTGCTTTGAAAACCATTCCATATGGCTCCGGTTAGAAATGGTAATGAAATAGTCAAAGCTTATTTAAAATTAGGAATAAATACTATGTAATCATGAGAACCGAAGTGGCCTGCTTACAACAACGCATGACAATTTAGATTTCCCTGAGCGACCCAGCAGACAGGCTTTTATTTACCAGCTCTGGATGAGTAGTCAACGATGATAAATGATGACGTGTGGAGACAGACCCAGCTGATGATGATAAGAGCCAGACAACAATAAAACATTCCTCATCTGCTTAGACTCAAAAAACAGGTCTGGAAAGTTTTAAAGGAACTTCAGTATCATTGCTCTAATTTAGGCAAAAATTATGCTTGAGGATTAAAATTAGTTCAGGGGACTTTATGATCTATACTATCACACTGACTGTTTTATCGTTTATGATTGTTTTTATAGCATTTTAAATGTGTAAAGGCAAAATGAAAGCCACTTGTCACTCATTTTACTTCAGTAATGTGGTGAATGTCCAAGTGATACATCCCATTGTCACACATTTTAAATCTACCAAAATTATTGTTAGGTTTTTGAAAGGCTGCATTATCTCCACATGTGTAAATAATGACTAGCTACAGTATTGTAGCTTGTCTATATTTTCCCACCCGCAAAGCCTTGGTGATGTCAGCAAAAGGATGACTTTTTACTGTTGATAAAAGGCAACCTTTTTTCTTAATACCTTGCACTGACGAATCATGCAACACTAAGACCAGAAATATTGTAGTCAATTTTAATTCCATTTTAAATTTAAGATGGAAACAGGTGGGATGTCTATGAAATATAACCCCTCACCCTCTCTCTTATCAATCTGTAGAATATCGACATTCAGAACTTCTCAAGCAGTTGGAGCGACGGCATGGCATTCAGCGCCCTGGTCCACTCATTCTTCCCCACAGAGTTTGACTACAATGTGCTGTCCCCCGCTGAGCGCAAACATAACTTTGAGTTGGCATTCAGCACTGCAGAGTAAGTCACTGCAATGAAGAAAACTTTGGCTTTTGAAAATGGCATTTAGATGTCAACACAGTAGGAGTGTGTTAACCTGTAGAAGAGTTGAGTAGTCTTGCTGTCATCTTTGTTCAAACATTATAAAAGCAGGCAGGGTTGAATAATGCTGGATGATATTTAAAACACCTGTATACTTTTCTCAGGGTGTAAAAGAAAGATGAAAGTATTATGGTATGTCTGTGGTTTTTGTATGGTGTTCTATGTCAAGTTGGAGTTTGACAGATGTGGTCGCTGAGTGAACAGTCCTAAAAATTCCCCTTGTGTGTTCTACTGTTAAAATAACCGAATATGGGTTTGGAATGACCCACAGATAGACTATTCCTTTAAAGGAGCTAATAAATTATGCAAAGTATTTTAATGAGAACAAATTGGAGAGATGACACGTGAACCTAATATGACCTGAACATTACGACTAAGTTCTCACAAATCATCTGCAGTTGTGCATCTCATCACCTCACAATAAGACACGCAAGATTGTGTTACTTAGTTTCCGATGGATCTGAGGGTAGGATGTCTGTAACCAGCACTTGAAACCAGCAAAGCATGCCAACAAATCCCTGTTGAGTTTAGAGAAACCTCCCCTTACCCTCAACTGGCTACTCAGACCTGATAGTCCTGAAGTATGACGTCATGATCTTCTCTGAACTTCTCTGCCTCAATTCGACACTTGTGTCTAAAACTACAGCATGAACTTTATCGAAACATATATATTACAGATGTACCTAAGTCACAAGACATAATAACCACAAGAGAGTAAAGTTATTTTTTCTGATCTCTGTTTACAGGAAGAAAGCTGGCTGTGATAGACTCATTGAAGTGGAGGACATGATGGTGATGGGAAGAAAGCCAGACCCCATGTGTGTTTTTACCTACGTCCAATCTCTATATAACCACTTGCGCAAATTTGAATGAGGTCTTTGCCGATTCAGTCCTGGCTGACAATGCTGCACTGCCCACTGCTGGACAAAATTGAACTCTGAGACAATAACCATAGTTTGGGGTTGCAAAAAGTCCATAGGAATCAATGTTGTTAGTCTAGCATCTATGTTTGCTTTATTTCATCAACTATTTATACAGTTGAGTTAGACTCACATGAGGCTGTATCTCTGCCATTCTTCAATCAATCTACACTTGTTACGCATCATCGAGACCTGGTCCATGCCTAATTTTGGAACAACTTCACCTATGGTTCACAGGATTTGAAAAGTTTCATAACTTTTGAAATGTTTATCAGAAAAGCTTGATCTCTGTGATGACCGATTCCTTAGGTCATACAGAATCTCATGATTATGATTTTACCAGGAGTGGATAACCTGCCTCTCTGCATTTTGAAATTTGTCATAAATTTGCAATATCTTACGAACACTATGACATATCGGCACAAAATCTGTCATACGTTTTTTACATAAACTTTTATACATTTTTCTGAAATTAATTTTCTCTCAAGCTTTATTTCCTCTGGTTTGTGCCGATTCCATTGATGTCAGATTTGTTATGTTCAGCATTCTGTTAATGTTATTTTAAAACTTATGAAAAACAGTTTTCTTGTTACTTCTTTTACAAATTTGGTCACATTTTTCCAAACTTGGCTCATATAATCTTTAGACTGAGCCACACAGAAATTACTGAATATTTTTTTTATATTTGCTGCCATTTTCATGAAATACCTCTCTAAATTGACCGTGCTTTCACTTTCTTATAATAAAGTAATCTGATGGTATATAACGTGGTCAATTAATCCACAGAATCTTCATGATTAGTTTATTCTCACTTTGGGTATTTGTTTTAAATGTATTTCTGTTATTTTTTCTCTGTGCTGCCATTGCACGCCTTCTATGATCGGCCATAGCGCTGCTTGCAGCTCCGACAGGTCTCCGCAGCAGTAAAGCATGTCAACAGAGTGGAACAATTTGGGAAACCCCAAGACTTGAGTCTTTGAGTATCTGGGTTTGAATCTGTAGTGTTACTTTTATATAATATAAAGTCAATATTCTGATTTCATTTTCACCTATTTTTAAAATTATTTGTGAAATCTGTAGCACATGAGAGTGTTTCTAAGTAGGCCTACTACAGAACAACCTGACTACAAATGTTACCATGTTATGTACAAAACTGGTTTGTCACTGTAAGAATACGTGAAAGACTGAATTTTATCGAATCACTTTCTTAGATAAAATGCTAATTATTAGCATCTGCCAAAAGCTACGCAAATATTTTTTTATGTGCTCTGCTTCCACCTTCCCGCAGTAACCAGCCAGCTCCTGTCCGGATCCAGCCTCCATACGGTGTCACATTTACCAACAACAATGAAAGACGTCAACATTGAGCATTTGTTTGCTTTGGCTAGTCTGTGTCTGGGTTTAAAATATGTAGCCTATACAAAGTCCATTTTATTTTCTCCTTTAAGTCTGTTTTTTCGGACTCTAAAAGTTAGATTAAGTTTAAGTAATCAAATTAAATTAAATTGTATTAAAAGTGTGTCTATTACACTGATGAAACTTTAAATATTTAATAGCAATTAATTAAAAGCTTAAACACGAATGTTTCATTATTTGTTTATTTAAATTATGTTGAATGAAAAAACATTACTTTTTTTAGTATCCTATAGCCTATCAACAAAACGCCTATATTATATCATGTGTTTATTGTCTATAAAGCAAAGCAATGTGTGTAAACAAAAAAGCGAATAGAAAGCAATTGACAAATAAGATCTCGCGAAGAGCGCTAATAAAGCATCGGCTACTGCCCATATTAGCTTAGAAGATGCTTGTTGAACAAATGCAAGCATTATGCTCGGATGAAAGTTGGCTCAATGTTTCTGAACAATAACTCAGCCTGAGGAATCAACGCAAACTCTGAAAAGGCAAACAGATAACAGTGCTTGACGAACATATTTATTCAAGCGCATTAAAATATCGGGCATTGAAATACATGTAGAAGAGACATTCTCATCTCAGTTTTATTCAGTGTGCTCAAGATGGATTCTCGGTATGTGAAGCTGATTCGATCAAATAACGTCAATCCGTCTTTCATTTTACATATTGAAATATTTACGCCAATGTGAATCGGGCCTATTAATATTTTTTTCAAACATATTGTTTGAGTATGTACTTTTAAAGATTTTTAAACTAGAAAAATTAAAATGAAAGTCATTTTAAGTATAGTACTTTGGGAAATGTTTTGGTTTGATCGACTGTTGATATTAATGAGCTTATCGTTAAACGACTAGTCGATTAGTCTCATCCCTATTTTATCAATAATTTTATCATCATAAATGCACATATACAGTTGCTTTAGGAATTATTAATACCCATTCATTGTTTCCCCCAGATTTTGTTGTTTCTTCTCTGTTAAATTTATTTTTAACATGAATCTCCTCTCCATACACCATAATGACAAAAAAAAGGATTTGTGACAAGTTGGAAAATTGACCAGAAATAAACAACTGAAATGACATAAGGCATAAGTATTCATATCCCTTTCTGGGACACTTCAGACATCTCACTCAGACGCATTCCAGTTTTGCGTGATTATGTTAGTACCAGTGGAGTTCACCTGTAGTAAATTCAATTGAATGAGTATGATTTGGAAAGGCACATTCCTCTTAATAAAAGGTCTAACAGCTTTTGCCAAAGCTTAAAATAGACAGGTATGTATAACTATGTTTCTGTTCAATTGAAGTCCAGAAAATGCTGTAATTCTGGTTAAATAAAGGTGCATGACATACGTGTTCTTCTTTTCAGTGTGTCTGACTCAAAACTGCTATTGTTTTTTAGCTAACATTTTTATTATCTTTATTCATATTAATTTACAATCATGTACACAACACAAAGACTAACATAACAAATAAAAACATAACATTACAAAGAGTACCTTACAGTGCCTTCCAATCAAAGAAGTGGTTTCCAAAAGACTAATTTGATTGCTGGGCAAGTAATTCATTATATTTAAATACCTTATAGTCAAATAAATATGCTTCCAAACACGGCACCTTTGTTTAGTTTTGACTGTTTACAAAACTGAAACCTCTGGAGGCACAAGAAAAAACTCACACTTCCCCATTGACAGACATAACTACCTGTAAATTGTTCCTAGTAACTGAAAGACATAAAAGCGTTTGACATGTTAAGAGATGCTATCTCTTTTAGGGCTCTCCAAGCTCTCCCTCCATAGTTCGAACCAGAACGTAAAGCTCCGCTAGACCAACAACAGATGCTGCAATCACTGCTGCTATTACCCTCTGAGGAAAATAAATAGAATACATAAAAAACAAGCGCGTTGTGTT
Source organism: Triplophysa tibetana (assembly GCA_008369825.1). Classification (NCBI taxonomy): domain Eukaryota; kingdom Metazoa; phylum Chordata; class Actinopteri; order Cypriniformes; family Nemacheilidae; genus Triplophysa; species Triplophysa tibetana. The sequence continues at coordinate 12,232,308 of CM017917.1, forward strand.
GAAAAGAAATTTTGTGACTTGTCATTTTGCATTAATTGGTGTGTGTGCTGTGCACTCACCGCTGTTGTCTCAGTGAAGATATACTGGCTTCCAAGATATGAACAGGCAAATGCTGCAACTACAGTTATCAGGAAGTTGAATACAGTAAGGACCACTGCCTTCACAGAACGCACTGCAGAACACAAATGAACAGTAAAGAACAAGATAAGATTAAACTAAATGATGAACCGTATGAGAAAATACAAAAAAAATAACCGAGGAAGGAAAACATCTTAACCTTGTCTTCCAAAGTCTGCAAATGACGTTCCATGACGACAAATTTCCTGTTGAGCAGGACAGACATTTTGTCTTACATTTTCAATGACATTAGAAATGACAAGAGGTTGTGTGTCCCCTGTGAACATTGCAGCCAAGGCTTTACCTGTGGATTAACATTCCTTGTAATTCTCCTGTATTCTTCATTGGCTAGTTTGGCTTTAATCTTTTCTAGCCTGGCCACCAGCTGGGGATTCTGTTGTAGTGGAAATAAATACAATTTAAAGAACATGCATGTTTATGCCATTATGGACAGTACTGCTTCCTTTTTCACTTACCCTTGGAGGTGTTATAACTTCTGGGAGGTAAAGTGTGCTGTCCTCAAGCAGCTCATGTAGATAAACTGGGTGTGCTGCTGAAAAAACAAATCGATCAAAAATACCGAATTGATATTTAGGTACGTTTACGCGAGACTTATCAGTGCTCACAATTCTCTTACCATTTGCCTGCAGAAGCTTGTGGAGTTTCCTCACAGTCTTGAATGGTACTGTGGACTGATTTTTGAGGTTCTCCAATTCTTCCCTTAGTTCTTCCGTTATTGAAGACTCATTGTTCATTAAATCTTTCACCACCTTATTAAATTTCTCTCCGATTTTAAATGAAGAAGCCATGCTAACAAATATACTTACTCTATACACTAAACAGTATCTCGTCTATAAATAAACCAGCAATACCATAAACAGAAAATATATAACAGGTCAAGAGCTTCGATATATGTAATTTAACATATCAAAAGACTTACATTACATCTCTTTGCTACTTGAATAAATGCAACGTCCCGAATGAAAAGAAGGAAAACGTCTACAGCAAAACACAAACGTATATATTTGTAGCTCTGATGTTACAGCGACATTAATATTATATTAAAATATTCAACCTAGCGTTACATGAAACACGCTTCCTGTTTTCTTCTGCACATCATGTGACTGCTTCTGTGACACGTAACACAAAGGGACCGCCCGCTTTTGATCTCTTTCAAAGACGCATTTGCTAATTTATTCATTTATATTTAATCATAATCGTTGTTGTATTGCGTAGTGTTTTCTTACGTTTAGTGCGGTTTCAATTCTTAAAAAGATAAATACCAATATATTTTTCAAAGATGCCATGACGACTTCCGGTTGCAATGTCTGACGGGAAATGCTGTACCACTGTGTAGTGTCCAAATTAGCCTTTTAACGGTAAAAGTGAATTAAGAGGCATTAAATGAGCGATGTCGTTGTAAAAACTCGTGAATTTCACAACTTTAAACGTCACTTTTGGATTGATTGTGACTGTTGTATTGACTATGTTCATGTGTTCGTGTACAGGTTACCAAAGCAAGATGGCAGCCAGCGCAATACGACGGGGTTTATTGTCCACCGCCAGTAAATATCACAAACTGAAATGCAGTCAGAGATTACTGAGTGCAATTGAGTACAACAGTGGATTAGATCTGAAAAGACCCCAGGCGTTATGTTCAGCTTGTGGACTGTCCAGTTTTCAGCAGACGCGGTTCATGTCATCAAGGTAACGTTAATGGCTAGAAATGTCTCCTGCTATGTCCTCATGTTTTATAACTGCGCAGAGTTGTAACGTTAGTCAACAAACTGTTGTAATTGCGAAATGTATACCGTATCGATTAATCGTATATCTTCATGTGGAAGCTTCATGAGTTTGATTTGAACTGTTACTTTTTGAAGGATTCACATGCTCGCATAGCTACAATATTGTTGCCATTTCGTTCCAGTGCTCAGGGTAACAATGGGATTAACTACATTTGCATCTGGATTTATTCTAAAATCTGATATTTTGGTGATGCTGACGTTACGGATGAGTTTCTTTTAAAAATCTATTACCATAAAACTGTAATTCTTGCATGGGGCAGTTAGTAACATGCCAAATTAGGCCTTCAAGGTGGACACATTTCAGGCTTGCTTATTGATTACATAACTGGTGATATGTGCCTGAGCCAAAAGACAGTAAACAAGTCCTATTCCTGTGGTCAGTTTACATAGTTGCCAGTTCAGTGAACTGGAATCAATTAATCTGGTCTATGTCCAGACCTGGCTATTTCTTGCAGATGTTGCGCAACTTGCTTACCCCTTGCTGCCTGAGAGGAATTTAATTAGGATGTGTGGTGAGTAAACCTATTCCTAGTGTGAGATATTCAAATTGGCTTTTTTTGGTTAATTTATGTCAGAAACAGAGCAGAGGGAAAGATTCTTGAACCTGTCGGCGTGTTTGAGGCCCTGAAGCAACATGGAAAATATGAAACAGGCCAGGTCAGAGAGTGCAATTATTTCTTGGTTATATTCCTTAATGCAAACATTTTGAATAACCTTTTAACGTTTTTTCACCTCTTTTTTTCGTCATGCTATCCACAGCTTTTCCTGCACAGTATATTTGGCTACAGGGGAATCGTGTTATTCCCCTGGCACGCCCGCCTCTATGATCGAGATGTGAGCCCTGCTGCGGCTGACAGGTATGTGCTACAGATCTTGTTGGCTTATTTTTGATAAAGATACTTTAGTGTCCATTACATTTGTTTGTCATCTTCTTGTTCAGCAAGCCAGACACTGCAGGGCATGGATCCAAAGAGGTGAAAGGGAAAATGCATACATACTACCAGGTTCTCATAGACACCAGAGATTGTCCACACATAGTAAGTAACATCAAATTAAAAATATACATTTATTTAGTATTAGGGAGCATTTTATAATAATCAGTGCATTCATGTTTGTGATGTCTTGGTTATATTTGTGTTGTAAGGAGTCTGTTTACTGTATTTTTTCCCTATTAGTCTCAGCGGTCTCAGACTGAAGCGGTTACGTTCTTGGCCAATCATGATGACAGCAGGGCCTTGTATGCTATCCCGGGTATAATAAAAGCATTCCATTATACAAAGTACAATATGTTTTCAATATTGATGATGATGATTCCCATTTTACCTTAATTGTGGTTATTTTTGTGTGCTTGTGTCGCTTAGGTCTGGATTATGTGAGTCATGAAGACATTCTGCCTTACAACTCAACTGAGCAAGTTCCTATACAGCATGAGCTCTTTGAACGCTTCCTCTTGTTTAGCCCCACTAAAAGTAACTAGATTTCTTTCAACAGTGCTTAACCACCTCCTTATTAATACTGTCTGATCGGTTGTCTTACCATTACCTATTTAGATCCCCCATTCACCGCTAGAGATACGCTAAGGGCCTGGCAGGAGAAGAACCATCCCTGGTTGGAGCTCTCAGATGTACACCGGGAAACCACGGAGAACATCCGTGTCACTGTCATCCCCTTCTACATGGGCATGAGAGTAAGATCAGAGATTTAAAATGTTTGGTAACTGATGTGCAGTGCAATAAATATATTCACTTCTACAGAAATTATCTATTGATCTTGATTCAGATTTCTATTTTGTGTTTATACAGGAAGCTCAGAATTCACATGTGTATTGGGTAAGCAAACGTACAAAAAAATCTTCTTCTACTCTTTACTATAAACCAGTTTACAGAATAAAGGCTTTTCACGCAGAGGGATGATAAATGTAGACATAAAAATAAAGTTTAGGGTACTGCTGTCACAACAGTTACTAAACTTATAGTTTAAAAAAAATTCATGATAATGGTATAATTCGATTTCAAGTGCTTGACGTTGAGCATTGTCATTCACTTGTTCGAGTACAAATATTACCTGTCTGAAGATAAGAAAATATATATTAAATTGTGTCAATATAATTGTTTCAGATCCTGATTGGTCAAGTTTGCTTGTAAGCATTTTAACTAGTGTCTGCTTCGGCCACCTAAATGTGTTACACATTCCATGATTGCTATAGAAAAAAGGCAAGCAGTAATTATTATTAGTGTCAGGGCTGTACCTTAACTTTTGGCGCTGTTGCAGAGGTTTAAAGTTTTGTAGCATAGGCCAAACAGTTAACGTCTGTTTTCATCATTAATAAAAAATGCAAGTCCAGTTCATCAAATGAATAGGTAGGTAACTTAAAAATGACATTAATGTTACATACAGATAGATAATGTAGGGCCATATCATTTTTAGTTGACCAACATTTGTTTAATTATTTGACTATACACAATAGAGGTATATTTGTTTACATTAATTACTGTAGTAAACTATAGTGTTATTTTCTATAGTAAACAGTAGTGTTTTTTTACCTTTATATAGTATCGTACAGTGTTTACTACAGTTTATCAATTTACTACAAGGGTCTCACAATTATCTTTAGCAAATACTACAGTATTTTTTCATCTGAGTGTTCAAGTTAATGGTTCTTTTATTTTGACGGGTAGTGAGGAAGACGCTTGAGTTTTAGTGTGTGCTTAACGATAGCTTCACTTAAACAGTAAAATGCTCAAAAAATTAACGCTCAGAGCAATTCTGCGATGAAGTTCTTGTGTTTATAGCCGCATACAGTGCAGACGCAGACAAATCATCGACCATCACTCGTGAAGTATGTTAATCTGTGTACCTCCTCCACTCAGACATGCAGAACTGGCAAATGACATATTTAAATAACAGGATTCTGCGTCCGCATCTAGTTAAATAGACTCAATGCTCTGCGCCATTGATTTATGTCACAAACAAACAAGCACCACCACCACAAACTCAATTCACACAAACACGCAGCTATGTCTAATCCACCTGTTCTTAGCACAGAGTGAATTTTAAAGTAACACTGTTATTATCATTATTTTTCAAGTTAGTTGTCCGGTCGGGCAAGTAAAATTCTCTTTCACTTGCCCATACAAAGCATTCACTTGTCCCGGACAAGCGTTAATGTCGAGCCCTGCATTAAATAATGCTATCAATCAAATGTATCTTTAATTTAGTTTACTTTGTTTTCTCTTTTCTGCCAACAAATCATAGCCAAACTATGAGAGTAGGGTGATGGAGAGAGTTGAAACCCTTGTGTCTGTTAAGCACTACAGTATTTTAAACAGGTGCTAAATTATTTACAATAGAAAAAAACAGTATTGATCATTGTGGTGGCATGTCTTTCCAGCTGATGAACGATTTAATCTTTGACTCCCAAAATGCATTCAAATTTTAAGGATATACATGTGAAACTGCGAATATCAAAAAAAGTTTTTTTTTTCTTATGTTGTGAATGCTGATACAGTTATTGCTATAAATACCATTCTGGTGTGAACAGGCATTAATATACCTGATGATGCTGATGTTTTCCTCAGTGGAGGTACTGCATCCGTCTGGAGAACCTGAGCAATGAGGTGGTGCAACTAAGGGAAAGACACTGGAGGATCTTCAGTCTCTCAGGAACTCTGGAAACAGTCCGTGGCAGAGGAGTCGTGGGCAAGGTACTTTAGAGTTAAAAGGGTTTGACTGGATGGCCATAACACTGTTGAAGGTTTCATATAAATATTGAATAAACCTTTAATATTTCTCCAGGAGCCCGTGTTGTCCAGAGAACAGCCCGCCTTTCAGTACAGCAGTCATGTTTCTCTTCAAGCACCCAGTGGACACATGTGGTGAGTTGATCAAAATACCTGCAACTATAAGTTAAAAGAAATCTCATTTATTTTCAAATTCATAGGACAAGACATTCGCTTAGTGTCTTTTTGCACATCAGAATCTTATTTGTTTGTTTTACATTTGTGACAAAGAGCATTAAAAGTAATTTTCTACTATTTTATTTCTCTAGGGGGACATTCTGTTTTGAGAGAACAGATGGCTCACACTTTGACGTGCGCATTCCACCTTTCTCACTAGAGAGCAATAAGTATGACAAAGCTTCCCCTGCGGGCTATCCCTTGTAGTAGACCTACTACCTTCACAACTCCGCTACGTCACCAGGCGGTTCCCTCAGACATGCAGATTTCACCTTCCTTATCAGTGCTTCTTGAATATATGATTGTTTTAGCAAAACATCCTTCAGCCTGGCTCTATCTGCACCACCGGAGATTGGAAGCAACTGCATATTTTACAAAGTACATGTGAAATGGGCGAGTTAAAGTGAGGAGGTTGATTTAAGTAAATGGTATGATGCAGGATTTCTGGTAAGAATAGAGGCATTGCCAGTTTATTGTATCAAGCTCCAGAACCTTGACAGGCAGTATAGAGAGTGTTTGAAATATTTTTTCCTTTTATTTATTTGAACAATTGTATTCATCAACTGAACGAGAATAATAGTTCATCAAGTTTCCTGTCATTCCTTACTTGGATAATTTGAGCTGATGAGTGTCATTTAGAGAACTGTCATGTTCTGGAGAAAACTTCCCAGGGTTGTAATCATGTACGTTTTCTCCAAAAGCTATTGCCTTGTAAATGGATTGGTACAAAGATTATATAGGCCATGCCAACGTCAGCTACCAGTCATTGAAATGTGGTTTGACTAAGTACGTTATGTGTGCTAAAGCTGTATTAAGAAAATACATTTGATAATTTGACTTCTAATAATGGATAATGATCTGCTTTATTATTACTGTAAATACGTTTGTAGAGACTAAATAAAAACAATTTTCAAGTTTATGCTGTATTTTCATTTTGTGGGATATGATATTGCAGTGACAGCTGACATTCTCGAAAAAGAGGCTGGGCGTACAGGTGATGATGTCATGTCTAGCTTCATATTATCTCAGTTACGTGTGCAATATTTTGAAACGGTCCTCACTGCAGAACACAAAAACACATTAATGCGAGATTGGATACTTAGCTGCAATTTGGAGAGTTCACTTAAGTGATCGCCAACGTTTGTTCTTAACAATGTAATCATAATTCAGTGTAGGCCTGTAAGTAACAATCACAGTTAAATGTGTAAAACTTAATGTAAGAAAATACGTTTTGAAAAGTACCCTTAATCTAATATAATATGTTATTAAAGTTCATAAATAAAGTTTGTCTTCAGCAAGTATTTTTTTCTGTTAGATTCGACTTAATGCGGAAACGTTAGAGCAACAACACGTCTATGACGTGTCCACCAATCGATCAATCAAGATGCAGTGGGAGGAGACCGTGTCGACCAATCACAATGCAATGGGTCTGCATCTGTTTCCAACCTTGCCCCCTGCCTGGATCTCGCGTTCTGCAGCGAGGAGCTAACGTTACTTAATATTATCCACAATATTTCCATTGCTTTTCAGTTTTTGATTTTGTCAAATTTTTCAGAAAACAAAAAACGGCCAGGATCATGCATGCCAAAAGATGATATGCCACGCGCTGAACACTAGATGTCAGCAAAGAAACGAGGACCGTATTGACAGTTAAACAATTTTTTAATATTTGGGTTCCTCCAACGAAGCATGCAATTTCTGGATTGCCCAAATGTTTGTCTCATTTGCTTAAAATTGCATCTAACTGCAAAAGTGCTCAAATGTTTGTCTCATTTGCTTAAAATTGCCTGTAACTGCAAAAGTTCCAATGGCAACCATCTGCCCCACTTAGTTAACTGTACATGGCAACGGTGCATTCTCGACCATACAGTGAAATACTAGTGGAGGATGTTGCAGACCGCTCCACCCCTCCCACCCAGCGTCGCGAGAGACCCAGCGTTCGTACGCTGCATCTGAGTAAAGAGAGGTCGTTTCAATAAGAGGATACGGTTCTCCTCTGAACACACCCAGCTCTCTGACGGGATTCACCTGGGGAGAGGTCATATCAGAGGGAACACGTTTCAGCAGTGAACACTGACATGTCTGCAGGCTGTATCTCTAGAGATGCTGTGATGAAGACTTGTGCTGGGAGGACAACAGTCACGGACGAATATTTACATGCCCTTGCTCACAGCGGTACAGCTCGCGCGTCGACTTAACTCATAAAGAGACATTGCGTAGAGACAAACTGCGATCTTAATACGATCCAAAAAAGGTTTAAAATTATAACACGGGCGAAAAAGATCGTGCTGCGATTTTATGTTGAAGCGGACTGTCAGAGTTTCTGGAGGTTTACGGGACTGCTCTTGTCTACTCTGCGGTCATGCTGCAGGCATCATCTGATCTATTTCCAACCTGAGGGGAACGAGGAGTTTTGAGAGGATGGATATACATCGTTGTAATGAGCGTTCTCATCATTGTTCTGAGATACGTTTAGTTCGTGTCACATTTGCCATAATAGATGTCATCTTTTGAAGTTTACTGTATCGTTTATATTGAAAACCAATTTGCGCATGTGGAGCTGATCATTTCCTAAAAGTAAACAACTGACGTAACACGAGTCGACCCTTTATTCGAGTGTCAGGGTCTGAAAATGTGATGTCCGGTAAAAGAAAACACTACATCGCTATGCGTAAGTAAAAACGGGGGCTTTGTAAAACATGTTTTACCGCTCTAATGTCAGAAATGACACGTTAAGCACGTTTTAACCTTTTTATTACATAAAGGCGTATTCAAGTAACGTGCGTTCACTTTCTGTCAGGTGCGACATAATGACAGGTGTTAGGTGAGCAACTGGACCCAAGCGGTGGCGCTACACTTCTTTGAAACAGTCACTCTCTAAAAAACTTTCAGTGATTTCTCATTTGCTTTTTAAGCTTCAAGTTTGTGCTAGATTTATGTGCAACGTTTTTTGTTCCTGATTAATGTGAACACATTTTGAAAGTATGCCCGGTCTGGAGGGCTTTTTCCACAATCAGACTCTATAACCAAATATGGGAGCGAAGCAGACGAAGGCCGCTGGACAGGAGGCTGGAGCTAGTCCTCAGAGCACGGGATGGCGACGGACCCCGACGAAAGAGCGTGGTGACATCCTCGCCTCTTTAATGTTGAGGTCAAGGAATACACTGAGAAACAGTGGGACTCCCCCTCCGTACCAGCGACGCATCTTGATGATACAGGAGATGATGCTGATGGCACAGCAGGGGAAGCACGATGAAGCGACTGAGATGCTGAAGACCCTGCGGCAGGTACAAATATCAGTATATGAGATTGGAAACAAGCATGAGGTTGTATAATGGTTGTTGAATGTTAACCACCTCTTTCTCTATATCTCAATGCTCTTGTTGCTTCTTCTCCCAGGGGCCCAGAGTACATGACCCATTGTCCCCTGTGTCAGTCGGTCTTTCCCCTGTACAACTGTTTACTGTGCCCTCTGTGCCACCAAGGCTGTTGATACCTGCACCATCTCTGTCTATCCTGTCTATGTCACCCCAGTCCTAGCAAACCCTGCCTCCTGACACCGTATCTACACCGGATACGACACGACGCAACACATTAGAATCTATTTTAAATGTAGTTTTAAACAAGCAGGTTGTAATGTCGCGTCCGGTGTAGACACGGTGTGAGACTCCCTCCTGGGCTCCCCCTGTCCTAGACCTCCACGCCCATCTGCGTGGCGTATGCAATATCAACAAGAGTAAGAAAAATAATCCTGTATAAAATGTAATTAAAATTATCGTAGTAGGTGTTAGAGAGTAAACTAAACACCTCTGGCAACACATTTTCATCATAAATCTATATTTCTACAGTACAATCTGGTTTCACAGATTTACAGAATTTGAATTTCCACAGAATTCAGTGCTATTGAGACAGATGTCCATGTTCTGCTGTACTGTGAAGCCCGACGGCTACAGTGAACCTTTGAGTGCAGACACAGCACAAGCTACTGCACTGCATAAATACCAACTGTTTACTTAGGTAGTGTTAATGGATCCTGTCAGTAAGCTATGCTTTATACCAAACGGCGATGTGCTTTCTCAGAAATTAAGTTTTTCTGGGTTGGTAGAGCTTAGTGTAGATCCTGGCTATATGCCATCAGAATTATTGCTTCCACATTTCAATTAAAGTGTCCTAAGGACTATTGATGAATAGATTTTATGGCTTAAATTTCATTTTATCAGAAGTATCAATTCATGTAATTTAATTTTTGGAAAAGGGATCAATGAGTTGATGGGGATTTCAGATCCTCTGCAGTTATTTCTAAAAGTACGATGAAGCGACAGGTGGCTTTGAAACACACTGCATGCTTTGTTCTTAAAGTAAGGCTTTTCCTCGCAAGTAAATGTGACATTTTGAATGGATTTGCACATTTTTCAGTGCATCCTGCAAGGGGGGATAAAGCACATAATGAGGAAGAAGGCGAGTCAAAGGAAGAGCGTCTCTTGTCCAGTGGTTACCAAGTGAACCCTGTTGCCCGGAAACCATAAAAATGGATGGGCCATTGATTAAATGGAAATCGATTCATCAAGATTCTGCTCCATGGTGGGATGATGATGAAACAAAAGGTTTCCTCTCCATGTGCACAGTTTGGGGCCATAGGAAGGAGGTCTGGTGTTAGAGAAATGTATAACTAGAAAATCTATCACTTCTAACAACAAGACTTTGTGTGTTTTGACATTTCATAAATAACAAAGAACAATTTTTCCTCAGCTCATTCATTTCCTCAATGATGTTTTGATTTTATTCATGCACACAATTTTTGCTGCTTTGTAGCTTGCCGGCGTTCAATATTGTAGATTAACTTTTTTATTTGTTTTTTCCTTTTATGCAGAGTTAAAGGGTTTGTTTTTAATTATTAAGAGATGACAATCAAGTTTGTTCTCCTTCTAGGGCTATATCAATGATTTTTCGACATTAACATAGGACAATAACATAGGCAAACATGAATTGATTTACAGTTTTTAATGTACTATTTATACAGTTGTTACAATCTTTGAAGCAAGAAAAAGGGTTAATAACATGTTCTATATATAGCCTTCAGGTATATATACGTCACAGTAGATGTGTAATAATCACTTTCCTCTTGAAATTTACTCAATACAATGCACAAAAATCATTGCCTTTATTTTGACACGAAAATGCATATTGTAAGCAAAAATGTTACATTGTTGGATTTGCTGCGAATATCTATATAGTTCACAGTTCTCAATCTAATATTTGTTCCTATGTTGTGACATTTTCCAGGATCTGGGAATGGAGTCGACCTCTCTGGATGATGTTCTTTACCGCTATGCTAGTTTCCGCAACCTGGTGGATCCCATTACCCATGATCTCATCATTAGCCTGGCCAAATATGTTCATTGCCCAAAGACGGTATAGTGCTCGGCTTCTATGTTGACACACACACACATGCTCTTTGCAATTTTTGTGTGCAATTACATAAAAAATTTATGAAAATCTTTATAGCACTGACCCGAAGGTACATTAGAAAGACACAAGAAATTAAATCATACCATTCCAGTGCAGTGCAGTAAGCATGAAAGTGGATGAAATATTGTGTTTTAAGCTTGTGTGAAAGAGATGGAGAGCAGAAGGAGGTGAGCTGGTGGATGAGTCACAATCACTAAAGACCAGTCAGCCTTCTCAAGACTGCTGCTGCCGCTGCACTTAATGAAGCAAGTCAGGCAATATATCACACTAACACCAGCTCAGCTTCTATAGAAACCTTTACCAAAACAACATCTGCTTTCCTCTTAACATGCTGTACATGATGTGTTTGGATTGAATCTCATGAAGCCTGTCAAGCATAATTTTAAAGAAAGATGTCATATATTTTGTTTCATAAAAATGAGGGTTGGTTATAGAACTTGGACTTTTTTTGCTTTGGTTAACTGTTATTCTATTTTTGTACTGCAAGTATTTATTCCTTTTTGTGAATGACTGTAATGCCAATTTAATGTAATTATTGAGTCATTATCGAGAATCATTATTGAGTCATTATAGACAATAATGTGAATTGGTCTGAAAGTCTTGAAGTAAAATGTCAGAATATATTACATTAATAACTGTATGAGGGAAAAATGTAATGTATATGACCTAGACACATAATGCATACAAGCTAAAGAAAACCAGGAACATTCATATGCATCAACATTAACCATCTGAACTTATAAAATGTCAGTGGGCGAATGAGAGTGAATGAGAAATTGACATTTGCTGTTAGTGATGTTATCGTTAGTAGAGACGGATGCCGGAGAGACATAAAGTAGAGATGAGCTCAGTGATGTGAGGAAAGGAAAGCTTGAATGTGGTCACAGTACGCCGGGTATATGATTGTATTGCTGAGGGACCAACTGTCTGTCTGCGGGGGCTGCGGACCACAGCTGACCAGCCATGTGGCATTGTTAATCTCCCCGCTTTACCAACACATACAGTGTGTTTACCAAACGACTCAATGTTATTCACAGACAATACTTATAGTTTGGTAGGATCAGAGCATCAATGCAGTCTACTTTATTCCCTGAGCCATATGAATGTTATTACTGTAATAAACCTCTGAACATTTTGGTTGTAACAAAACCCCCAATCCATAATGGATTTATTGTGGTTATACATTTAGTAAGAAGGAGTTTAGGGATTTTTATTCTCTTGTTGACATGGTGTCATTGGAGTTGGTTAGCAGTTGTATGGTGTAACGAGGACTGTTTAACAGAATAATCCAAGTAAGGGTTGCGGATCTATTTGCAGCTTTGAAGCAGTTTATTAATGATAACAAAATAAAGGTCAAAACAAAGAAACTCACATGGCAAACTGCGAACTAGAAACCTAAAAAATTAACTGAATACATCGACTGACGCAGGACAAATGTAACGCTAGGGATAGTGTATACTGTGTATACACGGGATGAAAAGCGGGCAAACAACAAACACTTGACAATAATTAACACAAAACCAATAATCAAAGAAACTACAAAGAACTACAAAATGACACGGGAAACAGGAACTCAGGAAAAAATATAAAAGTCCTCACAACAGAGGAAAATCATCAACAAATCATAACATATGGAAGTGTGAGACATAAACCACTTTGCAATATGTAAATACTGGTCAATAAGCACTTATGGTTTAAGATTTTATTTATTTACATAAACATACATGCATTTACATAAACATTAATAAAGAAATCTTAAATTATTTCTTTAACATATTAAATTGGTTTTAAATGTTCTGCTGGTTGTATTTTGTTCAAACGTTTGTGTGGTGAAACAGGAAATTATTCTGGAGCAGCATTAAACGAGTGTTGATTACGTAATCCAAAGTGCTCTGTATGGACAAATATTTGAAGATTCAGAACATATTTTATATACTTGCTAACTAATTCTTTTTAAATGATTAAATGTGTACCAATATCCCGACAAATTGCATTTGTAAAAAAACAATGTTTTTTTTGCTAACACAGTGCAAATCCATTTTACCATGGACCCTAAAACATCTCTGTCATCACAGATGTCAAAGAAATATTTAATCTGGCAAACTCTTCTGCCACTCCCTGTTAACCTGCTATATTTTGGAGCTTGTGTGATTCTCTCTCTCTGTTTGAGTTGCTTCCTTTAATCTGTTTTTCTCTGTTTTAGGAGGGCGATGCATTGGGTTCTATGGAGAAGGTGTGCCGTCAGCTGATGTACCACCTGAGCCCGCACTCCCAGGGGCTGCTGAAGAGGAAGCCACAGGCCTGGTAAGAAAGCAGAACTGATAGACAGATTTAAGAAGTGTGATCATCTGCTGCCTTCATTTCATAGCCAATTGAGAGGGCCATGGATCTCTCGTGCTTTTCTCTTTAACTCAACTCATCTCACCTCATCTATATTTGTCCCATCTTGACTCATCACTTCCTCTTCTCCTCTCTTAAATTGTCTCTCATTTCTTGACTCCTGTCTTCTCATCTCTTTGTTTCTTTCATGCCATTTCACATGAAAACTGAGGGCTACATTATAAATTGAATTGATGGCTTATGCTTCAGCCCACACACAGTGGCCTAGTGGCTGACAAGTGCTTTGCTTTTTTCATTAGTTAAAGTGATTAGTTGGTTTAAAAATAAAAAGGCCCCATGCCTTTTTTTTACAGAGAAAATGAATCATCGCTCTGCTAGATGTTTGTCCATTTACTGAATCTTAAAGATGAGTGACATTTTAAAAAGCATATCGCTAATTGAAATTTGGGCCCTCACTCCCGATCTCCCCCAAATTGATTTGATAGACAACATCTCGTATATTTCCAGAGCAGCTGTGCACATCATCCAAACCTCATCACCTGTGAATTGGCTGTCAGCGTTCTCCAGTCCTTTCATTGATGATAAGAGCCGTGTTTACTCTGCCGAGTGAGTCAGTGAAGGAGAGCTGCCTCCCACAGCATGCCGTGTGCTCTTTTACTAACACATGGTTCTGTTGCGTAGACCCAGACTTATGTGGCTGCTTTCCAGTTACCATTAATAAAGTCAAAACACAGACTGTGTGTGTGCGTGATGTGTATATGAGAAAAAGTAAGCTTGGTTTATTTTGCTTGTGATCCGAAACTATTTTAAAGGAACTGAACCCTTTATACATATCCTTGCAGTTTCAGATTCATTGCATTGGCTCCTATTGATATGTTCTTCTTTAAATCTCCTTCGTTTGTGTTGTGTTTAATCCTGGGTTTTTGGTTCATGAAGCTCTGCTGTTCAGCTGAGTCACACCACACATGCCAGTACGTTTCTTATTAAGAATGGTGAACTGTTGCTGTTATTTAGTGCGATGCTGGTATATCGAGACAGATGTGAATGCAGCTGTTGGAGTTTAAAATGGGAAAGGTGTTTCTGTTGAGCGAGTTTGAAGGCCTCTGTGGTTTTCCTCGTTCTCATTTTAAAATTCTCAAGAAGCTTTGTTCCATCTGTCTGACTTCTGCCTAAGATTTTATCAGTTTGGTTTAATGGCTGTTTACAGGAAATATAAGATGAAATAAATTCAGCCGTCATACGCTGAAGATGCATGCAGAATAATATCACAAATCATTTTTTTCGGTAACAATCTTGTCAACTGTTCCTCCCAAATGTCTTTTGGCTTTATTTTATTTAGTAGTTGATGCTCACATCTAACCGTGAACTACCTTAGGTTTCCTAAACCAAGAAACAGCAAATTATTTGAAATTAGGATTTCTTCTGGATAAAAAAGGAAACATTTTCTCTTTTTCAGTCCCCTCCCATAATGCATCTGCCCTCTCCCATCTCGTGTTGTCTAAGTGGTGCTAACATGACCTTAACCTCCTCCTCGGGTTATTAGAGAGAGACTGTCTACCAGACAGGTGTCCCATTTTTCTCACAGATGTTCCAATGTGACTGTGTGTTTATGTGAGCCTTGCATTACTCATGGTGTGGGAATCGTTTCGTCTGTGTGCCTCACACAAATATTAACATTCAAGCTTTGTCAATTTTTATTTGCAATTCTACATGAATTTAGAGAAAATGATCTGCTACAAATAGCATTGTTTACCCAATAGTATGCATTTAGGAAAATGTACCTTTATACTAAATGTAGATACATAATGGATTGGTATAAAATAAAGTTTATCAACACATTGGTATAGCAGTGATGGACAAGTCGAATGTCATATGCATTTGGGGATGAAACAGACAATCTGCAACCTTAAACATGACCTGTATTTTTTGGAGAATTTCACCTGCAGTCCATAACAATCAGGCCATAGCTGTCAGAGGCTGGTGAAGAATGTCTACCTCAGTTTGCTCTGCAGGCAGACTGCATGCTTTTGGATTTGCAGAGGTGACAATGTCTTATCTAGCTTTACCTTACGATCTACATTCATTACATCCACATTAAATGGAAACTCGTGAGAGTGGTTTAACTGGAGAGAGAATGGAAAAACAAGTAGTTAATAGCTGTGTTAGAAAAAAAAGTGTTTGAGAATAGAAAACAGGAGAGATGGGAGGGTGTGGTGGAATGTGGGGTGTTGTGAAATCATAGTGTCATCTCATAGGCATGTCTCTGCCTCTCTTTTGGTCCCTCTCCTAAATTTCCCACTAAACCTCCTACTCTGGTTACTTATCCCCCTCATATTTTCTTCTCATGCAAGCTTCTTGGGTTATTCTTCTAATGCTGTCTTTCCTCAATATTAACAATAAGTTCACCATAAGTTCACCCTTCAGAGAGCCAAAACTAGTTCTGAATGTGACATGTCGATGAAGTTGCAATATTGTTATTTATTCCTTCTTTGTTGCTCATAGTTTTCCATATGTCTGGCTTTATTAATTTTGTTCTCTGTCATGTACGGCAGCTTTTTTTACCGTCCCGCCCAATTAGTGGTGTAACCATTGATGCCTCTATATTGATTCACAGCTGTCACCTCAAAGTCATTGATGCTGAAGGTGCTGAGTGATGGACAAGTCGACTATAGACTATGCTAAGTAGCTCGAAGAAAGTTTTTAAAATGATACAAAGAGTTTAAACAAATCTACTGGAAATTGTATATTACAGAGTATGTTTCAGCATTATACTATCTTATTAATTCCTCATTATGCTGTAGGGCTGGGTGATGTGAAGATGTTTCTGCTGGTCGCTGCTGATAGACCAAGAGAAAGTCGAGCTGCGGCGACAAATCAAAACCTAACGCTCGCGGGGGGTGTACCGGTGTTCGAATTGTCATAACCTGTCAGATTTTTCTACAGCAGGGCAAAACTTAATATAATATAAACCACATCAACAAAATAAGCAGGTAGGATGATTTCACAATGCAAAATACCCTGTCAGATAGTCCTACCACCTTAAAATAAACTCATAAAATAAATGAAAAGTTTAAATACCCTGTCAGATTATCCTACCAGCATAAAAGAAACATGCAGGATTCATTTACGACGCAAAACCAATCAAATTGTAGCCTACTATAGGTATTAAATAATATGTAGAATGATTTAACAACGAAAATACATCATATTCTTGTAGAAGTATAAAATAAACAGATAGAATGATTTTATAGCGCAAAAATTACGTAAAATTGATGTGCTCATGTCTGGATAATCTGATGGGTAGGACACCTGCAACATTTTTCTACCACATTAAAGCTTTATGGTTTATTTACGCGCTTTACCTGATGAAAGAAGTCCCTGAAGCAATGGTTTGTGCGTGTGGCGCGCCTGAGTGTGTGTGAACGTGTGCCTGCGTGTGTGCGTGTTTGTTTGAAACCTGTCGGGTACGGAACGAATTCCCTCCCGGTCCATATCCTCAGATTGATCGTCACAGCAACGTTGCATGAAGTCAAACGATATTATCGGTTATTTTTAAGTCGATTCTCGATAAAAACTATTTAAACACATCGCCCAGCCCTACTGTGCTGTATCTGATGGTAACATAAATAAGTATACAAAGACATAAATATTAATAGAAGAAAACAATCAGTATATACATAAGAAAGAAGTAATGACTCTCCCTAATGGGCATTTCCGTTTCGATGTAATAGTTTATAGTTTGCATTCATATTTGCTTGTTACTGTAACATCAGGAAACCAGGGAGAGAAGAGGATCCACTTGCAGTCAGTAGGTATTTATTTAAAACAAAAACAAAATTAAGGTAATCCATCACAAATTAACCAACACAGGAAAGTGGCAACCATCATGAAACCACTAAGGATTGACCCTACACAAAGGGAAAACTGAAATTTAAATACATTTGGGAAAATGATCCTACAAGAAACACTTGGGGAGATAATTCATAGAGGGCCAATGAACAAAGTACTACAAGGAACTACAACACGGGACAGGAAATAATTCAAAATTCCACAAACCACATGGGAACACTGACTGAATCAAAAAAGTTATACATGTGTAACTTCCTTGTGGCTTTAACTAAAAACTACATATTTAACTATAACTAATAGTTATATTATTACATATTTAGACATATTCACATTCATTTGCAGAAGAAATTCTGTTTGAAAACCCACAAATGTGGCATTATAAGTTGCTTTTGATATGACAGATGTGTTTGATCTGATACCTTTTTTTTGCATTTCATTAGCCCATTTATGAGGTCACCTATTGATTACATCATGTTAATCAGGACAGATCAAAACAGACTTTAATTTTGGGAGAAAGTGACCACTGAGTGACACAATGTCAGTATCTTTTTGCAAGAGATTGATTTCTTTTCCCTATGACAAAATGTGAAGAAGCTGTAACAATGTAATGCAGTATCCTGCTGCTGCTCAATGCCTTCCTTTTTACTCTCAACAGAAGTGAGAAAGTTTAACCTTATTATCTTCGGTCTAACCTTTGTTCAGATCTTTCACACTGAGGAAATCACCTGATTCCTTTGACTTTCACAGGATCGACAATCATCAGAAGTATTATTTCACAACATACACCAGCTGTCAGGTTATTTTAAACACAAATGTTGGTGGTATTGATGTGACAGAGTGTAAAGTACATTATTTTAAATGAAAGGAGCAATTTAAATTGCACATAAATTGAAAAGTAGATTGCAAAATCTCTGATTATAAACAGCTTTTATGTCCTTTTCTGCTTTACTCTCATTTACTTTATGCGCGACACTCCAAAAGACAATAGAACATCATTAAAATTTTACATTTTGTCCGCACTGGATGTGGCGCAGTACGATGCGACAATCCCATTAGAACAACAAGAATTAACTAGAAAGGTAAAAGCTTCATGTTTGCATGTTTTGTCTTGTGCGTGATTAATTATGCATGATAGATAGATGCCAATATTTGGTCAATGTGACCCTTTGGTTAATGAGATGAGAACATTTGGAAATGATCAAGGCCCAGAGCAGAATTTAAGTGGGTCAGATGCATTCAGGGTGAGGTTGCTGAGGGAGGAAAAGGCATTTTCTCCTAAGGAGCGTGGGATTCGAGATCCTGGCCAGAAACATCAGGAGAGCTGATATTCTCCTCTGGGTTGGTCATTTCCTCAACAATACTGCTCTCTTATTTGCTGGGTCAGTGGCAGGATCAGAACAGGAGGGGAAATACTGTATATCATTCAAAATGATCACAGCATGTCAAATCAGAATATTTAATATTCCCCCTTTTCTAAATGCCAGTTCCAAGAAATATATGAATGTCCTGGTGCGGCTTAGTGATGGTCACATGATGAAGTAGTATTCGCACTGTTACTTTTCTCGCTTTTATTCCTCGTCTTGTAGCTTGTTCACTGGCAATCTGCGATAGCAACTGAGCTCATTATGAGTCTGCTAAATGGCCCTTGCTTTTGAGCAACACTCTCGTTCTCTTGCGCTTAATGGAGTGCCTCAGAGATGACGCATTTTTGTTGGCCAACGCGGAAGTAAGTCCTGCGCTGGTACCCTCGACCAAAAGCCTATGCATTTTTCCCTTCGACTTTTTGAAGATCGCGAAAAATAAGATGTGTATGATGTTTATAAATTTTGTCCATCAAGATAATATTTACAGACTAACACAATTTTTTATATTTTTGAAGCCTAAATACAGTCGGCAGAAATCAAAAGCTAACAAGAAGCTATAAACAGACTACACTGTGGTCATTCAATATCAACTTCACCACCACTAAGCCTCCGACAACTTTCTCAAATTTGATTAAAAACGTGTTTCCTGGTAAGTAATTACTCTGTTAATGAATCCCGAACAACGATTTTAGAGATATGTGCCCATGTTGAAAGTGAGATCAAAAAATCACAAATGGGTTATAACTGGTGTGTTTTATGTCATAGATTAAAACATGAAATATTTAGAGGTTTTGTTAACCACAGAGCTTATTTCATGCGATTTACCAAAAACCCATTGAGTTTTGGGCAATAGACCTTGAAGTGCTAAAATGCTAACTCGCTTCCGGGGATTGCATACAAAAACACGTCATCTCTCAGGCACTCAATTTCCCCAGAATACAAAAATTGGATGCTACCAGTATTATCAATATACATGTTTTAAAATTATTAAGCTGTTTCTAGTGCATTGTATTTCTCCCACCTCTACACATATTCTTATTCTCTGCTTTTTTATTATTTTTCTCAGTCTGAAATCTGCCCTCTCCGGAACTCCATCCAGGGGGACATTAGACCTCTCCAGCATCCCTCTTACTGTGAAAGACATGGAGCGTCTTTATGCCTACCTGCATCAACACTCGTCTCGTATCACAAGCCTTGAGCTGGGCTTCACGGAGCTCACGGATGAGGCCTTTCTCCTGCTCCTCCCCACTGTGGCGTCTCTTCCTCGTCTAGAGACTCTCACCCTCAATGGCAACAGGCTGACGCGTGCAGTGCTTAAAGAACTCACTGACAGTCTAAAGGACCCTAACAGCTTCCCCAGCATCACCTGGATCGACCTGGGGAACAACGTGGATATCTTCTCTCTCCCACAGCCGTTTTTGGTTAGCCTGCGCAAGAGATGTCCCAAGCAGGGCAATCTCCCCACCATCCAGGAGTTTGGCGAGAGCCAGGCCAGCGAGCCTGAGTGCAGAGTAGACGAGGACGACGCGGATGATACCAATAGGACAGAGAGCCTTGGAGAGCTCAGGTCTGAGGTAGAGGAAGAGAATGATGGTGAGATGGAGATCGATAACATGATGGAGGAGTTGCTAGGCTTTGAGAGGGAGGTACAGGGAAAGGAGGACGAGGATGACAGTATGTGGACCTTGGAAGAGCAGCGGCTGGTGAAAGATCCAACTGTTGAGCGGAGAAAGGAGATGGCGGCATGTAAGGCAGAAATCGAAGAGGACTTGGGAAGTCAGTCTTCCCATCTGTCTTGCTCCAGCCAATCACAGCACTCATCTGGAGCCATTGAGCCTTTGAGAGAAGACTCTGTCCCGGACCAGTTAGCTTGTCAATTAGTTAACCCTACCTGATCAAAGTTGAATAAAGCTTATAACCTTTATCCCTTTAAGAAAAAATGGAGAATCTTTCTCTAGAAGCTAAGAAAATCCGATCAGTGTTTTGATTGTTCTCAGGTGGGTGCCCAGACGGTGAGAGGGTTGTCCATGTGCACATGGAACTTAACAGGTTTTGTGGGGTGTACAATCACAGCTGTGATGTAAGGATCATAGAATATGATGTCAAGGTGAGGTTACTATTTGTGTTGCATTAATGTTGCAAGAGTAGAAAATTAATATACATAGTATATATATTAATATACCTTATAAAACTATATAATTTCATACCCATGTGTGCCTGTTTAACACTCGTATATAGGGGTTGGAGAATATGTGCTCCGGGTGTAAAGAGATAAATATAAATAATGTTTTAAAGAATCAACTGTTTTGGACGCCTCCAGATCTTGCATGAATCTGTATGTTCATCTATGCATTTGACCGTTGCAAGCATCACATTCTCTCCAGCAGTGGAAAATTTAATTTTCATTCAGTATCGTCCAGTGAATATGCATGTCCCAGGTGTCAGGTGGATGGGACGTAGCTGGGCCCATATTAAGTGCCCATAATTTATTTTACGAAGTTGCTTTGATATTGTTATTTTGAACTGCTAACACAAGCAGAAGTCCAAGTGTCCCTAGTTTAAACATAGTAAACCAAAACCTCTTCTCACAGTTTGTACCCAAAGCTGTTCATTTGTGTGATAAAGCGCAGTGCTTTAAAAGACCCTGAAGCCAAAGAGAAAGGACTCCTACACAGAACAAAGTGTTCTTTGGCTACACAAACATAAAATTATTGTGCTGTTGTTGCTGCTTTTGAAGCCAATGTGACGTTTTCCAGCTCTGTACTTTAGCATAGTTCCTTAAACCACAGAAATCATATTAAAGGGATGCTCCACCCAAATTGAAACTTCTGTCATGAATTATTCAGTCTCAAGTTGTTCCAAACCTGTATACATTTCTTTGTTCTGCTGAACACAAAGACAGGTATTTGAAAGAATGTTAGCAACTGACAGTTCTGGGATACCATTGTCGACCATAGTAGAGAAAATTATAGTCAAAGGTGCCCCAGAACAGTTTGCTTTCATAAGTTCAAAAAACATATATTCAATAATTGTTCCTACTATGGTGGTAAATGGTGCTATCAGTTGCTAACATTCGTCCAAATATCTTCCTTTGTATTAATTCGAACAAAGACATTTATAGAGGTTTGGAACGTTTGGGTGAGTAATTCATGACAGAATTTTATTTTTTGGGTGGAGTATCCCTTTAAGGTTTTATATCTGTTTATTAAGGTATTTAATTGTATAAACATCTATTTAGTGCCTAATTATCTGAAATGTGACTACAATTTTACTCAAATGTACAAATAGTTAAATACCAGTATTTCATATTAATAAAGTTGTTTTTTAAATGACAGTGTATATTGAAAAAAATGTATATGCCAAAATTGATATTTTAAAACAATAAAAACACTGATTGAGAAATAGAAATGTATTATATTATGCTAAACCTTGTATTTTATCTCGTTTTTCTGAATGTAAATTCAGTTCCTTCCCTAAAGTTAAAATGCCTTGGCATTTTAGTTTTTATAGCAAGTTGTATGTTTAGGTAGCCTCAAAGTTCTGTTTCGAAGCCATATTTTGACAAATTCTGCCATTACAAAAAGGGAATTAAGAAGCTGTGATCAGAAAAGTCTTTTGCTTTCTTCCCAGAATTTCTGTTCACTTGTGTTCACACAATTGTTAAAGCGCTGTTTTCTAAATGATGTTAAGATTATTGAAAAAATCGATCGATTGACTTTACAAGATGTTCCTAAAAAATCATCTTTATTGTTCTACTCAAGAAAAAAATGTCATACCTGTATGGCCTGAGGGTCAGTAAATGAAATGCAAATTTGAATTCTTGGGTGAACTATCGCTTTTATAAAACAAGGGGAATGTTTGTACAACAAATCACAAACAAGACCAGCAATATGTTAATATCACTTGTAAACATAATAAAAACATGTGATTGTTGGCATCACAACAATAAATCTTTTTTAAAAAATCACTTCTATGTTATACAGGACATAAATTGATAGGTTCTAGGACGTTTGGTGAGTACAATAAACGTTTAAAATATAAACCTTGATTTGAACAGGATATTAATGCAGATTTTTTAACTATAAGTAATCGTTGTCGACATCTAGTGGTTGAAAATTCCTCTACCCTTTCACTGGTTTATGTAAGCAACGAAGTTTACGTAAGAGTTACATACTATTCAGTGCTATGCTGATGACACTCAACTCTATATTTCGAGGGTTCACAAAACACAGCAGTTCACCAGAATCATGGAATGAACAGTCAATAAGCAGCAACTTCTTCTGTTGAACTCGAACAAAACTATTGATTGGTTATTCCATTAAACCCTCGTCATCATTTAGGAATCTGGACATTTTGTTCTATAATAATTTTAAAGCCACTTTGCCAACACCTGTAACTGGATTTTTTCATTTTAAGAATATATCTAAACAACGTCACATGTGACCCTGGATCACAAAACTAGTGTTAAATCGCACGGGAATATTTGTGGCAAAAGCCAAGAAAACATTGTATGTGTCAAAATTATTGATTTTTCTTTGAGGGCAAAAGTCAATAGGATATTAAGTCAAGTTCCTTTAAGATATTATGTAAATTTCACCCTATAAATATATAAAAACTTTATTTCTGTGAATAATTTTCTATGTCCATATGCAGAAAAGTTAGTTCATTAATTAATTGATGACGTCAAGACGCGATTATTGCAACACTTCTCCTAGTGTTGTGCTGGGGGTAGACACACTTTAATTTCTTTGGTTTGGTGTACATTTTAAAACTAGTGGTTGTGCTCCTCAACAGAGGTTGACGTGAGCCAAGGAAATCTCTAATGAAGTCCAGGCCATCATTGTTGACCAAAGCTGAGACTGTCAGGTTAGTTCAGCCTAAGGGCTTGTCCACACCGGAACGATAATCGCGTGCGTTTATCCTTGACGTCCAACTCCTCGTGACTAAACAAAGGGCGTCAATGTGATCCGACCTGCAAAACGGCTGGTGAAAATGTGTCTTTTTTTAACGCCTCGGGCCCGTTTTTTTTGTTTGACCCGCCGGGTTATATACTGGCCGACCAATGAGATTGGTACTTTGGTTCATGTGCCTGCAGCTTCTGTACCCTGAAGGTACAGTAAAACACGATTTGGTGGTGCGAAAGCACAAAACGGTCTTGCCGAGCACACATTGACGAAGAGGAAGCAAGATGAATTCTTATTTCGTGTGACAAGCGAGTGTCAGAAGCATCAAGTTGCGCAGCGCTACCTTGTGTACCGGGACGTTTCTGTTTTTTATCAAGCGGCATCTATGTCAGGGAGTGAATTGTACGTTAACTACGCTCATCGCAAGTGAAAATCGTGTGGGTATGAACGCTAAAAACATCTAAAAAAAGGCTGGCGATGAGCTTGTGCAATTATCCTTAACCTTATCCTAAACGAGTAGCCCTTCACTTACATATGTCAAACATAAGAAACCTTTTAGCCAGGAAAGTCGTTAAGTCTGCTACAGTACATTATAGTACCCTTACTGGCATTACTTTATAGAGGAACAACATGTAATTCTTACAGTTTAATGTCATTAGTAAAACATTCACAGCATACTGTTATACAACCTGGTGGTGGTCACCCACATGTCTTGATCGACTATCAGGAGTTGTATGTGGTAGGAGTGGTCAATGGAAGGAATGTCATACAGCACTAGACTAGTAGCACTAGAAGGCTATTGATGAGAGCAATGACACCTTTGTCAATGTGTCATCAATTAGCCTTGCAACTATTGCCCGCCTTTTAAAGAAGAACCAGGTTTCTATGAAACAAATGTACCTGCCCTTTTAGAGAAACAATGACTCTGTAAAACAACTGCGTTTTGAATACGTTCAGGTACAATACCAATGTAAATTGGTGTACTGTATGACATGCGATTTATAGTACTTAGAGTTCTGAATAACAATGTTATCTATTATTTGTAAAAGCTAACAAAATTATTGTTATTTTAGAGGTGGATGGAGCTGGATGCTGCTGTGAATCATCACAGATATATTGTTGATGATGAGGGCGGTTTCATTCCGGCAAAAACCAGACGTTGTGGACATCACCTTATTGGCCAAAGAGCAACTATCCAAGTGCCTGGACAACTTGGGGGGAACATCTCAATGTGTGCAGCTATATTTGAAGATGGATTGGTAGGCCGTTGACCATATCTAGGATCATACAACACTAAATTATTTTTTCATTAACTATGTTCGGGAGAACCATGAGCAGATAATCAACCCGGCTGGTCCGCTATCAACAATCACAGCATCTACCCTATCAGCACAAGATAAGTTTTCTACAAATTTACATTTACACATTTGGCAGACGCTTTTATCCAAAGCGACTTACATTGTTTTAAACTATACATTTATGCGTAGATATGTGCAATCCCCTGGGCACGAACCCACAACCTTGCGTTGTTAACGCAATGCTCTTACCACTGAGCTACAGGAAAGCTAGATAAGAGGTCTTATCTGCATTCTCTCTACATCCTCCAAGCATCCCTCCATCACCCAGGCGCTTCAACACAAGCCCGTTTTGGTCCCACAGGACAACAGGGGGTGCGCTCTGGGTTCAGGCTTAAACCGGGTTTTTCACTCTTAATTCGATTTTTTGTTTGTTTATTTTTTTACTATTAATGCGAATGCAGTATCTTGACTTTAAAACAGATTTTCATTATACATGATCATTTCTATATTTCACTACATTTAATTAATAGTACAATCAAGTTTCACATATATACTATATTTGAATTGACATTTCACACAATTCAGTGCTATTGAGACAGATGTCCAATTTGTTACTGTACTATGAAGCCACTCGACTACAGTGAAGCTGTGAGCGCAGACACAGCACAAGCTGCACTGCATAAATACCAACTGTTTTCTTGGGATGGTGATTATGGATCCAGTCAGTAAGCTATGCTTTATATCAAATATCAATGTGCTTTCTCAGAAATTAAAGGGACAGTTCACCCAACCCACAAGTTGTTTAAAATCTGTATACATATGTTTGTTCTGATAAACACAGAGAAAGATATTCCTTGTAACCAACAGTTTTTTTACACGAAAAATTGCTTAATACATTTCTTTGTTCTGTTGAAAACAAAAGAAGATATTTTGAAGAATGAAGAAAACAATCAGATCTTGGACCATGGAAAAAAAATATTATATATATTTTTTCAGTTGAACACAAAGATATTTTAAAGAATGTAGGAAAGCAAACAGTTCCGAGGCACTCTTAGCATTATAATGATTCCTGCTATGCTATTCAATGGTGGCCAAGAATTGTTTGGTTACAAACATACTTTCAAATATCTTTCTGTGTTTATGAGAACAAATACATTTAAACAGATTTGGAACAACTCGAGAATACGTAAATTATGGCGGAACTTTTATTTTTGCTAAACAGTAATGTTGGGTAAGTAGCAATAGGATCAGCTTAGTGTAGATGCTGGCTATAAGCCATAATTATTATTGCTTCTACATTTCAATTAAAGTGTGCTCAGGACTATTGATGAACAAATATTATGGGCTTGAATATCAATTTATTAGAAATGTCAATCCATGTGGTATTTTCTGGAATACTAGTTTTTTTTTAAAGGGATCAAAGAGCGAGTTGATGGGAATTTCAAATCCTCCGCAGCCATTATAGTATGATAAAGCAACAGGGGGATTAGAAACACATGTTCTCTAAGTACGGCTTCCAAGGAAGTGTGACATTTTTACAGGATTTGCAGGGCACCCTGCAATGGGGTACATAATGAGGTAGAAGAATAGTCAAAGGAAGAGCATCTCTTTTCCAGTGGTTACCAAATGCACCCTGTTGCCCGGAAACAATAAAAATTTATGGGATTTTGATCAAATCAAGATTCTGCTCAATTGAGGGAGGATGATCAAATAAATGGTTTCAACTCTAAAACCCATCAAGTTGCGGTAACTCAAACTGTTTGAGGAAAATGACTGCCTTAAACCATTTAACTTTAAAAACTAATAAATACGAGTATTGTAAACTAATATACATTGAGTTCCCTAAATGGATGCACTTTTTGGAGCTTTATCCCCCATTCACTCCCATTATAAAGCTTAGATGAACCAGGATAAATGGCAATATAACTCTGCAATGACTGTATTCGTCTGTAAGAAGAAAGTCATATACACCTTTGATAATTTGAGGATGATTAAATAAGGAGTCATTTAGCTTTTTCCCTCTTTGAGACAAACTTGAGTGCTCAACTATTCCGAATACCCAAGCAACACATTAATGCTGATGTCAGTAAAAAGGTTTAAATGAAAGGGATAATAAGGGCAGCTGGTTTGTTATTTCAGAAATAAGCCCCGACAGTGTGATCAGGACGCGAAGTTGGGGCTTAAAGGGACACACTAAAGGGACTTATTCTGTGATAACAGCCGGCTGAATGTATATTATCCCGCTTATTACACAACTACTTGACACATGGGAAAAAAATGGACAAGAAATTTTTACCAAATGCAGACCTCCACGAGGAAAAGCCTTTTACTTTCGGTTTTAAGGCAAGTAATTAAGTTAAAATGTAACGAACAGGCAATTTGGTTTATTTATTTGTAAATATAATTTTATAAATGTTATTGAAAGACATATTTTTATATTAATTTGTCAAAAACTGTCAAAATGGTGTGCTGCATCTGTGCAAGTGATTTGGTGCTTCACTGTGATGGAACAACCAGGCGTCGCTCATTTTCAGACTAAAATGATGGGAGGGGATGTAGACCTAGAGCAGTGAGTTAAGGTAAATGGGCAAATTTGCCTTTATCGTTCTGAAGGCTACTGTCAGAGATTTAAACTTGATGCGGGTGGAAGTCAAATCACGAGGGGTGATATATGGGTTCTGATAGTGTGATTAAAAACTAGACGTGCCGCGACATTCTGGCTCATTTGCAAGGGCTTGACTGCATTGGTTGGAAGGCCATTGTCGTATCAAAATCTGACTCCCCGTGAGATTATGACTCACCTGTTTCCCTCTGCAAAGGTTAGAGTTAGGTGTGGAGCGGGCTTTGGAGATAGGGACCAATCACAAAGCAGCATCCTAGGTTAATGAACCAATTAAGAAGTCGGTGGTCAAAATAGTTGTATTCATATCAGGAAGGTTGCAGTTTAAAAATAACAATGTGACCTGTAATGTCACAGATGATCAGTTTAATAGATTAAATAAAATAGATTAGAAAATTTCAATAGGTATATGCTTCATGTCATCATTTTTGTTGCATTGTGCATGATAGATACTGTAGTTGCAGATATTTGGTGGGAAAGGCATTTCTCTTGAAGGACATGGGATTCGGGATCATGTCCAGTAACATATGGAGAGCTGATGTTCAGCCACTTCCTCAATAATCCTGCTGGTTTATTTGCAAGGTCATTGACAGAATCAGAACAGGAAGGGATATATATCTTCCAGAATGATCACCGCATCTCAAATCAGGATATTTATTATTCCTCTATCTTCCTTATATATGCATGTCCTGGTGTGGATTAGTGATGGTCACATTATGAATTAGTATTCGCACTGTTACTTTTCTCGCTGTAATTCCTCCTCTTGTAGCTTGTTCACTGGCAAGCTGCGATGGCAACTGAGCTCATTATGAGTCTGCTACATGTGCAGCAGTTCCTGCAACACTCTCGTTCTCTTGAGCTTAATTTCCACAGAATCAAAACACCAGCTCTTCTCTTCTCTTGATTTCCTCGTACAGTATCACTCCATTTAACTCTTCTAGGTTCTTAAGACACATTTTACACAGTTTTAATTGAAAGTTAATAATGGTTCCAGTCTCATGTATCCGAATGGATGATATGCAACTTATTTTAAAACATTGATCACTTGCTTCAGTTTTACCCTTTTTATCCTTATTGGTTTGGACAATTAAACTGTGATCACTAGAAAGTTTCAGGTTGTTCCTGCCCAACGTGTCTTTTTAGGGCACTATAATGACTTCTAAAATTACTGTAATTTTCCTCATTTAAAAATTCAAGTTCTTAAATTTTCAGAAATCTATTTCTAAAATTCTGGCTAAATATATTTCTGGTAAAAACAGCTTTTATAGATTAGTTTGAAAAGACTCGCAGGAGTGTAATTGGTTGGTACAGCAAATGTCTACACTTAAAGTGTCATACAGAATGGCATCCTCGGCTTACCCGAGCACACGGTTGAGGCCTTGCTTCTGCTCCTCCCCACACTTGCGTCTCTTCCTCGTCTAGAAACTTTGACCCCAAATGGCAACACTTGGACACTCTGCAGGACCTGCGTATAGCTTCCCCAGAATTGTCTGGATGGACCTGGGGACATCTTTCTGCCAAAGAATATGCATGTCCCAGGTGTCAGGTGGATGGGATGTAGCTAGTGCCACTATGTTAAGTGCCCCTAATTTATTCAGAAGAAACACCAAAATATCTTGTGACAGTTTGTACCGTAATGCTTTATGTGATAAACCTCAGTGCTTTAAAAGATCCTGAAGCCAAAGAGAAAGGACTCCCTCAAAAGAACAAAGTGGTGTTGGTTCTTTCTCTCTCTTTCTCACAACAAGTATTGGTCTGGCTTTTGCTGAAACTAGTGACTTCTATTAGAACCTGTTGTATTATTGCTACTCTATGACATATCGCATATTACTCCCTGAACTCTCTGTAAGTCGCTTTGGATAAAAGCGTCTGCTAAATGACTAAATGTTAATGTTGTTTGGGTGCACACATATAAATTCATATGTTGTTTTTGCTGCTTTTGAAACCTATATGACGTTTTCCAGCTCTGTTCTTTAGCATAGTTCCTTAAACCACAGAAATCATTAAGCTTTTATTTCTTTTAATATTGATATTGAGGTAAAGAATTTCATTGTATAAATATGTATTTAGTGCCTTATTATCAACTGAAATGTGATTACAATTTTATACAATTGTACAAACAGTTCTAATATGCCAGTATATCATATTAATAAAGGTTTTTTTAATAACAGTGTATATTCATTAAATAGTATTTAAATAGAATGTTAGTTCAACAAATAGGAACAGCAATATGTGAATATCATTTGTAAACAAAACATGACTGTTGGCATCATGTATATATAGCCTAATGTCTATGGTTGGCATCACACAACCAATAAACATTTAACAAACACAGCACAGCACAGCACAAATGTTGGCTTCTTGGAAGTGTGGAGAGTACAATTAACGTAAAATAGATGTGTTGTGCATCAAAATATTAAGCTTGATTGGAACAGTATTTTATTATAGGCTGTTAAATTCGAAGTAATCGTTGTCGACATCTAGCGGTTGATAAATCATTCAACACAAGCTGTGTCCCAAATGACGTACTACACTATGCACTCAACCATCTAGTATATGAATTTCAGAAGAATAGGTTCGTCCCAAATGGAATACTAAACGGTTTTATACTAACCGAAAATATATCGGTTTCCCAGACGAGCGCCAATGACGTCAATCGCACGTTACAGTGCGTGTGAATAGAAAATATACTTGTGCATTGTTCATTTAATGTAGTTTTTATCTTTTTTTCCCAGCATTACTTCAGTCATCGTTAGATTGAAGCGTATCACGTGTGTCCAATTTCTTAAAAATGCCAAAGGGCAGTGCGCTTAGCACTGAAGGTAGTCAAGTGCAAATACCGCAACTATTTGGGCGCAGCCGGTGAGTGCGTGAACTTTTTACAGTTCCACACTTCATATTTTAGGTCGAAAAAGTGCATCGTCCAAAGTGCACTTATTTTTTGATGATTTTCAATGTGAATACACCACACCATTTATACTACAAAAGGGCGTAGAATCGTGCATAAGTGCGCGATTTGGGACACAGCTACGTGCCTACGTCAAAATTTACACAAACTACGTTGGAATATGGGAATGAATATGTTAACGGTTGAAAATGTCTTTTCAATAGATTCTATCTATTACTTTAGAGACATATCAACACTATGGTGTTTTAGTAAAAGTTCAATTACTGAAACGAAATAGTTTTCTGTAGTTATAGTAATGAAAAAACCAACAGAAATCCATAACAAATACCATTAAACCCATTACACAATTCCTTATTGTGCTTTGGCCTTTATTCCAGTTAAATTTAAACATGATCCATTGGTTTCCAAACCACCAGACAACATCCACCAAGTATCACAATCCAATACATTACCAGTAGAGACCAGGCAGACAATAGTTCCATAAAAAATCAATTCTCCTTACAACCATTAAGCATTTCTGTGATGGTTTCTATTGTTTTAAATGGGCATATATGTTGTGTTAGTAAATAAACACACATTTAAACATAAAAAATTTGAATTGAAATATAAACGTAAAAATATATCACTTCATAAACCACAAAAACCGCAATGGCCTCATATAAGCCCTGACCGTATCAAAATGGCTACATATAGGCACCACCCGACTTGCCCGTGCTATTGCATCACATCCGGGAAATAAGGTCAAAAATTGTTTCCCTTGTCCGCCATTTGAAATATTTGAACTTCCTTGTCACAACTTCCAATGTACGTTATCGTTTACACTGAACAAATATCGGAGGATCTGGGCGAAGAATCGTGGTTTGAGCGACTCATGTACGCTGGGATCCGAGCGTTAGCTCTTTTCTGGTCCGATCGGAACATTAAAGGTTGAAACTGTGCGAATGGTGCGCGTATTCGAAACGTGTTCGACAACGGAACGCGGTAAAGTTTTTGCATGAGTTGAACGCTGCTTGTGGATAAGGAGAGGCGAAGGGAAGGCCCGTGAAGCCTCGGATTTTTCTTGTGCTAGTCATGGCCGGAAATTTTGATTCGGAGGACCGAGGTAGCTGGTATTGGGGGCGATTAAGCCGGCAGGACGCGGTTTCGCTGCTCCAAGGGCAGAGGCATGGGGTGTTCCTGGTGCGGGACTCGATCACTATTCCCGGGGACTACGTGCTTTCTGTTTCCGAGAACTCCAAAGTCTCTCATTACATAATAAACAGCATCAGCAGCAATCGCCAGTCGGGACCGGGTAAGTGGTCATTCAAAAGTGGTGGGCTTCGTTTTTACCAACAAGTGAACGAATAAATATCGCTTCAACAAAACGTTGAGCCGCTAATGAGAAACTTAGTTAGTTTTACACTTCCAGACCTAAAGGTAACAGTGCTATCTTTCTTATGGCAGTTTAGGATCATTTCTTGTGTCATTCTAGAGTTGAGTGGTAATTCATGTTTAATGTTTTAATTTAAGATGCCTGCTAAAGAACTCGAATGACAATCAAAACTGTTTTCTCACAAACTGTAGTTTTAACTATCATTTAGTTAGTTACACTTATCTTTTTCTGAATGACTGTATTGTAATTACTTAAAAGAAATCAAGGATTCAAATTTACTTGGAAGATGTCAATGATGTCACATTTGTTTTCAATGCTGGCTTGATGACAGGCAATGCTAGATTTCAGGATTCATTACTTTGCTGTTTTCCTTGTAAAATAAGTTTTAAAAAAGTACAAAATATAGATAAAACATGTTCATATAGTCTTTGTTGCATTGAATAAACGCAAGCCCTTATTGACTACACATATTGATGTGCTGTTGTGCTGTCATTGCTTAGGAATCACTCCTCCACGGTTCCGCATTGGAGATCAGGAGTTTGATGCCTTACCTGCCCTGTTGGAATTCTATAAGATCCACTACTTGGATACCACCACTCTTATTGAGCCCATCAGCAAAGCCAAGCACTCTTCCTTCGTCAGTGCCAATGCAGGAACAGGAGGAGCTCCCCAGAGGCTGGAAGAAGAGTTTGTCCGTGCTCTGTTTGACTTCCCAGGCAACGACGATGAGGACCTTCCGTTTCGAAAGGGTGACGTTCTTCGTGTACTGGAGAAGCCAGAGGAGCAGTGGTGGAACGCTCAGAATTCGGAAGCCCGGATCGGGATGATCCCTGTGCCGTACGTGGAGAAGTATCGGCCAGCCTCGCCGACGTCAGGGGCCCCTGGAAGTGGGGGATCTGGTGGAGGACCAAGTGGTCATGGCAACTCGGATGGCCACAGTTCTCAGTTGCCCCCTCTGCTTGGTGAACCAGGCCAGTATGCCCAGCCCACATCTTTACCCAATCTACAGAATGGTCCAGTCTTCGCCAGAGCCATTCAGAAGAGAGTCCCCAATGCCTATGACAAGACTGCTCTTGCATTAGAGGTAACCGACTAAAATTTTTAGAGTTTGATCAGTTAGAAAGAGGTTTTAGGATTTTTGAATTCCTATGTTGGATCTTTATCTGCTTGGGCACACCTTTATTGTTGTAATCGTAAACAGAAGTGTTGTTATATGTTAAGTGATTTCATATTCACAATGTTGTGCTTTGCTTCAGGTTGGCGACATGGTGAAGGTAACCAAGATCAATGTAAATGGGCAGTGGGAGGGTGAGTGCAAGGGAAAGCAAGGCCATTTTCCCTTTACCCACGTCCGCTTGCTGGACCAGCACAATCCAGAGGATGAATTGAGCTGAAAGAACAGACTGTCTTCCCTAGCAGCCCTTAGATGTACACACACTCCAGCTCCTCACATCCTTTTCCTGTCCGCCCTGTCATTACCTTGTGCCATTGTGTCAGTCATGCCAACATACACAAATTCCCTCGGTAGATTTTATGCAATAATTTAAGATATTTACTGCGTAAACACTAAGTTCTACACGCAACACCATACACTACGGAGAGAAAAAAAGGCGATTTAAGTGTGTGGCTTCTTGGGAACATAAAAAAAATAGAGATGCCTGCTTGGACTTATGATATGAGCAGTTTGGTGTCTTAACGAGGGACGCGTTCCTTTGCTTATCCGAATGCGGTAGCACACACTACTTCTAGTGTTTAAGAACACAACCGCTTTAACAGGGATTAACAACCCCTCTTCCGCACTACAGATCATCTACCACATAAAAGTATAAATGGTAAATAGTCGAACATGCCAATGTTTACCGTTTCATGTTTGAATCGTTTGAAAGTGCAGTTTGAACACTCTTCTTGATTTTTAGTCACTACTGGCTCGCTATTGGTCGAATGGGCTGACTGGGGCGGTACACTCTTAAAGAGGCTCAAAAATTTAACAGTTGGAGCAGCACAAGCCCTCACTGCATTTAGTTTTATTTATGCACAACATTTCTAATGTATAAAGAATGGGCCAGTGACCACTTAGACGTACGGTCCCCATGTATCAATATTCACTAACGCTAAATAATTATCAGTTTTATGACATTACCTATTATCAGGAAACGCTAATTGCTCCTTTTACCATTATTGCTGTAAGTATTACACTAAATGCAGGTTTGTTGAATGTGTACCCAAATGCTAGTATCTGATGTTGAGTTAAACGAAAATGTCAACGATAATTTCTGTTTTAATAAAAAGCCAACATTCATTCGATTTTACAAGTGTGTTTCTGCCAAAACGTTGAAATTGTAATTCTCGTAGCAGCTCTCTGTTGTGCCCTGAACACTATTATAATATTAGTAAGATATTTCAAGAACAGCCCAGTTATGTTAATTACGCTGTATGGTTTTATGAAATGTCAAGTTATCGTGCAAAGCCTAACCTGATGCCTCAAAATTTTCCTCGGAACTGATTTTGCACAGACAGATAGCCTTCATTTACCGGTTTAATGTATCTGTAATCTTGCTATTGGTTTTTGTTTTTACACATAAATCTCCAAATTTTTGTGTTCTCTGTCAATGCAGACATACAGTGTGTTTTTTTCCTGTTAATGCCAGAGTACTTCTGTACAATAGCAGATGTTTTCCTAATTCGCTGCCTGCCTTAATTGCAAATTGTTGTCATTGACCAATTCAGCAATGTCTTTAGTCTAGTAAGTAAAAAATTTAAAAGAGGGACGGGGTACATTTTCTATAACCTTGCAGAAACGTTTATTTTTAACTGTTGTAACCTATTTCCGTTATTATTGCTCATGGTTAGGGAATAACTTGAATGTCTGGCAAATTTATAAATAATAACACTAACAGACAGGCAACCTGAACAACACTATAAATGTTAATGTTTTTACCCTTTATTTGTTGTTACTTTTAAAAGTTAACTAACTTTGTTCAGTAACAATGACAATCACCTGGAAACCCTTGTCGCTTATGTTGTCACATCTAAATGTTAGAAAGCTATGTTGTGTATGTGTAGGTTAGCTTATTGTTGTCATGATGTGACGGCAAGCCGGCCATGTTATGTAATAGTCACCTAAGTCATAATTATGAAGGACTTTGATGTTTATTATCTGCCTTATTAACTGTATCTGAAATGTTTCAAACGGAAATAACCTTTGTCTAATTTGATCTCTTAAATCAGCCGCAAAGCACATTGTTGTCCCTTCCTCGCCTGTTCTTTGTCCTGTAAGGATGATTTCACCTCAACATTGCTTTCATCTATGACTTGGTTGACTGAATAACCACAAGTTATGTCTGTACATTTTATTGTACCCAAAGTATTATGTTTGGAACCTAAATATCAACACAGCAATTTTGTGAAATTAATCTTGTGTTTATCCTTTATCTGTCAGAACAGTGTTTTAGCCACACACACAAAAATACATTTTTGTTACAGTTTTATTCCTGTACATGAAATAAAGTCGACCCCTATAGTAATGCTACTCAAATTGTTTTTATGCCTGTTTGTCATTTTTTAACTTCATGCCTTGACTTGTAAAACCCTTTCATACTGCCATGGACAAAGTTTTAAATTAGTGGTAAATCATAGTTGTTAGTCTTGGTTCTTCTGTTACATAACAATGTTTGTTGCTTTTTGTATTGTCTAGAGTTATTTATTCCGTGGAGCTCTTTAAAAAAACTGTGCAACTGTAACAAAAGCACTGTGTTAGTATTATACTACGGTATCGAGTAGTGATACCTTTAATTCATTGTACGTTAATACAATGAAACTGAAATACCCTTTCATAGCATTGCAACACACAGTGACTTGTTTCACAGATTTATTTCGGTGTAACTTTGTTTTATTAAAATAGGTTGCAAAAGTCTCACAAGCAATATTCCAGTAAAGGATAATGTACACATGCAAGTTACAATCAATAATTAAATTATATGAATGTTTACATTTAATTCGTCATTTTAAAACGTGTCTATTGTACTTCATCGTGCATATTTCACACAGCTTACAAAATGCAGTCCCACACGAAGACTAAAATTGCGCCACAATAAAGCGCAGAGAAGCACGATGGTATAAAATCTCGATTGAAATAACGCGGTTTGGAAAATCAAGCATTCGTGAGGGGAGAGAGGGAGTGTGGAAGGAGATGCTCTTTGTGAAAGTTCCCGGATGAAGGTGTAACGCCATCTTTACTCCACACCATTCAAGCCGCAGCTGTTGCTCGCGCAGGGGCCTGCCGGTTAACTCACACTCCTCCTTTGCTCCCAAATCTCTGGCAAAACACGGTCGCAGCGCACTTTTCCATCATGGGTGATCGGGACGACTTGGTGTACCAAGCCAAACTGGCCGAGCAGGCGGAGAGATATGACGGTGAGAGACACTGATATGTAACGGTAACGTTAATTTCGCAAAGCGAGTGTCCAGGCAGGCTAACTGACGGACAGGTTAGCTTGCTTATTTAGCAGCTGCTTTTGGGATTTAAACAGCGAGCGGTCTTTAAATGACAACCTGGTCCTCCTTTCCTTTTTAATAACGTTGCTATTATATTTACACCGACCGATTGTTTCATCGAGGCGGTATTGGGGTAACTGTAGAATGGGATATGAAGATGGAGACGTTTTTTTTGAGGAGACAAAATGGCGTCGTGTTAGTGGGTGAGGCAAGCTGTTGCTAGCCATGGCGGAGGGGGTGGTTGCGGTCTTCACGCCTCATGTAGGCAAAGAACACCTCGAATATTATTTAACATCGTAATCGACCCGATTAACCGTGGGAAATTGTTATTTCGAGAGTTGCGCTGATTTTTTTGGGTTCACCCACGCAACACGTTACGAAAGACTGCGGCTGTGTCTTAAAAACCTAGTGAGCTGCCTAAACGTTACTTGGCATTTTTTGGGTGTTATTGGCGCGATGAACAATGATACCCAAAAATGACATAGTCAGACCCTTAAAGGTTCTAACGTTAGCATCCATAGGGTAAAGGAACTAACGTTAATGCTTAGTAAGCGGGGAAACACTAGCGTTGCAGTGAGATTTCATTACCGAGTAATGTGTGTCTGCTTAGACGAGGCTCACTGGCATGATATTTCATGACGTTTTTAAACATTAAGTAAATAAATAAAGTGATCCGTTTGAAATCCTGTATGTTTTGTTATAGATTTAATATAAAACCCTGCACAGCTGACCGTGTCTATATTCTAAATAAATGTCTATTAAAGGGATAGTTCATCCTAAAATGAAAATTCTGTCATCATTTACTGACGCTCATGTAATTTCATACCTTTATAAATTACTTTGTTCCAATGAGTACAAAGGTATGGTAGTGGATAATGTCCCAGAACTGAAAATTGCTAACATTCTTCCAAACATCTTTTTCTGTGTTCATTGGAACAAAGAAATGTATACAGGTTTAAAACAACCTGAGGGTGAGTAGATGATGTCAGATTTTTGGATGAACTATCCATTTAAGCTCGGCTATTAAACCTATTTTAGGTTCCCATTCAATGAGTTACCAGCACTAGTTATAACGTGTACTCTAGTATGATCATTATAAACGTAACAACGAACTTCTGTATGTCTTGAATTAATAAATCAATGAGTGGTATGAGCCATTTACTTTCTATCTTAACAAAATTACAGACCAATCGTCCATATTTGGCATGAGCTCATCTCAGGCCGTATTGGTGCGGTTCTGGCCGTGATTGCATTCAGTTAAATTTGATTTCATCTCAATTTTCCAGAAATGGTTGACTCCATGAAGAAGGTGGCTGGGATGGATGTCGAACTAACGGTTGAGGAAAGAAACCTCCTCTCGGTGGCCTACAAGAATGTCATTGGGGCAAGAAGAGCGTCCTGGAGGATAATCAGTAGTATTGAGCAGAAAGAGGAAAGTAAAGGCGGAGAGGACAAATTGAAAATGATTCGGGAATATAGGCAAACGGTAAGATGCAAGATTAACTATTTCTCTGTAAAACAATTGTTTTTGCTCATTTTGTGCCCTCAAACTTTACATTTTCATGTACAGGTTGAGACTGAGTTGAAATCAATCTGCAATGACATCCTTGATGTATTGGACAAGCACCTAATTCCTGCCGCAAATTCAGGAGAGTCCAAGGTGTTCTACTACAAAATGTATGTATCAGTTTCTTTGACTGAATCTACCATTGCATTACAATTGTGGCACATTGAGGTCGCTGTTTTATTTCTCAGTGTTTAAACAGAACTTATCCTCTTTGATGCTACAGGAAGGGCGACTACCACAGGTATCTCGCTGAGTTTGCCACAGGAAACGACAGGAAGGAGGCTGCAGAAAACAGTTTGGTTGCTTATAAAGCTGCTAGTGATATTGCTATGACAGACCTTCAGCCAACACACCCCATTCGCTTGGGTCTTGCTCTAAACTTCTCTGTATTCTACTATGAAATTCTCAATTCTCCTGACCGCGCGTGCAGGTTTGTCCACTTTCTTATCATTTTTTACATTCTGATTTAATAAATGCAGAAATACATTCTATATACTTTTTGATGCATTATGAAAATCTTTATAAGTTATTATAAACATTTAAGCCTGTTGTGGTACAAATATAAATGCAGTGAAAATAAAAGTATGTTTAACCGTTTCAATTTAAAAGTGGTTTAACGCTTTTAATGATGTTTGGGTGCTTATTTTACCAATGTTCACTTATTCAGATTTATAGTGTGTTCCATTGAAGGCTGAAACGGATTAGATTTAATTGAGTTGGTCTCTGATCTAAGGTTGGCAAAGGCGGCATTTGATGATGCTATTGCTGAACTGGACACATTGAGTGAAGAAAGCTACAAGGACTCTACACTCATCATGCAATTGTTACGTGATAACCTGACACTATGGACTTCAGATATGCAGGGAGATGGTAAGGATGGTACGGATTGTTGCAGTTTTAAAATTTAATACATGAAACATTTATGTGAAAGACGTTGCAATAGAAAGGTGACCTCTTTGAAAGTCCCTCCCGAAGCTATTTTTAGAGGGATTGTTTCAGTGTGTCCCGATTTAGTGATTGTGATGCATAGCTTTTCCAACTCTTGATATCTATGAAAGAACAGTTGAAATGCAAGTTTAACATAGCTGCTTTTCAAGTAAAGCCGAGCCAGGCAACCGTATTTATGGATAAAGCTAGATTTGTTGTAATACACAAATCTGGAAACATTCAAACAAGAAAATAATTTTATATATTTTGTAACGGGAGACTGAAATTGTATATTTCTCTGCACATTTCAGAAGTACTTACTGACCTAGTCCACAACACCAAAATATAGAGGATAATCTCTCTACTACATTTCATCTCATCTTGTAAAATGTCCAAACTCATGACGTACAATTTAACCCATCTTGCCTTTTTCCATCCCAACTATTTAGATTCCTAAAGGAAAATGTTAATTGCCCACAAACTTTATTTGTAAGTGAGGCCACTCTTTCCCGCTCCTGCCCTTTGTCCACAAATTGCATCATCACTCACCCGTTTGTAAGCTTTGTGTTGCGCTCTTTGTAGCCACCAGAGTGCTATATGTGCAGCATGTGTGAAACTGACTAGTTTCTGCATGATCACTGCCAAATCCTCAATGTCCAATTGGAATGACTGTGTTGTATCAATATATTACAGTTTGGAAAGTTATGGTATTTTCTCCATAATTGTTTAGTACAGTAAGGGTGTCTGAAATATGTTCTGAAATGTCTGTTGGTTTAGTAATCAACTTATATATGTGACCACATAACACCGCATTCAAATTAGACTTGTCTCTTTTTTTATTTTTGGAGCTTGAAAATTAATTGGAAAATAGATCTTGATAACTTGATAAATGATTTTCATCTTCCTCACAGCATGTGTTCAGTCCTTCACTACTGAGTTTTGCTTTCTATATATTTTGTTGCGAATTCCTAATGCACCGATCTTGCAAGGGTGGTAAATTTGATTTGTGAAAATGTGGAACACATCAATTGCATTAAGCCATGTTGTTATAACATTCAAGTAAAAATGGCATTGCTTCTCTGTCCACAGGTGAGGAACAGAATAAAGAGGCGCTGCAAGATGTGGAGGATGAAAACCAATGAGACAACACAGCCAATATGAGACTCCACCCCTCTCCCCTCCTCTCTAAACCCCACTCACAAAGGGAGCCACCAAGCCCAACCTTATGAGTGGCACTCAACAGCTTGATGCCTCCAGTTTTTCTCTCCCTTTGTTTGATTTTTAATATTATTCTGTTTTATTAGCCCTTAAATTGAAATAAAACATACCACTTATGAAACAACCTTCAATTATGATTTTTGAATAGTCAGATCTTGGAGTATTTTTTGTCCTGGTACAATTTTTTTATTTTTATGTTCATTTTCTTTATTTCTCAACATTTTTATCAGTTGCTGGATATATTTTGAGTTTTTCTTAATGTAATTACAGAAATTAACTTTTATTACTATTACTGATATGTCTACTATTAGTGGTTTGAGCTGTAATATTTCTGTGTTAGTGCAATTATCAAATGCATTTAAAGAAATCAATTAAACATTTAAAAGGGCAAATCTAAATAAGTGCTCTTTGTTAATTTAGTTTTTCAGAGAAAGTTGAAGCAAATTTCTTGATATCCATGTGGAGCAAAATGCTTGACATCAAGTAGTAGTTATGTAGTGGTCTGGACTGTAATTTGTGCTAAAATACTGTATTGCTCACATAGGCTGATGATGATTGGTGGATAGCTGCAATTCTATTAAATTGAAGGAGCCTTGTTGCTTTTAGGAATAAGACAAATGCAGGTCTCCATTGGCTGTCTCAAAAAGAAAAAAAGCACTAATAAAATTGATTTTAAGCCTGCATGAGTATATGAAACAGTCTATTTTTCTTCTTCCCCCAATCTATATAATGCGTAGACTTTCTTCT
Organism: Triplophysa tibetana; assembly: GCA_008369825.1. NCBI lineage: Eukaryota > Metazoa > Chordata > Actinopteri > Cypriniformes > Nemacheilidae > Triplophysa > Triplophysa tibetana. The sequence goes on from CM017917.1 coordinate 12,273,263, forward strand.
GTACTTTGTTAACTTGAACCTAGTTTGTACTACTGGATATCTTACTGGAACCACAAACCTAGACTCTGTATTACAACGAAAAAGCATGGAATTAACAATTAACTTAAAATAAAACTGCCTCAAGTAAAATATTTAACCTGCTCTTCTGCACTCAAAATGTTTTCCTTCTCGTTTCTACATTGTGTGTACTTTGCCTTTTATTTGAAATAAGATCTCATTACTGTTGTGTAGGGAAGCATCTACTTTGCAAGTAGACATGTTGGTCGGTATTAGAGTTATCATCTTTGATAAATTTACAGGATTACCTTTCAGTGAAAAAGATCTGTGAATATGATATGCCACATAGAAATTGGACACGTAAGACAGGTAGACTTTTTGATAGTCACAAGTGTTATCATTAAATGCAAGAAATGGATATTGGTATTTATCGAGAATATACGTATACGTCATATTTAAGTGCGGATTTCATCAAATTGATATTTTGTCTTGGTAAGATGTTGGAAGTAAACAGTTTGAGCATTACATTACTGTTCAGTTTATCCGGTTCTATCATTATAAAAGGGAACAGTCACACCGTTGACATCGTTAAGTCACACCGTTGACCTCGTTATTTCCAAAATGGCCCGATGCATTTAAAATTTTATTTTGATTAATTTAAACACCTCTTACTATCTCACAAAACCCAAATACAACGGTTGTCGTATCTTTTATTTTGAAACCTTTCCAGCTGCCATGGAAACTCCGCCCTTTATGACGAGTTAGCAGGAAGTAACTACTAATAATATCCCCACGTCAGGCTGAAGAAAGGACCTGGCTAAGGGTGGACAAATTTAGTGTTTTCATGTGTGAGTCAAGGGATTCCACGGAAACATGTCGGGACAGAAGTTAACCAACTTGCATATTTTGCTTAAAAACTCGCTGTCGGTTTTATTGCTGCTCTTTATTTTAATCAGATCCATCAACTCAGTTCGTTCCGAAGATCATAGAGGGGATGAAGTAACGTTAGAGACTTACAATAAATACTACAATTACGACGAACTTACAGCCCTTCTTAAAAGTCTCTCTCAGAAATACTCAAACATCGCAAATTTGACCAGCATCGGGAGATCCGTGGAAGGGAGGGAGCTATGGGTGATGAGAATCACCAGGGACCCCAATGCTGATGTACCGGGAAAGCCCAAATTCAAATACGTAGGGAACATGCACGGAGATGAGACCGTGTCCCGACAAGTTCTGATCTACCTGGTGGAGTATTTGCTGCAGCGATATGGCGACGAACAGCGGGTCACTGAGCTCGTCAACAACACGGACATTTATATCATGCCTAGCATGAACCCTGATGGATTTGAGAAGTCTGTAGAGGGGAATTGTATGGGCAAAGATGAGGGTCGGTATAATGCCAAAAACATTGACCTCAATAGAAGTTTCCCAGACCAGTTTGATGAAATACACGTGAAACCAGAAGACATCCCTGAAGGTGCTGCTGTCATGAGATGGATAGTGGAGAACAAGTGAGACCATTCACACAAACTAAACCTCACAGAGGACAACAGCTGTCTATGCAATGTTAAATAGTTGGTTTATATGTAACTCTTCTGCTGTCTGATGTTAATCTTCTTTCCAGATTTGTACTTTCTGGGAATTTGCATGGTGGTACTGTGGTGGCCAGTTATCCCTATGATGACTCCGCTTCTCATAAAACTGAAGGCACCTACAGCAAGTCCCCCGATGATTCTCTCTTTAAATACTTGGCGCTGGTTTACTCCGAAAATAATCCTGTCATGAAAACGGGAGAGCCAAAATGTGAGGAAAGCATGGCTGAGACCTTCCAGGATGGTATTACTAATGGTGCAAAGTGGTATGATGTGTCAGGTATGTTGCCAACAATCAACCCCCTTTCTTCGACTTACCCACTTTATTTGTAATCTAAATTTCACCCCCTGTGTACAAGCATTATGCCAATGTTGATCAAAGTGCCAAAAATCATTTGTTTTCATTTTACATATTGTATAAGCTTAACTTGTCTTCTGTGGTCTTAAATTATGTTTGGTTAGATTGTTTTCAGTTTAAAGAATGTTGTGCAGAGGAGCCGCCTCTGTTTGGCTCCGCCCACATCCTTCTTTACTCAGAACATTCCTTAACAGATTTCCTAATAGGATGGTTGATAATGGATTACATAAACAAACAAACAGCACTCAGCCAAACTTTTTCTACACCTTATTTCGTTGACCTTAATAATAACCATTGTTGGTTGGGAAAGCCGAGAATTGTGGAACACTGAAAAGTCATTTGTTTGGATTTCGGGTATGTTTACATTGTGCTCAAGCAGTTCTCATTAGAAAGAAAATAGTCAGGCGAGTAATCTGAAACCTGGACTGTTAGCGTACTGTTCTGCAATACACCCTGCGGTCCTCTGATTACTGTCCTTACAAGTCATTGTGACCTCAGTCTCCACAACCTTTAACCATCACTGTCAAACTGCAGCAACCTGATCCATTATGTGCCCAAATGTGCCCCAAGACTTGGAAGTTTGTTTCATAATGTTCCTGAAGACTTGCTTAACCAGTCTCAAGGATGTAAAATAATGACGTTTCATTGTGTTCGGACACAATTCTCTACACTTTGTCGCCCATTAAATACCGGTTTGTTTGTTCTTGATGGTACGGGGAAACTGATTCTGAGTGTACAGATAGAATCTCTGCTATACGACTGATCTGTATTTTAATTCTTTGGTTTTTTTTGTACAGATTAGATAAGCCTTTCAGGTATAGGTTTATACATTAAATAATTTGAGATTTGTTATGTAAAACAGAAGTTTTTTTTTCGGTAGGAAAGAATGTTCAGGAAGCTAATAGCACGGCCTGTTCTGTTGTAAGAATGGGGTGGAATAATACAATTCGTGAATGCATACAAAATAGACGCATGATTAAATTGTCTTTACAAAGCGCAGTGACTTCACAAACCATTTAATCCCAGTCAAATAAGGATTATTAATTGTTGTTTAGTGACTAAATAACATTTATATGACATCATTGTAGGTGAGGGTGAGTCATACAATGCATACTAGAGTGGAGCCTCTTAAAATTTTTTTTAAGTCTAACAATCTACTGTCACAAAATTGTTATAATGAGTTACCAACCTGTCTGTTGAATGATGGGAATCATGTCACTGAGATAATTTCCAATACAGTTTAATGATCTAGAAACCACCAGCTGTGTCTATTGAGTTTTTGTAGCAAACACCAGCTATATTTTGTCTGTTCCTAGAGTTCAGTTACCCTAATATGAAGGTAATGATTAGCGTTTAATTAACACTAGCGCATAATAATGAGATGGTGTAAACTTAACATAGCAAGGCTATTTGATTTAATGCATGATTTAGAACAGGATCTCTCTTCTGGAACTAACCAGGGTGCTCTAAATATGATGAGTGTTTGTTTTCTGAGTAACCATATAAGTCTAGTTTCAAGGATGTGCGCCGGCAAACAGAGGACTTAACCTTCTGACATCCTCTTTAAACATATGCCAGACAGGTAGCCTACATAGAGAGATAAGATAAGAGGGCTTCACTCACCTTAAATTATAAGACCTAGCTGTCTTGTTAGCAAAGGTATACAATTATCTTTCTGCTTTAGAATGTGCATTTGCCGGCCCATCATGAAAAGGGAGTTTTATAAAAATCTAATTTCATATTTAGAAGCAGATGGTAAGCTGATTGTGTTGGTATTGCAGTATGACTTATTGAGACATAACTTTCACAAACACGTCCATGAAATTGAAGCCGTTTCTTGTTCAGTAAGATAAGATCAGGATTGCAACAAAGGCCAAAAAACTTTGCATACAAACCTCTCTATTTTGAATAGATCAAAAATAGCAAATATCACTTTGCAAAGAGCAAAGTTTCCTCTTTCACAACCAAAGGCTGTGACATTTTTTATTACAATTACAATTGTATTGCCCTGTTTGCAGCTAAATACTCATACTGCCTGTTAGGGAAAAAATGCTTTAGTCCTGAATGTGCTCCTCTAGTGGGAGATTACAGATGATGGGCTTCTCACAGCAGATCTCTTCACACTCTGTGTGATGCTTGTACAAATGGCTCCTCATTTGTAGACTTATTTTTACAGCATGGCTTTAATGTGATCTTTCCATAATTTCATGTGCCTTTTGTCAAAGTGAACTAAACTATTTAAGGCTGATTTATGCATTTCTGGGAAGCATTCTTTTCATAATTCTTGTGGCTGGAGGCGAAAAGGAACACAGTGTTTTGTTTGAAAGGTTTATGTAACACCGTGTCTACAATTGACGCTACCAGCGCGACACGACCAAAAACATAAGAGATGCATTAGAATCCATTAGAATTTAGATTTTTGTCCACACTGGATACTGCGTGGCGCAACGCTACAAACCCATTAAAGGAGTCATATGACACAGCTAAAACAAATATTATCGATTGTTTTAGATGTAATACAATGTGTAAACACGATTTAAGGTTAATAAAAGCGGTATTTTCCACATACCGTGCATGTTTGTATCTCCTCTTTCCCCCACCTCTCTGAAACAAGGGGATTTCTAACAAAGCTTATCGCTGTGAAAAGCGAGGTGTGCTCTGATTTCCCAGTAAACTAGTCGTGGTGATTGGTCGAATGCTGGAAGTGTGTGACAGAAATGTAACGCCTCTTAACATATTTGAAACATCAGGTTTCAAAGCAATTTTACTGACAGGTACGGCCACCAAATTACGTATACATTTGGGCGGTCTTTGTCAACTCATACCACGAACTTATGTGGATTTGTGGGGGTGTAGTTACACAAATGCCTCGTTTCCACTGAGTGGTACGGGTCAGTACGGTTCAGTATGTTTCACTACGGTACACAATTTTTTCCGTTTCCACTTTGAATGATACCCAAATAGCGAACCATACAGTACCACTTTTTGGAACCCTTTCATAAGGGTACCTAGCACAGTAGTACCGGAACCTAATGGGTGGAGCTAGGCTCACTGCAGAACGCTGATTGGTTTTAAGAGAATCGTCACTTGCGCGTACTACAAGGGGAACCAAAGAGTATAGATGCCAAGAGGCGTGAAAGCGACTGTGCTTTCTGCTCTGGCCATGGCAATATCAGCTGCTTTATTTAAAAAATAAAACATTAAAGCTGAAATTCAACCTGAATGATGATAATACATGACAAAAAAAGCCTTGGCTCGCGAGAAACCTTGTCAGATATCAAACAATATCATACCAAAATGGCAGCCGCGCTGTTTTTTCTCAAAAAAGTTCCGCCTCTAGGTATCTATACTCTTTGGGAGAACGACAACACAGCAATTATCATTTACAGATTGGTTTGTCATTTAAATTATCATTTACAGATTTGGCCTACCTGTTGTCAGTGCAAACTTAAGCCTGATAATGGTTACCCATAACAAAGCTTACCATACTGTAATGTACCGAAACGTACTGCTCAGTGGAAACGAGGCAAAGGCGTTTTAAAAACAGGTCTAGGTGAGCATTCGCTTTTAGATAGAATGCATGTTTTGTTCGGACACTGTGATTTTAGCAATTTTACATGTCTAATACATGCATGGGCAGCTTATAGTACACACAAAACACAGAAAAACACGTGTTGGTGCCATATGGCCCCTTTAAGAACAAGCAGGTTGTCATGTCACTCCATGTCTGTCCGGTGTAAAAGCGGTGTAAGTGCTTTAAGAGGTTACAGCACACATAGCTATGGTAACCTGTTCAGAAGCTTTTGGGGGAGTGTTGTCGCTTGGCGTGTGGCAGCATACTTCCTTTAAGAATGGCCCTTCTGTTCTTCTTAAAACACACATGGTGGTCATTGTGTGCCCTATCCCATATATGTCAGCGTTTTTGGAATGGAATCAATCATAAAATGGGTTGGTGCTTTTTTTAAGGGACGTGAAGTAGGTTAGTTTAGCACAAAGTCTTAATGTTTAAGTGGTGGATGTCACGCCTTTCTAAAGAGTCTTATGAGTCGTTTAATGTTTGCAGACTTGATTGTTTGAAGAGTGACAACCCCACCATGCCATCGCACCCCACACCTTTGGTACATAGTTTGTCCTTCATTTCCACACAGGAGGAATGCAGGATTACAATTACCTGAAGGGAAACTGTTTTGAAATCACTATGGAGCTTAGCTGCTGCAAATACCCACTCTCATCTCGACTTAGAACTGAATGGGACAATAATCGGGAGTCTCTGCTGGCCTACATGGAGAAGGTACCAAAAGTTTATTCGCAACCGCACTAATGGTTCATGAGTGACCTGATGTGCAAGTAATGACATGCATGCTGTGTTATTAAGAAGCCATGCACAAATGTTGGTGTGCTTGCATATTGTTTGAATTTCTAATGTGTGTGTGTTTGTGTGTGTGAAGATTCACATCGGAGTACGTGGCAATGTCATAGCAGCCAGGAATGGAGCCCCTCTTTCAGATGCAGTGATAATGGTTGCAGGCATTAATCATAATGTGAGCACCGCACGTTTTGGTGACTACTACCGCCTGCTGCTTCCTGGCACCTACAATATCACAGTTGTAGCCCCGGGGTTAGTATGAAGTAAATTTAGAAAAAGTATCTGTCTAGGATGGCCTAGACTTTCAATTTAAGAATAAACTTCCTTTCAATAGTCGCGTGGAAATTGTGTGTTTTTTATAGCTACATACCCATGTCTGTGGTTGGTGTGGAGGTGAAAGAAGGCAAAGCCACCGAACTAAACCTCACCCTTGTGCCCGAAACTGATGTGAATCCCACCACCCCTTCAATCCCAGACTCCCCCACTGCCACATCCGCCGACAGCTCCAGTGCAGACACCAGCAGCCCTGGTGAGGAATCAGTGGAGAAAGAGCAGAGCTCCAACCTCGCGATTCAGCCCCAGGACTTCCGCCATCACCATTACAATGACATGGAGCTGTTCCTTCAGAAGTTCAGTTCTGAATACAGCTCTATCACACGCCTTTACTCCATTGGCAAGTCCGTGAAGGGGCGTCTCCTGTGGGTCATGGAGATCTCTGATAACCCTGGTGTCCATGAGTTAGGTAGATTGTGCATGGTTTAATTTATAATATATTAAAAAGTCAAGCAAACAGTAATCTGACATCCTATTTGGCCCTTCTAGGAGAACCAGAATTTAAATACATTGGGAACATGCACGGCAATGAGGTGGTTGGCCGAGAACTGCTACTCAATCTCATCGAGTACCTCTGCAGGAACTACGGCAGTGACCCTGAGGTCACCCAGCTTGTGGACTCCACACGAATACACATCATGCCTTCTATGAACCCGGACGGATACGACGTGTCTCTCGAAGGTATGGGTTTGCAAAATCTTCAGTTGCGTTCACACATAGCTTAAAGAAGCGCAGCTTTTAAAATTGTGATAAAAATGTTTGTGCAGGAGATATCAGTGGCATCCAGGGCCGTAATAATAGTAACAATTTCGACTTGAACCGAAACTTTCCTGATCGCTTCAATTTCATCACGGATCCCAGACAGCCAGAGACCATTGCAGTCATGAACTGGGTGAAGAGCTACCCATTTGTGCTGTCTGCCAACCTTCATGGAGGTAATTCCTTTTAGTGATAGGCTTTTGTTTGTTTCTGAGCATACACGGATAATATTTCACTTTCTTTCTTTCTGTCTTTTAGGCTCCTTGGTGGTGAATTTTCCATATGATGATAATCTAGAGGATGTTATTGGCTACAGCAGGTCACCAGATGATGATGTATTTAAGATGTTGGCTCTCGCGTACTCTGAGGTGTTTATCGCAGTCTCAGATTATACTTGCTCTGTAGATAATGGACATACAAGTATAGCGCTTATGTACTTAAAGGGTGAAGATGGGTTTCCATTTGATTGCACCTTAAAGTATACATTTTTTTTTTCCTCAGTCTCAAGGTGTTTTGATTTTTTTTTCAGGAAAACAGTCAAATGCATAAAGGTAGCCCTTGTCCAGAAATAGATCCAGAGGTTTTTGCAGATGGTATCACCAATGGGGCTGCATGGTACAACGTCCATGGTAAGAATCATATAATTGGAAGCTAATATTTTGACACCAATAAGGTTTATAAAATGTAAGTGGGTCTGTGAATGTAAGCTACAGGAGAACACTGTCTGCTATTTTTCAGGGGGTATGCAGGACTGGAACTACATCAATACTAACTGTTTTGAGGTGACCATCGAATTGGGCTGTTACAAGTATCCGTTAGCAGCGGATCTGCCAAAGTACTGGTATGAAAACCGTAGATCGCTTCTGCAGTTTATGCAACAGGTCAGCTTTGATTGACAGTCTTTCTTTGTCTTCCTGTCTTTGGCTGTCTTCTTTTACTTATATCATGCAATTAGCTGTATAACTTTTTTTCTGGAAGTTCAGGTCCACAGAGGATTTAAGGGAATGGTGATTGACAGCAAGGATGGGTCTGGCATCCCAAATGCGACCATCACCGTGGATACGATTGATCACCCTGTCACAACTAATGTTGCAGGGGACTACTGGCGCTTGCTAGTTCCAAAATCATACCGCTTGACTGCATCTTCCCAAGGGTAAGAGTACTTCCTGTAGTTTCCGTGTTTAAAGATTAATCTGAAATAATTGCAAGTTTAGACATTTTGTGCATCCCATTGAAATTGTCACTCATAAAATCACTCTTTCCATTTAATATTTCCAGCTACGTCTCCGTTAGCACTTACGCCACTGTGCCTAAAAATGGGGTAGAGATTGTTAACTTTACACTGACCCGGATGAAAGAAGACGTCTCGCCGGTTCAGGACCCCAGCGTGAAAGAGTTTAAAAGTCTCATAAAGCAGCTGTCAGGAGAATCCGGTCTGGATGAGCTGATCAAGAACACTCCCACCCAGAGCAGCTTTCGCTACCGACGATCCATCGAGGTTTCAGAGTACCTGCGGGGCCTCACCCTGAACTTTCCAGAGATTACCTCACTTCACAGGTACAGCACCTTGTTTACATCACATTCTCTTGGAAGTCTGTAGGGAATAACTTGAGTTATTTTTGACTATTTCTAAGAAGTCAAGAGCATAGGGAACATCTCCAGGGACTGCTGGTTTTAGCCTATGCTTTGTTTAACCTCAGCATCTTAGAAATATTTTTGAATATTCTTTTCAAGTCTTGGTCAGAGTGTGGAGTTTCGAACTATATGGGCTCTGGAGATCTCAAACAACCCTAAAGTCCAAGAACCATCTAAACCCAAGATTCGCTTTGTGGCGGGCATTCATGGCAATGCCCCAGCGGGCACAGATATGCTTCTAGAGTTTGCCGCAAGTCTCTGCATCAACTACGGAAAGAACGCTGCCATCACCAGAGTAAGATTTTCGTTTATTGTCTTCTTTTTTTCATAGTTAAGCATTCCTCAGGTCTTTCTAAGGTCTCTCTTCCACTATTTAGCTGATCAATGAGACCAGAATTGTTATCCTGCCGAGCATCAACCCAGATGGGCGTGAGCTGGCAAAAGAAAACGACTGCAACTCCACTGCTGGCATGACCAACGCCCACGGCAAAGACCTCGACAATGATTTCTTTGGTGAGATCACATTCAAGTTACACTTCACCTCGCATGTAAGACGGTTAGATGTACTGACCCTTTGTGTCATGTTCTGCAGGTAATGCATCTCAGCGTGCTGGGGAGCTTCAGCCGGAGACACGAGCTTTGATGGATCTTATACAAGAAAGGGGCTTTACTCTCTCTGTGGCTCTAGATGGAGGCTCTCTATTGGTCACATACCCATACGACAAACCAGTGCAACCTGGTATGTTTTGGCCCATGCTTGTTGTTGGATATAATGCACTATATTTTTGCATCAGTGACCTAATTTGCTTTGATTCCCTGCTCCTTTCAGTTGAAAATGAAGATACTTTGAGATATTTGGCTACAGTGTATGCCAGCCATCATCCCACGATGCACTTGAGCAATACTGGGTGTTCAAACACAGGCCAAAGTATGCTCACTACTTTAAGTTCATACTTCAGATAATATAACATGTTCTATTTGGTTAAGAGAAATAAGTATCTTTTCTGTTTCCCACTTCTTCCAGTGGGCATCATCCCTGATGGTGTATTAAGAGCAGCAGAGTGGCACAGTCACATGGGCAGCATGAAGGTAAATATTTAAGGGACAGTTCACCCAAAAATGAAAAATCTGTATTTTTTGACTCACCTTCTATGACTTGCTTACTTCTGCAGAACACAAAATAATATATTTTGAAGAATGTTGTTAGCCGAACAACTGTGATACTCATTCACTTCTATTGTACGGAGTCGGAAACAAAACCAATGGAAGTGAGTGGACATTGCCGTTGTTTGGCAATGTACCAACATTCTTTAAAATATCTTCTTTTGCAAATAAATTGTGACAGACTTTCATTTTTCATCTCTTTGTTGTCAACTAAACACACATGAAGCATTTTGCTGTTCAACCCTGGTAGTTATTTTTTTAGTGTCTTACATCCCTTTCTCTGCTCCTTCTCCGTGTATCAGGACTTCAGCGTAGACTTTGGTCACTGTCCTGAAATCACTGTCTACACCAGCTGCTGCCTGTTCCCTACGGCTGAAATGCTGCCCACGCTTTGGGCTGAGAACAGGAAGTCACTGCTGAGAATGCTGGTAGAGGTCAGTGTGCTTTCCGGTCTGCCTTTCTGTTCCACTACAACTTGGCTTTTCTATACTAAGGCTGATTTTTCTGATGTAGGTGCATAAAGGAGTTCGTGGAGTGGTCAAGGATAGGAACGGTAAGCCCATCGCGGGCGCTATGATAGTGTTGAATGGTGGTGTGCGAGTCTTTACCAGTGAGGGAGGGTTCTTCCATGTCCTTCTTGCTCCAGGTTTACACAACATTGAAGCGGTAGCTGACGGCTACCAACAACAGTCACAGAAGGTGAGTATATATCTATACAGTTGAGAAAAAACAGTTAGAGATCGTTTAAAAATTTATTTCTGAACTTTTTATTGGTATGTGTTTAGGTAAAATTTTCTTTTTCGTTTCGTTTTGTGAACAACTTACACTATTTTTCCGAAAAATATTGTTTTATTTGGATTTATTTGTAGAAAATGGAAACTGGAGCAACTGGTTAAAATAACTGAAAATATGCTCTATTTTAAGACGTCAAATACTGCAAGGAAATCAAGTTCATGTTAACTTTTAAGCAATACAGCGGTAATATTTGTGCATGTGTTTAGGGAAAGTAAAAAAAAAACATTTCTTATCAATTTTCAACGGCCTTGTCATGCTGTCAGTCTTTCATTTTGCTGTTGGATGACTTTGTCACTCCTTCTGAGGTTTGATTTTGTTGAAATTCAACAGTTGCTGGACTGGAATGCCCATGATAAATCTAGAAATGGTCATGAACTCTAGATGTTCTTCTGCAGCTGTATATAGAAATGTATTATTGCCAATGCATAGGTTTTTTACACAATTAATGTTGGTCTTTTCAGGTGTCTGTGTCACAGTTTGAAGCTGCAAGTACCATTATTATCGAGTTTGACATGGAGAACAATATATTTGGCCTGCCAAGAGAATTAGTTGTGGCAAGTGCAGGTAGGTAGATCAACTTGTTTAAGGTTTTAATTCTGTCAAATGTTAACCTTCCTAATACTATTAAGTTGACAAAAATTTACAATTTTATCAGTGCTAAAGTACTCCGAGTTGATTATATTTTTGCCATTTCCAACAAGCAAACAGATCTGAAATGTTTTCTTCTGCATAACAAGAATAGCCAGACACTTTAGCTTAAATTTACTCAATTGTTATAGCTGATGTTTATTATTATTTGATCCTTAGCTGCAGCAATGACGGCTCTGGTCATCACGGCCTGCATCATCTGGTGTGTCTGCTCAGCCAAGTCAAACCGACAAAAGGACGGATTCCATCGGCTACGGCAGCACCGTGATGAATATGACGATGAGATTCGTCTCACATCTATGGGGTCTAAAAAGTCTCTTTTGAGCAACGAATTTCAGGATGAAAGTGAAAGTGATGAGGATACACTATACACAAACAAACTTTGAAAGCTTGCTTTGAGCTCTGCCCCGAGTCTCTCTACTGCCTTTCGGCCTGTAGAGGGCGCTAATCTTAATGACCAGCAGTATAATCATCCAAACGGTTAACAACCACCACAGGATGCACTTTAAAGCCCTAGGGCCTAGAGGGATTATGCACCGTAGTGCATGCAACTTACCCCCCTACAACATGCTCTCGACCGGACTGCTTGTTTATCTGGGTTTATGTTACAGTGGTCCTGTACCCTTTAAATGGAAATTGAACAGCTAGAGTCCATCAATGCATAAATCTCTACAGGATTATGAAACACTGTGCCTTGTTAGGTTAGAGGTTGTGTGGTGGTTGTAATGTAAGGATGAGAATTTTATAAACAAAATAATCTTTTGCTCCCTTCAAGTCGACATCAGGAATCGATCCATCTTGAATTCTGGTTTTCTCATAGGCTTCATTTTATTTTGTGAAAAAGGATGTACACTGACGTTCGAATGATCCGTAACATTTCACATTATGCTGTTGTTTATGAAATTATGGTATTTTGTTCAATTACAGTCTGCATTCGTTATGCATGTCTCAGTCTGAGATATTCAGTTTGCACAGGGTGTTAGCAGCGTTTCAGATGTAGCGCTTTTAGATAAGATGTGAATTTAAGCAATCTCATTATGGTTTCTGTTTATGCAGCTGCATATTGGTCACATAAAATGTGCTATATTGCTATTTCTGATCAGTTATTTTGGCATTTAGGGACATGGTGAAGCATAAAGAATGAGTACCCCATACCAGGGGCATGATAGTGATAGGCAGATGTTAGAATGTTTTTCAATTTGTTTGTGTTGAAAGTGCACTCTTGTGGCCCCTGTTTCATACATTTTTAAGAATGTATTTATTTTTTGTTTTAAGTCCGTCCAATATCAGGTTTAGAATGCTCACTGATTCTAAGGCATGGCAAAGATTTGAAAATTAAATGGATCAGAGAACTAATTTATGTGGTTGACATGCATAAATGTTATTTGCAATATAGCAAGTAGAAGCATGTTGCCATACGGTGTGTGTTTGAGTGTCAGTGGAGGTAGAAAGTGTGCCCTATATCTGATTTTTCATAAAACTTGTTTGAAACACCGGTAATCTTTTGTGAACATGCAATTCCCTTATTTGTGTCCTGGTTTTGTGTGTGTGAAAGAGTTACCAGGTGTGTTTAAGCACCAAAGTAAGTTCCTGCACAGCTAGATGAGTGTCACACATTAACACAGTGTGTTGTTGCTGAATGATCTGAACCCTTAGAACACATTGTGATTTCTGCCTGCTATGTGCTGGCAGATTCTCACGGCATTGCTGAACAGCTTCTAAATTCAATTTATCCTAAAGAAGATGGGACAGAGAAGAGGAGAAGAGTTTAGTCATTGATCACCTCATGCTACTTCAGAACATTGTAAAATACTAAATGCTTTTAGAGGAGAAATGCAACAATCACATCATAACACGCATATCAAAACTTAATAACATTTTTAATCATTCACATAATTTTTTGCCAGATAAATCACTTCTACATGTCAAATGATGATAACTGGGAGAATCAGGGTTATAATCTGATTAGTTAAGGAACCTGTTACCAACTAAATCTGAATTTGATTGGCTTGATGTTGATTATCATGCTTGAATGTAAATTACAGGGTGTGTTTGAACAAATATGTCTGACTTTTCTATGTCTGTGGTGATGTCTATTTTTGTCTTTTATATAACAATGATTGTAGATATTGAATTGTTGCCAACTAAATGTAAATTACACAAGTGCAATTTCTGTCGAGTGAAAGAACGGTGCATATTATCCAGTTTGTTTTCTGAAATGAATGGTGTCTAATGCAATGAGATGTAAATAAAATGTGTTCTGAATATTTGATGCACATTTTATTGTTTTAAGACTTTTCCCTGCATTTTTACAAATTGTTTGAATAGTATTGGTTTATTTAGGATTGGCTAGTTACATTTGTGTTACTCTGTAATTTATTCATTAAAATAAATGAATTAATAAAGGATGAGTAAGTGACCCTATAATTTTAAAGGAATATAGGCTATCTTCAAAATGATGTTGGCAATGTGTCTGGGCAACTTGTATTTTTGGTGGCAAAATTGTAACCAATGAAATACTATTTAAACAGGAAAATTAAAATATGCAAATGTTGAAGTGCATATGTTTAATATATGCATGAAGTTTGAGTGACTCCTACAGAACACGAGGGCGCTGTGATGATCAGGCAGCGCGGAGAGAGCGAACTGAAGTCCTCTTGCTCTTGACTCCTCCTCTGCCACCGTCACCTCGGATGACGTTCAACAACAAAGATGGCAGGAGGAAACAGCAACTATTGGGAAGGTGAGGTGGCAAAGATTTAACAAAAATCTGCTCGAACGAAATGTTAATTACACGTTTTGACAACTCAGGCTAAGGTATCGTCTTTATGCTGTTTGTTAGATTTTCCGTGAAAACGCGGTCAAGCTACCCATTTAACATACTTCGTTAGCATTAGCTCGCTAGTCCGCAGTAACGCCAACACTGTTAAAGAAAACAGAGAATTAACACAGCAAGACAGTTTCCACTTGTTATAATCGAAATAATATATTTGAGTTTACACAATCTGCAAGTTATGCGCGGGAATTAAAAATGCATAATGAAATAATGTCAGAAAACATGTCTCCCCTTTTCTTCAAATGAAGCTGAAACTTTTTCACAAAGTAGTTTTTGAAAAACAAAAAAATATATATATTTAAAATACTATGATCTTTCTTTTTACTCTGCATATTTAGGGTTTATAGACTTTGTGTGAACGTTCCCATGATGCCCAAAACAGATACTAGCAGTCCCCTACTTTAAGACAAGTGTCAGTAAATCTAAACTGTCAAAGCTCATGTGCACTTTACACCAGGTACACAGGGTTTGGCCTAATAAAGTAATATAAATATCAACTGCCATGTTTTCTGAAGTTTGCAATAGAAACGTTTTGCTGAATGATGTTTATTTTTATTGCTCTCATATAATTTAATAACATTGTTTCTGAGACCTTCACAAATCATTAAGTCGGTTTAGACTAATTGTAATCTGTGTAAGCTGACTAGATAATGTTAATTTGGTGAAAAGAAAATGTAATCTTATTCTTTTGCACTTTGACAGACTTGCGAAAGCAGGCGAGGCAGCTGGAGAACGAGCTGGACCTGAAACTCGTTTCCTTTAGTAAACTGTGCACCAGTTACAGCAGCTCACGTGATGGCCGAAGAGGAGACAGGTGTGAGAAAGATCAGATCTTAGAACTTTTTGATTCTTATGAACCTTTGTGAACTTTGATGTGCTCCTCACGCTCTTCTGTCTCTGTTATGAATAGTTCCGATACGCAACCTCTCCTGTGCAACTCTACTCAGGACAGAATGTTTGACACCATGTCAGTGGAGATTGAGCAGCTACTTGCGAAAGTAAGACTTCTATAAACTACTATTTTGTATTAATCGCAGTTCAGTATCTTCTGCATTCAGCTGTTTGTATTGGAGTTATCATCACTGTTCTCATTAAAGGGGTCAAATGGCGCGAACACGTGTTTTTCTGTGTCTTTGCTGTGTTATAAGTTACCTATGCATGTACTACATACGTAAAATTGCAAAAATTGAAGTGTCGGAACAAAAGATGCATTCTTTCTGAAAGCGAATGCTCACCAAAAGACCTGCCTGAAACGCCTAGTGTAACCACACCCCCACAAATCTACGCCAGTTCGCGGTATGACTTGACTTAGACCGTGAAAATGTATAAGCAAGAAAGGTTGGCGGACCTCTCTGTACAATTGCTTTCGAACCTGATGTTCCAAATATGGTAAGAGGCGTTACATTTCTGTGACACACTTGCACTATTCGATCAATCACTACGCACTGGCTAACTGGCCAATCATAGCACACCTGCTTTTTGGAGTGATGAACTTTGTTAAAAATCTACTCGTTTCAGAGAGGCGGGGCAAAGAGGAGATGCTAACATGCCCGGTGTGTGGGAATACAGCATTTTTAAACCTTAAATCAAGTATACACGAGAGATCTATAACAAACAATATTATTTGTTTTAGCAGTGTCATTTGACCCCTTTGATGAGTCATAAATTGTGCATTATTTGGCGTAACATGATCTTAAGAAAATTAAGAGAAATTAAGTTTTTAGGTTTGAGGATAAAGTTTGTTGTTTTAAAGGAGAACTTTTAAAGTGTCGAAGTTTGTTTCACTCTTCTTTTTTGTTTTCTAGCTTACCGGGGTAAATGATAAGATGGCTGAGTACACAAGCACACCGGGAGTAACGTCTCTTAATGCTGCTCTGATGCACACTCTTCAAAGGCACAGAGATATTCTTCAGGCAAGTTTCTTTTCATTCATAGTTTTCTCACACAGTTCATGAGATCAGTGCTGTGATTTATCAATGAAATTATAATCAGTTTGCATTTGGTTTCACAACTGAGTTGTTTTTTGTAACATTCAACTTTTCTTCTTCCCTAGGACTATACGCATGAATACCATAAAACCAAATCAAACTTCATGGCAATCAGGGAGAGAGAGGACCTGTTGGGGTCTGTCAGAAAAGATATCGAGTAAGTTTTCTCATAAAAAGTTTTTTAAATGCACTGTTGCAAATGCATGTGCTCACAAATTGAAGGAAAATTCAGCGTTGTTACCCCCTTCTCTCTCGTGTGTTCATAAAAATACATGTAGATGAATATAGAATTGTATTACTATTGCATTGATGTGTTGGTTGGTGCATATAAATGAAGATGGTTAAATATGATGTATTCTTAGAAGGAGCATCCAAATCTGTTGATCAAATCTAGAATTGATGGTTTCAGATCAAGCTCTTATGTTTATGTACTCCATAGACCGTTTCATAGGACGCACGGGCTGGCTTGAAGCTAACTTCTTGTCTGTGTTTGGTTATAATATAACAATTTATTTTAGATTTAATTTATATTCACATTAATAGTTTTTTGTATAATAAATAAATAAATATAATAAATAATGAATATAATATATATAAATGTAATCAAGCACAGTTTTTGATTTACAGCGGCCACTAACTATATTATACTATAGATTTGAAACGAATCTCTCAGTCCAAACACGACGGTGGCCACCACAGTACAAAAAGTTGTCGACGGCTGTGACAGGGTGTCTTAAGACTGTAGAAAGAGCTATGTCTTATTTATTACATAAAACAAAAGGTCTGTGGATTTTACGTAGAAAAAGAAGAATAAAAGTCAGGCAGGAGCTAGGACCTGCATTAATATTATAAAGACTTTCCAGCAGGGACGCGTTAGGATCCACGGTACTATGGCTTTTAGCAGAGATACTCATAGATATGTATGGACATACTTTCCAGCAGAGAGACGTTGGAGAGAAAGATCTTCTAAAAATCATCCTCGAGTAGGTTGCTTTAAATCGGATCAGTGAGTCACATTGGTTTTTCTGTTTAAGAACCGCTTTAATATTCTACTCGTCCAGATACTGGAGAGAGAGCGAGGGCACATTGGCGCTAAAGCTGGAGAGAGAGCACATTTAATTCTTTAATCAATTAACTTAGTTAATCTGCGGGTCACATGCGTTCCTGACTGTGGAGCATGATCCGTACAGATCACGGATCATCCGCGATCCGTTTCACCACCATACTGCATGGGAGAGGAAGAGGAAAAGGAAATTTGCGTTGTAGAGTTGTTTGTCCCTTTAGGGCTGCTGTACAAAACATGGCAGCGAATTCAATGTATGTAGCATTTGAACAATAAATGTTCAAATGCTCTGTATGTAGATATGAATGGCTTGTTCTAAGGTATAACAAACATAACGGTTCATTATGTAAGGTCTTTATACACTTATTTTTGTATAGAATATTGTATTTTTGTCAATAGATCCTCCTCAAAATCCTCTATTGTTCCTTTAAGTTTAGGCCGCATAACATTTACAGTGGTGTGAAAAAGTATCTGCCCCTTCCTGATTTTTTTTGCATATTTGTCATGCGTAAATGATCCTGTCATCAAACAAATTTTAATATTACACCAAAAAAAACCCAGAGTAAATACAAAACACAGTTTTTAAATGATTGTTTTATTTATTAAGGGAAATAACAATCCAAACATTTCCGACCCTATGTGAAAAAGTAATTGCCCCCTTAGCCTAATAACTAGTTGTGCCACCCCTTGGCGGCAACAACTGCAATGAGGCTTTCACATCGCTGTGGAGGAATTTTGCCTCTCTCTTCTTTGCAGAATTTTTTTTTATTTGGCCAAATTGGAGGGTCTTCAATCATGAACAGCCTTTTTACATTGGACTTTGACTAGGCCATTCCAAAACCTTTATTTTGATTTGTTTTGCCATTCAGAGGTGGAATTGCTGGTGTGTTTTGGATCATTGTCTTGCTGCACAACCCATGTGCGTTTAAGCATGAGGTCACAAACCGAAGGCCGGACATTCTCTTTTAGGATTTTCTGGTAGAGTGCAGAATTCATGGATCCATTAATTATGGCCAGTCGTCCAGGTCCTGAGGCTGCAAAGCAGCCCCTGACCATCACACTCTCTCCACCATGTTTGACTGTTGGTATGATGGTTCTTTTTATGAAATGCTGTGTTAGTTTTACACCTGATGAAAAGGGACGCACACCTTCCAAAAAGTCCAACCTTTGTTTCATCAGTCCACAGAATATTTGCCCTAAATGTGAGAAGAGCCTTTTTGATTTTTATGGTCAGCAGAGGTTTCGTCTTGGAACTCACCAATGGATGGCATTTTTGAACAGTCTCTTTCTTATTGTAGAATCATGAACACTGACCTTAACTGAAGCAAGAAAGGCCTGCACTTCGATGTTACATGTTGTTCTGGGATCTTTTGTGACCTCTTGGAAGAGTCGTTGTTGTGCTCTTGGAGTAATTTTGGTAGGCCATCCACTCCTGGGTTGGTCTACCACTGTTCCAAGCTTTATCCATTTGTGGATAATGACTTAGAAAGACTTAGAAATGACTTTATAACCCTTTCTAGACTGATACATTTCAATGACTTTGTTTATCATCTTATCTTGAATTTCTTTAGATCGTGGCATGATGTGTTGCTATTTGAGATCTATTTCACTACTTCAGTTTGTCAGACAGGTTCTACTTAAGTGATTTCTTGATTCAACAGGTCTTGCAGAAATTAGGCTTGAGTGTTTGCTAGTGAAATTTAACTCAGTTATTCAATTCATCACAGTAAATTCATGATTTACCAAGGGGGCAATTACTTTGTCACATAGGGTCAGAAATGTTTGGATTGTTTTTTCACTTAAGAAATAAAACCATCATTTAAAATCTGCATTTTGTATTTTCTTTGGTTTTCTTTGAGTCATACAAACATTTGTTTGATGATCTTAATCATTTAAGCATGACAAATATGCAAGGAAGAGAAAAAAATCAGGGAGGGGGCAAATACTTTTTCTCACCACTGTACGTTGTTTTAGCTGAAACCATCTATACAACATTTTAGTTATATTGTCTATCCATAGTTCAAACTCTCCTAATGCTGAAGTAACATTTAATATGCTGTGTTATCTAAATTTGTGGTCTTTGATCATGTGTCCTGTTTGCACTGGATGCCCCCAGTCCCCACAGCAGAGCTAAAGAAATGAGCCATAACCCCCAGACCATGACTCCAGGGCTTCTTAATGACATATTGATCTGAAGTGCAGCACCATGGTCCCTTTGTGGGCTGTGTATTGAATTTTTGTTCCTTGAAATTTTTCTTCTGTACTATAATAAAAAACTCAATATGGCTCCTTGCCACTACTGTTGAACTAATTTTTTTCTCTGCAAATAAACTGGTTGTCAAAAGGAGATTTGGGTTCAATCCATCTGCCTGTCAGCATTATAGTTGCCTAACCAACAGTACACTTCCTGTTTACCTGTACAGGGATTTAAAGAAAACAGATTGATTGTTCAATCAGATGATTTTATAGACTTATTTGTCATATTTTTGTCAGGTTAAAGCTGAAGGTGGAAATTGTGTTTGTGTCTATGATGGCTTGTTTTTAAACAGGTTTCCTAAGGTCATTTATTTGTTGAATTACAAGATGTCATAATGTTCATCCTATGATGTCACATGGAACTTGAGCCCTATTGAACTGCTTATGAAGTGGTATGGCAGTTTTAGAACAATGAACTTTGTGGTTTCCTTGTGCAGACTCAGCCTATATTGAAGGAACAGTTCACTCAAAGAAGAAACTTATGTCATAATTTACTCACTCCCAAGTTGTTCCAAATCTGTATAAATGTCTTTGTTCTGATGAACACAGAGAAAGATATTTGGAAGAATGCTTGTTACCAAACAGTTTATGGCCATTATTGATCACCAAAGTAGTAAAATTGTCCTGTGAATTTGTTCTGATGAATAAGAAAGAGGATATTTTGAAGAATGTAGGAAAGAAAACAGTTCTGGGGCGCTTTTGACTACCAGTGTAATTTTTCAGTCAATGGTGGCCAAGAACTGTTTGGTTACGAGCATTCTTCCAAAAATCTTTCTCTGTGTTCCTCAGAACAAAGTCATTTACACAGATTTGGAACATCTCCGGTTAAAAGAGGATGACAGAATTTTTATTTTTGGGTGATCTGTCCCTTTAAGGTGCTTCTTCATTTGTAGTTAGCATATGACTAAGACTGTCTAGTTTTGACAATTTTTTTTTTCTCAGTATAAATTGCATAGAAGTTGATATTAGAATTGAAGTAGAATGTGAAATGTTGAATCATTTGTGCATTGTTGGTTGTATCATTCATATTCACCACCAGGGGAAGACAATGTGCCTTGTGTAAAACACTGCTGGTTGTTTCAGGTGACTTCGGCCACTGTTTGTAAACTCATTGTGGCCAGTTACTTTTTTACCTGCAGGGTTTAGAGTTTTTAATTTAACAAGGATACTGTTGAAGCGTTTACCTGCCCCGGCCATAACTAACTTTTGGATCCGCGTGGTGCGTGTTGTGCTTCTCCTGTCACTGCCCCCCATCCCACACTGAGCAGCTGGATTCCACAGCGCTGCACTATGTAAATGTCAGCTGGCAAAAATGACAAAGCACTCATGTGCGATATAGCGTGCTGCCCTTTAAAGCCTTGTTGAAATGATTAAGGTTAATGATTAATGACTAAAATGACAGTCGATTAGGCCAGCAGGAAGATTCAATTCCGTACCAAATGTTTTAATAAGCATTCCACATCAGTTTGTACACAGTAGGTGCACAGAAGAACCCTCTGGGGTCAGAGCCCGGTTTAGATGGAGTTGTTGCTTGTGTCGCCATGCATCTTTGACAGCTTCATGTCCTTATTCTCAAAAGCTCCCCCATCTGAGATGAAGATTTGTCTTAATTTGTGCTTGCAGCTCGACCTCTGGGTGTCTTGTAGGACTGGACTGTGTTGCATGACGTGTTTGCTTTCTTTTCCTTGTTGAACTCTTGGGAATGGGCTGCTCTTCCCAGCACTGTGCTCATTCATTATTAACTCTAAATGTTCTCAGCTAGAGAGAAACTGTGACACACAGGATGGAGAAACGGCCTCAATATTAACCCGGTCGGTTCCCCCTTCCTTATCTCAGTGTTTAACAGTTCCATACAATCATTTTTATGCAGTTGGATGCCTGTGAAAGTGCATGTTTCTGATGAATTGTTTATCATTGCCCTTTTCTCTTAACAGGACATATAAGAGTGGCTCAGGGGTGAATAACAGACGGACAGAGCTTTTCCTGAAAGAACATGAGCATCTGAGAAAGTAAGAGTTCAATTTGTTCTCAATGCAGTTGTGTCATATGTGCAGTGAATTTTCACAAAAGATTATTGAAGCACATGAGTTGGTGTTAGTGTTCAGTGGTGTATTAACTCAACATCACTACATATCTATTTAAGTAAACAGAAATCACACTACATCTCACATCCACCCTGCCTGATAAAGGTGAACTAGTGACGGTTTTTCAGGAAGATCAGAGACTTTGGTGAAGGTAGAGTGTCACATTTGGATAAAAGGAAATAAAGACGCTCAAAGCATTTCACTCTGTCATGTGCTCACACTGTCAGATGCACTTTAACTGAAGAGTGACTCTTTCCTTCCAGAAGGTTACCTGTAACAGACACGATCCTATTCATCAGTAACTCCACAAGGTCGCTTGTCTGTGAAAAATGGATGACTTAAATTTCAGAAGTCATCGTAAATAACTTTCCGGGTGCTTGTGGAGGCATGAGCTGATTCTGTATAACAGAGTGTAGGTGTAAAACATGCGCTGGTTATCTATTTTAAAACGTTAAATTGAATCGATAGACTCCGGTAAAGAATTTGACAGAGTATTTGCTGTGGGTCATTTGTTTCATAGCCAAGCTTTAGCGTGTCCGCATAGTATAAAAGATAGCTATGCCAAAGAGAGAAGTGCATTGATTGCTGCCTTTTGTTCTGAATATCTATGGTTGGTTCACAAATTAAAGGTATAGTTCACCCAAAAATTCTGTCATTCTTGACCTTTCATTCTTATGCAGAACATAAAAAAAGTTTTGAAGACATTAACATTTAGTCATTTAGCAGATGCTTTTATCCAAAAAGACTTACAGATGAGGGAAACAACGGAAGGAATTGGAACAACATAAGGACAACAAAAAGCATAAGTGCAATAAAAGAAAACTACCACAGTATACAGAGCTTATCTTTTATATGAGTAGAAAAGAGATAGAAGTCAGAACTGATCAGTCAGGTGTTGATGGAAGAGATGTGTTTTCAGACGATTCTTAGCGGGCAAATCAATCCATAAATTTGGAACCGATCCAGAGAAGTGATAGAGAGTTTTTACCTTTTTGGGATGGCACCACTAGACGTTGTTTGTTTGCAGAACTTAGGGATCTGGCGGGTATATAATTCTGCAGAAGCGGGCAAAGATAAGGGGGTGCCAAATCAGTGGTGGTCTTGAAGGCCAGGAGCAAATTAGTGAATTTGATTCGGGTGACTATAAGGAGCCAACGTAACGTAATGAAGAGAGGAGTGATGTACGCTCTCTTCTGTTCATTGAAGACCACTCTTGCCGCTGCATTCTGGATCATCTGCAAAGGTTTGGTCAAGCAAGCTTGAAGTCCAGCCAGTAGTGCATTGCAGTAGTCCAGTCTGGACAGAACTAGAGCCTAGACTAGGACTTTCGTAGCATGCTCGGATAGGAAAGGTCTCAATTTCTTAATAATGTGGAGGATGGATCTATAGGAACGGGTGGTGCTGGCAACCTGATCATCGATCACCACTCCCAGGTTTAAGGCCATTCTGGAAGATGTGATGGTTGATGAGCCCATTTGAATGGAGCAGTTTCTTTATGATGACTGATGAATCTTTATGTCGGCCGAGATTACAAGCAGTTCTGTTTTTGCAAGGTTCAGGTGTAGGTGAGGATCGTTCATCCAAAACGAAATGTCTGCGAGGAAACGCTTGCAGAAACAGTCAGATCGTCTGGCTGAAATTACAGGTGGAGTTGTGTATCATCCTCGTAGCAGTGATAGGAACAGCCGTGTTTACGACTGACAGAGCCTAGGGATGTCATGTTTATAGAAAATAGCAACGAACCAAGCACTGAGCCCTGAGGCACCGCTGTGTTGAGATGTTGGGACTCAGGGACCTCACCTTTCCAGTAAACTCTAAATGACCTACCTGTGAGGTAAGACCTCAACCATTGTAGCACCACTCCAGACACCCATAGCCTTGAGGGTCGACATGAGTATGTGGTGGTTGACTGTGTCAAAGGAAGAGATCAGATGATTTGGAGGCGGCTCTTGCCAGTCTCGGGGCTTGAAGAAGATTGCTAACCCAACAACTGCGGTACCCATTCATTTCTATTGCATAGACTCAATGCCAATGAAAGTCAATGGGTACCGCTGTTGTTTGGTTACCGACATTCTTCTAAATATATTCTTTTATGTTCTGCAGAAGAAAGAAGGTCAATACAGGTTTAAAATGACAAGAGAGTGATTAAATAATGACAGAGTTTTTATTTTTGGGTGAACTATCCCTTTAAGTCTTAATTAAACTATTTTGCCTACTGCTTACTTCTTGGTACCATCTGTTTATGGAGTAAGCACAACGTTTTAGAAATGAAGCATAGACTGCTTTTTGCCTCCGCCTGACCATATCCTATTAATTAATGGCAGAAATTAAATTGTTGGGCACAATTCCTTTAAATGTTCCCAAAACCATTTCCCATTCCGGCAAACAGCATCGTGTGAGGGTTACAGATAGCCTCAACATTATCCTGCTCCTTGTGCACATATTGATAATTGGCACAGTTTAGACTGTAAGCCGGGTGAATGCTGAGTGTGTATGTGCACCTCGCTCTCTCCCTGCAGTCCTGGCCGGACGCCCACTTTGTTTCTCAGCATCAGTGTGCCCTTCCTTCCCCTCACAACAGACTCTGCTCTCTCTCACTGCAGGGCAGGGCAGCCCAGGGCATATGTACTTCACATTAAGTCCGTTCTTGCATTTACACTGTTCTCAATTGTTTTTCTTTTTCAAAACGTTCTGACTATCATATGTAACAAAGTGAAATATCTTAAAAACAAAATCACACCAAATCATCGGTGTTGGTAATGCAAATATACAAGCTGTATATTAGACTATGATAGTTAAATACATGAGACTTGGACCATGCTAGTTTCCTTGATTTCCTTAAAAATGCTCCTCGGCTCTCAGAGCGGAAGTAATCTCTGGTTTTATGGCTTGATCTCATTCCAGTGTGAACAGTAATTGAGGTGATTGCTGTTAATGCCTTTAAATGGCAATCCTGATGGCTATGACAGTCTGAGTCCGAGATTACATTGAGCACTCAGAAAAAAACAGGGAATGAGACGTTGTTTGAAGGAAAAACATCACAAGCAATCACTCAATAAAAAGGCTGGACAACAAGCTTTAATATCCTCATAAAGGATGTACTGTCATTCAAAGGGCATTTTTATTTCCTGTTTTGTAGTTTTATGAAACTCCATAAAGTCATTTAGGACCCTGTACAGCTTTGATGAGTTTCTTAATCATTTCTGCCTTAATTGGAATGACTGGTCAATCTCTTTTTCTGAGAAAAATACACCAAGTTTGTACTTTGTTTCACTATTACATTTATTCGTATTTTGTCTGATGATCATGGGTTTCGGCCACATCTGATCTCGGCCTGCAATCTTGCATCAGTACATGTGTTCTTGAGGGGTCTTATTTGATGGTGTGTTATGCAACCGCCTTTTGAAAAGCATCAGAGGTCTTCTGAAAAATCTCTGCATCCATTACACATTTACTGGAGATGCCGTAATGTTTGGGATTGTAACCGATGCTGAGAAGCCAAATCTGTGGTTTTACTGCGTTGTCCAGAATAGATTTTAATAACAAAACTAGTTTCACAGCCATCAGAGACTACAAAATCTTTAGATGTTTCCAAGTTGTTTAAAGCTTATTTCAGAACAATTTGAATATTACATAACAACTCGTTATGTGATATTCTGTAGGTAATGTTTAAAATACTTTTGGTTATTAAATACATGATTAATCCATCGAGAATGCACTTCAAAGCGTTGTATTGCATTGCACAAAATCTAAAGTACTGAGCTCATTTCTTGCTCAGGACAATAGACACGGGGCAAGCAGGGAGTCTTGATTTTCATTCACAGCTCTGTGTGTGGAGACAGAGGGTCTCCAAAGTCTTGGCTGTGTGTGTTGGCACATCTTTTGTATCAGAAGCTTAGGCTGATTTCAGGTTAATAGGCGTTTTTGAAAGTCATTTAAAGAATGTTGTTTGAGAGCAAAAATGAACATTAAAATAAAGCACATCGCTGCTGGATCCCTGTTGTATGTGCATCAACTGAACCACAATAAAATAGATTTTTTCTTTAGTTGAGTGATTTGGTTTTAATCACACATTATCATTCAAATAAAATCATCAAGTCATATTTCTCTCTTTTTTTATTTGTTTATATAATTACATTACTTCTATTCCCTTGATTCCATTTTTATAGCTATTATATTGTAGGCAGTTGTTATTGTAGTTAAGGTGGACACTTTGGCATCACTGCATTGTAGGGTTGCCAACATGTCCATTTATTTATTGCAAGATGCATTTGAATTGAGTCTGGACATCTACAGTCGGTTATCTGGATGGATGTGGAAATATTCAAAAACTCCCATTACGGTCCACCTTCTTTTTGAAATGTTGTGCTTATTTTATCGATTGACAGGCTGTTCCTTCTACCTCATCATTATCATATTAAAATAGGTTGTCTGTGGGGAACCTGTGTACCTGTAATTCACATGACAGGAGGAAGGTGAATCCAGCAGATGGAGCTCAGCCGACCGGGCTCAGGTGCTCTCTCACTCTCTCCATCTTGTCAGCTCTGTGGAGCTGGAACATAAATCTCTAGTTGCATAGGCCAGCCTATAACAATGAAGCACCTTTTCTGATGAGCCAGCGAGTTGGGTCTTTCTGCCAGCTTTAGGGGTAAAGGAGAGAGACCTGCTTCATTACGGGTGATGAAGACTCATTTGAGCTCATGTCCAGATTTTAAACACTTAAGTACTGAGTAATAAATATTAACTACATGTACTAACTATAGGGTAAGTGTTAAAATTTGAGGTTTAGCTCAGTGTTAGTTACATGTATTTATGCAAAATTTATAGTAAATACTATAGTAAATTCATGTAACATGTGAATCAAAGGCACCGTAAAATAGAGAGTTAGCCAATTTCTTTAAAAATCTTTTTGATTTGTTTACCAGTCAAAATTTCCCTACATTTTTTAAATGTCTTTATTGCTATTGTGTGAACAACAGTGTTTATAAAGGAGTAGATTTGTTCAAACTTTTGACTGGTACTTACAGTCGGGACACATTACTTGATGATGTTTCAGAACATGGGGATTGTGAGCATAATATGCTTCAGTGAGAAATGCAATTTCCAGAAGTCTTTATTTTGCAGAACACATTGAGGCTGAAGGTGACAGAGAGAAAATGGGGATACATTTGCTTTATGCGAATGAACTTCTTAATGACTGCTGAGGATGAGATTAAGAGGTGCTTTTCTCCACCAGTGGAGCTTTTGTGTGTGAAACATCGCATCAGACTCTGACATCTTTCCATTGCCCCTCTGTCTCCGAGCCAATAAAGGGCTACAGTAAATCCTTCGGCATGGGCTTGTCTCAGCCTATAAAAACACATGAATTGAGCTTGACGCTCCTCCCCAAATGCAGCATTGCGCATTTTATAGCGCAAGTGTGGTGCCAGATGGGAAAACCAATAACTACAGCTGTCTGTGATTCTATACAGGTGTGTTGATATAGATGTTTGTGTAGCTATCAATATCTTTTTGTTTGGTTCTAAGGTATTGGTTTATTTTTATGAAGAGTATGAATTGCAGGTTCTATCCCTAATACTTTAATCAAATAAACAACCTCGCTCTGTTTTCATTGAATGTGGGAGTCCCTTTCACTTTTTTGTCCCATTAAACCGCTGCTTTAACCAACGAAAGTCATATCTAAAGGTGAAGTTTTTCATGTGTTACCTTCAAATGAATTCATACTTACACCCAGGAGACGCTGAACTAATGACTTGGCTACTTTTTGTTTTTCATCCCTTCCCTTAAACATTATCGCCATCAGTCCTAATTGGCAGGTAAATTGCTGAGCACATTTTTGCGATGAGCGCCGCTTGAAATATGAACCTCAGAGGGACTGTGAGCAGTGGCACATGTTTTTGTCAGTGTGTAGGGTTGTTTATTGGGCCCGGTGGGGCAGCACTATACACAAAGACAATCGCACATCTCTGGTGTATTTCGAACATATGTTGGTTTCACAGGTGGAGACTATATTGGGTAAAGCTTTATTCCTGAACACTTCTGTTCTTAGATCAGTTCTTATAGTTCTATGACTGTGTTTAATAGAATATGTGCTATCAATGCTCTGTAATGCTTTGTGGACTGTGTTCAATGACTTGTTTTATTAAGCAAATGGCAAACATATGGTACTATTTATGTCTAAGATGTAAGAACAGTGCTATAAGTAATATCTCCACTTATCCCCTAAACTGAAAGTGCAGTAGGTTGAATGTCATATTTGCAAAAAATATTCTATGAAATAAGTAGCCATACTCTATTCATTCAGAGTCATTTGGTGAAAACATAGTGATATTAAAAACATCTTAAGTTGTGTGTAATTGAAGATTCCCCAGAGCTTGTGTCTCAAGTAGACCAGGTCTAGATATGCTTTGCTGAAAGATTTGCGTGTCTCGCCATAATTTCAGACTTGCAGTCATGTATGATATAACATAATGTAACAGAACTACAGCCCTGCTGTTTGAGGTGAAACTGAATGAGGCTTAATTAGGAGACAGACTACATTGATGAAAGTTGGTAATTTTGAAGACTCGTAGATTTTGAAAGACTTTGCATCGTCCTTCAACTGACTTTAATCTTGAGTTTCAGCTTCTTTGCATTTACTATGTACTGTGACATTGGAGGTAACGGAGTGTCTGATCCACATAATGTGATTAATGAGTAATGGAAGTCTTTTTAATGATTCCTCTTGATAAAAGGCAGATCATGGAAGAAGCATCCTGTCCCACAGGATGCTTAATATTTGCCCTGGTAATTGCAAACCAAACTGTGCAAAATCAGCTTCATCAGCACCAACTGGGACAATTTATAATGATTAGTCTGCATGGAAGTCTGTCGTTGCCGATGAAATGTTTTGCCGTTTAGATCAATCAAAGCCGAAAGCTCTTAAGAGTTCGACCGTTTGACGGAACGATATTTCTCAAATGCGCCTTACCTTTATTTACTAAGATTAAAGACATGATTAATTACACATGGACGGTGTGCCATTGAAGCACTGCCATTCCTAGCTGTTTTTTTGCTCCTTCAGTGAGCATTTGCATTTTTTTGTATCAAGATAAAAATAGTCTACCTTTAAAAGCGCACATTTGGCCCTGTTCCACTCGGCTCTGGCTCTATTCAGATACAAGAATTCAGCTTATGTAGATCCCTATGAGAAGTGCGTCCGATTGAGCTCAAGTTACACTTTAACCAGCCTAATAAAGCATTTATGAGACCGATTAAAGGACTCGTAACCACATTCCTTACCAAACTAATCCACAACCCCATGATATCATGCAACCAGTAACACGCATACACAGATGTAATGTGTATGTCAGTATGTGAAGAGAAATCCCTGTACCACAGTAATGCAAGTAAATAGCATGTGGCCCATCAGACGCTCTTTTCCCAGCTGTTGTTTGATTGTGCCAGAATTCACTCCCTGCTGTCCGACAGACCATGCAGATAGAAAGAGTTCACAGGCATCGGAGGAAAGAATCTCATTTTTGCTGGTGTAATCAAAATCGGAGCTCTCTGTCAGACTAAAACCCATTTATTTGGGAATTGAGGACTTTCTGTCCCCTGAGGTCTTGCTGGCTTGGAAACTCTCATCTAAAATGACGGAAGATGCGGTTTTTAAGGCGGCATGAAATATCATTCCTATCCTCGAGCCCTGTAGCTCCATTTCAGGGAGAAAAATGGCACTGACATGTGGGTGTATAGACAGCAGAGGTGGGGACAATCAGCCTGTCATAAGCAAGCTGCTCTTCAGCTTCCATACACAGTCCACACAAACACTTGAAAATGTGCACATTTAATATAGACATTAGCCTACATGTTATATGAGAAGCCTCTTCATTTGAGATGACCCCCAACATTAAAACACCACTGTTATATCCTAATTCCCCAATACATGAGATGAGATGTAGGCCTATTAGTGCAGAAGACCCTGATCTGCATTCACTGCACCTTAACCATTGACTTTGTTTTCTTTCACCCTGACTCTCAGGATGAGAGAGGTCCCCAATCATTCAACTTGCCGGATTATCATTGTGTTAACACTCTTTTTTCTTGTCTTCCTGCAGCTCAGATCGACTTATTGATGACACAATAAGGTAAGTCTGATTATTCACACAGTATTTGCTCAGGCAATCAGGCTTGTAAATGACAACAGTTTCCATATTTATTTGTTTTACTGGAATTAGATGTTTGATTAATTGGGTGCTCAGATCTGCTGAAACAATTGCCATAGCCAATGCTCATCTATTTAGTTGATACCCTTAGAGCAGTTGTTCTCAACCAGAGGTATTGCAGGTGGGGAGTGACAGTTCCCCAAAGCCTTTAGAACTTGATCGTGAATGAACAGAGGAATGCGAAGGAAAATTGACGGAGGGCAATGTTCCGTCTGAAGCTGCAGGGGTGAGCAGCCCTGCAGACTCATTATAGGTCCTGCACTGTGCAATTTTGGCCGCGCACAAAAGTTTAATATCTACAAAGTAGACAAACATCCACTCAGGAAGCAGCAACAATTACCTTTACATCATTTTAAGAAACAGTTGTATTTTAGAAGTATGTTTGTCTTTCAGACTGTAATTTTAGAATTACCGCAAGTCTCTCTCTTTCCAGATAAATTTGGAAAGTGCGCGTGAAGGGAGTGGGGTGTAAATAAAGTGCCTTTTCATGTATTTCAGAACTTGGACGGCTGTTTAAAGCTGTTGACAGTTATTAAAGATGTAAAACGCTATTTTCGACAGGCAAAATAGCCATTGAAAATACGGGCCGTATCCGAACCAAACAAGATGCAATACGCGATAAGCGTTGCGCGATAAAAGGTGTCTTCTCCATGTTAATCAGAGGTTTTTTCCTAACCAGCTCCGCCCACAGAATGATCTCATTCGACGCAAGTTCTGCATCTCATGAATATTAATCACCAAACATGGATGAGGACGGGCTAGTATATACAGTATGTTTGATTACATGCATTTAGATTCTTAAATTATAGCATAGCGTCCTGTGACGCATCACTGAAGTCATGAGAACACGATGCATCAAACTATGTGCACTCTTCAGCTGCAGGTGCATGGACAAAGAAAAAGTCTTTTGATTGGCTGTGTTTTGTGGTTGATTGTCGCAACGGTATGGACAGACAAATTGCTTATCGTAGCAATCTCATTACAACGCATTTGTTTGGAATGTGGTGTAATGGGAATCTGACCTAAACGCTTGCAAATTATTGTTTAGAGTGGTAAATCTCTAGACGTGAATTTCCCACCGGGTGCCCCCTCCTGACTACCTGCAGCACTAGGAATCTCGCTGTCTCACTGAAGATCTATGTGCATGCAGGAGAGCATCCCACATGTCCTTCACTTTCACTGCCGCACCGTTCGTAAGGGAAGCCCGCGACAGGTGTTTAATTAAGTCGTCTCCTGGTCTGCGCCCTTGTCTCATTCAATCAAAAAACTATGCTGTATCAGCTACTTGTAATCATTGCCTTCATTTTGTACCAACCACAGCCAGGAGTGAAAATGAGATCTCATTGTTTAGCATTTCATCAAAGCTCTAAAGAGCGTGGGGTGGGTGGTCCTGATGTTTTAAGGATGTCAGATCCATCACTACAGAGATGTAAAAAATGTAGTTTTCGCACATGTATCAAAAAGCTCTGTTTGGAAATGAGTTTTGGGAGATTG
The DNA here is from genome assembly GCA_008369825.1 of Triplophysa tibetana. Lineage (NCBI taxonomy): Eukaryota > Metazoa > Chordata > Actinopteri > Cypriniformes > Nemacheilidae > Triplophysa > Triplophysa tibetana. The sequence goes on from CM017917.1 coordinate 12,304,841, forward strand.
TGTTCATATTAGTTTTGTACAAAGCATATGCCCAGGAATGATTGAAAGCAGAACTTCGATGTTAAATGGCAGTGGCATCTAGAGGTATCAAAACAAACCTACGGCTATGACATAATCGCTTCTTGTTCGTGACTGGGGGCACCTGTAGGTGTAAAGCACCAGGGAGTTGTCGGCCCTCAGGGCGCAATGTCATGTTTCATTTGCTTTATACCTTGTTTGTGTAAGTGGGGTGTGGCTACTGGCTAATTCATCTCTAGGGATGAAGCAAACTGTACTGGTTACTCATAGTGAGCAACTTGGTTGAGATGTTTGGCTTAATTAGACATTTATTTTATACATTCAGAGTTGTGACTCAAACGCATGCCAGATGGCATTTTGGTGCTATTAAAGCATTGCAGGTAAAGTCCCCTGTGCTCTATGAGTGAGGCAAAGGCGGAACGTATCTGATGGCTTTTACTTTGAAGAGTGGAGCTTTAATGGGTGCCAAGCTACAGTTTACACTCGCAATCCTGCTGAGTCGAAGCTGGAGTTGAAGTGAGCTATATAGTCACGTAGCTATTTAATCTTCTCCACTAGGAACAAGAAAGCAAGACTCAGCTTAAGAAAACAAATAAGTGCTGGTGCTTGGGACCTACCCTTGAGTTTTATAATGCTGCAATCGTAGGATCATGAGTTTCAAACAATTGCACTTTGAGAGCACTGCTTAATTGAAACGCATTAAGCTAGAGCCACTGATGGCTGTTGCAGGAAAACCTCTCATTAGTTGAGAAAATATGAGGTATTCACTTTCTGCAGTGTCAAGGGAAAAGGATCTGTAATGGTTAGTCACTTTTCTGCATGCTCCACCCTTCCTGTCTGAAATCAAACCTCCTGGAAGAGGCATTTGCTGTCTTTGATGCTATCTGTGTCTGCAGTCGTGACAGCTGCCGTGCCTCCGACGCAATGATCTTGTGTCAAGGGTACCAGAGTGAGCGCTTTTTGACCAGTTTAGTGCAAATGTGCAATGATCCCCAAGTCCCAATAAACACTCTTCTGCTTTTTTGTCAACAGCATCGCCATGGCAACCAAGGAGAATATGACCTCCCAACGTGGAATGTTAAAGTCTATACAAAGTAGGGTCAACACCCTGGCCAGTATCCTTAAAGCTGCCCACAGTATATTTTTTGGATTTTTAGTTTTATCGGATGCACGAGTGAGGCTTAAGATATCTTCCGGTCTTTGTTTGCTAATCTCTCTGGCTAGTGGCTAATAAAATAACCATTTATACTTTTTTTTATTTATATGAATATTCATTTATAACATTTTATTGTATAATAGTTGTTTAAAAAACTTTGTTGAATGGTCTTAACAGTAAGTAGTTAACAGTTCTTCTACTGGTAAACTCGAAACAATACTGGCTAGACATACAATTAACTTGTTAACTAATTCAATTTACTTGTTATTTCTTTTGTTTATTAGTGGAAATAATCTGCATGGACTGTATTACTTGCTAATGTGTACCAGAGGTGAATTTGGGCCACAAAAGCATGCATGCGTAGTAACGTTTGTTTATGTTATTGCTTTGAAACCATCTATAAATGTCCTATGAATCGGTATGTCCGTCTAGTTATTTTATGTAGATACGGACTTTTAGGTTTAGAGAGTTATGAATAAGTCACTGTTTTTATTAAATGATCTTTGCTTTTGTTACCTTTCTTTTCTTTGTCTACTAGTATTATGTTTTATATTACAAGTTTTTGCAACCTAGACTGATGTAATACGCCATTACCCTGTGTTTCCTTAACTCATCATTTTACTTCAGACCGTTTCCCTGCTATCAATAACCTAATACAGCGAATCAACTTGAGGAAGAGGCGGGACTCTTTAATTCTGGGAGGAGTCATCGGCGTCTGCACCATCATTCTACTTCTGTATGCGTTTCACTGATGAAAAGGGACGCTAACCGACTTTTTGGGGGTCTTCTGGAGATCAATGGCAAGCGTTGAGGAAAGGGCTCGATGAGAGGCGGACCATTAAGACCACAAAGCAGATGCCCTCTTGGCCTCGTCTGGTAACAGGATTGATTGCGGCCAGCATGGACCTTATTTGTATCTAGCAATGGGAGGGGTTTATCTCTAACAGCGTTTTCTTTGTTTCTTTACTACAAATAACGCACTGTTCGGATGTGAACTGGGACTGGAGACCAAATTACTAACAGGAATAGATTTCAAAGAGCGTATCATTACACAGTTGCTTTTGAGATAAAGAGCGATGCTTGAAGCATCAACCTGACATTGTGCTTGTTCCTGTATATTATTAATCAGAAAAGGGTTTTAATTTGATGGTCCTTTTAGTCCGAGGGTTTCTCTCATGCTGTGTACTTTGTGAATTAATAAATTATTCATATACAGGATATTAAAAATGTGTGTCGAACACTAGAAGCCTGTCCTCCACATCTTCTATTTTTAAAATATTTCTTAATTCTCTAAATGAGGACGATTTACACTGGAGAGGGGCGTGTTGGGAAGGGGGAGAACAAAAATAAAATGGATGCAATGCAGCTGGTGATATGTGTAACACTTTGATTTTTAAGTGCTGGGGATTTTATGCTTATGTTCATATATGTAAAGATCTGCTTTGTCTTTCGCTTACCTTACCAACTGCATCTTCTGACAGGAGCTGAAAGCAGCACTCCTCACAGTCCACTGACTTGAATCCACACCTCAGCTTTACAAACTGAAGCGTGAGAGGCAGAAATAGGCCAGATCTTTATACATTATATATATATACAAGCTAAAATGAAACAATCCAGGAAAATGAAGAAATAGCGCAGTGAGTTTACTGTATGTAGAAAGAAGACCAGCAAACTGTGAAATACGTATGTAGGAGAGTACAGGGAGAGAGAAGGAATGACTGGAAGCCCACATCAGTCTTTGTCTGCTTTCCTCACCACCTATTTCTGTTTTCTTCTTGCACTGACAAATGACAAAATTGGGCTTCTCTGAAGAGCCAGCCAGCTGGGCCTCTCCTCTCATTGGAACCAGTCTGTAGGTGATGAATCTGCTACAACTGGACCAGTCAAACTGTGACAGTGCCATAGAACTTTCCATAGATGTATAGAGAGTACACGCACAACTCGATACATTCCCTTGATGGAGACATCAGCTCCCAGACAACAATAAACCAATGCTATCTGCCGCGAAATTGCTTTTTTCTTCCTTTCCCCTTCCCTTTTGGTCCATTATCTAAAGGTCAGTCTCCAATTGTTCTTTTACGATACATTGAGTATGTACCCTGAGATAAATTGTTTAGGGGCTTTAAGGGTATTGTCAAAGAGACAGAATACTGAATTAGCCTTGATCACACTAAAATTGTCAGTTTTTTCCAATTTAATTGACCATTAAATTGTATATTTTTAAATTAAAGAGAACTTAATCAGATTGGGAAAGATTAGAAACGTAGTTACCCAACCAGATGCAAACAGAGGTGTTTATTTGCAATATTACCTTTTGAACTTTAGAAACATCTGGACAATGAAGTAATATAAATAGGAATTTGTCTTTGATGTAATCTTTATGGTAAGAAAGTGATATTGCCTTTATTATAAATAACACCAATCTGTAAATATGATTTTCTTTAATTCTGAAAAGTGAGTTACATCATTGATGATGTTTCATTTAGGTAGGAATGTGTGTGTTGTGTGTAGGATAAGGACATAAAATATTTTGTTTCCCAGGCTGTTTGCGAAAAAGTTATGGATGCTGAGTCGCCAGATGAAGCTGAAACTGGAGATCACAGTCTTGCTCTGTCACTATTGTGTCCTTGAACAGCGCACTTAACCTGACGCTTCGAGCTTATACATGTAGCGCCAATCAGTCTGCTGAAAGTTCAGTGAATACTCCATTGCAGTTTCTCATTTCAATTCACTGTCTTTGTTTTGGGGACAATTGCTGTTGTATAAAAAAATCTGATTTGGTTGTGAAAAGAATATGTCCTGCTCTTATTTTATAGACATTAATATTTGTGACCCTGGATCACAAAATCAGTCTTAAGTTGCATGGGAACATTTGTAGTTGAAGACAAATTTACATTGTGTTGGTCAAAATAAAGATTTTTCTTTTGTGCCAAAAATCATTAGGATATTAAGTAAAGATCCTGTTCCATGAAGATATGTTGTATATGTCCTACCTTAAATATATAAAAACTAAATCTTTGTGCGTGGATGGCCTGCCACAGGGCTCCTGATTAACAACTTCAAAGGCAGTTTTCACAATATTTTGATATGTCGTTCTCTCAGAGTTTTAAACGGTTGTATCTCAGTCAGATATTGTCATATCATATTCATAAACTCATACTTCAATATAAAGCTTATTTATTCAGCTTTCAGATGTTTTTACATGATATACAAACCACAATTTAAAAAAAATTACTCATAAGACTGGTTTTGTTGTCCAGGGTCACATTTATGTTAGGCTTGCAAGCCATTTATCCTTTTGTTGTTGAAAACCCAGTCAATTTCTGATCTTAATATCAGGCAGTCATAACCCTAACTTCTATTTTTGCACACATTTCCTGTTTATATTCTCCATGTGTATTCTATTTAAAATGTTTCATATAAAGCTGCTCTGCAAAAATGTACATTATTGAAAAGTGCAAAGAAATTCAAATCAATTGTGGGCTGAGGAGCTTTTGAGGCTCTTTCCGATTGCCAAGTCCCTAATCCAGCACTGGTAAGATCCCTCCAAAAATTATTTGGCACTAGTAAAACATCCACTATTAAATTAGATATTTGTGGTTTATTTGTACTTGCAAGGAAATATTTAGTCAGAATACAGTGCTTCTTTTGAATGGCCATTAAAGAGATAGTCAGGATGGGACTTCAGTATTGCTATTTCCCTAGTAATCGTACGTTGTGAATTGTACAAAAACAGTATGATTACTAGAAAAAACACACCAATAAGCCACCTCCTGAAACAGTTACGAATTCCCGTGAGATCAGGTTGAAAAGTCATATACAGACTGTTAATAACATGAGAATGTTGATGAAGGAAGATGTCATATTTGTGTAAATAATTGTAAGCTCTGTTGAAGCTCACAATTTAGCGAGCCATAATGACATTTAGGAAAATATGGAAATGTCACCCTGCACTTGCAAATGTAACATAAGCTGGTTCCTTGGGCAAATTTACACATTTGTCATTGGTATTTTTCTTCCCTTGCTAATAAATCAATTTGAATTTTCTATTCTGATTGACCGAGACAAATGCTTTATTCATATCAAAGCTTGTGACTAGATTTGTATAGGTTTTAAATACTGTGTCATTGTGAGTGAGAGAGCTGTTAGTGCTTAGAGCTATATTGTGGCTCGGCATATTGCCATACTTGGAGATCAGAGACCCGGGAAAGTGCAAAATCAGCTAGTAGATCTTGTGCCATTTCCTTAGTCATGCATTATTTACAACAGCAATAGTCAGGGGCATGAAAAATGAAGCGTGTATATGTGTGGTTTAGGCGAGAGGGCTTTAAAAGAGAATGCTTTTGTCTTTCTGTCTTTGTGTGGTAAGCTGTACTTTTGTACTTTGTTGCTAATGTAATCAGTTCCTCCCAGGTCCTCCACAGCTGTTCAAGATCAATAACTGCAAACGAATTGTGGACCATGCATGTTAATGTTTATTTTGCACTTGTAAAGGTACATAATAACTATGAAAAATACATAGATATACAAGTGAACCAAGATTCCGAAAGTTGTACATAATAAATCACAGTTTTAAAAGACACAGAGCAGCATTTTTGCATCTCATTCATATTGGCATAATGATCATAATCAAAAAAAGGGCTATAAGAGAATCTTAAATTCTAGTTAAGGAGCAAGCAGTCTGTTTCTGGAAAGAAATATGCAAGCACACAAGGACATACAAAAATTAGAAGTGGACTAAAATTTGACCGGATGTGAGAATAGTGCTATAACCACCCTCAGAATATTGATGTAATATGTGATAAAGTGCTTTGAAATCAATGACAGGGCTGTAAAAATACTTGTATTTCAGTACAAATGAAGCAGATCAATAGATTTCCTGCTGTGTTTGAATATCTTCCTCGGCCTAACCAACTAGCCAGATAAGTGCTGTTATGTATCCACACCTCCATTTTCTTTCTTCTTCTCTTATTTAAGATTGGTAGTTCTGACCCGTTGGTCTTAAATATCAACATGTCAGTGATGGAATGAGCGATCGCAGAGATGCAATAAACACTTTCAGATGTCTCAAAACAACGTCCCGTACACACAAGCTCTTTATAATTCTGTGTGAAAATAGAGAAGTGTTGTATTGTCCACCCACAGCATGCCTAAATATTTCTATGTTGATAAATATCTCATATTAATAAGGATTAAGTAGGGAGAAGACTGGCATTGAAGACATCAAAAAGATTAATAGTCCTGTGGTTTGTTTAGCATACTGATGTGAAGATCTTGGCACAGAGACTGGAATTGTGCAGGCCCTTGCATGCCTGTATGTGAATGTCCATGCACCAGCAGTTTTGTTAGGTAGAGGCCTGGTATGCTTAAATTTTACCTCCAGAGTCTGGTGGCCAGACAGAGCTCTCTGTTCACTTTGTGTCACTTAGAGAATATGGCAACGACTAGCATCGGGCACACACTGGACATTAACACATTCCAATCTTTATCCAAACAAAATAAAAGATGCTGACAGTCATTGGCTATCCCTATACAAGATCTGGCATGCAAGTGGTCATTTTGGTACATTTTTGTAATCAAAATCTACAAAAGAAATAACCAAAAATCAAAATTCCCCAATGATTTTCCATTGACCGTGTAACTCTGTCAAGCCCTTTAGGCAACAGTTTAGTTGTCCTTAGTTTATTCCCTTACCTCGAACTGCATGTATAAATCTTTTATAAAACATACATTGGTAGTTACTTTGCAAATATATCTGTGCATAATTTTTAAATGCATGATCATCTAAGAGTAATATAAGGTTGAAATACAGCTTGCTGGGCGTACCCATGTTGCAAAGATTCCAAAGAAAAGTCTTGTTGTTCATCATGTCGTCCTCTTGTCGAAACAGCACTGTGTCTCATTTACATAATGCAAGCCATCACTCTTCTCCTAACGTATGGGGTTTTGGTTTTCATTTTCATCGAGCATGCTAACCTACTGCATGCAGTTTTGCTATTTAATTGGATCTTATCAGGTTGCTACACTCCTCTTGTTTATTTTTTAATGTCAGTGGCATTATTTTTACGAGGGAGAATGTTTTAATTATAACATTTGTGATTCATTTTTTTTCAGTACTGTAGATGGTTGTTTCTGATCCTTACTGTTTCTCCTTTTCATTATCCAGTTACTGAGGAAAGAGGAGAAAACACACATTAAAAACTGAGCAGAGCTAAAAAAAACAATTAAACCTATCGTACCATAATAAATCATTTTCGAAAAATATTTTATACTAATGAGTTGTTTACTGCTTGAGCTAAAATAGTATATTGAAGGCTAAACTTTTTTGACTGTTTTCCCAGCAACCAGTCATCTACACTGTGAAATCTGTCGACTGTTGCCTCTTCTTAAATAATCTAAAAAATTCAACTGAAATCACAAATCTCAAAATAAACCCTGCCTTATAAAATGCATGAATATAAAAAGTGATTATTTGGGGTTACCTGTAACCACCACGTAGATTATGATAATCAGGAGGCCCAGAATGATGGAAAAACAGCTGAGCAGACGAGCCAAGCGTCCCAAGCGCCTCGCCCCATCCATATCACCCTGCTGTAGACTGTTTCTCGACTGTAGCAAAATATAGAAAGGTGATTTTAATGAGAGATAAATATCACTGTAGACTCTTAATACAACACTTAGAGGTGTTTCCGGACAAGTATTAGTTTAAACCAGGACTGGGCCTTAGTTAAATTAGAACATAGTATAGTATAGTATTAACAAATATGCCTTATTAAAAAGATTACTTATGTGCATTTTAAGACGACACAAGTGAACCGACGTATTTTAAGACACGTCAGTTTAAGTTGTTTTCAGTTTGGACAGCTCTTAAATTTATTTTGGTCTAGGACTAGTGCAATCTTTGTACAGGAAACCACCCCTTAATCTTACAAATAGCTTTCTTAACTATAATATGGACTATGTGAGCTCTACATACTTTTCATGTAAGAGTGAATAAGTTTGCGGTTTCCACATTTGGAAAGGCTATGAATCAACAGTAGGGTTTGGAGGTCACACTGTGAATTGTCTAAGTGATTCGGACACATGAAGGGGTGAGCTGATAACCATGTTTCCTTATTAGTGCAGCCATATCCCACAGCCACCCATTAGGCTGTTAGTGTACCCTAGGGAGAGCCTCTCCAGTAGACTGCATTAAAGTAATCAATATTGAGCAATAGATCCTGCTGGAAAAAGCCTCTGACATACAGTGGCCAACCATTCTCCCCGTACTCAAATGCTAATTCCATTCTATGTCACATCAGCACGGTTTTTGTCTTACGGCGTGACGTAGTATCACCAGTGCACTTTGGAGTCTCAATGCTTTGTTTCATTGGAGTGGCGCTGTCCAAGGTGCTGAATGGACTTTCCCTGGGTTTCCTTGAGCAATAAAGGAATAGTTCACCCAAAAATGGTCCTCATTTTTTTCTCACTATGGAAAGTCAATGGGAACTATTTTTTTGGTCAACTTTTCTTTTGAGTACATTTACGCATTTGGCAGAATATTTTATCCAAAGCGACTTACATTGCATTGTTTTCTACATTTGTTTCTGACTATGGGCAATCCCCTGGGATCTCACCTATGCTATGACCTTGTCATTGCTAGTGCCATGCTCTAACCAACTGAGCCACAGGAATGCAACGGGAAAGTCTAGAACATAATTAAGCAAGCACATCTCCAAAAAGCATTGATATACTGTATTGTAAATTAACAAAAGGTCGGTGGACCATTGTGATGGTTTTGCCAATACGTTGCTCTATTGTAAAATAAGGGGTTACGTTTTGTTACTATAATCTTGATTTTTCCATTTTATTGAAAATTATGTACTTGTCACTAATTAGAAAAAAATCAATGTTATTGTAGTTAACTTAATCCTAAACTAAAATTATTAAAACATTTCTGTTACCTGAAATAAAAGGTTTGTCTAAATATAATTTTAAAAACTTAAACTAAACTAAATGTTTCTTGAAAAAAGAAACTATTAATTTTACATAGCAACGTAAATAAACAAATAAATAATAAAACGACAGAAGCACATAACAAAATAGCTACAAATTAAGCAAAACATAAAAACAAAAAGTATAAAAATAAAAGCAACTGAAAACAAAATAGTAATAAATCTGCATTATATATGGACAATTGAAATGCTGACCTTCACCTTGATTGTAAATGCACATAAATCATAGTAAGACTTGCACATTGCTTCACATTGAAAGATGTGGATAGGATTACTGCTGTTACACTGGTCTTGTTGGAAACTAAATAGCTTTCCCAATCTTACACATACACACAGTTTTCATCTCCTCCATAGGGAGGCTCAGTTTCAAACTGCAGTGATGTACCTGTTGATTTCAGAGCGACAGTGATCCAGCCTTGTGAATATTTCTCTAAATTTTTCTGATCAGTTCTGATACAGGCACACATGAAGTCTTCGCTACATTAAAGATTTCCTCTGTTATCTCCCATAAAATAAGCTTAATTAAAGCTTTTGTTAAGCTTTAGCATTCTAGTTTGCTTTTGCTGCGTTACCTCGCTGTTTTACCATTTTGTGAGCTAAAGCTAAATTATTATTATTTTACGGATATATCTACTTTAAATATTCTAATAAAATATGGTGTTTGACACCAACATATGACAGCACTTCTAGAGAAAAACGGTATTAAATAAATAGACCTTTAATATCTAAATGTACCATGACTTTGTCAGGTGTCATTTAACTTATAACTGTGACCTGTAGCATTCCTTCTCCCACTAAACTAGCCAGCCTTGCTCGGTTCAAATCCTACATACTGGCTCTGACATCTTAGCTGGGTATATGTGGCTGGAGCAGCAAATCATTATTGATCTCCAAGTCTTATCATGGTGCAGAGACGTATCAGTGCTTTCAATCTGTAGAAGTCTTTAGAAAAAAAAACTGTAGTAAACTGCCATCTGACTCTTTCTCATCTCGATCTCACGTCTCTATTTTATTCACACCTAGCGAAGAGAGTCCACTGTGATGCTGTGATGTTACATTACAGTATATGGCCGTACAAATGGCTTCCGGCTCTTTGTGTGTTAGGCGCATTTTGCTCTACTGCGGTTTTGAGAAGCTGCAGTAGATTCTAATGGTCCGTGTGTGGCTTTTCTGAGTAAAGGGTTATGTGGTTCTCTGACATGGCAAATGGACAACATTGATTCCCTGGGAGGTTCGCCCAGTAATATTTTTCCGGTGAATTGGAAAGTCTTCTGGGCTATTTGTTTGGGTCACCTGACAGATTCGATGACCCACCTTTCTCCATAGTTCCTCCCTTCTTATTCCATTTCACAGTAGTGCACACACAGGAAACCCCCAGCTTTCATCTCTCGCTTTCTCCAGCTGCAGTCTGAAAGTGAACATGGGCTCTCAGTGTTCCCTCGGAAGCCTGAACCATTAATTATAAACAGCCATTCCAGCACAGGAAAGAATGTCCGGGAGGAAAGCTTGTGCATTGATGCACGGCGTAAGAAACCAAAAACACTCGCACACCCACTTGACTAATATGTGGGTGTCCCAGATTCTTGATCTCATGAAAATATGAATTGATCTAATGTATAGGACACTGAATGCACTAGTAAAATGTATAAATGCACACGCAGTTAGTCTATAGAAAACACACGCCCATGTGCTTGAAACCTGATCTCGCTGCTTGTTTGCTTTCATAATGCGATGTTTCATACAGCACTGTAAAAACATGATGACAGTGCTTGTTCGAGATCGAGCAGCAAACATCATAATATCAATATTTTTCAAATGCCATACGGTTATTTTAAAGCATGGTATAGAAAATGGCGACTTCCTGTCGTCTCAAATTTCTGTTGTAGTGTAAGACAACAAACGTATTTAGTGTGCGAAAAACAAAGCCGTCCGTTTGCTGCAGTTCTGCTTAACATATTTCATCAGCAGAACCTGCCAAGTGTGCAATCGCTGCTTTAGTGGCCCACCCATTGCACAGAGAGATTGCTCGGTCCAATAAATGTTATGCTTCCACCTCCCTCTCCCATGCACAGGCTCCTTTCTGCCTCCGTGAGCTTCAACTTACAAGAACATTTTATTTGGATCTGTTAGCCTCTGTAATACAGCTCATTGATTTCAGGGCTCCTGGTGGTATACTGTACCTACAACAGCTTGGTAATATTTTGTCAGTTACAATTGGTTTCTGAATCAGTGTTCTCAACAGGTTTTGGTTCATGACCCACATTTTATATATTGAACATCAATTGGTAACCTGACACTGAAGCTTAAAATTAATTATTGATGGGCGTTACAAAGCACGGAGATGCTGGGTGATTGGAGGGGATGGGTTGGGAAATAAAATAGCTTTTTAGCTGATGTCATCAGTGTTTGTCGAAAGCTCGAGAGGACAAACATTTGTTTCCTTTGTTTATATGATCGGTAAAGGTTAACAGGGCCATTACAGGATTTTGTGTTTACTGTACTGTAGTCTGGGTAATTTTTTTACTCTGCCTAAAGATAAAGAAATGCCATCCAATCTATGTTGGCTTCTGCCCTGCTCAGCTCCTATCAAGAGAAATTGTGCAATACAAAAGATGTTTAAATGGTCATACTTACTTTGGTTAATTGCATTTTCCTATTTGCATTTAGGATCATTCGTTCTGTCAACTGTTTTTAGTTGTAAACCACCAGCTGAGAACTATGATCACTTGCTATGATCTTAGCAGAGAGGATTTGTGGTTCTACAGCCTCCAATAATAAAACAACTCATTGCTATCACATTAATTACATTCTAAATGTATCCTTATTAGAATAACCTTAAAAGATTTTTTATGATTTCAACACAAAAGCTAGTTTTTTGTTGTTCAGCATGACCTTATGTCCAATTGGAGTTGCTAAAAATGTATGTGATCTTGTTTTCGATTCGAGCTCTTATTTTGAAAATTTTTTGTTTAACTTTTAGTTTCTGTTGATTTCTAATAGTAATCTACATTTTTAAAAGAATAACCTACACATAAAAATGACTGTGTATAATTAAAAATGTTTATTAAAAAGAGTTTATTAGCAAAAACAGATAACTCATTAAATAAAAGGTATTGACACAGCTTAAAGGGGTCATCTGACATGGCCAAAACAAATATTATTGCTTGTTTAAGATATAATGAATATGTATACACGATTTAAGGTTCATAAACGCTGGATTCTCCATGTACCGTGCATATTTGTACCTCCTCTTTGCCCCGCCTCTCTGAAACACGCAGATTTTATACAAAGCTCATCGCTCTGAAAAGCGAGGTGTGCTATGATTGGCCAGTTAACCAGTGTGTAGTGATTGTTAGAATACTGGATGGATGTGAGGGAAATGTAACGCCTCTTACCATCTTTAGAACATCAGGTTTCAAAGCAATTTCACTGACAGGTACACCCACCTTACTTGCGTATACATTTCTGCGATCTTAGTCAACTCAGACCACGAACTGACGTAGATTTGTGGGTGTGTGGTTACACGAAACCTTTCAGGCAGATCTGGGTGTGCCTTCGATTTTCGATAGAATAAATCATTTGTTCCGAGACTTTAATTATTGTAAAACTTCCTGTGTCTAATACATCCAAGGCAACTTAAAACGCCTCAAAGACAGAAAAACACGTATTCGCTCCATATGACCCCCTTAAATCATGTTTTTCATTATGTTATTTTGTTTAATTGTTTTTTATTGTGTTAATTATCTTTATTTATGTTATTAATACTTAATCAGAACAACCCAACTGCAGTTTGATAGATATTACATGGAATACACTCAAAAAATATTTTTAATTGTTTTGCGAATGAACTTTTCAAATATATAAAAACAAAAATGCTAATTCTAATAGAAATTGATAACATGCACATTCCTATAGCAAAATATATATTTTGTGTAGTAGAAATAAGCGTACAAACCATGGCCAAATAGTGCATTTTTACAGCTGGTTAAAAGGCCAAAAATTGATTTGTCTGACCAGCGATCGAATTGTAATTCAGCTCTGCTTTCTGGTGCCACAACGATGGCATGGAAGAAATAATGGTTTAATTTTGTGTGGAGTGATGAGGGAGGCAGAAGCTATTTGCATGACCAAACGGTCAGTTGTACATGTGTTAGAAGCATAATATTGGTACTACGTTCAGTCTCAATCCAACTGATGGTCCTCTAGTGTTTCAGTGTATTTCTCAAACTGTTTATCCCACTAAAACATTTAGAAAGTTGTATAAGCTTTGAGCAGACAACGGTTCAGATTTCACTTAAGCCTGACTTTGATAGCGTCTTATTTCATTTACTGAAATGATATGTGTTCGAAAGCTGGTCTCTTGTGACTATGATGGAAAGTTGTACTTGCATGCTGAAGGTTATGCACAGAAAGAAAGAGAGAGAAGAAAAGCCAGATGGCCAAATCACCCTACAGTAAGTCTATAGATTCAGGATTTTGATATATCATGTTTAGTATTGTGAGCTTGTGTGGGACAATGAGAGCAAACACACATCAGTTCTCTCAATGGTACCACGCCCTGCATGTGCACACCCTCAGTTCACGTCAGCAAACCCTTTAATACATTAAACGATTTTTCTATATTTTTGCATCATTCTAGTGATCAATGCTTCATAAACATGTGAAAAAGAAGGCAATATTCGGGGCAAATGTGGCAAAGCAACCCAAATTTTAGTTATGTAAATAATCATAATGCAAAGCATGCCAGCAACCTCAAATTATTTTCACCTAACCATATTCAAATAAACCCTTAAATTGGTAAATGTAAATAAAAGACTATCTCTTTATTTCCTCGTTTTTTTTTTCACTTTTACGCACGTTTGTGTCTAAAGAGCAGCTCGCAAAGTTTTGACTGTAAGTGAGTATGCTTCATTATCATCCGAGGCAGTCTGCACCAATTTTCTGGCGAATGGATTGTCAGCACGCAGCATCCAGCCCATTTACTGCGAGCATATGCAGGGCTGTAAATCACACCTGTCAGGGGGATACTGGAGCTTGTCTTTGGACTGCGGCTTTCCGCGCTTTGCATACGCGCCAGGGATATTTGCAAGAGGCATTGCTTGAGTGATAAACAATCGTTGTGTGAGTTGCCACGTTCAAGCATCTTCGATTATTGTGTATCATGCAGCAGTAGCTATATAAACGTGAGCGCGTGCCAGACTTTATTTGAAAAAAGTGCCAAAATATCTCTGATCACTAGCTGTCTACTCACCATTATTGAATAGACCAAAGCAACGATGGTTAGCGGCCACACGGGACAAAAGCAGGACAAAATGACCAACATGAGATAGTCTTTAGGTTTCTGCTGCTCTTGGACGGGTTGACCGGTGAATGATGAACGGCTCAGGCTGATTCTTGACGGCGACAAGGGTGGCGCTCCGAGCTCCCCCGCCGATCCGGATCTCAGCGGCAAACTGTGGCCGTTTTGATCAACATCGAGAGCATTGTCACCGCCGACGTTGACCGTAAACGAGCTGGAGGTCTTAACCCCGGTGGTCTCAGCGGTTGTAAGAAGTTTCTCGGTCTCTTGGGACTCAGGTTTCGTGGCGCCGCTCTCCCCCAGGTTGGATTTAGCAAACTCCGTATCTGTGTTGATTGCCATTCTGCAAATCCAAAAGTGAATATGTCCGAAAGAAGAACTCCCTTTAGATGAAATATCGTTTAATCTTGTAAGTGATCGGACGGTGCTAGTTTCCCATCATTTAATGCTGGTCGAAAAGCTCGTTCTGCAACTTAAAATGAGACTATTACTTAGACTATTTAATTTATATGATTATGATATAAAAGTCTGATAAAAGATGTCCCGTAGTAAACTAATCAAAACAAGTCAAAAAGCCACTTAGAAATTAAAGCATGAAACAACAGACGTATCCTCCCATTTCGATGTGATCTTCTCCTTCCGTCGGTCGGGTTTAATGAATTTGGCTCAGTTCTGCTGGTGGGGTTTTCAGTCCGGATCAGAATGCTCCGGATCTCCTCTTGAGCGCCCACACACACACACACACACTGTACCAAACCACAGAGAGCCGAGTCAGTCACTCACTCACTCATCTAGAGTTCAGCATTTCCATAACACACCATAACAGCATTACCCAAAGAGCTCAGATGGAGTGCTGAATCGGTTTTCACGTGGAAACGATGAAAAAGCTGGTGCCCTGCTTCACGGGAGAGTCCTTTGCCTGCTGTAATGTTGCAGGAGGAGAATAGCTGGTCGGTACAGTGCGAGTGCGATGTTTCTCTATCACCTGCCTCTGCATCAGTGTGATGATGGAGCGGAAGGGGTGAACTAATCCTGCAGGACTTCTCAAGCAACACTGAAACTGTTCTTCCCCAGAGGATGCTGCAACACCTCCCTGTATCTCTGCGAGACATTAAACTCTTTTCATATATCATGACATATGAAAATATAATAAGGGTAATTTAGATAGGCTATTTAGGTTATTGATGATTTCACTAGAAATACTGAAATTTTGAAATACCATATGAAACAAAGAAAATGATTTAATTGAAAAAGTGTTTTATTAGAAGCTCGTCTTGCAGAACATCTTTTGATAAAGTTAATATCTAAAGGTTATGCGTCAAAAATGTATTAGGACTACATGCTTAATTCAGACTATCAAAGCAATCTAGGTTTATGATACTTTATTTATTTAAATTGAATAAAGAAGAATTTTTTGAACAGTAAAATGCCATTAATATGATGAGGGAAAGATACATTTTTCATTTTAACTTCCCCGTAGAGACGAAGAGCATATGTTGTGTTACATACACTCTCTTATTCTTACCATACAAACATCTTTACAGACTGACTTTAGGTTAACTAGTGGATGATGGCGATTTATCCATGTAGTTTTCCTCTCATTTAATCCTTGATACACAGGGAGCATGAATGTGTTGGCAAGATGTGGTATCACAGGGGAAGCCCCTTAAAGCAATATCATATGATGTAATGGCATTGATCCGGTCTGTGGCTCTCTTGTGTTTTTTCAAAAGATCTCATTGCAAGATTTCAAATGCCCACAACGTTATGCATTCTGTCCTGATAACAGCCGTGTCACATGCTCTGTGTTTGTGTTTTCATCACTCGGAAGAGTGAAAATATTTGTAATCTTTTTACAGTTTAATATGGCGAGAAAACTATCAGAAAACAATTTTTTTGATTGGTTTCACCTTGAAGAGAAATGGTACATTATAATGGATAGGATTAAACAAATTAGGTCAACAGGGTTTAAATGTGTTTGTATCCTAAAGCCTCGTTTTTTTTCTAGAGAAATAAAATTCTTTAATTTAGAGTCATTTGTTCTGAAGACATTGGTTCTTGCACTGCATGTTCTGGACTGATTTCCTCTGGAGATGTTTGTTCAGAAGGTGATTGCTCCGGAATCATGTCTACAGCATTTCTTTCTTCTGTAGTAGCTTGTTCTCCGCTAGTTTCTTCTGGAATCACATTTTCTGGAGTCATGTCAGCTGGTCGTGATGAATCCATTTGCTGTGATGTTTCCAAAAGCATGTTTGCCAGAGTTGTTTGCAATAAACTTGCTTGTTCTAGATTGATTTGTTCTTCATATGTTTTTTCCAGTGGTGTTCCATCATGTTCTGGAGAAGGTTGCTCCAGAATCTCTTGGTCTGGAAGCTCTCGCTCCAGCGTCTCTTGTTCTTCTGATGGTTTTGTGAACATCCCCTTGTAAGTCAATCTGTCCTCCTCATTTTTTAAGTCCATACGCATTTTGAGAACTGCTAGCTCTTTCTTTACCATCTTTTTCATTCCCGGATCCAGATCCAGCACTCTTATGAAATCAGCTCTTGCTTCTGCTTCATTCCACACTTCCATGTGCGCTTTACCGCGCAGATAGAAGGCTTTCATTGTCCCTACAGAAAAAACAGAATGCTTTCATCAATACTTTAAAGAGTAGATAACATGAGATCATGAAAAATGACATTGCATGCAGTGTGTAATGTTGCAGTGTTTGAAAGTAAGCTGTCTGCCAAGTTGTAAATCCGAAGGTGAATGAATAACTTCATTGGCTTGGGAAAAACGTTTTGCTAGGACTGCCGCGAAAACTTCACTCTTCTCCCCCAAACACATGTGAGCCTCATTCGCGGTAGACCAATAACAGCAGACTAGACCATCTGACCAATCACATCAGACTAGTGGAAAGGAGGGGATTAGACAGATGATTCGTGCAACGAACCATTTGAGAGTCAGTCAAGAAGGTAAGTAAGAATAATTACCTAGGTCTATTATTACGAAATAATAGTGTTTTTACACATTCTCTGTACATTAACTTGTTGTTGGACACTCCATGAACCAAAGAAGGACCTTAAAAATCCCTAGTTGTGTTTTAATTAAAACATTTAATTAAATTAGTAAACACTACCTCTTTTTGAACACTGAGTGAATTCTAACAGATAACTCTTTGATTTCTTTGATGTGTAGAGCTATTGATGACATCAATTGTATGATGTTGATGATTTTGCATGTTTTGGTTATAAAAGAGTAGACAAAAATGATCTGGCATAGAGTATTAATGTACACACCGGGGTGTTGGTTGATGATGTCAGATGTGTGTTCGATGACCTCATAGTACTCCTCCATGCGCAGCAGACACTGGCAGTAGTTTAAAGTGAGTGTGTTGGCCATCTTCTCCAGTTTAAGCCAGGGAGCTTCCCATGCCTTCTCCTGAGAATTGTTTTTTAAAAAAAAGATGAATCCTTGATCAATTCTTTAATATACTTTTCAGATAATATTTATGTTTAAAAGTAGTAAATGGTTTTGGTTTTGTAGTTATTAATTAACTGTCAGGGACAGGGTTCTATATCTTACCTTTGACTGCACATTCTTGATGCACACGATGGCTTCCTTATATTTCATTGTGGCATCCTCGAAACGGCCCTGTTTGAAAAGCTTGTTCCCTTGACCGTGAAGCACAGGTACTGCCTTAAGTCGCTCTTCATCATTCAGAGCCCATGACTCTCTGTCATATTCACTCGGCTGTTGAACCTGCACCACACACACACATACACAGACTAAACAGTTTATTCTTATTCTTTTCGTGGAGAAAATAAACCTTAACCTGATGTTTTAAAGTGATTTAAATAATGAATATATTTTTTCACATAAAGGTCCATCAGTGCTTCTCAAAACGTAGTCTAAAGATTTAAAAAAATAACCCCCCAGCGCAATCTAGTGGTCAATTGTGTGTACTTTTACACTTTAATACTGCAAATTGAAGAGCCACATCCCAACTGCCTATTGTCATAACATCAGTTGTGTATCTGAAGAAGAGTTTGGTTCCAAAATGAGGTAACTCCGTTTAACAAAAATCATGTTTTTTATTATGTTTTCACATTTTTATTTTATTGTGTTAGTTAGCTGTATTTTTTTTGTTATTATGGCTCAAATCAAAACAAAAAACTGCAGTTTGATTGATATTAATTGGAATGCGCATTTAAAACATGATTTGAGTTATCTCATTTTGGAACCAAGATCTTCATCTTATAAAAAGGAGAAAATATATATCAAAGTGCGTACATAAAAATGTACAAATATATTGAATCCAATATATTGTGAATCCAAATAAATTGTGTAAGTGTCAAGACATCTTATAGCTGCTTCAGACCTTTAGAAGTTCCATTACAAAGTAGAGAGGCTGTGGTTCCTTCTGAAGTTCATCCAGATCGTCATAGCCCAAACTGTGATATGCAAACATATTGGCCATGCCGCAGGTATGAATATGCCAGTCAACTGGATCCTTCCCATCTGCGATGCGCCGCAGACTCTTTGCCACAATGGGATACATCCCTGTGTGCTGATCGGCCATAAAGGATAAACATAAAAAAATGGGAATAACTCCAAAGATTTTCTTTTTCGCATAAAGTTAAGAATAATGGCACTTTTTTGACTGTTCTCGAGTTTATCTCAAATGTGTGGGTCTAAAATGTCCATAAATGTGTTTGGCATTCCTATGATTCTCAAGGCTGTTAGCAACAGTAATCTATTTCAGATGGTACATCTGGATGGCAGTAGTAAATAATGAGGAATGCAATGTTAAACAAACTTGGATTAATCCCATTGTAAGCACTTAAGACAGCCTTCACTCAGTAACTCGCTAGCTTTTCCAAAGCCTTTGGCCTGTAGATAACCATGAAGGTCACTGACTTTAAGTGCCAGCCATTGGGTCTCTGGAAGTATTTACTCTGGGCAAATGGTTATCTGTTTATTTCAGCTTTGACACAAGTTTTGTTATGAGTTTCATGAGGCCTGCATATGAAATTACATGCTGTGCTTTTTTGTGATTTTGGTTGTGTTATCAGGTATTTGCAGGTTGATCTCCCACAATCTACTTAAACACATCAAAACATTCCTCTGAATAAATGTTGCTTTGATAACTTTGGGGGGATGCTTAAACAAACAATGTAAAAAAAACTTAATTTTTTAATTAACATATTTTTTGTATAGCCCGTTTTACAATATAAACTGATTCAGAGTATGAAACTGTGTATATTGTTTCATTTTTATATTATTATTGAGGGACAGTATTTGATGGGGCAGAAATATTATTTGCCTTTAAAGGTTTAAGAAATTTAATGATTTAATACTTAACACATGTAATACTTGACACATTATTTAAAAACAAATAAGCAGAGGTTTTAAAACCTCAGTTATTATATTGGTCAGTTGTCATTATGCCTTTATTCCCACAGCTTAAAATTATTAAAATTATTTCAGTCTTCAGTATACTTCTTTATAAATATATGTGCTGTACACTACTAGTTCTGTGTGTTTAAGTAAAATAATTATTTTGAGCATTTATTTGCAGATAATTGAAATGGGACAAAATGGCCAAAATAAGCAAAAGGATTTTTGCAGATCTTGAAAACTGCAAAGGAAACAAGCTGATATGTAAAGACAACACAATACATGTTTTACATGTATATTAGGATCAGTTTAAGAATGAATATATTATGGAATACGCCTGATTTTTCTACAACTTTCTTTGTCTTGGTATTCTATTAGTCTTGTACATTAATTAATGATGACCATATGACTCTCCTCAGGTTTGTTTCTATTTAAAGTCAAAAGACAGTGGACTGAAATTGCCTATACAGGCCACATTATAACAATACTTTTATTCCACCTGCTTATTTAAAGGGGTCATATGGCACGGCTTAGATGTAATACCATGTGTATACACGATTTAGGGTTTAAAAACGCTGTATCTCAGTGGTAAGAGCATTGCGTTAACAACGCAAGGTTGTGGGTTCGATCCCAGGGGATTGCAAATACCTATGTAAAATGTATAGGATAAAGCAATGTAAGTCGCTTTTGCTAAAAGCGTCTGCCAAATCCCTAAAATGTAAATGTAAAAAATGTATTTTCCACATAACGTGCATGTTTGTATCTCCTCTTTGTGCTACGATTGCTCAGTTATGCAGTGCGAAGTGACTGATCGAATACTGCAAGCTTGTGAAGGAAATGTAACTCCTCTTACCATATTTAGAACATCAGATTCCAAAGCAATTGTACTGACAGGTACGCCCACCGTACATGCATATACATTTGGGGGATCTAAGTCAAATCATACCACAAACTGAAGAAGATTTGTGGGGGTGTTTTTACACGACGCGTTTCAGACAGGTCTGGGTGAGCATTTGCTTTTAGAAAGAATGCATCTTTTCATTTTTGCAAGTTCATGGGTCTACTACATTCAGTAGCAACTTATAACCCACCAAAGACACAGAAAAACACGTGTTCGCGCAATATGACCCCTTTAATTCACCTTTTATTACACCTAGTTTATTCCCTCAAATCACATAGAGTGTTTTGTGTTCATAGAGGATTGCAATACTTACAATAACATCACACCAGAACTTGGCCACCTCCCCTATCCGCATGGACGTCAGCAGAATTTCCCAGACATCTAGTTTAAACATGTTCCCGATGACCACTTCCATAGGTGTACCTACCTTCTTACTGTCATCTATGACTGTGTGCTCATCATTGCAGAGCTGGGTGCGAAAATGGAAGGTCACCTGTGAAGAATGCCGAAGAATACTTTAACCCATAGACCTTTAACCCATTCTTCTGCACTAGTTTACTTTGGGTTGTATTTACTCTTATTTACTGTATTTACAGTCCTTCAACATTTAATATCCATCATATCTTTAAAAGTCCCTTGTATTCTACATCCATGCTTTTTGTGGAAAACAAAAGCCACACATTCTCTACTATATAAGTTTAAACTAACACTCAACAGTTAAGAATGGCTCATCATATGAATAATGGATCAAAGTTATCCCTAAATTCGAACCGTTTTTTATTTGCAGTGAACCACTTTACTCATCTCAACAGAACTTTAGTTTGCATAGAAACGTCTCTCACTGTAGGTACGACATGAGCATCAGATGTACCTTAGTTCCTGTGACAAATCTGGGCATATCATCAGTCCCTCCATGCAAGATGGTCTTCCTGATCCCTTCAACCCCTAGCATCATGCTGTCCTCCATGATGTCCAGTGTGTGTCTGCGTTTGTAGATGTATACGTGTATGAGTTTTTGTGAGAGTGTTCGTTGTCACAGCAGGTGGTGAAAAGGCTGTAAAGACTGACTAGATCTACTGGATTAAGAAGGCTTGAATAACAGGATTAGGCTCAGCCCCACCCTCTCATATACTTCTCATCCACAGAAGGGCTTTCCTCAGCATTTTCACACTACATCCATCTTCAACCAGAATACTCTCTCGAAGCTTCTGGAAAGTATCGGTGAAAGAAACAAATGTTCCTTCCATGTTCACGGTAGTTCACAAGCATGCTAGCAGTATAGAGCTGCCTAATGGACTCAGTGACCCTATCACACACATGTGGCAAGCAGCTGGATCTCTAGGGGTGTAATAAAGCACTGCCTTTCCTTGAGCTCCAACAGAGAAGAAAGCTTGGAACTGCTTTATGGCTTTTTAGGATTGCTCTGGATTACAGAAAAGAGCTACTCAATTAAATGCAATTGTAGCTTTTACAAGCTATGTCAGAACATTGTGTGCTGGCCAATGGCATATCTGAACTCCAATTAGATGCTGCAATATTAGAAAAGTAACACGTTTTTGAACCTTCTGAAATGTAATGGCCACAGCTGTCTCACTTTCCATGCTGTTATAATGCGTTGTATAAAAGATACTGTGTTGCACAATGTTGTAGAAGAAGTGGCAGTCAACTAAAGTCTAATTAAAAATATTTATCGCCCTCTGCTGGACACGGTGTGCGCTTTGAGATCTTTTTATGGCTCTATAAAAATTTTCAGAGGCAAAATAACTCTGGTTCCAGATCTGATCTATGTAAGAATGAAATTTAAAGGAATTGTTTTCTTCGAAATAATTTTTTTTTCATCATTTTAAACTGCAAAACACCAAAAAATGCTATTTTGAAAAGTGTTGGTAACCAAAGACCGTCCCCATTGACTTCTATTGTTTGAACACAAACCCAATGGTACCAACCGTTATCTATTACCAACAATTTGTGTTCTGCAGAAGAAAGAAAGCCATACAGGTTTAAAAAGAGGCCAGGAATGTAAATAATGAAAGAATTTTCATTTTACAGGTGAATTATCCATTTAATATAGCCTATGCTGTTTAATATGTAACCCAGTCAGTGAAAACATAAAATCATCCTACATAATTTAAAGAACATAAAAAAATATAGCCTTGATAATGTTTAATGTTAAATTATTTGATTGAAATCATAGTGATATGAATGCTAGAAATCAAACTTTGATTCTCTTCATCGCAAAATTAGATTATGAGACTTTATCCTGGATTTCATAGACTGGTTAACATATATGCCGTAAATCATATTATATCATGTACAGTATATTAAGTCAATTTAATTTGCTAAATAAATTCAAACTGTTGCTAATGATATTCAAAACTTGCCCATTATTTTGTTCTGACAGTAGAAAATCTGTGTGACCAGGTATGTCTGAGGTTCATTTTAAATACTTAAAAGATGGAAGATCTTCTTCACAGGCTTCAGAAAGTAAATCTATCAGCATGTTACCATGGGTACAGGCCCCAATTAATCATAAAAGTATTATGTCTGTTTTATTTTCCTGAAGAGGAAATGCAATTTCTGTTGTGTTTTTAGTATACCCCAGTGAATTCAAAATTGCAAATAAGTATAAATTTAAAAATGTAATGCAGTGCAGTGATGCAGATGTGAGTGTTTTATATGCTAGTGCTCTACCTATTTCAAGGGGTAGCTCATCCAAAAAATATATATATATTTTCAATTTCATTGTTTCCTCACCCTCACGTCATTCAAAACCTGTGTGTTTTTTTCCACAAAACACAAAAGAAGTTCACCAAACCAAATTGGAGCCATTGACTTCAACTGCATGGACTCAAAACCACTGAGACATTTCTTAAAATATCTTCTTTTGTGTTCCATAGATGAAAAAACAACCTTATTCCTACAATATGAAAGAATGCAACCTACAATATGAAGTAATGAATAAGGACAGAATTGTATTTTTGGCTAAACGAACTATTGCCACGAACGCAAAAAGAACAGTAATGATGCTGTAAGTGAGGTTTGGTGTCACAGTGAGTCATAGAGACTGCGTCAGTTCACCCACGCATGCTGCGCCGCTCGTGTGTGCCTGCTTGGAGAGCGCCGTGTGCATCATCGAAATGATGCTACAATGAAAACCTGAATAATGAAAAGTATCAATGATCTGATCATGTAATGTAACACTCACTGCTGGGTGCAGAATTAAGCTGCGATTGGGTATTCATGAAGAGATGAGAAAGCTTAAGACAGGTGTAGACAGGTGTTTGTGTCACTTGCTTGTCAGCATTAAAGCCAACATGATGTGTCCTACATGTGTATTCATGTGTGTGTGTGCGTCATGGAGTCTAGCTGTTCCTCTTTTCCAGCCTTTTCTAAATGTGACAGTGTGCTATTTTGATTCTACATGAATCTGTCGGACAATTTCTGTACTGGGAGAGGAAGTGGTTTGCGGGGGGGCGAAGACATGTTTCAATCACCCATGGTTTAATGAACCTGCGTTAGTGTTGCTTTACATTGGACATGACATGTTTTCCACCCCCAATGAGTCACTGGCCAACACGTGTGGACATCCTTTTGCACGGCTCGTATTGGACCCAACCTTAAAATGTTTAGACAGGGCTGGAGCATGCTGATTCTGCAACAAGACTGAGAGGGCTAGGAATTATGAGACCTTGGACTGTATATTACTCTGGGATTCTTATATCAATACAACTGAATCATTCCCACTACTAATAAACATCTGCAATGATGTGAGAGTATGTGTAATACCCGTATACTCCAGCAGGAGGGTGTCTGTTTGGATAAAGTGAAGCAGAGAAGAGCTGCCTGGGCCTGCAAAGCAGACACACCTGTACAATCAAACCGTGTGCCCTAGAACATTCTAGAAATAAACTGCAACTCAAAGGTTTGTGTTACAGTCAGCGAGTAACTGACGGATAACTGATGGATTTCATGATGTGCGGAGATAGTCTGAAATTTTAGAATTTTATAGAGTTGAACTGACCCACAGTTGAAACGTTACTTGACCACAAACCTGATATGTGATTTTACTTTGATTGTGTCTGTATTCTGCATGCTGTCATCTTATAAAAATTTACTTTAAATATGTAAAAAAAACTTCTGGGACAACAGTTGATATGACAGGGGGATTTATCCTGCTTCACAGATTTCTCAGTTTTCGGTTTATTTAAAGTCAATATCATGTTTGTCTCATAAATAAATGAATAAATAAATATGAACAACAAAATAGAGATGCTAGCAAATATGAAAATCATAGATAAGATAATATGAGAAACCTACGCATCACGAATGTCAAAATATTAGATTTTCACAACACAATTCTTGTGGCAAAAATATTTAATTATAAGATCTTATCACAATATGTGTTGAAATGTTTTTGTTTCTTAATAAATAAATCAGTCAAATCAAGCCCAGTACTAGGCTTTCTCGACTGGAGGGGAAGCAATTACATATTTTGCAATGTTCATTGCATGCATTATTTTCTAATTTTTGACAAATTATTATTTTATAGATAATACAAATAATTATTATTATTATTTAGAACTATTTTAATTTCCAGCTAGATATTTAACAATTTTTCAAAAAGTTTTTATTAGGTTCTGTTTTTGATGTGTATTTTTCATTTATCAATCAAAACAGTTGGCCTGATATAAATTGGAATATACCGTAAATAGAAAAACATGAATTTGGTGTTTTTTGTTTTTGCTAATTATTTTGTTTATGTTTTGTCTGTTATGGTCAACTAATACAGTTGAGGGGAGGCAGACAAATAGTTCAGTTGTGACTCTTGGGGCAAAATTTTGAATGGGTGGTTAATAATCCACAATATTGTCATATGTATAATATTTACACAATATTGATAATTATGTGTTTAATATCACGGTTGTTACCGGCATATCACAGTCAATACTGGCATATTGTGACACCTCTAGTTTGCATTCGTTTTAAACATTCTTTGTTATCAAAGCAAATTTAAGCAAATGTTTGACATTCTAGAGATTTCATTGTTGGCTAGAAGCAATATACTAATATAATCTTATTTATGATTCACGTCAAGATGTGACAGTATTCTGTCCCAGATATATCGACACAAGTCACTACTCCTGTCAGGATAATTAATTCAGATTTGACAGTGTCGTGCTGGCCTTTGCGATCCAGGGGCAACAAGTGTCCAGAAATCTCCCCGCCGGAGCCTCACGTACCTCCCCTCGACCTTTAGACATATACCACTGCACATAGCAGGCAGTACAAAGGGCACATGAGTGAACGCTCACACACTGAGCGTGTGCTGACACAGCCACCTTCCCAGCATCACGTGGGACGAGCAATTCTATAAGCTCCGTCACTCAGGGAGACCAGCTGACTGGGATATTCTGGGATGGCACGTAGCCCAGACCTGAACCCTAAATGCTCTTTAACCTCTTTGGACTTCAGAATCTTCAACGGCAGATCTCTGACAGACAGCAAGAGTGCTATCCAATCCAAAGCCTTATCACGAAAGATTCTGGTAATAATACTGTCTAAGCATGGCATTACTTTACAGACAAAAAAAGGTCACCTTACTGAGTACTGCTAACAAAGCTTACAGTGATTTACTGTGAAGTGTAGCATTTTATGCACAGAAGGCGACACATTAACCCTCATGTCGATACAAACCTGTTTGACTTTCTATAACAGAAGACAAAAGAAGATATTTCAAAGAATGTTGATGACCAAAAAACAAATTCCAAGTATGAACACAAAACCAATGAGACATTTCTCAAAAGATCATTTATAAACTCCACCTCAGAGACACGCTTTGCTCATCCTGGCCTTTTAACATTTGGTCGCATGAGCAGAGCTTAAAGATACGCAGCTGTTACAGTGTACCGCTAGAGTAACAGCGGAGAAGCCGTCTCAGGGGAGCACGCAGCGTGTGGTGTGCTAGGGTCCCGCTGGTCTCTGGGGGGAACCGTGTGGACCCAAGTCAGAGCCAGACACGTGTTTCGAGACCAGAGACTGAGGCAGCCAGCCGCAGGGCTAAGCTAAAGCTGGGATGCATTATCACATTCCTCCATGGAGAGAGCCAAAGCAAAAGGTCCACTAAACAGTCCACTCTCCAGAATCCAGGCAGCGGGGAAGTTGTGGAAAAACATAACATCTTCAGTGTTTATGTAGCAGTGTTACTGAGGAATGTGCACCATGTGACTTTGCAGTTGGCGTAAAACACATGAACTCCACTTTAGGATGAACAGGAGACGGGAAGAGGTGGATGTTTTATCCACCACACCTAGTTTAATGATGCCATATTAAAATTAAACCTCATGGCTGCTTAAGCATGTGGAGGTGTGGCAGAAATCCTTGTTCATTTGGTCCACCCAGGGTTAAGGCAGGGATTCCTGGACAGTTTCTCGAAGGATTGTTTCTCCTTTTTCCTAACATAATGATTTTCCACTAACAGGCGTTAGATATCATCTTAGAGTTATAGTTCACCCAAAAGTTTTAATTTACTCATCATTTACTCACCATCATTTCATTCCGAACCAGTATGAATAACTTTCTTCCGCAGAACACAAAAGAAGATGTTAAAAAAAATGCTGGTAACCGATCAGCCATTCAGCCATTCATTTTAACAATACCAATGGCGGTGAATATCTTCTTTTGTATTCTGTGGAAGAAAGGAATAGCTTTGAAACGATGAGAGGATGAGTTAATGGTAACAAAATCGGGTGAACTATCACTTTAACTCTTTGTGACATTAATCTTCATATCTTCATACAGTAAGACCCCAGTTTATACCAAAACATTTCATCAGACCCACCCAAATGTACTCACTGACCTCCTCTGAAGCCAACACACCCTCCACTGTTGAAAAATGGGTCAATTAACCATAAGAAAGACAGTGAGAGCATGAGAGAGTTTGAGGGAACACGTGTGTTAAAATCTTTGTCGTCTAATGTGATATAGGGTCCGACCTGTGTCAGGCTACTGAGAATTTCTTCAAGTATGTGTATGTCTTATGAAGACTTTGTTCTTAAAGGGATAGTTCACCTAACAATAAAAAATCTGTCATCACTTACTCACCCTCTTGCAATTTCAAATCTTTATGACTCAGGTTCCTGGGATGCCTGATTTCTCTCTTATCAAATTTTATTTATCTCCCTGCTAAAAAAAAACAGATAATTTGAATCCCTGTCAAGACAAAACAACTGAGAGCAACAGCGGGTCAGTGTGGGAAACAGCGCTGTTCTTTCATTAAACAATAGCACTAGGCTTCATGCCATCCTGCTGTTGCCATGTCACCCTGTTCACACACTTTACTCCTCACAATGAACCAGAAACTACATAATGTCTTTAAACCTCTCTGGACTGGATTAGTGTACATTTACGTATGCATGTTTATCCGAGTATCAATGATAAAGTTAAATGATTGTGTTTTTAGCAGTCATTTGTATGTATTAATTAGCATGGTAGAATAATATTTTATGCATGATATTGGTGTTTAAAATTGTAGTCAACACTTTTAATAATACTGTTAGAGCCAACTGAAAATTCATAAAAAAAAAAATCCGACCAGAGTTCATGCTTTTAATATCATGGAATTAAGTGTACCCATTACAGGCATCATTTTGGAAGCTATTGTGGTATTGCGGTACATCGTCTAACCTAACAGCATGTAAAAAATAGACTGGGGTTAGTTGCTTTACATATCGGTTAGACGACCTCTAGGAAGGCACACGGCAATGTCCAGACCTTGTTGTTGTGTAGTCAAAGGTCTGGTTGTATGAGATTAAACTGGCCCTGACTGACACTAACCCTGGCGTAACCAAATAATGAGATAAAATGGTAGCTGTAATTGGCTTCTACATTTAAGGTAATATACGTTTTTTAAGCTTTCCAGCAGTTACATAAAAGACAGTGAAAAACAGAGCGACTCGCCAGTGAAGGAGGGAATAAAAGGAGGCGTCATGTCCCTTTAATGAGATTGTCTAGCTCTGGCCGTCCCTGGTCAGATTTTCCATGGAATTATATAACCGGAGTTTAAGCAGAGATGGGAATCATCTGGTGGACAGGTCCCCCGAAGATACCGCAATTGCAAATGAATGAGCAAAAATTATTCTGCCCAACCTCCAATTTCGACATTCACAGCATGTTTCTACATTATGTTTCTTGGACCTCTTACAAGTCAAAATCAACCGTCCATCTACCACCTTTGGAATACACCCATTTAACCTATAAACCAATTTTCCTAATATTCCATGTCTATCTCTGGATGTGCCACATGCTTCACACTGCTTTATTTAACCGACACGCTAGTTACTCATAGATTAGTGGGTGTACATATGCTATGAGTCATCAGGACCACAGACACCATACGTATGGGATTTTCCATCAGCATCTAATGAATTCTCCAGGCTAAAGGGAGCGGCTGTAGTCACAAGGCCCAGACACATAGACCTGAGGAAATTGGTGATTGTTTTTGATGGTAAGTTAAAGACCCAACCTAAAAAAAGGTCCCTCCCAATTTTTTAGACATTGTTTACTCACCCTTGAGTAAAACCATAGTGCTGAAGTTGGAAAAAAATGACAATGGTAGTAAAAAGTCACCCAGAACCGTTTCCCTACATTCTTCAAAATATCATTTTTGTGTTCAACAGAACAAAGAAATTTACAAAGCAAATTTTCCCACTTTGGTACTCAATAGTGACCAAGAACTGTTTGGTTACAACTATAAATCCAAATATCTATCTTTGTGTTCATTAGAACAAAGAAATGTACACAGATTTGGAACAACTTGAAGTTTATGAAGACAGAATTTTTATTTTGGGGTGAACTGTTCCTTTAAGTTTAAGTGCTGATACATACTGTATTGTGTTGAAGTACTCGCAGATCTGCGTTCATTGTAAATGCATCAGACTGCATTCACACTGCCTGCAGCAAGCAACACTGCATCTGAAATTTTGGCACTTAGCTTATGTTCGTAACAAGATCATTTATATGCAAGACTAGTGTACAACAAATACGTGTCAGCTTGGGAGTTAGAAAATAAGCATTTAAAATCACATTACATACTGTATTACATTCATGTGACTCATTCCTGAAATGATATTTACTAAGCAGCTTTGCCATACCATTGTGACCATAATCACTGTAACCTTTCAGATGTTTTTTTTAATGATTTTCTTTCTGCTTGTTTCAATAAAGTGTTCCTTCTCGAACAACAAGCAATAACACGTCTCTTCGGGACATCGTGCAGTACCACATTACACAAATGCTGCTTGCTAATCAGTCCGGTTACATTATACCCACTGTGCAACAGGTAGACTATGGTACATTGACCTGGTGAAAAAGGCACCGGCATGCCACGAGCCCACGGGCAAAGGTCAGGCAGGATTGTGGGATTATGGAACAGTGTTGCAACATGGATGTTTCTTTGGGTGAATAATCTCCTACTTTTCGGGAACTCAAGATAATCTGATTAAGCAGCTTTAACCCTGTGGAGGGGAAATTTAGATGATTCAAAAACCCCTTCGCACCATGTCTGGGGCTGCTTGCTCTCACCGTCCAAGCAGTCCATGTGGCCTCATTATTGCATCCAAACAGACAGAATTTGTGTGAAAGGGAGTGGAACGAGGTGTGCGAAACATGCCGTGACACTGAATTTGAAATTTCTGTTGAAGTTAATATTCCAGCATTCATTTCCTGATGCATGCACACAACACATTTAAACAACAAATAAAAAGTTGAAGTGAACAGCAGACACGACTGACTGTGGAACCTTAACAGCATGCATAATTTCAGCTCCCCTGTTCAGGTTTGCAAATTATCTAAAGTGTTAAATGTTGTTTGACGGGCGCTGATCACTGGCTGGAGATACAAGGCACGGTTCACCCTGTTGGAGTTACTATGAGGTATCCTGACCTTTGGCATTTGGGAACTTTCATGCATGAACATTTTAAGATCAAACTACAATAAAAATGGCTCAGTGACCTGTATCCAATCGATAGAATGTACATTTAAAGAATGTCATTGAATTTGCTGAATTTTTTTTAATATCTCTATAGATATTAGAGCTGTGTGAAATATTTAGTTTACAACTGCTGATGAATTTAATGAAGACCACTGCACTAAGAGGTGGGGAGGAAGTTCAGAACATGACCTTTTAATATATGACTCTGTAAAAGAAAACAAACATGTTCAATTATTAAACATTTGTAAATAATTCAGACCCAAAATACATATCAAATTAAATACAGGATTCAAATTTCCCCAACGGCACTTTATTTATTGTTCGAGCAGAATTACATTGTTCATCACATTTTGATAAACACTGAGATCTGTGTCCTGCATGAGAATTAGAAAAGCATGGCAAGGGTTTAGAGTGCAAGGTTCTGATAATAAAATAAAATCTATGGCCTAAGTGCACCTTCAATGCAGACTGGCTAAGCTTAAGAGGAGCTGAGACGACGACCCTCAACAATCTTTTAATGCACTTGTGGGGAGATTGACATTAGACTAGAGCGGATCAGGTAGACAATCTTCTGCTATGACCTGAAGAAGCCCTTGTCTGGAGGTCAGATACATGCGTAAGTTACATGTGTTTAACATCTTATCTAAGCAAAAAAAAGAAAGAATTAGAGATGAATTCCTGATGGAGGGAGAAAAAGGCGAACCACGTTTCCTGCACAAAGCATCTGGTTCTGCTAAACTGCAAGAATATTCTATCGTTTTCATCTGGCTGGGAGCATTTAGAAAGCACGGTTTTCATATCCTGTTTTCGGCACGGAGGATGGCCTCGAGGTACAGTTTACGGCTTGCCTAGGGTTGAGTGATGTGAAGAGGGTGTGTATATATGTAGGCCTGTATGTGCGTACACAAAGTCTGAGCAAGGTCAAATTCGTACACTTTGTTCAAACAAACTGAAAATCATACTTATGCCACAGAAAAGCCTCAAAAGGGAAAAGGAAGTTACATACGCATACTGCATACTGCAGGCTTTCATTAGTCATTCCCCGGAGGAACTTTGAGACTAAGACAAACACAACAAAGCCTGGGCAAGCCTCCAGAATACACAGAAACATCTATAAGAACACTCAACTGTTGTTTGTATTGTTGTTCAAACTTGTATTTTTTTCAGTAACACATCAGACTATCCAAGCTTCTTATGCTCCGGCAGCAATGCAAGATGGCCACCTTATTCAGTCCGTAATGCCACTCCCTGCCTGCTTCACACCCAAATAAGGGCAAGGGGACCTCACCGGGCAAGGAATGTGGCTGAGTCAGCACGGAGCCTGCTCAGTATTCTTTGTTTATGCCAGAGAAGAACGAATAGCCAAGCTTAGACGGCTCACGTGAGCTTGGGGGAAGGTTGCTGGAGAGAAAAGCAAAATCAATCCAAGATGCAATCCATCTGATCCAGGATTGGTTGAGATGGCCTTATTACTCCGGAAGGATTCGGGCTTTAACTCACAATACCTTTACCTCTGGATTGCCACCCCGGATGTGCCAGGAAAGAGCCAACCACAACAGTTCTTCAGCTGGCAGCTTTAGCTGGTACACAACGACATAAAGCTTGCCAGTGAAGAACTGCTGCAGGTCAGCCAAGAGGCTCCTCCTAGTCCGTTCCACAGAAGGAATTGGGCGTGGTTGGACCTGCAGGGGTAAAAAGAAAGAAAAAGTTGCGTGAGGTGTGCGAAGACGTACAGTAGGACAACAGAAACAAAACATACAAATCAGTTAAACATTAAACAAATGTAGCGATGGCACATTTCATGTCTCATCTCACATAACTCCTTTCAAATTTACAAGCAGACAGGGTGTAAAACTAAAACCAGCCTGAGTGGAAAACCCAAAAACACTGTGACTGATAAAGAGGATATTTGGATAAAGTTTAAACAGTAGCTTTCCCATTTTCACTGGCACAGCCACGCAGGCAAGAGAGACAGAGCAGTTTAGTCATGTGTTCTCTGCCCCAGAGGTATTGCAGTCCTTCTACCGCTTCAGCATTCATTCACTCCGCCGAGCTCCTGCCTCTAATTGAGTACAGATAGATCCGCTGCCTGCGCACAGGACAAAAGCTTTTGATCATGCCCGAACTGTTCTGCAGCTAGAATATATACCACTCGCACAGCATTAAAAGTCTCCTCATTCAATCGACCTAAGGTTTAGTTTTGAACGCGTCTGATTCATTTAACCCGAGGAGTCACCACAATAAGAAATCTCTTGTGCACAGCCAGAAAGCAAGCTATTCATTCTTCTCTTAGGGAAGTACGTGAAGTATGGTTTCATTTCCTCTCCATGTTTCTTCTCTCACAGACAGCCAGTCTCCAGGCCTGACTCGCCCATTGATCTGCATGCCGTTAAAGGTGGCTCGAAAGCTCTGCACTTTTGCTGCGGTTTAAAGGCGAGAGCTAGATGCATACTGCCTCTGTGAACCCAATGACCCCGCTGAACGATGAAAAAAAGGGCCCAGTGCGCTAAGTAAATCCGACTGGATCTGGACTTGACACTCCCTACGCAAGAACACAAACATTGAACTTTTGCTGCTTCTCTCTCACTTTCGCACACACATACACGCATGGTTTGTGCATGCTACCCCCACCAAAAAATGTTCACGTTTGTTAAACATAAAAGTTCATGTTAACACATGTGGGAAAACAAAGTATAATTCATGTAAACTATCATTCATGCGCTGACACCAAATGACATGCAAACAATAGCTCCTTCCAAACAGTAAGAGTTTTTTATTATTATTTAGCCATACGACAGAGAAATAGACGGTCAATGCATCTACTTTGTTTTCAGTGACGGAAATCACATTCGGTACCAGCTTCCCCCTTCTGCTGGTTCTTGAGCGTGTTGTTATTAGACACCCGGATGGTGAAATTGTCCTTTGTCTGAAGGCGAAGATAAGATCCTTCTATGTCGAGTACACTGCAAGCAGGGAGGGCTGACGCCTGACGGCTTCGGTTACAAGACTTAAACGTACAAACCACTGTCTAGAATCACACTTTAATATGCTGTCAGTCTCTACTAGTGACACCCATGGCTATAACTCTATTGAATGAGCGGCATGCATATATGGAAAAGCCAGACACTCTCCAAACTGTTTCATTCAACATAGCATAAAACAATTTTTACTTGCCATCGAATGGCCATTTTCACCCAAAAATTAAAATTCTGTCGTCATTTTATCACCTTCCAGTTCTTCCAAATCTGTAAATATTGCTTTGTTTGATGAACACAGAAGCATTCTTCCAAATATCTTTCTCTATCCAGACAGATATTGCCCCCCATGTGGCCCAGAACTGTTTCCTGTCCTACATTTCTCAAAATGTTTTATTTTGTGTTCAACAGAAAAAAACAAAGATAAAAGTAATTGTTCCTACTATGGGAGTTAATGGGGGGAAAAATCTGTCTGGTTATAAGCAAATATCTTCCGAATATCTTTCTCTGTGCTCATCAGAACAAAGCAATGTAAGCAGATTTGGAACAACTCGAACAAAGTTGAGTAGATCATGACAGAATTTTCATTTTTTGGGTGAAGTATCTCTTAAATGTCCCCACCCAGTCAAGATTCATGAGAGACAAGGTCTTCATTCCAAGTGGTCAGTGTTGGACACAATGGAGCATGTTTAAACACTCACCGTCTCAAACACTCGGACTCACTGACAAACACACAATGCCTGAAAATACTGTCGCGCAGAACACCCTGTTCCCAAAGAGAGATTTATTGTAAAGACGTGGAACCTACCCAAATAATTACAGTCAGTCTGACCAAAACGAAAACATGTTTTCCAGCCTACAGCTTTAGCTCCACATCAACCTATTGTGCACACGCCGTAAACCATTTTGAGCAAACCGATTAACTAACAGCCCAGAGACAGTTCAAGATGTGGGGACACCTTTACTTTTCATCTCTAGTGCGATAGTCTAGTCGAACTCAAAGTCTGAGACATCAGCTGTCTAGGAGTTGCGTCCAAGGGGGCAGCTTGCTCACGTCACAAGGAGACACTGAACAGCTTTAGGTGGCAGATGAGAGACGAAAAAGCATTTGAATCTAATTGGCACAGCCGCTAGATTTAAAGCTGAGTGGAGAGGAGCGGTGCTTGTCCAACAACTGGAAGGCAATAGGAAGAGGTCAAAAGCAAAATTTTCAAAGCGAGTGTAGTTACACCCCCAAAACAAGGGCAGCGCACATACAGGAAGATCCTTCAGCTGCCACACGACTGTGACAAACATCCAAAATAAATCACCACCGAAGTGCGGTGCGGATCAATGCGTCAGTCATCCCCTTAAGCGGTAATCGAGAAGCAACTGATGGGGAGGGTAAGGGAGGGATCTTTAATTAAAATTAAATTCCGTATTTATCTAACCGGAAGCCCCGCAAGGTCCTTTCTAAGCCGAGATAATGATTTTTAGGAGAAACCGGCTTTCAGGGGGCACACGCCACTAGTCAGAGGCCGGTGGTGCAGATGTTACATTCCTGTCATGCTTGTCCTGTCAGGCAGGAGCTCTCAGAGGGAGTACAGTAAAGAAAATAAGAGGAGAAAAGAAAGAACCACACCCAGTGGTTGAAACGCAGGATCGTCTCTTGCCTTTCTGCTACAGAGAAAAAATGTGAGGCTGGGACCATAAACTGGTTGAATCCAATAAGAATATCTGAAAGGAAAACACTTGAGCCCTTAGGGATGGAAGAATACATTTTAGTTATGGAATGCCACATGACACGGCAAGCAAACAGATCATCTGCATGTGAGGGAGAAGAAAAACGACCAGTCCTTTACAACTAGAAGTCAGTGGCTCCACTTTGAGCTTTAAGAAAAAACAAATCATGCAATCGTCCAGCTTTTTATGGTAGACAGTTTGCTACGTAAAGCCACGATCTTGAGACATGCCGAAGAAGCAAACACAGAAATTTACATCTGGTCCGGAAGTCCACGGTCCAAGTTTTGTTTAATGTGACAGCACAGATACACAGTGTCACACTGGGTTTTGCATTGTCCGCCACCCTTTACAAATGCATTGAGCATCACGTCCACTCGCCTCTCTGTTCCCTCCTTAATCACATATACTGTAGTAGTGAAGCCCAGGCAATCAGAGCGGGCCGGGGTTCCAACAGCGATGCTTCAAATGCTGAGACCGCTCTGGTAATTTTGCCGTGAATCATGTCATGAGTCAACCGGCGGGAAGCAGTAAAAAATGGAGAAGTGCAGACACTTAGAAATAGATGCCATTCACTAATGGACAGATGAAAAGACTGAAAACCTTCAGATGCAGGAAGTGGAAGAGATGGGAATAAACCATTCTACAGATAAATGCACCTGTACATAAAGGCTTTTTGATGACGTTGGTTTGTTTGTGAAGAAAAAGTGGTAAACAGGAAGACTTAACAGGGGCTTGTCCGGTACACAGACGTCACACATACATCCTTCTCCTCTCCAAAACTTCACCTGGGAATTTATCTTGCCAGCCCAGAGAGGATGAAGAGAGCACGGTAGTGTGTGTGTTTACAGGTCAAGACACACCAATCTCTATATATACCCCGGGTGAACACAATCCAAAAGAGCACAGCCACCCTAAACAAGTCAAGACTCTGTGGAAGGTAATCTAATGCTTAATCTTAAAAGTATAGCCAAAGCCTGATTTGTAGAAGGATATGCAGAACAATCATCAGAATTCATCAGAGATGGAAAAGGGCATTGACTTATTTGCATTTGGATCCCAGCAGACCCACCTATTCAATGCTTCCCCATAACTAGGAGTTTGCGTATCATAAGATCTCGGAAACTATTAGCTCCTGTTTTACATGAGCGCAGACTCCAATTCGGGTCTCTGACATCTAAGACATGCTTCGTCCCTTAACCGTTGCTAGACTTCCTCCAGCCACTTGACAAACAGGCAAACACTCAGGCAAAACAATTTGATATGAGGAAATTCCAGCTGGGTCATACAATGGAAATGACTGCGGAGCAACGCGGAAGCAGCAAAGCCATTTCAAGAATTCATGTAATCTCCTGCTAATTTCAGAGGGGCGAGGTTTCTTTAAATCCAAACGAGAGCTCCAGAGGGCCATGGAAGTCACAGAGAGCCTTTAACAGTATGAAAAGCATCCACAAATATGCTAATGGGGACCCGGCTGACCAGCATGAACTATGCTTTCTTAAGACCTACTTAAATTACACCCATGAAATAAAAACATGCTATGTGCCCACATCTGAACTGCAATGGCTGCCATACGCTACAGGTTATAAACAAAATGGCAACCACCACCTTGAGAAAACAAAGGCAGTTCAAAACTCAAAAGGTAAAATGGCACGTTTCTTCACATGTTCTTCTGAAATGCCGATTACAGCACCAAAGAATGCAGAACATCTGGCCAAGATTAAAAAGAAGGCTTCAGTTTTTTTGCATTGTTTTGTTAAACTATCCCTATACGGCTAAGCCAAACACACATTTAAACACAATTCAGTGTCACAAAAAGAACATGGCTGGCAAATGTAAAAAAAAACAATGATCAGGTCCCGGAATAAGCTCTGCTGCATGCACACGTGCCTACATGACTACACAAGACCTCCTCATTTTCTCTCAAGTCTAATGCAGTGACAATTTACTACATTCTACATAAGAAAACTGTGCATAAGCAGCATAGAAAAACTTGCAATCTAATGAAAAAAGAACCCGGGCACGATGGCAGCTGGTAAACCATGAATAAGCACTAACTCAAATTAAGCTTCTTTCATTATGTCGGCTGTTATAATGACAAAGCATTGCCTGTTCCCCCCCACCCCACAATCTGAATCATAGCTCACAACGTTAGCAACGATCAGAGCGGCAGCTGCCTTTCCCAGCACAGCAGAGGAAGCAAGAGCTGTGACTCGATTCAGTCATGCCTTTAATAGTGTGCTACTGGTTAATCAAATTGAATGGTAATAGTTCTTTTCAGCACAAGAGAAGCGTTCAGTCAAAACTGTGAGAAACTTATGCATGTTATTAGATAAGGTATGCAAAAGGTCCAGCAAAGCTTAGTTACTCATTGACGAAGCGCAATGGATTTAGCAACAGGATGCAATATCGCAATCAAAAGTGACGCAAAGCGCAGCGATTTTAACTATTTATATTTACATAGCTGCAGTTCATCACCTCACTTACCGAAAGCCAAAATATTGCGCTCGAAAGATTCACCCCTCCCTCTTTCACACACAAATTTCTGTTCTCGCTCACCCCTTTCCATTGCGCTTTCTGCAGTTCTTTCCGTTGGTTAAGTCTGTGCGCCACGCATTCTTGGGATGCCTGGTACATATGGTATAAATTCCTTTCGGTCTGCAGAGGCCCTCCATGCTGTCTGAGATACTCTGTGCTGGACTGACTCCACCCTCCCACAAAGCTAGGCCAGTTCACGCTCTGTGCTGCTGATGTGAACTGTAAATCGGCTGCTCTGAGACGTAGCGCTAGTCTGCACTCGGCAAGTGAAGTTAACAGGTTTTTAAACAAGCAGTTTTCCCTGGATAGAACTCAGAGGTCTCCTTAACTCAAAATAAGATGCAAATTCAATGTATGTGCGCAGCCTTGTATGTTTCCTGGGCATTGGGGACAGAAGTTCAATGAGAAACAATAGCACAAAACCCCAAAGTGGGTCACTTACATGGCAGTGTGGAACACAATGCCTGCAGCCTATTTAATCACAGGGAGCTTATATAGGTCCATCAGGGTAGACAAGGCAACCAAACTTACTATGCCGATGCATCTGCTATGTAAGACATCGCTAGAATACGTTTTTCATAAAAAAGGACACAATTCTAAGCAGAAGGGTGACTGGTTCAGATCATAAGTAATGTAAGTGACATCGTTGTTATGAAAAAGGCTTCCTCTGCTCTTGGACAGAGACAAAAATGTGGACAGAAGCTCTGCAGGCTCACTTCCTGAGACCAGAGCGGCCAGCATTCGGTCCCACAGGACTGCGGGGCTGCACAGACGGGAAGCTCCACTGTCCTTGAGACAACAGCAGACCTTCTTCTGAGATCCTTCCCTCCCACACTCAACACAACTACAGCCACCTGCCAAACAGGCAATCAATGTCACAGCCGAGCTTCATCTGCAAAAAACCCACTCACAATCTGTGCGGCACGACTGCTGCATCAGTTAGAGGCGATCTTGGAATGTAGGATAAAATCGAGAAAAATTACTATCAACCTTCTCAAAGAGAAGAGAAAAGTGTCCAAGGCCCTTGCAGAACAATAATGGCGTGTAACTCTAAGGCTGTGGCTTTATAGAATGTCTCCACGCCACGATGTTTCTTCTCTTCTGTCCAGGCACACAAAGCTCAACTCCCCAGGCCAAGTCAGTTCCTATGCACAGATCTCACGAAATCCCTCTAACTGCTAATATACGTCAGTCTAGGTACTCTATGGGCTCAAGATTAAACAGAAAGAATACAATTTGAACTTAGAAAAGTTCAATGTTTCAAAAAGGCCACGTCATAAAGACAACGCAGATAAATGTCAGAGACCAAATTGAGGAAGCGTCAGGGACCATTTATAGAAAGGCCTCTTACTGATTTTTTTCATTTAGTGCCTAGACTATGCTGACACTACTGTAGATTTCTGTTTTGGTTTTCCTAAGATTAGGAATAAACTCGCCTAGAAGTGAACTGAACAAGCAAGACGAGACAATGCGATCACAGGGCAAAACATTTCACAGAAGCATAAAGATAAACAAGCACATAGAAATAAGGAAATAATAGTCTTTCTTATCAGAGTCATTGCATAACCACAAAATCATTAGGCTTAAAAAGAACGAAAAGATCTGAAATCACCCTGGGCAAGGAAACAGAAAAGATGATATTTTTCTATAAACTCAATAATAAACTCAATCTGAATCTAAAAGCATTTATCGGATTTAAAATGGTTAACAAATAGTAAGGATTCCATATTCCAGACCTTACCTAAGCTAGTTAAGATATAAAATACAGTTACGAAGGGATAAAATGTGTACATTTAGTTCATATGCATTTTATACTACGAAATGATGCAGGAATCTAGATTAAATTGATTCATATGACAACTGTTTAATTGTTGTATCAGGAGGACCTTAAAGTCAATACATGAACATCTCTCCAGAAAGAAGGGGCCTAACAATACACAGTTACTAACTTATTCTTTAAAATCTGCAATAAAAACCCAAGTTTTAAAAATAAACAAATTAAGGATGACTAATGAAATACTGATTGTAACATATAATCTCAGTTCTTAGCATTCTGGAATGTACAGTAAAGTAAGGTTGGAAGAGAGTCAATAGTAAATTGTGGTTTAAGCGTATGTATTTTTCCTAAAAACAAGAGCAAGTCGTGAAATCCATCAAAAATCGTTGCATAAACACAAGTTAAGAGTGCTTGTAAACACTTGATTCCTGTGATAATTCCATCCATAAATTCAAGGAAAGAAAGCAGTCCTCTGGTGATGAAGGAAGTGATTTCCAAAAAAACATGAATTCTGCACATTGTTTGCTTAGTCATTTTATTTGTAACGACCTGAACGATAATGTAAAGTAACATTTCACAACAGATAAACAGCCTGCTGGACTTAACTGGTAAATAAACAGGGTTTTAAAACCTACAGTTTTGACACATTGCCCTGCCCTTCTCACCCTAAGCAATCTTTTCATAACTTACCTTCACCAGCAAGAAGACCAAAGACGAAATCCCTTCAATGACATACCGAGGTCTTCTCTCCAGATGTTAGACTGCGTGTAAAAGAGGAGAAAAGTGAGGTCGGCACATCAAAATGAGACAAGTAATCTAGAGGGGAAAAAGAGAGAGAAAAAAAGCTGGTATAAATCGCAACGGGCAGGGTGGGGTCTTGTGGAATTTGCCATGCACTCGCCTCACAGGGATCAATGACGATGTATACCGATCACTTCACGAGCGTTCATTCAGTAAAAAAATCCACGTGTAAATCACAAGTACGCAATTTAAACTATAACTTTATTTGGATTTGTGGAGATTTGTCACTAATCCGAATCTCCTGTTGATGTTTTTATACTTTTTCATGGGACGCATGAAAATTCGTATATCAGGCTTTAATATACGCTTAAGGCCTTCTTTTTTCTTCATGGGAAAAGTTAAAATGCTTAAACATGTAATACAACACAACAAGAAAATCTGACAAAAAATAGTAAATATTAAATATTCTGTACAAACATACGTCAGTATTAAGAAACAAGTCTGATATATTAAGAATAAAGTAAAGCAACGCCCACTGTTACATCAGTAGCCCAGTGTTAATTCTCACTGACTTCAGTCTGACTTTGTAAACCTACTCGAGTTGATAAATTGATTTAAATCGATGTCTGTGCGGTGTCCCCTCTTAAAAGCACATTAAACATAAAAAATCCGTTTTTCGACAAATACATTTTACAAAGTTAAAGAGTGAAAACTTCTGAATGAGTCATGTCCAACACCTACCTGCTTCAACTGGTAGAATTCTCGGTTTCTCTCTTCGGGGTCGACTCGCATGTCTTGGACTGCAGCCGGTGACACTTCCAAATATCATCTAACATATATTTAACATCATTTATATGACCGATGAGATCCTCCCTCATAGTCCTACAGACTGTCTAATAAAAGACGACTCACGCCCTGTAACGTTAAGGCTCAACTCTGAACTGTGCGCTTTCCCTGACCACGTCGCGATCGCAATGAAATTTGACAGATTCGGTTTCAAAGTGCTCGGACTTGCTAAAAGTTACAACGGACGTTAAACCCGTCACCCAGATACGATTTCTAACATTTTCAGGGCGATTAACGCTAGATGTTCCGTTGTGTAATCTATCGCTTCCTGGATTTAAATTTCTCATCCCATCCCATCGATGACACGCGCATCAAATCCAAACCAGAACTATGAACAACCTTTAAAAATCATTAAAGCACTAGTACAACATATGTAAATCTCCTTTTTCCGAAAGCCACACCTTAACCCCAAATCCCTCCTGAGATAAAAGCTAAAGCTTGACTCAGCTAAAAGAGAGAATTTATGCGAACATGCTCAGCAATTCAAAGGAATGCTATAGGAATGACGAGCAGTGCCACTGCTCAACCTCAACACGACGCACCAAAACCCTTTCGAGGTAAATTTCAACATCGCTGCGTCCCGAGGCTCTGCTTCAACTCCCCTCATACCGGCTTCTCCCGATCAGCTGGCAGCGCAGTGACGCCAAAAGCAACAGCTGACCAATCAAACACTAACGTCAAAGAACATAAGTAACGCCCACTTGTGACAGATCTTGAATGGCAGGTCTGCGAAGCCAATGGCATGCTCAGAGTGAGACTGGTGTAAAAGATGCTTTCCAATGGAGCCTTCGACAGGCGTTGCGTGGTTCTCAAGGAGCAACGTATTGACTTGTAAGCAAGACTGTGTAACTGTTACTGAGATTTTCTTTAAATCTTACTTTCGGTTTAAACTAAACAGCATTGACAAACAATCGCCACTGCATTTTGAGACCCTTCCTATACATTTGAGACAAAGAAGAACCAATACAATGGCACATAACAGAATTGGTATAAATTATTAAAATGAAATGATTGTTTATAAAGGATCAAGTGAAAAAAGCATGGCAAGGACAATGCTGCATTTCATTTTCTATGACAATAATTCCTGAGGTTTCTGGTGAAACATAAAGCTGAATGCCATTTGCGCCATTGCTCATTTTGTGGACGGAAACCTTAATTGGTGTCTTTCTGAATCAAGAGGGTTTATTAAACAAAAATGCAAATCCCTGCCACTAAATGCTGAATGCTTTGAGTCAGAGTTTTAGATATTGGTTTCTTTTGTCCTTACAGACACAGTGTGAACAAAAAAAACGTGAAATAGGACAAAAGAAACTAAATAACACTAAATCCATACATCAATCCAATGTGATGTATGGATTTAGTGTTATTTAGTGGAATTACACATGAGCTTTCGGAACTGAAAAACAATAAAAGCACTTAAGTTAAAGTAAATTATGACATTATGTGAACATTGTGGATTGCTGTGTAACTAGAATGGACCATTATTATATGATGAGGTTTTCGAGTGTCATTTGCTTACACATGAAAGTGAAAGTGACCTATTTGTCAGATATGGTGACCCATACCCGAGATGTGACCTCTGCATTTAACCCATCCATGGTCCGACTCTCTGACCATTAGGCCACGATTGCCCCTAATATCCTTAAGGCTTCATCAAAGGGTGTTTGCTCACACTGTGTAAATCGTATTGGTCATTCTTTTGAGGCCTCATATTCCTCATATTTTCACATCCCGAACTCTGTTGGCAAGCAATAAAGTCACAACAAGGAAGAGCCCATGTTCCTTCACTTTAATTTTAATAAATTAGACAAAATTAAGAGAAACACACCACATCCTGTTATAGAAAAAATGGTAAGAATATATGGCTTAAGTCCCGCAGGGCACATTCCCTGCCCTTATCTTGATTAGATCAGATACAATACAAGTTCAGGCCCACTGTCTGCGCATATCTGTATTTAATATACACATCATACGGTGGTTTCCTGGACAAGCATTATCTTAAACCAGGACTATGCCTTAGTTAAATTAGTATAATAAAGTTGTTTTTGAAAACATACTTCACAAAAAAACCTTCTGTGGCTCTTAAGACAAAACAATCGCACAGATATATTTAAAGATATGTCAGTGTAAGTTGTTGTCGATCAATACATCTTTATCATTTAAGTTAGTATGGTACTAGGCTTAAACCCTGTCTAGGAAATCACCAGTGTTTGGAGACTTAAAATAAACCCCTTGAATTGGATTATTAATGTCAGTTCAGTTTGCCCCCATGTAAACGAGTAAGAACATTTGGGGATATTGTTGTGCTGTGGTTAACGTTGTTAATATACCTTATACACAGAACTAGTCTATCCCAGGTCATATGAATCCAGCTCTTAAATGGAATAATCTATTGGTTCACACCCAGGCAAGAGCCTTCCTGGGTACAATAAAAAACCTCCATGATCATAAGATTGTGTTTATAAAAATTACCTCTATTGAAGAGGATCGCATTTATCTCTGAGGGGCATCCTAATATATAATATAAATTAGTAAAATGTAATAATAAAAAAATTAAAGATAAATGATGTCTATAGTGCATTGATTGTACCTACACTTTTGCGAAGGTTTGAGATCAATATTATTCCTTGACTTGATTGACATGGATTCATACAATTGTTTAAAATTGTATAATTTGAAACTCTTTAAACATCTGAAGATTTATTCTTCACTTATTCACTTCATAGTATCCAATGTTGCCACAATGTCTTAAAATTCATTCTATTCTATTCTGCTCCATTGTTATTTTTCCATTTGAACATTTCTTTCTGCACTGTTGCAGATCAAGCTAATCTGTCGGTCGTGGAAAGATCCATATTTGTATCTGATCTGTCCCTAAAAATATTCCCAATGGTGTAATCAACTTGTGTAATGTACAAGGTCGATTAAATAGTTTTTGCTCTGTAAATCTAAATAATTTAGATTATTAGAGTTCTTTACATCTTTGCGGTTTAATATTTTCATGCAACTTTTGACTAACCCCTCCCTGTTGACTGTAAAGCAGCAGCCAGACAAATGAGAGTAAAGCCTTCTGTAACTTTAAGAGTTGCCTTTTGTGAAAGAAAACTGATTAGTGGTCCTGGCAGCCAACCACAGAGGCAGCTGACTGAGAATTTGAGCCAATGAGACATCCCGCTGGGTGGAAGTTACAAAACCAGCCTGAACCCAA
This sequence comes from Triplophysa tibetana, assembly GCA_008369825.1. Lineage (NCBI taxonomy): Eukaryota > Metazoa > Chordata > Actinopteri > Cypriniformes > Nemacheilidae > Triplophysa > Triplophysa tibetana. The sequence continues at coordinate 12,349,380 of CM017917.1, forward strand.
TGACTCAGCACAAGCAAATGCGTGCGAGATGACACTTAACAGCATTTTAAAGAGCCAGTGCTCACCATGCAAAAATATATAGGAGGAAAACATGCTCCCTCAAATCTCTGAAGCTGTTTCCTTGCCAAAGTTGTCCGAAGTGCACGGCAACTTTCAGTTTTGACCCTTTTCAGTAAAAACCACACCTACATACTTTTAGTAGACGCAGCATGACTCAGCACCGGTCATCATGTTACATGGCCCCACATGACTGAAAATGACAGTCATATATGAGTCCTGACTACACAACAAATAAGATTTTGTTACAGGGCATCGTATGCTGTTCCATGCAAAATGTACATTTTATCTTTTTCCATCCCCATGATCATTCAGACAATAAAATAAAAAAATGTTTGAGGCTTCTTTGGGTTATACATATTCTGGGATCTGAGTCATGCCCTGGATGTTGTTCAAGACCTCAGTGACACACCCCTAGCCATATTTACATCATGCGTTCTAAGCCTCAGAGAACATACTTCTAGAACCTTTTTTAAAGGTAGGGCCAGACTTTCCAGGTTCCTGATATAATTAATAGCCAGGAGTGCAATGTAAATATGGTTTATTATTATGTATGTTTGTTTAATGAAATGTGTGAGGTTGGATTAGTTGTTTGAATGACACTTATTAACGATGGCTTATTGTGTTCAATAATATCAAAAGCAACAACATCCAAGTATGAAAAGCAGGGTTAGCTGTTATCTCTTATGAAGTAGATCACAATTACAGGATGCCATTTTTTGTAGCGATTAAATGCATCTTATGTAATTTAAGATTCGAATGTGAGCTTATGACCGAGCCACAGCTACAGAAACGAACAGCACAACCTGATTTGGTTTAAACTGAATTATTCAGCATTCTGTCAGGATCCCTTACCATGAAACCCAGCAAGACCTATGGCACAGTACATAACCAGAACTACACAAGGGAGAAAACATTAAGTCCTAAACGGAATCACATGATGTGGTTCAAACTGTATTAGTCACTGAAACCCATCAGTCATGCTATGCAGTCAAAAATTTATTATTCATTTAAAGGATTACGTCAGCAGAATTAATTCTATTCATAAAAACAGATTTACTGCAAGCAATATAATAAACAGATGGAATGGGTTTTTTTTTCAAATGGAGAGGAAGTTATGATTAAACTTATTTATTCTTTAAACATGTTCCCATTGTAAAACATCTACAAGGTGAGGAGGATGGTTTGTGCCATAGGACAAATGATCACGTCATTAATTGTTGTGGTGGTGGACTCTGGTCAGAAGTTCTATGAGTGAAAGTTTGAGAGGAATGTATCTCCCATTCACATGCAAGGCCAAGGCCTACTTACAGATATGATTAGCCTTGTTCATGCGATGGAACCCGCTCTCCTTGACAGGCTGATCTGCAAAAAACCAGGGAAACTGAGCATGAAAGCATGAGCTACAAAACAAACCTGCTCCCGACGTCCTGCCTTCTTTCTCGCGTTGTTTCATCGTTCGCCAAACAAAAGGAATGTATCCAAAATGAAATCTGACAAACAAATAAACCACACTATGGTAACCGAGGTACACCTTTGTGAAGGGAACGTCTCTTTGCAGTGCACTATTGCGTTATTAATCCATCGAGTCAAATAAGTGCATTGTCTGGTATAATAAATACACTGATATAGCGCACTAGAAGGAAGCTAGTTCTGTAAATGAATGCATGGCAACAGACTGGTTAAAGTCCATTGAATCACACGTCAGAACAGTGCTGATAATTGGTGAAGCAATAATATGTTCTTCATAAGAACAGTGGAATACAGTAAGCATGTGACAGCCCTGATGTCTCAGGATGTATAGCGATATGAGCTAGTTAAGCTCTTGACATTTGGGTGTAAGTGACCCACATTCACTTCCCGGCACCCATTGCCCACTAGGTCACATCCCCTTTGTCGTCCTGTTCACAGTATACTGCGCTGTGCTTCTGTCATTGTTTTTTCTTATTTAATTTTCCTTGTTTCGTGCTTCAGACTAAACCCCATTCAATTGAATTTCAGAGCTGTGATAACCTTGGCAGCACGTCACAAGAGATTGTGTCAACCGACAACACAGTTTTTGTTGTGCCTATGCTGGCTTCGCTGAGGTCACTCTACAGTCATGTCAGGCTTTCCTCCATTTCCCCTCCCAGAATGGGAAACAGCTCAGTCTGTCCTTAATACACACGAGCACCTGTCTAAAAAAACAGCCCTACTCGCAGCACACCTGCCAATCTTACAGTCTGACACGGATCCAGCAGTTTGCCCAGCTGATTTTCCACAAATAGAGCCCAGTGTTCCAACTATAGAACAGAGCTCTGCTCAGCACTGCACATTTACATAACCTGGCAGGCAGGCAAGGAAGTGCCACATTGCCAAACAGCAACACCGCACCTCCGCCCTTCACCCTAGCCGGATCGGCCCGTTCTTATGAGTCCCCTATGCCCTCGTGAAGAATACCCACATGCTTCGTCAGCCTCGTGACATAGCTGGTGTCATTCATATTCGGGGCAATCCTTTCAGTCTTCATAAAGCAATATCTGCTTTAGCACATCTCTATTGTAATAAAGGGACGTTATATACCGTGCCTCTCACCGGACGCTATGGGAACTTTGTTCCCTTTAAAACGGAATCCAGTGGTGATGGAATGTAAATTATTTCTCACATGGACGCTGGTTTCATGTGAACTTTGGTGCTGGACATTTTTGCTGAGTCACTCATGCGAGATAGTTCAAATGCATTGCGAGTTTAATTTGAAACACTGTGGTCAGGACACAACATTATCATTATCATAAAAAATCGTATGTTTTGTTAAATTTTATATTGCTCCAAATATAGTGTAAAAGACTGTTTTACACATTCCTCGTATGTAAATTTAAAACTTTAAAGGTCCAGTGTGTAATTGTTTGGATGATCTATTGACGGAAATGCAATATAATATACATAACTATGTCTATGTTTTTATAACATTATAATGAGATATTTTCATCTACATACACCACAAGTCCCCTTACATGGAATTCGCCATGTTGTTTCTACGGTAGCCCTAAACGGACAAACTGCTCTAGAAAAAGCATTTCAGAAATGACATCTTATTCCTTTGTCAGACGCCGTAGTGCTTCAAAACTGGTGGGAGGAATGAGCCTCATCGCTAGATGCCACTAAATTTCATACACTGAAGTCTTAATTGGGCAGAATACCTTTGTAATTCACACCTTGTCATGATCCAGGGCCTCTAATCTCTAGACCTTTACAACTTTGCTGATGCCCTCCACTTTCAATATAGCTGCTCCTGATATAACAAGCTACTGAAATAATATTACAATGTTGTTACCGCTGCCTCTTGTAAACCGTCTCTCTGAGCTGTGATGAGAAAGATAGGAATGGGGCAGGAGACATCCGGCCAAGGCCATTTCATGTAGAGGTAATGAGACACAGCATCCAACAAGCTGGGAGACAGCTGTACTTTTCCAAGAGCAACGATGGTCCGGCAGGCTAGGGGCCCAGCCCACCCCAGCCTGTGCTACATTGCTTTGTTATGAGGAAGAGAAGCGGAAAGGTGCTGCCCTGCAAACAGAGGACACAGATGTCTGAAGTATTCAGGGTACCCAGCCAGCCCCCTCTTCTCATACACACATATTCTCTACAGCCAGACGCTGACATCCCAGGGACGGAATTTAGGAGCTGTGCAGTTCCTGCATGTTTCCAATAAATCCTTGGTATAACATATATATATTATTAAAAAGTAAGCATTGTCAAATATACCAAGACACTGCCTTAACTCCATTTCATAATTTCAGATTGTAATAACACTTGACTATAACAGTGGAAACGAACATCCCTGCTCTCTCTCAAGTGGCCTCAGATCATGCTACACAGGTATGAAGTTGCACAATGGAAAAAAAACCTGATGCAAGTCTTCACCACAGAGAGCAATACCACCACACAGCTGCCCGTGCAGAGGCTTCGATACAATTTAAGCACAGCCAACTGATGTTTCTACCTCCCCTAAAGATTTCAAAATGTGACCCAAAGTAAAATCAAAGAGGAAGGAATAAGAGGTCCTACAAATAATTTGTCAACTGATCCGGCCCCATTCAGATGAGTCAGACAAACCGTCACACTACATTACATCACTCACCATCAGTTGTTCTCAGTCTCTGCCCAGGGGAGAGGCGTAAACCAGCCCTTCTCTTAGTCACAGCTGGTGCCAAAGATATTCAGAGAGATTAAAGCATTTTCAGGTATAGCTACAGCAAAAGAGAGTCAGAAGGGCAAGCAGATAGAGCTATATATTTATATGCAAAGTTATCGCAAAAAAGTTTAAGAAAATGTTTTATCACAAAATGGCATACATTTTTGATATCCATTTCATCTCTTCTTTATCATTATATTTATCTCTTTTGCAAATTTGACATAAGCTATGTTTGTTGTTGTAACTATTGGCTATTTGCAGTTCAAATTTAGAAAAATACATCTATTTTATTGTGCTAAAGCACAATTTGTCATGCCGCACTTAAAAACAGAAAATACAAAAAAAGAGGCATACAGAGATCTTATGTTGTGGCGTAATGCTTTGCAAGTATTGTGTTTAATGCGTATCATGTGTATACCAATCATGCCAAATAAAGGCTTTAAAACGGAGTCTTGAAAACTCAGATGGATAAATAGTAACAACAACCATTTGTATCGCGAACATGCTAAGAATTTGCCGGAGGCTTCTGCAAATATTTGCAGCTTGAGTTGGGAAATTGTGACACATAGATAGCAGTGACGGAGGACAGGTTAACTAACACACGTGTTGTGTCTTTTGCAACTACAGATTTCACATCAGATAAAAAAATGTAAGCCAGGATCATGGGATGCAGATGTTTCTCTTTCCACCCCCTTGGGACTGGCAACAGGTCAATCTTGTACTGCCCACTGGTGACCTACTAATGGTATATGACCCTGCTGCACATGTTCATCACTTGAATGGCATTCTGCTGTTAGAGAACTTTGAAACCCGTTTGAAATCTTGTTTGGTCTGTAAACCTCATTCTGTGAAACTCTCTCTTAAATGCTAGGACCAACGCATTCAATGGATTTCAATGTGTTTGGAATTAATTTAGGCTACATGGGTCATGTTTCAGCTTGAACATAGGGACTAATTATAAACTCGGTTTTCGACATGGTAACCGTCACTCATGTCCGCAATGGTTTCCATCGTTTCAGGCTATTTCGCATACTGCCACCTGCTGCCTCTGGAGCAGTACGCATGAGTGCGCGTACGCAGCTTCTATCTTTTAACACGTCACAATAGCACAACAAGGTCGTCAGGTTATACCTATATGGAAATTATATTATAAAAGTTCATCTGAAAAGTATAATCTTACCACTTAATGAATAAGGTGCATGTTTCTAGTTCGTGGAAAACATGGATGAGATGATGGTGGCTTTATGTAACTTAAACATACCCTGAAAGTTGTTTATATCACTCTTGGGCTAAATACTTTGAATGTTATTTGATAGCTTTGAATAAAATATAGATTGAACCCAAAAAAGAAAATTCTGTCACTAACCTTCAAGCTTTTCCAAATCTGTATAAATTGTTCTGATGAACACAGAGAAAGATATTTGGAAGAATGCAACATATTTTTGCTACCCATTGACTACCATAGTAGGAAAAATACAATGGTATTCAAAAGCACCCCAGAACTGTTTGCTGTCCAATGTTCTTAAAAATGTCTTCTTTAATGTTCAACAGAACAAAACAATTATAAAATATTTTTTCCTACTATGGGAGTCAATGGGGGGCAAAATATGTCTGGTTGAAAAGATTCTTACAAATATGTTTCACAGCGTTTCTTTAGAACAAAGACATTTATACAGAAAACAATTTGAAGGCGAGTACAGGTATTTTAAAATTTCCTGGTAGATGGCTGTGTTGACTGTGGACTTCAGAAAACACAGTGGACCAACACCAGCAGATGACATGGCAGGCCATTGCTATAAGGAGATGCTGATTTCCTTTTCCAGCCGGACTTGGCACCTGCCCACACTGGCAAAGATCCCAAAAGCTGGTTAAATGCATGGTGGTACTGCGCTTGATTGGCCAGGAAACCCGCTTGACCTGAACCTCATAAAGAATCAATGGTGTATTGTCAATAGGAAAATGTGAGACACAAGACCCAACAATGTAGATGACGTGAAGGCCGCTATCAAAGCAACCTGGGCTTCCATTACACCTGAGCAGTGCCACATGGTGATTGCCTCCATGCCACGCCACATTGATGCAGTAATTAACGCAAAATGAGGCCCAACCAAATATTCAGTGCCTAGAAATGAACATACTTCAGAAGCCTGACATTTCTGTTAAAAATATTTTTTTTATCGATCTTTTGTAATATTCACATTTTTTGAAACACTGATTTGGGGTTTTCATTATCTGTAAGCCACATTCATAAAAAATTCAAGAAATTAAGGCTTGAAATATTTCACTCTCTGTGTACTGATCTATGGGTTTCATTTTCTGAAATGAGTGACAAAAAATATTGACCTTTTTCATGATATTTTTTTTAGATGTATATGTATATGATGAATTTTCATTTTTTGGTTAAGGATCCCTTTAATTTTATAAAGGAAACGTCTTTGTTTCCAACAGCTTAGAAAGCATACTCTACTTCTCATCAGGCAAAAGCACATGCGCGCATGTGCAGTAGAAATTCTGAACGATCGTAATTTGTTATTAATGACTTTAACCTGTAGAATAAACGTATGTGTTGTGCAGTATCACACACTGTAGGCCGCAGGCCATATACTGCACTTGCCATACTTGTTGAATGCTTGGCTAATATGGTGTGGGGATCCATTTAAAGAGTTTCACCATTTTAACAAAGAATTCAACCAAATTTTAAGAAATTTTGGAAAAGTGGGAGTTTAAAAATCTGATAAAAAAATGATTAAGATACAGTATATAGCTGTCTGTCTTCTATTTTCCGCTAGATGGCACCAAAAGGCAGTGCTGTCAAAATTACTGGAATCATTCAAGAAATGCACAAGCAATTGTACATATTTTCATAAAATGTATACATTTTGATTCTTCATACGTTTTTTGCCATTATTTTTGTATATAGTTTTCACATGATTGCCCAGGTAGGCTATTTGCTTTATTTATCAAAATACAGCTCAAATTGAGTTTTCAACCTGCAGTTTCAATTATCCGTGAGGTTTCAGGGGCAAACAAGGTAAGCAATCATGTTGCATTAGGAGCTAACGTTGTAACTGTAACGATTATTAAAACTGATTAAGGAATATATAAACAATTATCCAAACAAATGCCAGTTGGGATCTTAAAGCGACAATAGAGATTAAATTAGACCTTGAAAAGATGCTTTGTTTCTCTAAGGCTCCTTGAAAAGAGGATAGACACATTGATGGCTACAGATGACCACAAACCCACAGGACTAATAATTATGCAATTCAAAATCTACATGTTTTCCAGGAGAGTACTGCATGTTAACAATTACAAATATTTTCCAAGTGAATACTGGCTGCCATATATTAATTAATATTAAACGCTGGATTTATAGCTTAGTTTTGAAGAACAATGCCAAATGAAGAGATAATTTTCTTTGCAAACTACAAATAGCTCTATCTATGTCTGATCTGTCTATGTGAGCATCCGAGTTTCAGTCTAAAGAGACTGTCTCTTCTAATCAGATACCTCCTCCTCTGCTCAGGCTCTTGGCTGTAGCTTCATGTGGGATTGTGCAATAAAATCCTGGTCATGCATAAAACTGTGTGGAAAAAAAGATCACATAATATTCACTATTTCACAGTTGCATTTACAAATTCTAAAATGAATTTTCCCTCATGTCCATGCTTCTAATGTAGCAAGACCTTTTTCTGGAACAGCGGTGAAAATAAAGGTAAATGTTATTTTGAATTTAATGAATCCACTGCATAACCAAAAAATGTGAAGCCAAGTTTACCAACAAAATCCGCCAGACTCGGTTACATGTGTTTCAGTTCGAACCATTTAATTAAAGCTCCTGTGTTTACAGATAATTTAACATAAAACATAGCGTTTTATACCAGAAAGACATTATAAACTTTGAGTTAGAGAAAAAGGGTAGAAAACAGTCATAGAAAAAAGACAGTGTTTAAGTTAAGCAAATCTGAAAAACTAGCTACACCCATGTCGGTGGAGACCAGTTTCCCCAAACCCCAGAATGACAGCATAAGAAAATCCCAGCAGTATTGACAATTACCTCCCATTCACGAGACCAGACTCTCTCTATGACGTACAACAGAGACTATTTTAAATAAACTAGCAGTCTCAAAGAAGAAGAATATTGAACAGAGAAAATTACAGAATGTCCCATTTCATTATTGTATCCACATGACGTACTAAAACATTTCAGCAGTTCTGCTGAACCATTAAAGTACATCTGCAGGAGCGGTCACAATGTAGACTGAAACCCAGGGGCGCTTCATAATGCTTCTCTAAGTTTTGAAATGAAGCAATGAAACATTTATGAGGTACAGAAAAAACATTTAGACCATTCCCTTTGAAACAGGCAGGCACATTTCCAGTGCTAATGCCGTTCAATGCAGCAGAGATCTGCAACGTGATTTCTTACATCTTGAAACAACATTCAATATTTCTCTTTGCACCGCTGAAATTGGACCAGCAGGTCAGACTGCGTCAGAATGCGATGCCTGGCAGTGTGTTTGAATCCCTCTCCGTATCCCCAAACAAATGTGGGGAGCCTCTCCGCACATCATCATCTGGTGTAGGACCTCTGCCAGTTATAAATGGCCTGAATGTTATGCGAGCAAACAGGCACTCTTTTGCACGTGCTGATGCTGCGATGCCGAAACGTCTTGCCAGCCCCGCCGAGACCCCTCCGCCTGGCTGCCAGATTGCCACGCTCCTCTGCAGTGAAGAAATCGTTTGTGGCACGAAAGAACTCCAGCAAAGCCTGGTGGCTCCAGACGTTACTGCCTTCGTCTGGTGTGGAGAAGCCGCAGTGGCCTCCGTGCCCAGTCAGGAGCAGGAAGAAATGGGGGTTACTCTCAAACAGCTCTAAAGGAAGTGTCGCCCGGGGCTCCCCTCGGATCGGGTCGTCTTGACTGCAAACACATAGTACAGGGATGGCCACTTCATCTATGTCCCTTAGAGGGTCATTACTCTCCCAGTACGCATCCCAGCCACCTGCTCCTTCCACTAATGTCCCCTTCGACCCTGACTGACAGAATAGGGCTTCCTCCATTTCCCTCAAGGAACAGCTGGAGAACAAGCTGTCTGCCTGAACATGCTCCCCAAGCACAGTTCTGTACCTGTAGATGAGATTTAAGACAACACCATTGATGTCAATGTCAAAGCAGACAACCTGTTTAGACAGATAAAATAATTCAATAGTACCGAAATGAATCACCGTGTCCTTTACCACCACAACCTTACCTGCTTAAGCAAATTTTTTGGTAAAGCAGAAGAGCCCAGTGGAAAGGCCAGGTCGGGCCGTTCTCAAACCAGCTTTGGCAACGGAAAATGGGAGACAGACAGGCGGCAGCAGTCACGTAACTGGAGGAGCCACACTCTCCCAGGTATGAGAGCAGGAGTCCTGAACCGGTGCTCTCACTGACAGCATAGATCTGACCTGCTGGCTGCCGGTACCTAATGTATCGCACTGCTTCCCGCAGGTCAGTTGGATCACCAAATTGCTGAAGTTTAACGGTAGAAAGTGGCGTCCCATTCTGGCTCCGACGGTTGAAGACCACAGGGAGGTACCCGTGACTCAGACCAGCCTCACAGAGCTGAGAAAAAAACAGACAAATTCACATGCTTGTTTTAGCACACAGGAGTTATACTGACATCTGTCATGTAAACAAAGACGTTTTCCTTGAATCTTGTCCATACCTGTAATGTGTAGTGTTAGGTCGATTTAAAAATAAATGTTACATTTAAATATTTTTGAGTAAATATGTCATTGCCCTAAAACTCGAACTCTATATATTTTGAATCTGGGCACTTCAGGTCAGTGGTTTTGTCTGTCACAGTGTTGTGTTAACCTCAGGGTTGTGTAAAATTCAGTAAGATTGCCAGGCTCAGTAGAAGAACCAGTAACACTGTCACGAAATTCCATGAGTTGTACTTAAGGTTGTACTTTTCCCTTTTTTACATCTCCCACTAAACCATGAATAAATCCGTAAACATATGCTACTTTTGTTTTTGGAAAATAAAATGAATGCCTGTTACAAAACAAGCTGAATGAATGAATGGCTATAGCAGCAGTGCTGCCAGGAAAAGTTTTCCGCTACTTCAGGTCTGGGATGGAGTGAGCCATTGGTTGTAGTTCACAAACCCCGGCTGCTAGATGCCACTAGATACCCCTAAATTGTATACATTGGACACAAAACAATATTTTTGAGATCTGACTTATGTTAGATGGTCTTAATATTATAAGGAGCACAGCATCCATTGTTGGGTCGTAGCCTTTAGAGAAGATGAACTAGTCACAGTGAGGCGGTGTTCACACAGAAAATACCAATTTTAATTTCTGTTCCCTCCTCTTGCGCTCATCACTACCCATCTCTTTTACTAAAATGACATTCCTCGAATTTTATTCATGATGACAGATGTCTGATCGTGTTAATATTCAAATGAATGCGACTCAAAATAGAAATAGGATCTCACCACAATATTTACATGTCCCATCTCTACGTCAATCCCTGTCAGCAAACACACCAGCCGTTGTGCAGCACATTGCTGTTTTCTGTTGCGCCAATTTGAGACAACCTCTCTCCCAGTGTGTCCAGTGAAAACAACATTCCCTTGTTAGACAAGAGTAAACCAGACTGCAGTAAAGAAAGTGCCACCGTAATCTACACATGGGGTAAACCACACAAACCTGACGAACCCTCACCCACCCGTCCCTATACCTCATAAATGTGTGAAGAGTCCTTTGAACACAGGCTTATTGTTTGCTGATGGAATACTACATGAAAGTGAGAAACATAACTTTCTCCATTACTAGAATAAAATTCTTATCTGGCTTAACAAGTTGGGCAGTTCACTTTTTCACCCTCACGTCATTCCAAACTTGTGTGACTCTGGAAGTCGGGGCTTCACCTTACTTTTATAAATATAAATATGTGGTTTTGACCAATATTAATCCATTATCATTCAGCATTATCTTATTTTAAATGGATGATTTACGCACAATTAACACCAACCTTTTCTAATACAGAAAGTAGAGAATAACTCATGGTTTAAGTCTATAATGAATGCTTAGGCTCTCTCTTCCTGCTAGGTCAGCGTGACTGTGAAGAGGGACTTCTTATCATCAGGTTTGAAAACATCTTCTGTTAACACACACTCTACCCTTAAGGATGTTGTGTATGTGTGATTGTATTGTTTCAGGAAAGTAAGAAAGAGTGGAAAATCACGAGACAGACATAATGTCATTTTGTAAATCGTATTATAGTAAATGCCTGTCATCTTTGATAGTCTATAGGACTATGTCTCCTGTCTCATGACTCGTGACATTTTTTGAGAGCTTTGTGTTCTTGTTTATCTATTTGATAACCAATCATGTGAGCTTGATTTATACAAGTAATGACGTAGTTAGTTGACTCTGTTAGCTTAAATACCACAGCATTTTGAATGCAAGTGCAGAAGCCGACTTCTGCTGGCAAAACTATAAACAATTTTTCTTCACTACATTTTATTCTAATAATTATATTCCTGAGTCTTCTTTCTTCAAACTGGTCTACGGGTCTTTTACCGTAAATCCCTACACTCGCTATATGAATAACATTGGCCTCCATGCCTTACATTGTATGGATGCAAAAACAGGCATTTCTTAACATCTTCTTTTGTGTTCCAAAGAAGAAAGAGTCATATACAGATTTTGTGTGACATGATGTAGGCTAAATGATAAATGATTAATTCTCTTTATCCTTTTTTATCCATTTAACTTAATCTATAGCAGTCTGATTAGAGTCCAGTATAAAAACATATTTTCCAAAGACAGTAAAAGGCAAATAATTACCTCACGGGCCACTCGACAAAGCAGGAGAATTGCATTGAAAGAGTGAATGTAATTATTCTGACACTTTAAGAGCTTGGGTGAGTTAATGTCATCTGTGCACAAAGATAACTTCACCATCAATGCTCTCGGTCATGCCCGAAACAAAATGGAACGCTATCGACTATCGAGCAGAACAGACAGCTACCGCATTGATTCTACCCCCTACAATGCACAGTTAACAAAGTTGCAGGAGCCCAGAGCACATTTCTCATGGAATTGTCTGTGAGCGAAGGAAATCGAATTTGTTTACGTAGGGTTGCCTGGAGCTTTAGGTATGGTATATGGAGTGAGCTCCACATCCCAAGCAGGAATGGGCTCACTTATGATTCTGCCCATTATTGCTTTAAATAGCAAAAGAGATGATTTTATCATGCATACTACTGAATGTGAAGCCTATTTCATAGTGCGTTGCTATGGACATCGGTAATTTAACTAAATCTTCACTTAAATGCATTGCAAAACAACAGCCATATTTTCACTTTGTGTATATTCCTGTGTTTTGAAAAGCTACATCAAATACCTGATAAATTTGTTTTATGTCGCTGGCTGAATAATGTCTTCATTTTAATCCTTTCTGAATCTAAGAAGAAAAAATGGATTCAGGCTGGACTGAAGTAAATTGTTGAAGTATTTGAATACTGTAACAATGTATCTAAGTAAAGGTAACTCTTATCTGCTAACAACAAAGCATTTTGTCAGGAATCTAGAACAGCATGTTTGATTGTAGCCACCTGGTGCTTTGAAATTACCTTGAGCACATTCCTGGTGATTTTACCAATAGAGTTGGGTATTACGAGCAGAATTGGACTTGTGGAATTACTTGAAGTCCTCCGTCTCTTGTGATGTGCACCAACAACAGCCCAGTCTAACGCCACCAGCCCATCGTCGCTCAGTTGCAAGTGATCTCGAATAAAATGCACAGGGCAGTCATACGGCCACAAAGCACCGAAAATAGTCTGCAAAAATGAACTCACTCGCCAGTTAAATTTCTGTATCCGTAGCTGCTTGCAAAAAGTCATGCAATGTTTCAGAAGGTAGTTCGCCAGGGCAGAGGGCTTGCATATTAAGGCGACCGTGGGTGATTCATCTCGCCCCCCTGGATTCTGCTGCGTTCCCGTGGCACAGTTGGAGTCGCATCTCTCCGTTGATCTTTTGCTCTCGCGCCGTGGAATTTCAAGCCCCTGGAGTAGCAAGGTGGACTGACTCCCTTCTCCAAAACACTTGACTATCGGCCAGAGTATGGCCATTAAAACCATAATACAAACAGCAGCAATCCATTCCAGCATTTGAACGGCTTCTGAGGATGCGCTTCAGAAACTGCAAAAATACCTCCGATTTGTTTTGTAAAGACAATCAAATCTTTAAAAAATCAGCACTTCATTAGGCTACTTTTTCATTTTAGAGCACATATGTAGTATAACTGAATTCAATATCCTCTTCAAAGTTTTGAGGTAGGGTGATGTTTCTCGTCATGTCCAAAATCCTGGATAATTTTCCGACGTCCGCGTAACGCGTCACGATAACATAATGTATCTCAAACGAATGTGGAGCGTTGCCGCCATAGTTCAAAACGAAGCGCTCTCTCCCGCTGCTCTTTGTGTGAGCTGTGCTCTGCCTCTGTCCGATTATGCAATAGATCCTCTTTCGCAGTCAACTCTTTAAAGTCACCTGCATCCGCCTGCCGGGTACATGCACCGTGTCTTGTTGCATGTTTGTGCTGGTGGTCTGCCACAGAATGGCTGGTGTAGTGAATTATTGTCAGATAATTGTGTCAAATCGCAACGCACGCGCTAGGCACAAGTAACGCCCTCTTCAGAAGATGTTATTCCTCCGCAATATACTTTGTGGTTGAAGCTTTAATACATTTACTAAAATAAATGAAAACTTGAACCATTCAAAACATCTTTGATCATTGATATTTACAGGGCAAATTTGTCTCTACTTATAAAGTTTAGTAGAATTGAAAAATAGAACCAAATAATGAGATGACAAATCATCAAAGAGAAATAGTGGAATAGGAGCTTGTGTCAGTAAAAAAGTGTAATCTAAAAACCACATTACTAATTAAAATTGCATTTATTTAAGTTAAGTTTAGTTACCAGTTAATCATATTAATTATCATGATGTGACATAAAGAATAGAATGAAAAGTATACTGCATTCATCCTGAATGGGTTGGGAGGTGTATATGCAATAAAACGGGTCTATATGTGGCACAGCTCAATCTGGGTGTTGCCCACACAGACTGCTGGGACCAGTGAAGCTATTGTTCTCTGTGTATTCCCAATGACAACAGAATGGACAAATGGTCCCATGGCACTGTGTTTTATATATATTGCATCATGTGTATAGGGAAACATGTAGGATTTGTTCACAGATTCAAGTCAGATTTTTACACACAATTAAATCTGTTCCTCTCACATTTAACTGAGCTGACTACTGCTTTAAGGGGATACTTCACACCTTCGATGTGTTCCAAATTTGTATACATTTCTTTGTTCTGATGAACAGAGAGAAAGATATTTGGAAGAATGCTTAAAACCAAACCGATCTTGCCCCACATTGACTCGAAAGCACTCTATTATATATTTTTCTGTTGAACACAAAAGAAGACAGTTTGAAGAATGTAGGAGAGCAAACAGGGGCACTTTTGACTACCATTGTATCTTTCCTACTATGGTAGTCAATAGGTGTAAGCAAAATCTGTTTGGTGATGAATGATAACAGAATTTTCATTTTTAGGTGAAGTAGGCCTATCCCATCAATATGAAAGAAAAAAATATGATTCCAGGATTATTTATTTATTTGTTGTGTGTTTATAGTATTTATAGTAGATTTGTGCTTTTGTGGGTTGATAAATCAAACATCTGCTGTGGCTTGTTGTGCATTTGTAGTTCAATTTGTTGTAATATTGATAATTATGTTACTTTTGATTTTTATGACAGAATGATTTTTTGTGACTGATTGTATGACAGTTTTGCCTTTTGATTTTACCGTGTATTGTAAAATCCTGCTTCTGAAGAGCACTGTGATATACCTCAAGGGAGTCTGGCAGGATGTGTAAAGCAACTATAGACCTTTAATGTGTTTTGGGAATGTAGCTATATTATAATAGAAGCTTTCAACAAGTGTCACACCCACACAGGATTCAATACAATGAAAGTGCCCTTTTGCTATGCAGGAAGTGTCCCAGAATTATTTTTGAAAAGACAGTGAGTGAGAAAACAAAGGACCGGGATGACGAATGCGAACTTTTCATTTGAGCTGTCATGACCACCAGCACAAAGCTGCCGCATAAAGCTATCGCCGTATCACATTTTCTGCCCCATCTGCCCTCATTTGTGATTTGGATCTGATTGTCGTAAAATGCACCTGACGAGATAAATGTACAATTAAAGGCTGTCATACTTGTGTTTTTCACTGATTGTGCTCATTAATAGAGCTCAGAAAGGTTTGTCTATATCTGGCCTTCCCTTGAGTGCTGATTCTAACCGAAATACTAAAATTGAAACCGAGCCTACATAATGGCTTGAAGTACAGAGCAAGTACCACTGCATGCATTATAAATGAGAAATCGCCTGCACAGGCAGCTGATCATTCATGAAAATTAATCCAGATTTAATTTACAGTTGGTTGAACATAACCTAAAGAAACATTAAATCTCTCTTAAATTAATATGAAATTAAAGCATCCTGTGTCACTTCATTTATACACACAGAAAGTTGTATAAATGCACAGCCTATAGCGCTTGTAAGCAGAAATGTACAGGTGTTGAATTTTTTATCTCTGATCAGGCAGTTGAACTTTATATTGTGACTTTTTGTTTTAAGTGTTTATGTGTCAGAAGGGTTAAAAAATAACCTATTAAAGCAAACACTCAGTGTGTACATGCATAGCATTAAATAACATAAGACACAATTCCTGCATCCATACATCTCACAATACCGTACGCTATTATAATTTTGATGATATGATGAGACAAAAATCTGCCACGATAAGCCAAAAATCTGTTGTGTTCTTTTGGCTGGTCTCACTCTGAACCCTTAGACGGTGCGGAAGGTCTCATCTGTCTGTGACATCAACCATCACACGCACAGTGTACAAGAATGTAAATAAACATCTCCAGATGATAAGAGGAAATGTCTATTCTGACCCACTGCTATGTATCAGTGAAAGGTTGTAAAACTGCTGTCAGCTTTTAATAAACTGTATGTGGGAGTAAAGATCCGGTTATAGCAATGCTGTTGAATGAGTAAAACAGGGGCTGGGCATCTACTGTTGCAGTGGGTTTGCAGACACACTGCGGCACTGACTGGATGGCTCTGTCGTGTGAAGGAATAATGGTGGGTGAGGTATTTCAACACTTGACCACATCCTGTTGTCTTCGTTCATTTACGTGTATGCATTTGCAGTTAGTTCCCCCTAAACTTCCTGTTTTAAAAGGCTAAGTTCAACCCACCAACCAGTTGCATTGAAGTCGTCTTTTACAAGTTCTCGTTGATCTCATGTGGGTCTGATGTCAGTGAACAATTTTAATTTGATCAAAGTAAATGTCTATCTGTTTATTTACACTGTTTGGTTACTCATTGAAGGCGTTTCAAAATTCCTCCTGCAGATTTTGATTCTATTTAGGCCCCAGTGCTGTTAATACTTTTGACAGTTACTCCAGCTGCACGCTGTCATTCATGATGAATTTGTCAATCAAATGCTAGTGTTATTATGTATGTTTCGTCTCAGCATCAATAAGCTTAACCTAGACAAAAATTTATTAAGGCTCAATCTTTTATTTATTTGTCTATTGTTGCTTGTTTGTTTGATTGCTTTTTTAACACCTTAAGGAGTAAAACCCTTTATTTTTTGATAATACAAAGCTATCCTCAAGTTTCTGGAGGTCACATTCTGGTGATGTGGCGGACGTAGTGTTTTGCACTAATTGCAGCGTTGAAGAACTTATTCTGAGGACAGAAAATGAGACTGTGATTCATATTTTGAATTGTGATACTGTTGGTTTCATTTGGTAATCTATTAACAAATATTTTGAAACTGATGAGCAACACTTGCTGCTCATGAATGAACTTACAACCAGACGGAAAAAAACATCTTTGTGAAATACTTCATCCAAAAAGGAAAATTCTGTCATCATTTACCTTCGAGTTGTTCCAAATCTGTATACATTTCTTTGTTCTGATGAACACAGCAAATGATATTAGGAAGAATGCTTATATCAGATCTTGCTCCCCATTGACATGTAGCAGGAAAATTTACTTTGTCATTTTTTTCTGTTGAACAAAAAAGAAGACATTTTGAAGAATGCAGGACAGCAAACAGTTCTGTGGCACTTTTGACAACCATTGTATTTTTTCCTAGTCAATGGCCGGATTTTAAAAGACGAACTTCAAAATGTCGACCACTTATCTCAAACAAAAAGATAACAAACATAAAACATCACTTACGACGGCGTTTAAGTGCCACGTAAAAAAAAAAGAAGATTGCGAGAATAAAGTCGAAATGTTACGAGATTAAAGTCGAAATGTTACGAGATTAAAGTCGAAATGTTACGAGATTAAAGTCGAAATGTTACGAGATTAAAGTCGAAATGTTACGAGAATAAAGTCGAAATTTTACGAGTATAAAGTCTAACTGTTACGAGAATAAAGTCGAAATATTACGAGAATAAACTCGTAGTAATACGAGAATAAACTCGTAATATTTTGAGAAAAATAACAGAATTTCTAGAAACAATGGCTGTGGAGGATTTGGTTAAAGTACTTCAGCGGGGGTCCCAACGCGTTGTGGCATATGGGTTCATATGATAAACCGAAGCAAACATTGAAATAGAATACAAACATTGAAATATTAAAACAATGCTTGATTACATAATGTACAAAAATCTGGTTGCATCAAGCTTATAAAAGCCACACCTTAAGGATTTATAAAAATATACAAATGTGAACTAAAGAGGTTTTAAAAATGACTGCTGGTGTTTGCAAGGCCTTCCGAACTCACTGGTTCAGATGACGTGCTTAACTTAAAATACAACATTCACGTAAATACGTTTTACGACGAGTTTATTCTCGAAACATTTCGACTTTATTCTCGTAACATTTCGACTTTATTCTCGTAACATTTCGACTTTATTCTCGAAACATTTCGACTTTATTCTCGAAACATTTCGACTTTATTCTCGTAACATTTCGACTTTATTCTCGTAACATTTCGACTTTAATCTCGTAACATTTCGACTGTATTCTCGAAACATTTCGACTTTATTCTCGTAACATTTCGACTTTATTCTCGTAACATTTCGACTTTATTCTCGTAACATTTCGATTTTATTCTCGTAACATTTCGACTTTATTCTCGTAACATTTCGACTTTATTCTCGAAACATTTCGACTTTATTCTCGAAACATTTCGACTTTATTCTCGAAACATTTCGACTTTATTCTCGTAACATTTCGACTTTAATCTCGTAACATTTCGACTTTATTCTCGTAACATTTCGATTTTATTCTCGTAACATTTCGACTTTATTCTCGAAACATTTCGACTTTATTCTCGAAACATTTCGACTTTATTCTCGAAACATTTCGACTTTATTATCGTAACATTTCGACTTTAATCTCGTAACATTTCGACTTTATTCTCGTAACATTTCGACTTTATTCTCGAAACATTTCGACTTTATTCTCGAAACATTTCGACTTTATTCTCGTAACATTTCGACTTTAATCTCGTAACATTTCGACTTTATTCTCGTAACATTTCGACTTTATTCTCGTAACATTTCGACTTTATTCTCGTAACATTTCGACTTTATTCTCGAAACATTTCGACTTTATTCTCGTAACATTTCGACTTTATTCTCGAAACATTTCGACTTTATTCTCGAAACATTTCGACTTTATTCTCGTAACATTTCGACTTTATTCTCGTAACATTTCGACTTTAATCTCGTAACATTTCGACTTTATTCTCGAAATCTCTTTTTTTTTACGTGGCACTAAAACGCCGTCGTACTTACACGAAATGTTCATTGTTTAAAAAGAAGTTCAAATAGATTGATTTAATTGTCAATACACTGTTTGGTCTTAAAATAAAAACGCGAGACAGTAAACCGGATTTACAGGGATTCTTACCGACGTCTTGTCAAAAATCTGTTGGAATATATCACATCATGTAGACATCTGTGCTTGACGTAAGTATGTATTTGACTTGCATTGGTTTTGTGTCCATTCAATAGAAGATAGTAGCTGCCGGAACTGTTGGGTTACCAACATTGTTCAGAATATCTTCTTTCGTGTTCTGCAAAAGAAATGACAAGAGGGTGAGAAATGATGACAGAATTTTAATTTTTGGGGTGAACTATCACTCTGGATCATAGTCGCTGTTACTGGACTGGCAACATTGTTTGATTGTGGCACTGCTGGCAGGTTGTAAATGTATTATGGTAAAGATCTCCATGGCGACAGAAGATGTTTAGAAACAAATAATAGATGCTTTCACCTGCTGGCATTCATAGGTAATTTAAACAGTTATTAAATGCCAGCCAGTGTCAGAGAGTCACAGGATTTGTGTCAGAAATGTGTTTTATAGTGTTGCATTTTGGCTCCTTGACTGTGGTTGTTGTTTATTGTTTGAAAGAATGTGAGCGTGTTTCAGTCTAAAGATTGTGTTTTACGTAAAGTTCCTGACATGCTTTCTGTGGTTCTATCATCTCTCTGTGAGACTCTGTTCATAAAGAGATGATTAATACACATCAGAGTGATAAATGCGTCGTATGAGCCATGAAGAAGAAAGCCACACATCAGGTCTTATTAGAGCTGCTTCCCTCCAGGGACCCAACACCCCTCACTGTTAAGTGGATTAAACTAAACAGTTGCAGCTGTTCATAGAGTAGAGGCAGTACTTTTAAACTTGGATTGCCTGGACAAGTCTGTTCTGAACTGTTTGCAAACAGCAGAGCAAAAAACAGCGGTGGATGCAAATAATAAAATGCAACTACCACAACCACAATCCTGCACAGTTATTAGACTGACCGGCTTTTGCCAGGAAGAAAATACTTATCTTTTTGTTGTCAAAGGCATCCAGTTGTGTCGTAAATTTAGGTTACTTGATAAAAGCTAGCAATATTAAGCATTGGTTAACATGTCGAAGTTGCATTACAGCCTCAGACACAATAATCAAAGGTTCCTCAAATCCTCAAAAAAGCATGATCACATAGTGACTTGTGTTTAATTATTATCAATTATGTTATGTAAGACGTTTGGAAAGCCATCTTTTAAATGTTAAAGGCAACATTAAAAGGTAATAGTTAAAAAGACAAATTAAGAGTTAGATTTATGTTTCTTTTCAGCTTGTTATTTTAGTCCTAGTTGTGCGAAATATTTCATGTGTACTATTCATAATATTTATAAAGCAATGTTAGATTTGAAGGATTTTTTACTTTCTTGTGAATTTTAGTACAGTATGTTGGGTTGCCACCTGAAAAGTTGGGCTTCCGGGTATATTTGGGTCCTGAAGCAAAACCAGGTGAGAAATATGAAAACCTTTGGAGAACTTTAACCAGTCTGACCCAGAAAAATGATAAAAATTGAAGACAAAAAATAAAAATAATGTGTCGTAGGGAAGAAAGGATCGGGAACCGGCGAACATTCAAACAAACTTAAATCAAAATAAACAAACATTAACACGGAAGTAAAAGGACATAAATACAAACTTAACACATTTCCGGGCCTGGTCCTCTCTCGTCAGCAGTCCTGTCGCTCGTTCTTTTACGCTCCTGATCTCCTCGACGAGAAATGGGGGACAGGGGTGCGCACAGCTGATTCCAACTATCACTCTCGCCACCGGCTCCGCCTCGCTGCCTCACGGCTCTCGTCTCGCCTTCCTCGTTACAGTAAACATTTGTAAACAACAATCAGAGGCGGATAAAGGTGGTAAGGGGACCCTATGCTGCTCTTTGGGTGAGCTCCCCATATGTGGCTTTCAGGTGCGGGGCACGTTTATATGATAAAATTGCTAAAGTAAAGCAGTCATGCAAACTCAGGAGCGCACTAGTGTACCGAACCCTGCATATGCGGTGCCGAATACAATGTATTTACTTCAATTAAACATTTAAGAGATGATAGCGTTGGTAATATTCTTTGGATTTGAGCAAGAGTGAGCCTGCATTGTTTTGCGCGTTGCGAGTTGAATGAGTGGCAAATGAATGGTAAAACGATGTTTCCATTTAAAAAAATAGGCCTGATGAATATTCTGTTTGCAAGCAGCAGAAAGCTCGGTTAGGGAACATACAGCAAGACCAAGTGTTGTTACTCAAGGATGAGAATAATAACAATTAAGTGAATATAAAACACAATATATGGACCGGCGGTCTGTTTACTATCATGTGTCATGCACTTTGATGTGATGACATAAGATGAATGCAAACGCACCAGGGTTTGATAGAATCAAGCTGAGACACCAAACCAAAGCTGCGAGGGGCGTCAGGAACAATCGCTCTCGGATACACACACATTGAGACAGCAAATACTACAGTTTTTCCTCTACATTCCTCTTTGCCTAGCAACATTGGCAAACACCAGGAGAGCGCAAGCTCCTGTTTTATAGAAGAATTCATATGAACGCCCCCTAAAACCACCTCGATGGATGTTTGCTGAGACACAAGCCAATGTGCATTATATAAACTGTGTAAAAAACAAAGCCATAATTAAAAACATCATTGTTGAATAACTCCCTGAAATATTACCGATGACATGATGAGCTGACTGCTGACAGTGTTAAGTCACGTTGTTCTTTTAACCTTTGTATTTTACGTGTTTGTGCTCCCCTATTGTACTATCTTTCTGATATTTTCCGCTATGCCATCTAGCAATAGCAGTGACGTAAATGAAAGTTATTGACTTGATTTCACTAGCAGCTGATTGGACATATGTGACCCAAATGTCACATATATAAAATCACCGGTTTATTTTTTGTTTTTATTTCATATGTGCTAAGGAGGGTCTATTTTTTGTTCGCGCTAAAGTAAATTAAAAATAAATAATAATAAAAAAACGGCCAATCAGAGGCCCCTAAACAGGTGGGGTCCCTAGGCTGCAGCCTAGGCAAGCATGAGGGGGGTAATCCACACCCAATCATCCATCACCAAAAGAAACTCAGATTAAGAGTACAAAGAAATTACATCAACGACTGAAAAGGTTTCTGTTTGTTGTATGACTATGGCCAAGTGAATCCAGAACCAAATGGGGTGGGTGGTTGAAGCAGAATGCACGGAATGCATGTATCTGAAGTGGCATACGAAAGGCAGAAGTCCCTATGTCCATTTTTATGCTTGATTGTTCCCTGTAGCTGTGTAATGCCAATGTCGTGGGGTTGTTTCCCGGCACATACTGATAAAATGCCCTGTTTGATAAAAGAATTTGCATTTATGTACATGCAGTTATTTTTCCTCTAAACAGAACCTAGACAAAGACATTTAGAGAATGATTTGTAAAAATATAGTTTATTTAAACACTGGAAACACAAAACCAATGCCAAGATTAAATAATCTTTAAACTTTGTCTTGTGCAACACCCTTTCACATTAAATGTTTATTGGCTTTCCCGTTGAGCATTTATATCTTGTTTAATGCTTGCTGACAGTGATTTATAAGACAAGCCTCCACCAAATCACCGGCCCTGTTGTCAGCTTGAAAAGCATATTACACCATAAGAAAACCTTCCGTTCCCTTCGGAAATTTAATGGGTTGCGTTTCATCAAAGCAGAAACCAAAAGTTGCTCTTATGCTTCTTTGCTTCAATGTAACATGTGAGTGACTAGTTACATAAACCAGGAGAACTGAACAACATCAATCTACCATAAAAGCACAAGCAAACTTTCATTATTCTCTTTGATCCTCCTCATAAAAATGTTTGTGATGTATTGTGGGATGACTAAGATCGACCCACCACTCATAAAAGCAGACAAGATGAAAAGAAGGTTATTTGAAAAAACGATTAAATGATTCAGATTTAAAGATATCTTTGAATTCTGTTGGACATTCATTTTGTCAGCTTTTAGCAAGCAAATAGTCTATTGAGTGATTAGAAATAGATAAAGTGATAAAATTCCAGTTCTACTTTATTCTTCTGTGCTCAGTAAAAAATGTGTGTCTCTTTTCATCTCCTCAGAGTGTGTTTCGGAAAGTTTTGTGAGGGTATAGTAATGACTCATTTACAAATTATTTTGTGTAAAGTGTTCTCTTTCTCACTGTGGAAAGCATAATCTTTGGACTTCAGCATCAGTTAAAATTTGTGTGCAGTGATAAACTGATCTGAAATCAGCTGTGACTGATTGCATGCGCATGTGTGCTTAACTCTAACCTCAAATAAATACTGCCCTTTAGTTAGAAGGTGGAAACTCTCCCCTTATCTAAACAAGACCGGGTCTTTTATCATAACCTCCGACTGATTTTGAATGAGTAGGTGTAAAGTAAAAGATCATGGTGAAATTGCTATTTTAAGAGTGAAATTGCCCAAAAGTGAAAAAGATCATTTGCAAATTCCCGCTTGAATGTTAAAGTTGTTTTGACAAGGAACGCAGATGATGATTTATAAAGCTAAGCCCAGAGCAATTTTTAAATACTATGTAAAATACACAGAATCAAAATGCTTAGTGTGAACTTAATTCACCTTTCAAATTTGTTGATCACCACAATACTATTTTCAGCTCATATTTTTATATTTCCTGCTTCATAGGAGATTTGGTGGAAATCTCACAGGTACTGGTAGTTCAGCAAACAATATCAAAGGAAAAACAATGAACAAAAGAATGGAAACGTCAGCTTAAAAGGATGATTCAGGATCCTGTGCTGCAAAAATAACACATCCACTCCCATTCTTACCACAACGCAATGGCCAAGATCAAAATTTTCCACAAACAACAGAAGACTGGAATACTTGTCAAATAATGTTTTTTGTAATTCAGTCATTTTTTATTCATCCTCATATCAGTGCAAACCCACAAAAGGAGTCATATCGCCTACTTTTATTAGCAATTTAACTTGCGGAGACCATTTAGTTACTGTACATTGCATTGAACAGAGTAGCATAGACCCACCGAGTCTAACATCTACTGTATGGGGTTTTTAATACACAAGATGAGTAAATAAATAAAAATATATTCTTGATTTGTATTCACTTCACATTGGTTTGTATCATTCTATCTAAACTCCAGAGGGAATGTCCCTGTAATGTAGGTCTCTGCTCTCCGCTGACACATCAGTGCTTTTCTAAATCACTTCTTTTGGTTTTCAGATTGCTCATGTATATGGCATCCATAGCACACAGCCTCAACTCAAGGACTTGAAACACGAATCAAAAAAAAAAACATTAAATCCCTCTAATGATTGATTATTGAACTGACGTAGACCCACATGTGGCTTGAATGTCATCATGTTCTCATCGAATTAATGCTTTGCTGTCATGAAATGATGAGTTTGTTTTTAAATACTTTTTAGACTCTCCCATGTAACTTAGACGATCTGTTCTGTTCTAGGATCTGTCTCCCTAGGCTGCCCTGTCTGGTAAAAAGCCAAAAGAAACAATGTGTGACACTCATGGTAAGGCTTTTCCTCTTTGTTTTTGTACCCAAAAGCACTCGCATTGAGGAAAACATGATCAAATGTGACTTTAAAGTAGTAGCATCTTGACACTTTCTTATAAGCAGTGTCTATTTATTATTAGCGGTGCCTGCAAAGACATTAAGGATGCTATAGCACCCACTCTTCATTTCAACTACCAAATGACTACCTCGCAAACTCCCTAGCAAACCATTGACAACATCTTAGCAAATACAAAAAAAACATTGTCATGCCATATCCACCATTGTGGGGAGAAACTATACAAATCTAGTTGCTCATTGTAGAAAATAAACTAAATCAGTAACTTTTTAACCTGACTTTACATGCTATTCATTTAAAGTTCAACAGTTTCCCAGTATTGTATGAAGGAAGCTGCAGAACCTATGCTAAAGGGCATGGGCCCTGCCAAAAAAATCGAATCATCCATCTCCCTGGCCTTACTAAAGTTACTGAGAAACTGACGTCACTTCAAAGATTCTCTTCTATCATCTAACACTGAAGAGGATTTTCTAAAACTACCCTCTCTGAAGACATCCCTGTGTAAATAAGACACTTCAACAACTGCATTACTAAAGACATCCTTAAATACTTTTTCAATGGGCTACTTTTATTTACTACTTTTATCTCCCTAAATCTAATCCTGGAATGGTGCTCGTGTTATTAAAAACAGAAGGGAATAATTTTTTCCCAGAAAAGACTGACTAAAATGTTCTTACAACCCCTATTTTGATATGTCTAAGGAAATCACATAGGATAGCTAAACCTTTGCACTGACTAACATACTGAGCCTTCTGGAGAGATTGTTGAGGGAAATTTTTAATCTAAATTAGGGATGCGTCGATATTAATCGGCCGATATTGGATTAATTTACCCCATCGGTTATTAGGGCCCTTTGATTTCCGTGAAGTTGAAAACACTGATGGAAAGTAGCAAACACGCCCGATAGTACCGCTGAACAGCTTATGAAATCGAATTGTGCTATGAATAGCGCTAATAAGTATTCAGCAGCTGTTTAAATATGCAATCTGCTAGTTGTACTTGTGAATGAGTTGTGTGGTTTTTATGAAATTTACTGTGGTGGACTTTTTAGCATGTGGTTGACGCGAACACATGAACTGAATCTGCTCAGCTCTTTAAGAAATTAAATCAAGCGCATTTTACCATTTCATTTGGATGAAGCTGCTATCAAACTTTGCGGCTAGCAGTCAAAATTAAAGTCCGTCGTCAAATAAAAGTCCAGTTAACCTCATACAAACCTGCTACTAAAAATGTACAAAACCAGTAATTTAATGTAAGTAGACTTAAAATAGCAAAATAAAAAACATAAGATGAAAGATACTGGTTCATATTAACATAAAAACACACAATCCAGAAACATAAAACCAATATAAATAGAATTTAGGAAAAATATCAAACGGATTTCAAAGGTCCCTGGTTTAATAATTAAATGCATGGAGGCAATGAGTTGGATGTCTAAATGTCCTATTTTTTTCTTTGAGCAAAATAATTACTGTAAATAGGAACAGACTAAATTTAAATATATTAAAGAAATAATACATTTTAAGTCAAATTTGAGTTAATGTTTTTAATAAATAAAATATTGGTCAGCAAAAATAACGTTTGAAGATTGTCATGTTGCCTTATTGTATTTTTATCTGAACTAACATTAACATTTAGGCACATTTACAGTTGTGCCCCTCTTAAAATGTTAAATGCATTCAATTCATATTCAGTAAAATGAATTGAATGCAGAAAAACTAGCTAGTAATGTATAGTACTGTATGCAATTGACCCATATTGGTATCGGAATAGGCCAATTGTTGTTTGTTAAAATCAGTATCGGCCCAAAAAATCCTATCCGAGCATCCCTAATCTAAATATAAAATAGGTTCTATGAGATCATATTCCCAGCATTAATCAAGTCTCACCAGGCTACTAATACCATCTCGCCGATCCCACCAATCAGAGGCGAGGTACTAACATGTGAATTCTGTAATAGAGCATTAGCACAGGACACCATCTGCTTTTCTAACTTCCTGTATACTCCTGTAGGAATAAATAGCAACCTCAATACCCACCAATCCCCACTTGGGTAGGGTGACAGACAAACACTTCTATGACACAGTGACATGTTACCTGCACATGAGTCGACCACTGATTTCTACTAGCACACAGAAAGATAAACAAGCGTATTTTGTTTTTTTATCACAGCTGAAAAGAACATTATGTGTAGTTAGGATTACAGGACCTTTCTGCTGCGAGACAGATGATAGCTAGAAAGCTCGTTTTGTTCCACTCAGGGGGCACTGTGGGTACATTCGATCATAGCAGTAATTGCATAAGTGCTGCTGCCACAGACTCACGCTGTCATAATGGGATGGAAAGCAGCACGTAATGCACTACTAGAGAACCCTATTATGAGCAGACACTTCCCAACAAGCAGATGGGGTGTTTCTATTTATTTTCTAAATGGATGCTGGGATTTTTTTTCATCGTATATGAGAGACATTAGAGGAAACAGAATTGGGACATATCTGGAACCGAACCCAGGTCCTAATGAGCCAACAGCGCCTGTGGTGTCAGGAGCAAGTGTGCTACCCGTTGTACTCTTTGTATGTTGTTTAATTGTTCAAGACAGATTCACAATCACTACACTGAACTTCATTAATGTTCCCAGAAACGCAGTTCTCTGTAAGAGTTTAGAAACACGAAAACTTCAATGTAAAATAATGCTCGTCTTTATGGTGTTTGAAAGGCTTGCATTTTTAGTTCCTGTATTTAACTGGGAAGTTTTTTCCATTTTATTGTTAAATGCTAAGCATAAAATAATGAAAAAGTAATATAAGTAAGTAATAAAATACCGTGAGGGTCTTTTTTTAATGTGGATTATTTCTTCATCTACATGTTTTTTCTTCTATTTCAGCTTTAATTGCCAAATTGTTCCTTTCCAAAGTTGCCAGAGCATGCAGGCAGTTTGATAAAAATAGCAAATAAATTAATATCTTCTCATCTTTCAGTAATAATCAAATGGCAAAAATGTGTGTTTGTAACCTCCAGGGTAAATCACACTTACAGTACCACTGTGTTAAAGGGGTAGTTCACCCAAAATTTTAAATCTTGTCATTGGTTAAACACAAATTTTATACCTATATGACTTTCTTACTTCCGCAGAACACAAGAGAAGATATTTTGAAGATTGTAACCAAACAGCGTTGGCAGTGGGCACCCATTCACTTTTAGTATGAAAATAAAACCAAAGTGAATGGGTGCCAGTTTACAACATTCTTCAAAATATCTTCTTTTGTGTTCATTGGTAGAAAGAAAGTCATACAAATTTGAAATAAAAAGAAGGTAAATGGGTGAACTATCACTCTAATTTGGGTGAACTATTACTCTAAAAGAGGCACACATATGCCAGTCACATGCTCAAATACAACAACTACACATAGTACTAACAAGAAATATGCATGTTGACATGTGAAGGTTCATAAACTTGACAGTAAAAGTGGAAACTTTCTTTTAATATTACACTTCTGTCTTGACCCTTTCTCTGAGCAGCACTTTATCCCTTCAGCAAAGAAAGTTATCATGTTGTCATGTGACCTACTTAATGCGAAGCGCTGGCTGTCTACGCTGTGTGACTGAGATAAGGCCGGCTTCCTGCCCAGCAGGTCACTGTCAACTGCATTTTCATTAACCGAGAACATTCTGCACGGCTCAATTAATCTCTATGATTCACACAAGCTTGCGTACGCATGAACACAACTGCACATGTGATGTGCCACCAATCATGTGTGCTCAATCTCTCTTAAACCAAACCCCTCCTTTCTTTAACTAAAAACACATGCTGCATTCACATTCTCACAACCTGCACTTATCTCAGTCTTTGCGTCATTTACTTGTTTTAATTAGAATTCATTCATTTATTTATTTAATTGACTGAAAGATGTCTGTGGCTGCTTTCTATACAGACACTTAAACAACACAAACTGTAGGCTGCTCGCTCTCTGTCTCTCTTTTCCCATAGCACCAAATGAAAAATGAGTAAACACCCCTTTTGCTTATTATGGTTCAGAAAGTAAGGACAATTACTCTGTTAGGGCGAAATGTGCACACATTCAAATCTGCAGTGTTTAAGGAGGTTTCACATAAACTTTCCTCTAGCTCAGTGGTAAGTTGTGGGTTCGATACCAGGGGATTGCAAATACCTATGTAAAATGTATAGGATAAAGAATGTAAGTCGCTTTGGATAACAGCGTCTGCCAAATGCCTAAATGTAAATGTAAAGCCACTTATGGCTCTTGCCTTCTGCCAAAAAAGTGAAGGAGTGAATTAACGCGTTCTTTATATCTGCAGTCATTGTAAAAGGCAGATATCAAATTTCACATTCTAAGCTCCTCATGGTGTTAAAAACAGGTTACTTCACATGAGCAGAACAAGATATCCATGAATAGTTGGGAAAGTGCAATGCCTTGGGACACTACAGGTGTCAATTATTTAAACTTTTCGCAAAGGAGTGGAAACCCTTGTGAAACAAATATTTGGAAACTTAGAGGAACAGTTCACCCAAAAATTCTGTCATGATCTACTCACTGGCGAGTTGTTCCAAATCTGGATACATATCTTTGTTCTGATGAACATAGAGAAAGATATTTGGAAGAATGCTCAGTGTTTTTCCTGCAGACAGAAGTTGGAGGAGGCCGCCTCAGCCAAATTTCGTGCCGACTCTCACCAAAATGATGTTGGGTGTCTTCACAAAAAACACTGCGGGCATTAAACAGATTGTGATTTTTAACCGCAATTGCATACCATATTAGGAAAATGTCTTCATAAATTTATTTGTTCTGTTGAAGTAAGAAAAAGGTTTTTGAAGAATGTAGAAAATCTGGGGCACTTTTGACTACCATTGTAATTCTTCCTACTATGGTAATTTATAAAAATTTGAAACAACTCAAGGGTGAGTAGGTCTAAATGATGACAGCTTTATTTGTTTTTATGGACAATCCCTTCAAGTCAAATTCAAGAATATTTGAATAACTTGGTAAAAGAAAATCAAAGTGGAATCTGTCAGCTGTCCTCAAGTTCACAGAGGTATCCTCGCAGAATTAGCCCACTTCTTGATACACCATGGACAAATTTGACATTCAAAAAGCAAACATGTTCATTGATGAATGTTTTTTGGTGTAATATTTTTTAATGTTTCTACTTAAATTATGTTAGTTTTTAAGTGGTGCTTAACTGAATCATACCCTCAGTCTTGGATTTACACATCACTGTTTGAAAAAAAGGCTTGACTCTTTAAAGATGATCTGTGAAAACCTGACAACTTGGCATTATTCCAATAAGGTCCAGCTGTAGTTTATAGTTAAATCATTAAAGTGTTTAAAGATGACATTTGGTTTCATTGGTTTCACTGAATCATCCCTGCACACTGTCCAGATGAGTGCACACATTTCCAAACACAGACTAATGTTACATTCTGTTATCAAAAATGATGATGTCAGTGTTATTGGCCCACTCCTCCCTGTTGAGAGCATGCCTCTGAGATCATGCCACATTCCAAAACTCTGAGTCCAACCGCAGTGTAGCTGTGATCCATGGGATTAAAAACTCAGAGCTCGAGACTGTGTGACTGATGATGACACTGAGAACAAGGTTGTGGCCAACTGGCAATGCTATCCAAGGACTTCCTCATGTTTTGCTACAGTTTGGGGCCGGTTTGCTCTGGAAATGGATAATGTGACCACATGGGCATTCACAATGTGGAGGGTGTAGCCCCATCCTGGATCAGTTACAATCTTGCGGCAATGGAAAGCTGTAGTTCTGCAATAAGATCTGCAACTCAACCTTAAGGGATTTACCCATAATGTATTTTAAATATAATTTGCTGTTTTTGTGTAAACAGTCTAAATCATGACGTGTGTGCTGTCAAAGAAAAAAGTTATTATGTTTACCCATAATTGTTTGTTGTTAGAATATTAGTGTGTCATGCTCAATGTTGGGTGTAACTAGTTACTAAGTAATTAGTTTCTGTATTTTAATTACTTTTCCGTTGAAAAGGTAAAGTAAGGGATTTCTCTTATTTCTACTGTAAATTCATTACAGTTACTTTTGATGTAATTAACCTTATACGTGCATGTGCAATAGTGTATTGACATCAAAATTCAAAGTATAACTTTAAAATCTGTGCTTTATTGTATAATTCTCACATTTGTAATACTTTGGTCAGTTAATAATATTATTTATTTGAATGAATTAAATAAGCCGTTTCATGTCTATCCTTGAATTACTTTACTAATCAAGGTTGATGTAGGATATAGAAAGTAATTAGTAATGAGTAACTAAATACTTTTTGTGACAGAGTAATTTGTACAGTAATCTAATTAGACTATTGAATATGTAATGAGTAACTAGTAATTAATTACTTTTTCAGAGTAACTTACCCAACACTGGTCATGCTTACATTAAATAAAGTGTTTTACGATTCTTTTTTGTTTTGTGATATAAAATAAAGAAAATATTGATAAAAAAATTATTTGTTGCAAGTCATGAAAAGAAATATTACTTATTTATTGTTATTTTTATATATTTATATACAACCGCTGAAATAATAAGAGACCCTTTCAAAGCAACATTTCATTTTTCTGAATTTAATATTTATATGTGTTTAAAATATTGGCAAAATTGATCCTCATGTTTTTCTTAACTATCAATATTTCTCCCAAATTTCAAACAAACATATTGTATCTATTTGCAGAAAATGAAAAGTGGAAAAACAGGTCAAAATAACAGAATCTCAAATACTGTAAAGAAAACAAGTTCATATTCACTTTTAAGCAACACAACAGTATTTAGGAACATTTTCAAAACTTATTTTTCAATGTGAGAACCACGGTTTTCAAAAGTGTCTTGTCATGCTGTCAGTAATTCACATTGCTGTTGGATGGCTTTATGTCACTCCTAAGGTTTTGATTTTGTTAAAATTCAACAGCCCCTCCACTGAAATAGCTACAATACATGAAATGCTGATCTGAAATGAAAATTTGGAATGGTGTCTAACTAGACCGCCATCGACTAACAGCGGTGATGTGAGGTGATCTGATTCATTTCAATGTAGAGCTGACAACTTCCAGTGACACGAGCCACAGTGACCGTTGGCGACAGGAAATGGACATGTCCAGCAGCTGGAGTCAAACGACAGAAGGCATTCATAGCACCAGCGACTGTGTTTTTAGACTCACGGTATGAGGTCATTAGAAGGCATTCGTAACTTTGGTTGTCCTAGAAACTTTTAATAACCCTGCAGATAGACGAGATGGCTGATGTGAGCTCTGCTGCTGTACACCTATTGGTAGTCGCTTCCGAAAGTTGCTCATCATTTGCATAAAGTTGAGCAGTCGTGCTCCTTTGCATAAAGGGGCAGTCATGGCCTAATAGTAAGAGAGTCGGACTTGTCACCAGAAGGTTGCTGGTTCAATTCTCAGGGCTGGCGGGTAACGTCTGAGGTGCCCTTGAGCAAGGCACCTCACTCTCACTTGCTCCCCGGGCGGTGTAATGATAACTGCCCTCTGCTCCTGGTGTACGTGTGTTCAGGACATGCTGAGAGTGTGTTCACTACTCTGAGGACGGGTTAAATATCAGTTACTGGAGGGTTTGTTCAAACTGTTACTAGGACAACCAAAGCTAGGAACACCTTCTAACAATATCATAGCAGGAATGAAGCGACACACGGCAAACTGAACAGGGCTTAAATTTCTTCTTGCGCTTAATAGATAGCATTTTACATAGTAAAATATAATATTTATATGTAATATATATATATAAACAAAGGATTTATGCTTAAAGGATGAAGAATTCTTTAAGCA
Organism: Triplophysa tibetana; assembly: GCA_008369825.1. NCBI lineage: Eukaryota > Metazoa > Chordata > Actinopteri > Cypriniformes > Nemacheilidae > Triplophysa > Triplophysa tibetana. Next base: position 12,381,982 of record CM017917.1, read on the forward strand.
TAATGACGATTCTGTCAACATTTAGCCTACAGTCAACACGTCCTCTTGTCATCTCAAACCTGTATGACTTTCCTTCTTCTGCAGAACACAAAAGAGGATATTTTGAAAAATGTTGGTAACAAAACAGCACAGCCCTCCATTCACATCTATTGTAACCAATGCAAGTGAATCGGGGGCTCTTGACAACATTCTTCAAACTATCTTCTCGTGTTCTGCGGAAGGAAGGAAGTCATACAGGTTTGACATGACATGAGGATGAGTTAATGATGACAGAATTTTAAATTTAAAGGTGAACTACTCCTTTAAGTATTATCATGATAAAATGCCACATGCAAAACATCCTGATTTTCACATGCAAACTTTATTTTCATGACTTGTACGTTTTTAATGAGATCCAGCCTTACGGGAAATAATGTAATCTTACTTAACATTCGTCAATATCATTGTTTAAAAATAACTTTTTTTTTATTTGCATCAGCTCCCATCCTCAGTTCATTCACACACACCACATGAGTCATTTTATCCATAAATGAACCTGTTACCTTAGCAGAAAGAGCACGGCCTTTTTAACTTCTTGTTTGTACCATAATGCAATCACCATGCAGATACCCTTTTATTGTGCATTCTATTGATCAGAGCAAGCTGAAAAAACATTGAGTAAGGCAAACAGAGCATGGACTGATGTAGCACATTACTGTTGCATGGCTCCTCTGTCTTCCAGGTGACTGAAAGTGTGCATACGCTAATGTTAAGTGCTATAGCACTTTACTGTGGCTCTGAGTGTGTGGGAAAGCTTTTAAGAGCTTTGAATGAGCGGTCATTAGCACCTGAGTGACTTCATCATACCGTCTGGATTGCAGGATTCTACGGTCATGTAGTTAGGAAAGATGGTGTGCTTTAATGCAATGATGAACAAACATACCACAGGACGTGGCTCTTATCGACCTGCAGACTGGTGCAGACCTTTATGATCTGCATTCAGCCTCACTGGTTTATGATGCATAAATATGTGCAAAGATTAAACCCTTCTGTAAGATTTGTAGTTTTAACCGGGCAGTTCCCGTTATTTTTTTATTGAAATGAACATCAGACTATAACACAACATGCATAGCCTAATATCTACCCACTCACAATTATATTCACACTTACTCAGGACGGCTTTGTCCTAACCAGTTCTGTCTTGAACTTGCGTGTCACAAATCAAACATTTGCGCATGGTTGTTTAAAAGTGGGATAAAACTGTTTGTACTTGTGCGTGTGTGATATGACGTCAAATGGGAAGCACCCTGAGGGAGTGTGTGGCCTATTTAAATGCCAGATAAGTCATGTGTAGTCCTACTGTATCACACTGATAACAAGAATGTGTTCCAGAGGCCGGTGGCAGTCGGAATATGCGTTTAACTTAAGACTCCAGATGAAAAAAGCCCAAACAGTCTATGGGAGGATAGTCAACTGGCAGCCCGCCCCGCCAATCATCTTTACCTGGCCCGCCTTAACATTTCAAATAACTGGAGAGACTTTACGAATGGTGTGCTTTAAGTAATGCACGTCCTGAGACGCCACTTAATTAAGTACATAATGCATTGAATACGAAAGTCATAAATGCGATTGGCATTCACCCGAAGATATGATAATAGCATTAAGTTTCTTGCACAGACGGATTGATTTGCTTTATTAGACGCCAGTTTAACATCAATTGGCAGGGATTACTTCGGTGCTGAATTTATGAATTTACGTTCATTAATTCAATATCTTCATAAATATCTTCTTGGAATAAAAACAATACGACGCACATCTTGGAAGTACTTGGGGACTAGCTTTCCTGTAGCTCAGTGGTAAGAGTGTTGCGTTAACAACGCAAGGTTGTGGGTTCGATCCCAGGGGATTGCAAATACCTATGTAAAATGTATAGGATAAAGCAATAGTCGCTTTGGATAAAAGCGTCTGCTAAATGTAAATTAACAGCAATTTCATTCAGCGTATTAGGGAATATAAAATACAATTAAAAAGACAATAACCCTTTTAATTTAATATCATGAATATGTTAATACTGGATGCAATACTTGTCTGCATGCTTTAATATATGACCTGTAAGTAAAAGCAACAAAACCAGTGTAAAAGGAACAAAATGCAATAAATAAAGGAAATACAATATAACAAGAAATTATGATATGGAAACTAGCCCGCATCCTATTTATACTTTTGGAATCTGGCCCTCAAAGGAAAGTAGTTGAAGACCCCTGGTCAATGGGTCTTTCTCTCCATGACAACATAAGCAAAATTCACTAGTAAATATCATTAAATTAACATTCTTTACAGAGGCAAACTACATTACTGTTAACTGGTTTATTATGAACAAAAACTGCTTTGCGGTTTCATAAAGAAGCAGAGCAACGCTGATAATATCCAATTTATCATACTGTTTATCATATCATGAGAATCTACATTAAAAATGTGGTGAAATAGTGCCATCCGATGGCTAAAATTCATAATGTCAAAAAAAACATTTAACTACAAACATAATTTAAGTTGCAATTTGTACCATCTTTGGTTAATTATAAAGTTATTATCAAAGCATTTTTGTAACTACAATTGCTAAAACTGTAAAAAGTAATTTTCTATAAATTATCCATTAGTTTCACTCAAACACAGTAAAATTCTACATACAGGTAAAGAAACGTCAAAAAAATGTATGCAGAAATTCCTTAATATTATTATTAAAATGTAATATGGAAAGTCAACAGGGGCTTATTTTGAAGTGAACTACTCCTTTAAGCTGTCACTTGAACTTCGTAGAAATGTCAGTTTGACATAAATTCTGGTCCCATAAAAACACTTAACTAATACTGTCATCCATAATATAAAAATGTTAATAGTTTGAAATGCAAACATAATCTATGCATACAGCTTTAAAGGTCCGGTGTATGAAATTTAGCGGCATCTAGAGATGAGGTTGTGAAATTGCAACCAACGACTCACTCCACCCCTCCACACCTTTCGAAGCACTACAGCGGCTTAAACAGGACTAATATGTCGTCACGTTTTCACTTCTTTGCAGTAGAAGATAACATATAAACGAAACATGCTCTATAGACCAGTGTTTCCGTTTAGGGCTGCTGTAGAAACAACATGGGGATTTCCATGCAAGGCAACCCACAGTGTATGTAGATAGAAATAGCTCATTCTTAGGTAATAAAAATATAACAATTCATTATGTGCTGTCTTTTCTCTAAAGACACTTATGTATATTATTTTGCATGTCTGTAAATAGATCCTTAAAAAATTACACACAGTACCTTTAAAGCCAAAACGATAAGGAAAACTTAAGAAAATATATTTACAAACGTAATTTCTAGTTGAAGTTTCTGCTAACACCAGCTACATTTTGGTCAGCCATTGGGGATCCATTCTTTGTCCAACCGCAGGTCTGTTTATACAGGCATGACCTACATTTCCATGCCTCTTCTATGTCCACTCCTATGGGTTCTCTCTCCCCCTTCCAGTAAGCCAAATAACCCTTTAGATCCTCCCGTAGCTGAGCTTCGTCAAAATGAGTGACTCGGGTCCCAATAGGCCCTCTAGAACCTTGGTGATAGTATTCCAGCTGAAGCAGGTCAATACACGGCAGATCACTGCATGACATAGTTACCAGAAAGGCATCCAGCACATCCTCAAAAGTGACCACATGAACCCCAATGTTTTTACCATGGGCCTGGACTCCTGCTCCCAGCACCTGGTGTGAACGCAGTTTAAGATGAGCTAGAATGTGCTCTTTCTTCACTTCCCCTCTGACCAATCCATCGAAAAGTAATTTATACAGGTCCGCCTGAATATGTATATATATGTATATAGAACAAAACAGCAATGAACCTTTATATCATATTGAAATTAAATGTTCAATAAGCACATACAGTATGGTGTTATTGTATGTCTACATGCTTTAGGCTGTAAACAGTGTGATTTTTTATCTTTTTAAACTGTAACTTACCGTGGCCGAGAAGTGCAAAACAAAACAACAAGTTGCAAAACTAAAAACAAATCTAAAAAATGTTTAAATCTGAAAACGCAATATCAAATCTATAAACAGAATAACAAATCTTAAAACACAACAATAATTCTGGAAACAAAATATCATGTCAGAAACCACATCGACAAGTCTGAAAACAAAACGACAAGTCAGAAATTAATCAATAAATATGCGCTGTATCACATATGAATGACCTTTCTCATAGTAAGATCGAGTGTCCTGAATATCTTGATTGACAGGAGTTTCATCCAGTCAGCAGTATCTCTCCCATTCCAACAAAATGTGGTTTCTGCCTTGTTATTTGTTTCCATAATTTTTGTTATGGTTTTATGATTTGGCTATTCTGTTTTTGGATTTGATATTGTGTCTTTATTTTGCTTATAGATTTGTTTTTACCTTTTTAGTTTTGCGATTTGGTGTTTTGTTTTGTACTTCCCGGCCACCGTAGTAACTGAATGTTAAACTGTTAAAAAAATGTACATCTAGTGGGAACGCCAATTCAGCTGATGTACCAGAAAGCAGTGCAATTACATACTACTGGTATCACCAAGATCATGTCTGTGATGAAAAAAAACTCTAGCTCACCTGAAAGCAGTTGACTTTATCTTGTGCAGAACAAGGCATTGAATTGTGTTTGCGAGTTTTAAGCTCATTTAGGACCAGCTCTCCCTTCTGGTTATACCTGAGCTCATCGATGACCCCCATAATGAAAACACCTTCCAGGACACCAAACACTGGGAACTCTCGCACACATTCTCCTGACACACAAAACAGTACATTTTGTGAGCAGAGCACAGAAACATCCAGGCCAGTAAGATGTATGGTTGTGTACAGCTTACAGTGTGTTCACAAGCAAAACTCCATCAACACACCTGCTCCTAATAGTTGAGTCATGTGTAACATGTTGAGTAGTTTAATGGCTTCAGCTTCTTCTCTGGTCGAGATATCTACAGGGACAACATTCTGTATCTCTAGTTCTAAAGAGAAAAGGCATGAATTGTGGATTACTGAATACATTATGTTGCACAATGTACAGATAAATGACTAAAACTGTATTAATGTCATTCACCTCTTGATAAATGAATGTCTTTTCCCATCTGCACCTCAGCCCGTTGCATTTCATTTCTCTTAACATGTGGCTTCAAAAGACTGTATACAGTTTTCATCTCACACCATGACTGGTCACAGAGGAGAGTTACACTTAGATGACGTTTCAGGAAGTGCTGCATTGGACTAAAGCTGTCTTTATGGAGGCTCTTTCTCTTTAAACCCCTTAACTCATCACTTTGTATAGTTTCACGCCCAGAAGCTGCTTCGGTACAACTAAGCCAGAACAGAAGAACATCACGGTTTGTGATAAAAGCAAAGAGAGAAATGATAAATGCTAAACTGTTCCATACAATGATATAGCCAGCATAACTTACTTTCGCATTGATGTGGAAGATACACTGGGACTTTCAAAATATACAGAGGGTTCAGCATTAACTTGGCTATCGGGAGGCCTTTGAGACTCTTGAAAGATTAACAAAAATTACTTTGCTTACATCAACAAACTTGAAGTCTATTAAGTCAAAAAAATGTTTGTCCATTTAATGGTTTATTTGCTATGAAGTCATGTGATAGCCAGAATAGACAACAGTCATTAAAACAACAAAATAAATGTTATATACAGAATGTGTATATATACACATATATAGTCTACACTTCTATTCATTTATTTGTAATAAAAACAGGAATTTAACAAATGATGCAGCTGAATTACACAATAAAAACATTACTTTAGTGCCATCTTGTGTCCGGAAATAAATACGTGACCACAATTATTTACCAGACCCTGCAGGTTTCTGTCTACAGAAACGAAAGAAGTACAGTAACACAATGTTTTACCGATGCTTTCTGTCTCGCATAAGATGTCGATTAATTCTGAATCGAGAAAATCATCCCAGTCATCGCGCTGTTGCTCTGTTCCAGACGCATCCATCTTCTATACGAAACCCGTGCTTTCTCAAAAACAACTCCTCAAAATCTGCAGAAACTTTCAACCCTTCTTATCTCCAGTTTCAGTGTTTCAGAGACCACAGCTGTCACGTGTATGTCATAAACACGTCAGCGTTTAATTTATTAGCAGTTCCCAGTAAGTTTTCAGTCGTCGTAATATCTCACAACACATACCCAAACAAAACACGCCATGCCCCTTCACTAGATTTGCTGAAAATATATTTCTATTGGCTAATGTCCACAAAGACCCGCCTACTTAAAGATTTTTTTCGACTAAATTACGTCGCTGCGCAGACCTGCTCACTGTTCATGAAAGTACCGCGAGAGCGATTAGAGAAAGCTGCTCTGTTTTCTGTGCAGCACAGCTCTCGCGGTATGTTTATGTCATACGCGCTTGGTCTGCGCATGAAGTATCAGTGGTAAAATTATTACAAAAAAAGTGTATGTCAATAAGTAGGCCTTATTCTATAATAAAGATGTCATTAAATGATTACAAAAAATAAATATTATCAATAAAATTAATCAGTATTGTAACAATATGTTATCTTTGACAGAATTATATAGTACATGATCTAAAGAAGAGGATACTTCACATAACCTAACCACACTAATGCAACACCTAGGGAACTGAAGAAGAGGCTTGGCTATCACGCAAGCTCTCGACGTATCAAAAAGAACAAGAAATTACTGAAATAATTCTCAAACAAGCAAAAGCAATGACTATCTGTCCATCACCATTAGTCAATATCCACGCTTAATTCATTACGTGACTTCTCGTAGTATTTACTTACACCTCTAGGGGGCTCTCGAGAACCACGAATTTAGTGCAATTGAAATGATGCTTAATACACTTTTGTTTTAACATTGGCGTCTACATAATTGTTGTTAAGGACTCAAACATTAAGGAGCATGCACACTACAATAAAACAACATGTCAGTTTGAATGAATTTATTTCATTTTAACAGTTACTCACGGTCTTAACATGAACAAGATTTGTAGTAAAACGATTTCAAATAATTTGATTGCAAATTACAAGACAGGTGCAATTTTAATGACTCTCTATCGATGCATGTGCAGATAAAGATGACCAATTAAAAACAGGAAATAAATAGAGAATAAAAACTGATAAAAACAGACATTTAGACTGAAGTGCTGTTTAAGTTATTTGCATTATAATTTATATCAAATACTGGTCTATAAAACCCCTGACTGCGGTATCAGACATGATTCGATTCTAATGCTGACCCGACTATTTATTTTTCCTTCACAAGTAAATGATAAAGAGAAAATCTTTACAACTTACTAAAAGCAAGAAATACTGAAGTTAGCTAGCCTTTAGAAAAGATGTCAGACTCAGAATGGAAACTTACAGTAGTTAAAAGGCGCAGATAGGGTTTGTTTTAAATGGAGCTGAAGATCAAACATGTTTTTCCCAGATTACCCTTGTGCAAACACAGCCTGAAATACCCTGTCTATTCTGAAAAATGTGTGTACACAAACAAATTTGTGACAGATTAGTGTGAAAGCTCCACCATTGTTACTAAACCCTAAAATGCTAATTTGTATTATTCCAATGCTGAATTTTCAATGGGGCAAATTAGTTTGCCGTCCCACATTAAATGTCATCCTACTGAAGGTTAAATCCAAGCATTAAATCACCAACACACTACAACATACAATGAAAAACCATACATCTAACCACTGTTTACCACTATAAAGCAGCGATAAAGCAAACCAACCTCCACATGCTGCTCTTAAAAACCTTAAAAAATAAAGCAACACAGTTGCTTACTCTCCTTCAACTTTAAAATTCACTAAAAAAAACTGCCCGTCTTTCGGGAACCCATATCCAACTGGAAACGTTTTAGGTCAAAGTTTCTATCTTTGTCTCCTGGGACTCACAATGAATGCAAGCAGTGGTTTGTAATTGGTACATATGGGCATAATGTGAGGCACAAATAGCCATCTGTATTTCAAAGACCAGCCTTGGAGTCAGACGCCTGCAGCTCGACACCAGTAAAGAAGCGCTTGGACAACTTGTTCCCATCATAATTGAGCTGGGTGGTGTAGAAGGTCCGGGTGTGTTTGGGGTACACTATAGTGGTGCTCTGGTATCGCTGCACCCTCTGACGTGGCTGGAACTCTAGCTGGGTCTTGTAATGTCTCCAGGTGCTTTGAGGCAGGGCCAAGATTGTCTGGCTGCACATCTCCAGCCCCAAACCTCTGGGCTGCAGGGTCACATCTTGGATGAAGTGTCGATCGGAATCGTAACGCACAGAGGATGTGTATCTGTAACAAATGCATGTCACGGGTTAATGCGTAAAGCGCACTTCACCTATTGGTATGCAATAGTTAAATCATAAGGCAGGTTTACAGTACAACTTACCTTATTTCTTTAGTTGGCAGAGGATCGAGTTCGATTCCTTCTCCGTATGACAGTGCGTGCAATTTAATAGGAACCTGCAGTAGAGAGACATTTGGATGGCTACTTGCGGTGCAACATTCAGTTACAGCTCAATGGAAAAACGCATTCACTGATGAAACATGAAGTGAGAGTTGAATAGGTGCATCAGTGTTTGATTATATTTCATGACTCAGAATTAAAATGTTTCACACATACCACAGCTGTTTCTCTGCAATCGTCTTCAGCAATCGGGGTGACTGTCCCGGTGCCCTGTAACCAAACGCTCGGACTTGGGCTCGGAGGCAAACCCGAGTCCGGACTGTCAAGAGGCCGATCGGCTTTGAAATTCATGCCCAGCGGATCGTCGTCAGACACATGCTGCAAGTTAAGCCTCCCCACCATTGCCCCAAAGTTGCTCAACAAACTTGCGGCAAGTTCTTCTTACGATCTCATTAAAATATTTCGGTGCCAGGTCGTTTTTCTATCGATCTCGCGGGTGTAATGATGATCCGAGTATATCGTTTGAAGAAAAGCAGCTGTGCGGTGCCGAGAACGATCGTCGGTAATCCGTGTCGTGGGGCTGCTCAGCGCTCCCGTTTCCTCCGGGAGACTTTGATCTAAAGAACCCGCTGGCTGAATGAATGCAAAATGCGCCTGTTGTGTTCAGATTGCTTTATAAAAAGTGATAGGAAACTGGAAATCTCCTTCGCATTCAGTCAGGAGGGGGTCACCGGAGAAAAGCAAAAGTTTGCCAGCTTGCCTGCATTGAAGATTGTCCACTCTGAAAGACGCTCATTGTTTACAAGCGACCGCGAAAAGGGAACGCCTTCAAACCTGCCTCCTGCTGCTGATTGGAGGAGCAATTAGAGAAGGTCAAAAGCGCGCCCCTCCCCCCTTGATATGTCAATGCTTAATTAAGTTAAAAATCCGTCAGTTAAACCACAGGTTAATCAGACGCATGGGCCTGAGTTTGGTTCATCGAATTATTTATTGTTTATTAATATGAATTTGTATTTCATTGTATATGAATGAAATTACAAGTTGATTCTTGATCATTGATTCTTTGCTGAGGTCTACTGGGTTGTTACTGTTGCTATAACAGTCTTTACCGTTTAAATAAAACCATTAAAGTATGAATCCATCCCTCAACAAGTGGAAATAAATTAACTCACAACATCGTTTTGTGAACACACTCCATGACACAACAAATTTTTATTGACTAGATTTTGCAGTGGTATTAAAAAGACTTGAATACTAATAGAAGGCGGGAATGTTAGCATTTCAAGCAATTAATAATATAAATCATAGCAAAGAACATTGCAAATGAAATCGCACTAACCCAACATTAATAAGATATGAACCATACATTCATTAGCACAGCCGTTGAGGTCTGTTATCAAATACAAAACCATCTGCAGAGAAGCAACAATTATGAAGGACAAGGTGATGATGGATGAAAAAATGAAAACTACAGTAAACAAATTCCAGCGTTCATTAAAATAATATGTTATTAGGTGGACTACATAATAAATTGACGAAAACAAACACTTCTTTACCTAAAAAGAAAATAATGTATTCTCAATGTGTGCAGACTAATACTTTCGGATAATCTCCTGAACCACAGTTATTGTTCTCAGAGAAAATATCTCTGCCAAGGGAAAGCACAAGTGGTACATTTTTCTTCAGTACAGCTCCAGTAGGGTTGCAACATCTACATGGAACATGGGAAAGTATTTTAAAAGCCAAAACAACTGATTTGTCATTTCAGCAGGAGAAAAGAAATCCCAAGCTCCTTTGGTGTTAAGTCTCTAACCTAGATACATTGTAACATGTGAATCCCCACTCAATTGCCCACCAACTCCTACACTCCACATTCACCCAGTCATTTACTGTTATAGTGAGAGGACAAACCTAAAATATTGGCTTTAAATCATTTTGATATTGGAAAGCCTACTTCAGAAGACTTTCTGCCAGAATAGCAGCAGGTTACTTCTTTGGAACCAGTGCCCTTTGTTTTTGCTTTAAGTTCGAACATATTACAGACCAATGTGCAAGATAAATGACACATTGTGAGATTTATAGATTTTAGTGTTGTAAAACAGAGCAAAAAAAAGGGAAATGACTCATTCACGCCATTAATATGCCGCTGTTATACTGTGGGAAATATCCTTATGCTGAGCCTTGGAGGCTCACAGTAGCGCAATGAAAACCTTTATGTCAATGACTGGACAATGAGTATCTATAACACAACATAAATGAAAAAATTGAAATAATATTTACACCTCATTAATACACACAATAAAGGTTTAAACACATTCAGCCTGAAAGTGTTGACACCGGAAATAAAGCTTTTGTTAATATACAGATTGTAATAAAGCTTAGCCGACTTATTGAATTCTTTTTTTAATGAGCTTTTCCAGTTTTCGGATGCGGGATGATTCTTGTTCAGGGGTGGGGGTACTGAAGGACAGAGATGGGCCACCGTCCGGTCCGGAGGGGGGAGTGGGCAACCTCTGTCTGAAAAGCTCCAGCATGGAGCTCTGCTCGCTCCGCTTCAGCCCCTACAGATAAACACAGTAAGATATTAGATTTTTTTTTATTAGGGTCCTTCTTTTAAAACTCTGAAAGGAGATGTCAACCTGACTCGCCTTCATATCTAGAATCTTCTGGAAAGTCTCCGGATTACTGTCAGCAAGGAGTTTGATGTAGTTGTCCGCGAAGACCACTGATGGCTCATGAGGGGCCATGACCACCTGAGAGTTGGAGAGAAATAAGTCAGCTAATCTAGAGCTGGTCTCTAAGAAATGTCCCAGCATCTAAACATTCCCACATGATCCCCACTGAGGAACACAACATAGAGCACCAAACAAAGACCCAAGGCTGAAGTGTCTATTTAGGGCCCGCATTTAACAGCGCAATTACGCCACACTTGAATGAATCTGAATTAGCCTCACCGGTAATTTTTGGGGGGCGCTATAATGAGTGTGTCTCAAATGAGCAGTAAAAAGAGGTTAAATAGGCTACAGGCCTGCGCTGTGAATCGGTTTTGTTTCGCTCCAAGGGCGGGAGAAAAAAAGTTGAACTTGATAGTTTGTGACTATTTAGATTTGCAACAGGGCAGAGGAACACATGGCTGACAGATACGGCGGGGAAATAAAAAAGCATCTGAAACGGCATCCTTTCATTCAGTACCTATTATACCCTCCATACCTGAAGGCAAAAGGGGCCGGGATACATAAGGGCCAAAACGAAGAGGGACACGGAACACTTCGGATGGTTTTGGATTCTGCACGTTCCTTCCTTACCACAGAATGATTTATTTAGCGACTGTCCGGGAGGCGGTCCAAAGAAAAAACCTTGAGGAGGCTTGTTGTAGCTAACTCGTAAATGAGAAGGAGAGAATGAGAGAGACCGAGAGAGGGAAAGACTAAAAGAAAACGAGAGGAGGGGGAGAAAGTCTGTCTTTCCGTTCATTTCCAAAAAGAGCCACAATGGGGGGTTAAGACAGGCAAAAGAGAGTGTGGAAAACAGCCACGTTTCATAGGCAGCAGCATGCTTGGCTAGCACTACATCTTCCAGCTTCACATCTCTCTGAGGTTTGGGCCTTAATATGGCCAGGAACCCATTCCCAGCAAAGAGAAGACATGAAAAAATGAAGACATCTTTAACAGATTAAGCTCCATGTTTACCCAGTAATGAGCATCATGTGGACAACCAATCCGCCACCAGCAATGAAGTTCACATTTCACCCATAAACGGTGTGGCGCTTCGCTCGTGTAACTCAACGAGGATTAAGAACAAATGGTGACACGGCGAGACTGATTTTGTAAACAACTATGATATTGTTCCAAATATAACCACCACTTGCCCCACGGTATCAGAACCCTTTATGCCTTTACAAAATAACGTTGCATTCTAACTGCTTCTTCTTATCTGAAGCGCTCCACCAAAAACTACGAAGTGAAATGCTGATGAAGTTGGAAGTAATTACTTGGGAGGCACCTGGAGCCCTACAAAGCTTATCATTTAATGCAAACCAGATTTTGAAGACCCAGGTCAGGATCAAGGGCGGGTTTGTGTCAAAAGTAAAGGGAAGGCATGTAAACACATTTTAGGTCACTAGGTCATGTGCTCATATGCACACGTCAACCGTGTTTGTCATACTTAGCCGGTGTTGTTGAGATAACTTCAACAAAAGCTCTAATCAAGAGAACACATACTGCGACTCAACATTGCATAACCTTACTAATAAATCAGGTCTCCATCTCATGAGGTGAAAATGACTGGCTCTTGCGTGTTTGTTAGTTGAAATGGTCCTTGCATGATCTTGCATAATTAGAACTGATCCAGGTTTGAACATTAGGTGGATTAAGGATGAATTCCAGGCAGTTAAAAGACCAGAAGCAGGAAAGCCCTGGAGAGAGTTATAAAAGTATGAGGATCATGGGTAGGGCTGGAAACGAAGGTGGGTCTGGTGATCATGGAGAGGAAGATTCAGAGAGGCACATGGCATTTTTTACTGCATTCCACACTGCTTACCCTCCGTCTAGTCGTAATGTTAAAGGGACAGTTCACTCCCCCTAGAAAATGCTGTCTTCATTTACTCGCCATCGAGTTGTTCTTAAAGGTGGGGTTAAATGCTATTTATAAAATGGTCAGTTCTGGTCCTTGATTCTGATTGGCTGAGCAGAGTTCTAAGCACTTATAAACACCCCGATTTATAACAGCTGACCACATTAGATAGCCTAAATATCACTTTATTTACATTATTTTAGGAAATATTGCTACGCATATGGAATCGCGTCATGTCACAACATCCTTAGCTGTTGTAAAATGCATTCAACCCACTGCTTTTTGGGGCTTATTCATGCATTCTGACTTCTTTTCGCTGTTAAATGAGCTGTCTTCTCATGTTTAACATGGTAAACTTGTAAAATAACGAGATTTATGTGCTCGATACACTCCGCCCGGGTTTGTACAGCTTTCGGAAAGTTTTTGTCAAATATGAATTTCCGTTTCATATCAAGGGTTCTTAGTTCCTTATTTGGACCATTGTCCCAGACAAGCACGCCTACACATTAACCAGTGAGAGAAAGAGCATGCCAATCAATATGGTTCATTCGTTACTGAAGTTCATCAGTGTCTGTTTGTTCACAGCATTTCGGTGATGAACGATATATAAACAGTGGTTTATATATATGTAATATAAACAACACAAAATTATAGTGAATCAACACTTATGCAGGGATACTGCAATAATGTATTGTGTGGTCGTGCTTTAGTTTCGCACCCCTGCAGGCCTTCAAGAGCTCGACTGTTAAATAATCGGATAGTGGTAGCTGTCTTTTATAAATGTGATCAAACTAAATACTCTTAGAACAGATTTGGAACAACTCGAGGGTGAGTAAATGATGACAGATTTTTTTTTGGGTGAACTGTTCCTTTAAAAGGAAAATATAACAAATATAAACTCCTTTTTTATTTTGAGAATGTTACTGTATATACTATGCAGACTCTATTCACATTGTACCAACTTAGTCCTTCCAGACTAGCGTGTGGCCATCTAGAAGTCTTAAAAGTAAGATGAAATGTAAGAAATTATTATTTATTTTTAAGGTGCAAGAAACTTTGAATAAGACCAGGATATTAGGGAAAAAGCTACCAAAATGCCAGTTTAAGTCTATATGCATATATACATAAAAGATGTCTAAGCACTTCAACCCCTGCTAAAGCTTCAGGCTGGAAAGCCAAGGCATGCAAGCATTTCCTGTCTCTCTGAGAAACCTCATTAAATCAGACGCGCACAGCTTGGTAAATAACTCCAACTGAGCGCTGCACCAGGCAGAGCTTTATGAGCAATGATCATTAAGGACTTTCTTGTATTGAACTTCTCAATGGGGAAACCTGGTCAAAATAGAATCCGAGTGAATTCCCGAATGTTTACGGGCCGTAAATGCACGTGAGGTTCCCACCTTGAGGATCATCTCCGCCCGAGTCATTCCTTTAACCACTATTTTGGTGTAGCTAGCCGGGGCTTTACGGACCACCTGAGAGCCGATGGAAGGGAGGTCTAGCAAAACAGTCTTGAGTGAATGCGTGTCCAGTAGAAGCTGTCCAGAGAAAAAGGACACATTAATATTATATATGAATTCAAATAGGGTTAGAGACAGTCCCTTTTCCAAACATTAACACCACCAGGTTAAATCTCCACCTACCTGCTCTGCTCCGACCATGCTGATGGGTTTGCACCTAAATAGGTGGTTGATGAACTTTGGAATGAAGGAGCTAAAATAAATGGATGAACATAAAAGCAGGGTTTAAATTAGAAAATTAATTACAGAAAAGACACGGTCATAGACTATAAAGAAAGGCAAGACTTAAAAAATTGGGTTTTAAAAAGTTTTGTCAAATCGATTAATCGCAGATATACATAGAAAGAGAGATATCTTGAATTATATATATTTTTATATTTTCCTAAATATATGTATGTTTGTGAATTTATATTTATAAATACATACATAAATATATATATACTGTATATACAATATATACACATATATAAATACACAAACATACATGTATATATATATTTTTATACATAACATCAATTATATTTCAATATAAATGTATATTTATTTAAATATTTGTTATACCTGTACATACACACACATGTTTGTGTTTGCATATAAATACACAGAGCACACATATATTATAAATGTATATTATAAACAAAAACCCTTGTTTTGCCTTTTAAATAAAAAAAATGCTAACTCAGTTTACACATTCATGCAATGCTTTAAAAGGTGTCACCTTCATACACTATTTTATCTCATATTTTATGATATGTTCTATAACATTTAGTGCTGTCGATTGTTCTGTGTTTTTTTGCGGCGGTACTGACTTGGTGAACTTAATGCAGAACTGGGTGAAGTATTTGCGTGTGGAGGCCAGGTTGTCTCTGATGATGGGCACGTTCTGTTTGATGTGCATGATCACAGAGGTCACATAAGGGCTTTGGTCTCCCACATGTTCCACGCTCTGCCACGGCATCTGCACAAACACACACAACAACTCGAGTTTAAAGCCACATATATTAAAAGTCGCATTTTTAAGCAATCAGAGCTTGATGAAAGTAGGCGGTTCTGAAGTGGTAGAAGGCTACCTTGCTCATAGCCGTGAGGGCTGGATCACACGCAGCATCCAGATCCTGAACCAAGAGCTGGATACTATTGGAAATAACCCTGTCAAACAAAGAGAGTCATGGGAAAATTACAAACAGACAGACTAGTCTTAAACTAATGTCCTTCAGGATCACATTAGTTCACGCTAAAGGTGCGTCTGGTATTTACGTGCTAAAAGTGTCCATCTCCCCAGTTAGGTTGATTCTCTCCATCAGAGATTTGTCCACTTTCTCTTTGAGTTTCTCCTCCAGCTGCAGACCAAACACACAACTTTAGCGAGAACACACAACTTCAGGGTTTATTTCTAAATTTGAGGGATGTGCGTCTTGGCGAGGACCTGCTGTGTGGTGGCCAGGCAGTATTCGGCTGTGCTGAGGATGCTGCAGATGAGACAGAGCTCTTCTGTGGTAAACTTTGCCACTTCTGAGCCTTCTTTCTCCTTAAGCAAGCTGCTGATGGTCAGACCACCACTATTGGTACTGTTTCTGCACGCAAACATGTACCAAACACACAAAAACATGGTTACCAAAGCAGCCCAACTAACCCTGCGGCTCTTCACCACCCTCCCTACTGAAAGAAACACATGAAAGACTGCATGGAAACCACAAGACAACTTTTTCTCAACAAACCCCCATTTTTAAACTCTCAAAGACAATACTGAGTAAACCACACTAGGCAACGGGTGGGGATTGTTCTTTCTTTGAACAGCGGCAAAGAGAAACTCCAAATATGCGACCACACAGATACGACCACTCCGTCTCCTCCCCAGCATTAACACCCCAGATACAAAAAACATGTTTTTGGGAGGATCAAAAAGCCGACCATAACAAAGGGAGGAAGAGGAAAAAAGTCTGGCAAAACATGGTCAGGTGACCCGCCACTTGGCTCGACTCACTTGGGTAGGTTCCCGGAGAGGATCTTCCAGGCGTACTCACGCAGATACTTCTGGAAGATGGTGGTCAGTGCGATCATGGGTTCTCCGGTGCTCAGTTGCGAACACTGGACCATGCACTTTTTGTAGTACACGAAGAGATCAGCACAGCTGGGAAGAACGGCACCGGCCTCATCTGTGCCCGATTTAGGTGGACCCTGTGTCCGGAAATCACTGACAAATCGGTTGATGAGCTCTCCAAGATTCCTAGGACAAGGAACGGAACCATTAGCGATTGTCTACTGGGGTGAGAACATCGGAGACATGATATTAAATTGATATTTGTATAGTTATTCAAAACTTTGATTTATTGTGATCCTTCACTCCTTTCTTTTTCATTAAAACGGGACTTTGGTTCTGTGCCCAGTTTTATTCTCAGCTCATTTAAGGTTTGGATTTTGAGTGTACATTGGCCCAATGCTACAGTGTACACATGAAAAGACTTACTCTCAGTGGTTGTATATCACCATTTTACTAAAAACATATCATATCATATCATAACATACCAATACAGTGTTAAAATATGTAACAAAATCAACTACCAGATGACTACATCCTACAGAAATCTTAAACTTGCTGTTTACAGTTTGATAAATCAAAGTAAAAGGCTCTTCTCTTTCTGTACTGTGTAATCAGACACTAACTCCAAGAGATGAATGTGGACACTTTCATGCCAGACAGGTCAGTCTGGAGTGGTATAAAGCAATTCATTGTTAACGGAAAGGTCCTTTTGCTTTAGACAGTGCCAACAGGGCATAACAGAGAGGCCAGAGAGAGGCCTATACAAGAAGCTCTTTACTTGGGGAAGACGTGGGTGAGAAGAGAGAAAAACCAAAGAAAGACAGAAAATAAAAAAGAAAGATGTGTTAAGAACGTGGTCCTTCTCGGGTTGTCTGCAGCATCTGTGCTTAACAGCTTATGGGATCTGTTTCTGCCTCAGTTGCGGCGGAAAGATACAAGGGAACTGCTACAAAGGGGGCACAGGAAAGGGAAGCTCACAACTCAAGCGCATCGGAGCATCACCATCCCCCGAGTATCTAAAGAGGACCCATGAAGGACACTTGAGATATATTAAATCTGTTTAGCAACAAGGTTAGCTTCAAATGACTGGGCTACTACCTGGATTTGCTCCAAAACCTTTTCAAAAGGCTGCATTTGAAGACATATTTTATCATTCAGGCACAACTGCATACAGAAGATTTCACTCACTTATCCTGCGATTCGATGTAAACGTAAAGGTGAGGCTCAAAACATTTGGAAACGATGCCGTGGAAGGGGTTGTCTGGAGCTTTGGGCTTCTTTGGCTGTGAACATAAAAACATTATTTAGAAGTTCTTTTATATGTGATACCCGCACCAGGAGGTATTCTGTTGCAAAAACACGTCAACATTATCACAACTATGATAACAATGAGATCTCACAAACCCAAAGCATCAGAAATGTTCCTACAACACCTGATACCGAGAATATCTTCCATAATGTGCAGCCTCAGCACACAATCGCAATCATCTTCTTGTTATATTTGGTGGCGGATGCCATACCAGCGCCTGGTACGTTTAGCGCCACCAGCAGAAAGGGAGTGTTGTGGCTGTACAGTATGGCTAATATTATTAAAAATGACGCTCAAATTGATGAAAATATCGAGCGGGTCAGTTTACGAAACGTCAACATGTCACTGGTAGCCGCTTTTGGAACTATGTAGTTTAGGTATTCTTAGAACGGTGTACCCCATGTACTCCCATTATATGAAGCAGAGAGGGCTGCAGATTAACCAAACAATCTTCTTTATGGTTCTACTCAATTTCACCTACATCTCGGATGGCCTGAGGGTGAGTAAATAAACGTCAAATTTGACTTTTTGGCTGAACTATCCCTTTAAGTTGTTTTTAAAAACATACTTTACAAAAAACATTACAGGTGGGCATCCTGAGACAAAACAATCGCACTGATATATTTTAAGATAAGTCAGTGCAAGTCGTTTTCTATTAAGGCATCTCAAACATTTAAGTAAGTCTGGGACTAGCCTTGAACCCTGTCTGGGAAACCGCCTCATAGGGTTTAAGAGTTAACGTGATAAACACATTTTCCAAGCACATGGAATCTGTAATGTTTTCATAACACATCAATTAGAGAAAATGCATCTGACCGAGGCCTGAGTTCAAATATAAGTCAAATTAAAGCACATCAGAAAGAAATGTAAATTGCATGCTGGAATGGTACCAAAAGCAATATTAAACAATGGGTGGGGTAAACTTCATACTGTATGGGACAAATGGGGTCAGAAAGTATTATACTGCAAAACTATTGCAGAAGTAAATACTAAAATCAAGAACTCCTGACAAAAGATGTTATAAGTACCAGTACAAGTGGAATCTGTTCACATTTTCTGTTTTTGAATTGTGACATTTCACTGGTACTGGCAAAGACTATTTCACATATGTCTGCTTACCCTGTCCAAATCTTCATCTTTTTCTGATACGTTCTCCTCACCAGACTCGTCCTCTAGAAAGGGGTTTGTAGGTTCTAGAAGAGTCTCTGTTTTTTTCGGCTGAAAACGCATAAAAACATCTAACAACAGTCAAAACAGAACAACCCAGATTACCAGTGCATTCACGCCCCAGTAAAGACTTTTGTGTTCGCCAAAACGCAAACAAACATCAACTGAGAGGAGGTCTCACCCCAGGCCCGTCGTTCAAGGTGCAGCCTGAAAACCGCTTAGCCAGCAGTCCCTCAAAATTGGTGGTCCTCTGGATAGCAAAGAGCAAGAGTTTGACCTCGATCTCCCTGGCTCTGGTTCGCATCAGCTTGGCCAGTTCGGTTCTGATGAGCAAACGAAAAAAAACGCACGGTATTGAGCGAAACATAACGTGCCAAGTAGAACTAGGGCTTCACGTCAGTGGTTTTATGGGCCAGCATGTGCAGTTTGGTTGTCAAACAAAACCACAATGGACCACTGTTCTATTCACAGGACAGATCCGATTACAGTCATCTTAAAAAGTCCCATGTTGCGAGAACAAAATAGACCCAAATAAGCAGAAGATGGTGTTGTGGCATATCGGCTCTTACATAAAGATTTGTCAAAAGGAGTAATATTTAAGATCAGATTACAATGGACCTAAAGCGTTCTTTCCAAACACGGAGGGTTTTGAAATGACTCTCTTGAGAGGACTCTGACTGAAAACACACACGTACAGCATATTTCAAACTGCTTCTGAAATTCTAGACATGCACAGCAACCAGCACAGTTCGGTGTTTTGCTAAACTACCCCATATGTTTGTTTTATGTAAGGTGTAGATACATTTTGTTCTGAAGTCTGTGTAGTTAACTAGCAAATGCAAATCTAAAGGTTGAGTGTGTAATTTTTTGAGGATCTATTGACAGAAATGCAATATTATAAACATAACTATGTCTTCGGAGGTGTATAAAGAGAAGTTATTTTTTTAGAATAGAATGAGCTATTTCTTTCCACATACACCGCGGGTCCCCTTACAGGGAATTTCGCCATGTTTTTTCTACCGTAGCCCCAAACGGACCATCTGCTCTACAGAACGCGGTTTGTAAATACGTTGTCTCCTTCAGCAAAGAAGCAAAAAAGTGACGACATCATTGGCCTATGAGAGTAATCGAATCCTTCGAAAAAGAGGGGTGGAGTGAGCCGTTGGTTGCAATTCGCAGCCTCACCGCTAGATGCGGCGAATTTTCACACCCTGGATCTTCATAGACTAAAAAGTGTAAACACTGTGGTACTTTCCGACATCTGACTTGATCTATGTTGTGAGTTAGCTTCAGAGCGAGGAGCCGTACCTCGTTATATGACAGAACTCTACAGCGATGCGTTCGGTCATGCACCACTCCTCAGGGAACATGCGCCCGTACTTCTCCTCATAGTCCACTAACTGACGTTTGATCCACGCATAGCGCCGATCGATCTTATCAAGCCATGCAACCTGTGTTTGGGAAAGCAGAACAAATAACACAGTTTCATCATACAGAATGAAACGGTTAGAGTACAAGGTTAAAGGTCACACTCACATCCTGGTTCTCCTGGAAGAGCACCAGGTATTCAGAGAGGTGCTGTCTGATGAACTTTTTGATGATCTCCTGCTTAATACGAGGATCCAAGACATTCGCTACCAGGCAGGCATCTCTGAGAACCATGCTAGGACCTCCAGATTTCTGTAAAATCAAACCAAATAGTTTTGTTAAACCTCGGTTAAAACAGAGAGTATGGATGTATGTTAGGAATAAGAAATGGAGTAAAAAAACTTCTCTGTTTACTTTTGACCCCTGTACAGGAAAAGCCTCCTCGAAGTCAGCAAGAATCTGCGTGCCAAGCTCGCTCTGTGCTGCTTTGACTCTGTGGGGAAAACAGACAGGTGAGATTGTTTACAAGACACCTGGTGGGCTCAGAATGCAATTGCCTTATGTCCGGTGAGAATTTAAAACCACAGAGCGGTCCTATCAGGTTATCCCTAAGGTACCCCTTTAACAGGTTTCAAGTGATAGTTCACTCAAGATTAAAATAACTAAAACTGAAACAGAAGTAACAGCTACTTGTATGAAAACAGATGTTCAATTAAATTCTAGTAACCAATGAGGCCAATTTCACCTTGGAACAAAAATCTCAATAATCAGAGACTTATGCCCATTGCTTATTGAGTCCAAAATTTCCGTCCGAAATTTTCACACGTGAAAAATAAATACGACCCCTCACATTGTGTCAATCACATTTACACACTGCCTCCGATATTTTCGTCCGTCATAAAAAAAATTGGACCGGGTTCGATTTTCTGCGTTATACGCATCCGTCAAGCATTTTAAGTGCCCTTTTTTAACAATTCAGAGACACCTTCCAAACGAGATCAAAATACGAAAAAACGCATAGGAAAAGGTCAGACTGTATGTGAAAAGACCTTAAAGGTACAGTTTGTAAGAATTTTGCAGTAAAATATCCAAAAACCACTAGGCCAATGTTATATATTTTTTCAGCTGAGTACCTGCAATATCTCAAACGTTTCCAACTGCTTTTAAATCCTGAGAAAATCGACATTCTTAACAGTGGACTGGGGCCGTTTAGTCACCTGTAAATGGCGTCATATCCGACGTAGCAACTGCGTGACACTGTCGTAGAGAGATCCGGAAGAAGTTTGTACCGTCGGTCCGTCTACCATTATAGCAAATGATGTGGGTACGTTCAAAACAACTTTTACTTCGGTAGATTTGAACACTTAAAACTGCTCAGTGTTATCAAACAATCGAATTGGACAATTACTGTAATATCTATGACTTACAATTTAGTTTTGAAGCTTATATTACTCGGTTCTAATTCATTATAATACAATAAAATGATTTCATCAAACGCAACATTTATAAAACTTTACTAACATGATTTCTCGTTCCCGTCTGATTGATGAATCAGCGGTACCATCAGCGGTGTAGTTGAAGACAACACATCCCATCATTCCACGCTTCTACACAGCATCATCAAGCTACGTGATTGTAGTTGTTTTTATTGTGCCCCCTCTAGCAGCGATTTCTACAAACTGTACCTTTAGGTGCTCAGAGTGCTAAGTAAAGCCACTCTATCCAAGAGTTTGGATGAGCCACAGCATCTCGATTAGAAGATGTTCTTTTCATTTCTGGATCAGTTGTTGGCTCATTTACCAGACACGTGTCATCCAAAGTAAATAAGACAGAAACAGAGACCGAGGGGCGGGATTGACACACATGTGCTTGCAAGTCAGCTAACAGTCTGTTCCTTCACCATCTCCACCATGACACTGTCTGAACCGCAGCACATCCCTCAGCTGCTGACCCTATTTATGGACAGTCGGGTATGGAATGAAAACATGCGCATTTCTCCATATTTGTCAACAAATAACATTCAATTATATAGTACCATCACAACATTTTCTCCCTGAACAATTGTTTTGGGATCTTACTGTGTGCTTAAAACATCCTAGTTGGGTTTATATAATTTACAGTACAGTCTAATCCTCCATTCTTATCAACTCTTTCTCATCGCCAAACCGAAATAAAGTGGTGCATTAAAATGCTGTTTTAGCCAAATGCTAGATGCATCATTCAGAGGTCTAATGAAGTGCACGTATAATCTCATTACATCCTGACTACAGAGACATTAAAAAGCAACCACAGACACATGCTTTTCCGGATAAACATTAAGAAACTGGAACAATCAGGGGAATAGTTTTCCACATCAAACACACCCTTCCTTGCCATCTGCTTATAAACCAAAAGCTTTATCGCAGCATCCAACATAAACAAGCAGTGGGAAGCCAGAACCATACAGGCCCGCTTCTTTTCTTAGAAAAGGGCCCAGTCTTCAGGCCTGCAGGGGACGGGGAATGTACCACCCATTCACATAGAGCTTCACCTCTGGGAATGGCCAGAAACAAAGAGCCGCTTTCCGCTGAGAGAAAAGGCCAAAGTGGAAAAAAGTAAATAAGAGACACCGTGGAACAGATTTCCTTCCTGCACTGCATCTTTTGTAAACAAAAACAGGATCCAAAGAGCCTCAGAACCACTGAATTACAGCAGGGCTTTAGTCATATAAACACTATATATAATATAACCTGTTTATACCTGGAATTAAATGATCTCCAGTGGTCAGGTGAGACAGAGTGGCGTTCAGACCTGGTAGTAACATGATGCATATACTGCCTTCACAGACTTCAAAAATCGGAAATTTCCATGTCCCCACTTCAGTATTTGTGATTACGGCTTATTGTGCTCTTTGGTGTTACAAGAATTGGGAATCATGGTGAACAAGTCAAAATGTAAACAGAATAAGGTTGCCTTAAGATTCTGACTAAAATGACTTGACTGTTGTCAAGCATACATCAACCTCTTTACCGTTTCACATCTTTATCTAGATTCAGATTTTGAAGTTTTGGTTAGACAAAGGCTATTTTTGCTTTGTATATAAAACATACAGAATTTGTCAAAATGTTATTTATATTATAGATGCACCAATATATCGCCCGATAATCGGTATCAGTCAGTAAAAGCACATTTTCATACTATACAAGGAAATTATGCATTGTAAAAAAATGTTAAGAAACATCGCCAGTTTCAATATTATTAGTCATTATATGAATTAATAAAACTCAGAAATGTTCATTTAATCTTCAAAAACATGAGTGTCCTCACCTCTCTGACAGCTGGCGTATCTGAGGGATGCCCATATACTTCTGGAAGTGCTCGAGCACATTGACCACACCCTGGAGGAGATTGGCCACCTCACCATACTGCCTCTTTCGAGTCATAGCTCTGCAAACAAGCAATCATTCAAGTTTATAGCGCACTGTTACAGCCAACCTAAATAACGGAATCATACCTGAAAAATAGCGGATAGATCTAATCTACACTTACTCAAGAGAGTCGACCCCGCCCGCCAGCATGTGCAGGTGATTCAGGGTAGTTATAGAAGTTGTCAGGTGACGCTTTGCATGGTCCAATTGCTTGATGTCCCGTGTGATCTCCTTCACCTGGAGGAGTGCAACATTTTATATACTTTCACATTTCTCCATCACAATCAGAATAAGGACAAAGCATCGCTATTGTTCCCCGTCTCATGCTGCGAGCCAATCCCTGCCCTTCCTCTGACCTCCACTGCATAACTCTCACAGATGGCCCATGCATTACCATGGGCTTAAAGAGTGCTGTGGACGAAACCACAGGATGTCACAGTTTCTTCTGCCTTGGTTACCCAGCCTGTTAGGGTGGGTGGGCTATTTAGTCTGGGTCGACTTTTAGGCCTTAAATGACTAGGTTCCTGTCTGCGGGGCTTATTTTTACTCACCATTTGCTCTGATTTCTCCGCTTTGTCTTTGATGTCTTTGATTTTGCCAAAGAGTTGCTGGATGGCTTTCTGCGCCTCCTCCAGCGCCTGAAAGAGAAGAAAAAGATCTATAAATGACACAAACAGAACCGAAGCAGCATTACAGATCGCCGTCAGCTCGTTGTTTTTCATACTCTGCTGTATCAGCAACCTCAAGTTCACTGGATCAAGTTGAGTTTACGTTGGATTCGTTTCATCTCTTTCAAACTAGCTGATTAGAAAAACAGACCCTCGACCCAAATCCCTCCGCCACATCAAAAGCGATTATTAATTGGGCTCATATTTTATACAAAAACATGAGCCGGATCCGAGGTTAAAATGAAATGAAGATTTAATGAAAGTGCTTCCTGCCTGGCCTCCTGACCCCGTTTTATTTTAGTGGGAAGATCTATGTTCTTCAGGAGGGTGGGGACCAAACCGCATAGCCTGATTTAACTGCCCTTGCTGCATTTTACTCTACATTCTTGTAGGCCAAAACCGCAGCAGCTGTGCTCTTGGCCCTTCCACTTGTTCCCCACCTGATCGGATCACTTCACAAGGTTTATGGCTTGGCCTGACTAGTGTATGATCTTCCTGGTCGCTCAACTGCAAAGTCACGGCCAACGGCACATCTCCCATTGAAGCTATACTGCCAGTGTTCGGACTGTGACAATACGTTATTACAACCATGAAGTACTTCTGCAGCTGTAGGAATGAGTGGGAACTCTGGCCACTGCCAATGCATGTAGAAAGACATGGCTGCGTGAAGAGACTTTGGCCGACTCTACCCGATTTCTTTCACAGGCAGATGGAATGCTAACAGCCGGCACCAGCTGCCCCCTGGAATTTACCACTTTTACAAGCCTCCTCAAAAACACAGAGACGCTCTCTGAGTTTCTCTCGTTCACACACACACACACACACACACACACACACACAGAGTTGACAATCATGCATCCTTCTATCTGAGAAAGAATTTTTCACTGTGAGACCAGTCCAGGGTCATGCTTAGATTTTGAATGAGTTGGACTCAATCTGAGGCCACATCTTTTCCAGTTAAAAAGAACCACATTAAAAGAGAGGAAGCTGATTTTCTGAAGATGGAAGGACTTGTCGGAAGGAGAGTCCCCTGATCTCCTTATCTTCTTATACTCACTGATGGGAGAGAGTGAGGGTTTATTTGGATCTGGCAGGAAGCAGAGCAGCTGCCACGCATGTGGACTCTATTTGCAGTTTAGGGATGTTTTTCCCCCAGATGGTTTAGGAGGACCACAGACTATTGGACGACATGAGTGCTGGGATGTCTGCTACATCTCCCTGAGGTGAATTTAAGAATATGTAGGACCTTTGAGAAAGATTGAGGATGAATATCATGTCAATCAAAGGGACACACAGGACTGAGACTCGTTTTATCTATGATTATGATGTCAATCGTAGACAGCTGTCAACACACACAGGCATAATTCCTGATTATTTATCACTGATTATTCTGGATATAAATGTTTCCTAAAGAGTGGGACAGAGATACTGAAGTAAAAGCCTGGTTTCCTTTTAAACTCTGAGCAACCAATTTTATTTTTTATTTTCTTGTAAGGACATTCATGATATTTGATGGCATTCAAAGGATTTATTGCGTTTATATCAATATATTAACTATGTTAATACGTGTGAACTAATGTTGTACATTTTAAACAATAATAGCGTCACTATTCTTCCAAAACCTCAGATGTCCAAATTTTTTTTTTGTTAGGAAATGGAATAAAAACAGTGCTTTTTAAATTATTAAATACAGTATCGTCAAAGTAGACAAGCACTTTTTAATACTTTTTGGTTAGATATTTGCAAAACCCAGTGACAAACATAAAGGGTTAATGATACTTATGTCTTGGCAAAAAAAATTAAATCGCAAAATATGTCGATAGTAGATTTCATACTGGCAGCATGATAAATTAAAGTGTAGCGGAGTTGCTCTTTGATCTTCTTTTCCCATTTTAATATGACCACTTATTGTATAATCACTGCAAATATTAAAATAAACAAAAATCTGTCGCTCAGTGTTACAAGCATACACCAAAATTAAACCCATCTCAAATATTACTTTTTTCAAATGTGTACAAAAATTTCACATATTTCACGCATAAAACGTGAATTAAACATTTGAATAAGACTGGGGAGTGAAACCTGGGCATTAAAACAAATCTGTTGGGAAGCTTCAAAAACTCAACAATGCAGAAAAGGATTAAAATAACTGCCAAGGCAAATACAAACAAAGTATCCATCTATAAGGACTGGTAGAAAACCGTACATGCAGTAAACTTACCATCCTGTGTTTAGTTTAAATATTTATACTACATTCTTTGGGAGGATCCTTCTCGACATTCCTAATAAGCAGCTCCAGATGCCAAAAAATACATGAGACATCCTTATTCCAACTGGCTCCCTGACAGCTATAAACTCTCATCTGAATGCTCCATCTGGGAACACAACATGGCAAAGTTTTTATATGGAACTTTTTGAGGCATTAAGGAAAATAGTATACATTAACATGACTCCTAAGTGAGACAAAGGGAAAAGTAAAATGAGAGACTAACCAAATAATTTCCACCAAATGCTTTGGCCCATTATTGACTTTCCTTTTTGAATGTTATCACACATCTAACAAGTTTCATTGCATTGTGAAATGCAAGTCTTACACTTCCGAAAATATTCTTGGGCTTGTTGTCAGTGGGTGAACAACGATGTGGAATAGTGATTTCCTCACATTGTAAATGGTTGTTGTAAGAAGCTGGATATGCACATTACCATTCAAACGTTTAGGGTCATTTACTCAGTTATAATATGTTCCCCCAAAATGTTAGAATAACAGTAAATTCATGAAAAGTATGAAATAACAAATGTAAGAATGAGAATCTTTAAGCAATAGTTCACCTTCAAAAAAGAAAATTCTGTCATCATTTACTCACCCTTTTTGATTTTTTTTGTTTTGAAGGTGAACTAAAGTCACCCTTTGACTAGAATTTGTAGAAAAATGTTCTCTTGACATTTTATTAGCCATTTTTATGCATCACCCTGGTATGCTGAGCTCTTATTGGCTGATGTTTTCTCATTATTCATTATTATTATTTTTTTATAATTTTATAATTAAAATTAAATTAAGGTTTGCAGAGATATATTTTTTTCAACTACACTAATTTTAGACACTTGAGCAAAGACCGTAAGACTGAAAGGTTTTTACACTAAACAGTTCAGTCAAGTGACTCAAAACTTTTGCACAATAGTATAATTTTTTTCAGTATTTTCAGAGACGAGCACAGCTTATTATTACAGTCCAAAATGAATATACACAGCAGGCAGGTGATAACAAAAACCCAAGAGTTTTTGGCCCAAATGGTCTTTAAACAGCATGAACATCTGCATATCAGGCCCTAAGCTTCATCCAAACATCATAGACTCAGATCAGACTTACTAAAATACCCAATTCTAACTTTGGTAATTTCTGCATCACATGGGAGAGCCTGAAAAAAAAACTCTCAGGTCACACACACACATCCTTCTAACTCCTCCACACAGCTAGAAATGTCATCAGGCGCACCCCAGAGATCCAGATCCAGACGTGGATGTCTCCATCTCTCAGATAAATACTTCACAGACTAAACAAAAAAAAACAACAGTGTGTCTTTCCAGTCCACTCCCTCTGTCTCCACCATTACTTCTAGACCCCAGCTACATGTGTAATCCACACCTCCCAGCAGTTGCATCTGCTGAAAGGATTTTCCTCTGCTCCATGGAAACATCTCTGAAGGTTACGGGCCGTGAGACTCACGACCCCATGTTAAAGCAAAAAGGTACAGACACAAGCAGTTTCCACGTGAAGTGCATGCTGGGAAATTCAGGACCAGCTGACCCCACTCGCAGGTCTTAGCCGCACTCCCCACTCTACCTCGCAATCAAGGGTCACGTTTCACCTCAGCCTGCTGTCCTGATTAGGAACAGATCTGTGTTGAATCAAGGTTTCCAACCTTGTCCAAAAAACAGCAGAACACCGAACCACAATGTGGAATGGAATCGCTGCTGAGAAAAGGGAAATTCACGGTAAAATGTGCTTTCTTTTCCAGAAAGAGACAGTATCTGGGTCTGGAAATGCGATGGCTGTTACAGTACATCCAGAGATGAGAAATGCAAGAGGAGCACAGGTTGGCATTCAAAATGAATGTCAATTTAGGTGGAGAGGGTGGTTTACCTCAGGAGAAATTTCAAAAGTACTAATGCTACCTTTACCATATCAATCATTTTGCTACTTAAAAAAATATAAAGCACTTTGAGGAAACATCCTTCCCAGAAGAATCATCCTTTATAGCTTCTGGGTCTGTGTAAAGCATTTAAAACACGCTTACAGTCTGAAACCCTAGACGTCCAAAAGACAGAATACAAGAGAAATATATTTAAATTTATGGACTCTAGTGACATACCATTTGTGGCATTATGTTAATTTTCACCTAAAAATTCCAAGAAAACAAAAACACTGACGCATATATTAATGTTTATATTTTTCATAAGTTTTAAAAGTATTAGTCATTGCCATGTAACAAATAACAAACCAAAAATAATAAAAAGTCATAGAAAATGGGCCCTGCATGTGTAATTAAATATTCATATAGAATAAAATATAAAATATTTTACATTAATCGTTTTAAAGAATTAAGGTGAATTTATTAAGTTTCAACAAATTAAAGGACTCACCTGTCTGCCATCCTGTCCCACATTAGTTTGTCCCCTCACCACCGTCCTGATGTTATCATCCAACCGTCTACACAAAGAAAAATTATATTCAACAACAGACATAAAAAGTGATTACGTCAGTTATATAAACACAGTCTTCACAGTATAAAAACTCACCTGATTTTTAGCCGTATGTTATTAACCACTTCATCTATATTGGCCAATGACTGTAAAAAAAATCATACAAATATGTTAAATATATTTCTATACCAATTCGAATACATCAGCCATAAAAATTGGTGATTACTTTATACACAAAGAGACTGGCGCACTCTACTGGTCGAGAAACAGTTGGACATTGAATTAATATTTTGGACTGAGACCTACCCTACAGAACCTTTAATCAATTTTTATATTTATTTTGTGAAACATGATTAAGGGGTACTGGTCTTTTTATGGTGGCCAAAAGACAGATGAACCATTATGATCTGGAATTATCATACGAACAATCCTAAAAACTGGAGCTTTCAACATTTCAAACACACAAACAGAACTCACCACACTACATTCATATACAGTTTTAGTTTGAAACCCAATTTTTCAATATAAAATTACCTGCTCGGTTGGAAACAAGGTATTAATGTATTCAACAGCATTAAAATCAGCTCGATCCAACGGGTCTTGGCTGGGAAAAACCTGGAAAATAGAATAGAGAATAAATAACTTCATCAAAATCAAGAGCAGGTTTGATGCTGTCATCTTTTAAATGTGGTCCCGAGGTCTCTAAAGGTCTCTCGGCCATAAATATGTCTAGTCCGCTAGGGGTGAAGCTAAGGCAGCACCGAAACAAATGAACCAAGATTAGAAACTGTATTAATTATCAAATTCTGGACTGAAGATGCAGAGGAAGACACAGGTTATGGAAAAATCTGCACATCCCTCTGCAACACCCGTCTGTATCACCTGCCTCCATTAAACTGATCAGAAAATGTTTATAGGATATCATCTTTGTGTTCGGCATGCTCAAAAACACTACACCAATGTATATCCACATATGTCACACTGTTTTTTTTCTTCGTGGTTCAGTTTATTTATATTACAAACACATAACGTATAGTTTGTTGCGCCACTGGTATCACTTTTACAAAGGCAAAACCAAACGGTAACTTCACTGATACTGTTCTTGTATTAGCTCATATAGTCATGTTTAAAAGGCTTCACAGCTTCTGTTTTATTTATTTTTCTCTAACTTACGCGTGTCAAGTTGATTCCATTTTCCTGACACCCGCCTCCCTCCCTCCTTCCCTCTCTCCCTCCCCAATAGCAAAGCTACCAAGAACAGATCTGTCTGATTTGTTTTCACGTTGAAACAGCTTGTTGACAACACTTACTCAACGAAATACTTTAAAAATACTATATACTAAAAAGAAAATACATAACAAAATAATTCGCGTTGTGTTAAACTGGCCATTAAAGAATGAAACAGCTGACTGAGCGCGCTCACTTTGACACCATTACAAATGGACACAAAACCAAACAAACAGCCTCACCTGCTCAATAGCCAGCTGCACTTCTGGGGTAAGGTGCAATATCGCTTCCAAATCTTCCACAAACTCTAATTCCTCATCTTCCATCATTATGGACGGTAAACAGTGCCTATATCTTCCTGACTCCTGTGGCGCTGACGTGAACACTTCTTTACCTGCGAAGATAAGCAAGGGGATATGATGTATTAGCGCCCCCTATTGCACTGGAGACACAACACTAGCGTTCGCAGATGTTTTAAACACACTCTGGGTGCCATAATAAAACAACAATATTGTTTTTGCAGTATACAGTATGTACGCTGTGTATACTGTGCAGATTTTTGTATGCTCGGATGGCTTACACTTATTTGTAAGAGCTTCATTATTAGACAATGATCAATTCATACACACTTTTTGCATTGTATCCAATACTCACTACTGTGACAAGCAGTAAACTTGTATTTTATTTTAAACGCCTAGGGAGTTTTGTTAAAGTGACATCGTTTGGATAGCAACTACATTAAGATTTTATGATTTCTAGCAACGTTATTTAAAATTGTGAAGTAGGATTATATCGCTTTTATTATATAATATTGCATTTGTTTTTGTCTATGTGTTTGACTGGTTGTCTGTATATTTGGAGGATATTTTTTTATTCTGAATGGTTTTGAATGTCAAAGACTATCTTCTTTAGCACTTCATCTGAAAGTTCAAGATCATTGCACTGTATGATTTGTGCTCTGCTTTGTACTTTATCAAACTGTAAATGATTAATCTTGTTACTCACTGATATGGTGTCTCAAAGCTCTCTGAAATGAATGACAAGAGACAAGATGCCTCAAGTGCGGCTGAACACTCTCTGCTCGATAATGAGAGTGGGGTTGCCAAAGTTGGGAGATATCTTCACATGGTGAGTGGACACAGCTTGACATATGCAAGATCTTTCAGTTTACCATACGATTAGTGGTTGAATAATCCATCACAAATTATGAGTTAACCCTCAGTCTAACCGTCTATAATTTACAGGCAACTTTTAAAAACTCTGCTGATGGGACAAGTCCTCTCAGTTCTGATTTGTGGAACTGCTGTTACATCTCAATATCTGGCTTCTGTCTACTATCTGAATACACCCATGCTTCAGAGCTTTATACATTACACCCTCCTCTGCATCACATATACCACGGCATTGATCTTCAGAAAAGGTATCTGAATGAATACATCAGAAATGCATCAGTAACTTATGATCATTGTTTCTTTGTGTGAATATGGTTTGTATGTGGTGCTAAACATTTTCTCTGCCATGTGATATTCAGGACTTCTCTCTTTTAATTTAGGTGATGGCAATATTTTGCAGATATTAAAGACTAAATGGTGGAAATATGCCTTATTGGGACTCACAGATGTGGAGGCAAATTATGCAGTGGTGAAAGCATACCAGTACACCACATTAACCAGCATACAGGTGATAGTCGTAATATATATATATCTGTGTGCTTAAATTATGTCATGATACAGTAAACATATGTATTCTCTAAAACATCTCAGATAAGGATTTTAAAGTTGCATTTTAGAATACAGTATGTCACTTGTTGTATGAATGCATGAATTGTTCTTGTTACACATTGACAAAAGTACAGTCAGATTTGCAAGCTGTTATTGAAATTTAACTGCAATTCTGTACTTATTGTATGTTCTTTATTGTTGTTTTTCAGCTTCTGGACTGCTTTGTTATCCCGGTTCTGATGATCCTGTCCTGGTTTTTCTTGAAAACCCGCTACAGGATTACTCACTTTGTATCTGTGTGTATATGTCTGGCTGGGGTGGGAGCCATGGTGGGGGCAGACATCCTTGCGGGTCAGGACCAGGGATCTAGTAAGAATTAATAGGTCAACGATTCTTTGAAAGAATAGAAGGCCATTGCTGGTCTCAATTTG
The DNA here is from genome assembly GCA_008369825.1 of Triplophysa tibetana. NCBI lineage: Eukaryota > Metazoa > Chordata > Actinopteri > Cypriniformes > Nemacheilidae > Triplophysa > Triplophysa tibetana. The sequence continues at coordinate 12,414,544 of CM017917.1, forward strand.
AGACAATTATCTCTCAAATTTGATGTCATGGTCTTTTTATGCCCGGATGTGTTTCATTTTTCCAATAAATTGTCCAGAACATAATTCAGCATAGAGAGTAATGTGTCATTACACAATGAAACCTTACTATTATTCATGCCTGTGTCAACAGCAAGTAACATTCTCCTTGGGGATGGTCTGGTTCTAGTCAGTGCTACTCTTTACGCCATTTCTAATGTGTGCCAGGAGTACACAGTGAAGAATTTGAGCCGGGTTGAGTTTCTGGGCATGATTGGGCTCTTTGGAACGGTCATCAGTGGAATTCAACTGTGAGATTTGTTGAGTTGTTAATCAAAAGAGGTCTGTTCCTAAATGAGCTACATGCATCATCGCCATCATTGTTTTTATCTTGCAGAGGCATTATTGAACACAGCGAATTGTCCAAAATTCAATGGAAGTGGGAAATCGGTAAAGTATGGCAAATACTATAAAAGAGAAAAGTTATTTTGTATAGAGTTAGTAAGGCCAATGACACCAAAAGCTCTACTCATCATACATTTGAAAGCTTTGTGAAGATGTTTTTCATATTTCAACTTTCTCTGCAGCTCTTCTCTTGACTGGATATGCACTGTGCATGTATGGCTTTTATAGCATGATGCCCATAGTGGTGAAGATGACCAGCGCCACAGCGGTCAACCTTTCCCTGCTCACCGGAGACCTCTTCAGCCTGTTTTGTGGACTCTTTCTGTTTCATTACTCTGTAAGTATTTAAACTTAAAATGGTGGCTCAGTTAAAAGTTGAGAAAATGCAAAAAAAGTTAAGAATAACGTAGAAATTACAGAAACAATTGTTCCTTTTAAATAGATTAAATTGTGATTGTATCTTCTTAATATTAATATTTTTCATAGATAGATTATAGCGGTAAGACTTTTATGTCCAGTTTCACTGACAAGGCTTAAAGTTACCTTGATATTAAACAGGAAAATTCTAACCCAGTGTTGCAGTGTGTACTATAAATGATTTTTCTCTGCACATTTTTTACGGATATACGTCACGATATGGAAAAGAAGTCAATCGCAACTTCACTTTGATGGTGACTTTAAACCTAGGCTGCGTCCAAATACCCCCAATTGCGATCTTTGCAGTTGACCACTTGACCATGACATATTTCCTGTTCTTGGGCCAAGTGTACTAGTGGGTGTGAACATCCCAAGTGAACATGGTTCACGAATGACTTAAGCCATTTTAGTACACACTCCTGCATTTGTGATGATTGACAAACTGGTAACAATAGAGACATGTTTTTCAGCTAATGGTTCGTTTTGTGTGTCAGTTTAAACAAAACCACTGATATGCGCCGTGTATTGTTTATGCTCAGAAGGCTGCATCACGCACTGCTCTATTAGTGTTGCCATGTTCTTTATTAATAAGCGCTTTTATGCTTGTTGTCTGGTCTTAGATCAAGAAGCCTCAGCACTTAGGGCTTAATAAATTGTCAGTTGCATATTTTGAGATTCTTTGGTCTTAGAAAATAAAAACAAAAACCAGAGTAGAAAACACTTTTTAACTTTTTTTTATTTGGATGTTCTTGAATGTAAAAACCACGTGAACGTCATAAGTATATCTCAGATAACAGTATAAAATAATAAAAAAGTTAATGAACCCTTTAACGGTCACTCTCCTCCAGCTGATTCTAATCAAGTGGTCGTAGCGTGTCGTTTCATGAGAAATAGTGAATGAGCGAGTGTACAGCCTCGATGGGAAAATCGGAGTGCATTGTGGGAAAAAAACGAATGACCGAATATAGCGAATGAAGTATTTCACTCAGGGTTCAGACACCACTAAAAAATGGCAGACACTCGATATAGTGCACTATATAGGAGATTTAAAGGAGCGGTTTCAAACACTTGTAAAAGTGATGTCGATGCATACCCTCTATATGGCACTTCCTCATTCTGTGCTAGCAGAATGAACTAGATGTTTCCTAGAAGTCTACTGCAGGTCATTGTGAAATCAAGCAAACCATTTAGCCTACATGATAATGTTTCACAGTTTTTGTTGTCTTCTCAATGAATCCGATTATTTGAGGTTAATGATTCTCTCAGTTGGGTATGAGGTTCATCTATTGAAGGGACAGTTCACTCAAAAATTCAAATTCTGTCATGAATCACTCACTCACTACTTGTTGCAAATCTGTATACATTTCTTTGTTTGGTTGAACACAGAGGAAGATATTTGGAATTGGAAGAATGCTTGGAAACTAACAATTCTTGGAACCCACTGACTATCATTAGAAAAATTACATTGGTAGTCAAAAGTGCCCCAGAACTGTTTGCTGTCGTACATTCTTCCAAATATCTTACTCTCTGTTCATCAGAACCAAGACATTTATACAGATTTGGAACAGTTGAGTTGATGACTACAGAATTGTTTCCTTTGGGTGAACTCTCCCTTTAACCTCGGTTCAAATGGAAGTAAGACTTCTTACCTTCTGTAGACTTCTCACCTTCTGTTTTCTTCCTCAGTTTTCAGGACTATATATTGTGTCACTGGTGGTGATCCTGATAGGTTTCATCATGTTTAATTCTGTTCCCACACCGATGCCGCCTCTTGCCCCAGCATCTGATGAGGAAGGTTCTGACAATCAAACTACTGAATCTGAGGATGAGAATACTCAGAGGTGTGTGGAGATGACGACATGTGCGCGTGTGGATCTAGAGAGAGATCAAGTCAAGAACCGGCTTAATAAAAGACAACCAGACAACATTGTTGTCATTAACAGTGCGAAACTGTAGCGTAAACTGAAAAGCAAAACAGGTTATAGACATCCTCTTGTTTAACAGTGGCTCAAATGCATCATCGCTCTTAATGGTGAGTTACAGTACATTTTTGTTACAAGGATGTAACCGTTTGTTTTACCACATTTTGTTTTTTTTATTAGTTAAAGGATATCAATATATATAAAATTATATTTATTGTAAAGTGGATGTGTTGCTGCCATCACTGTCAATTTAAACAAATATTTATTAAACCGTAAATTAAACATAATCTCTAAATTTATTGTGGTCAGAATGAGCTAGCTATTTTTTATCATTAATGTATTAACCTTTCAGTACTTTTTTGAAGTGCTTATAGTACACCACTTTCCCAATGGAGGAGTTTTTTAATCTATGATGATATTTGTCTTTTGGTTTTATCAAGTTTGGAGAAAATCATTTCTCGCTATGTAAAATGCCACAACTTTAATGTCTCATATAAAGGCTTTGATTGAATGACTTGGTTTTGATTAAGATAATACTAAACATTAAAAATTATTACAACTGGTATAATGTAAAAAGACAAAAACCTACATTAGAAACAATTCTGTGTCTAAATAGATCACAAGACAGCTAGTAAAGGTATCAAGATTTATTTTTATTTAGCATTTGTTCTCTTTTATTTATTTTCTTTTTATTTATAACATTGGACAGTTAGATCTATACGCAGCCCCAAATTTACAGGCTATATACAACATAAACTTTCTCCATAGGGAAAACACACTAAATATATATATGCATGTACTGTATATTTATAATATCAGTGTGGAAAGAGGTCAGAAAAATTGCCCCAACATATACAGTACTGTCCATGGTCTCAGAAATTTATAAACATATTTTAAGAGTTACCACAAAACGGGAATCATCCATCCAACGTCACATGCGAAAACAGCCACATCTTTTCTGTGGATACGTCTATGTAGAAGAAGTGATCGACAGCTGTGTACATTCTACAGGGTGTAAATACACAAAACCTGACAAAAAAAAACATAAAAAGAAGTCTAATGTATTTACTTACACGCACATGCTTGCAAAAGCAAAACAAATGCAGGGACTTGCACAATAAAACACTAAGCTGATTTGTAAACCTGGTTTGCTCATAAGGGACAGCCAAACTATATCACAGTGTTCTTTTAAAATCGACATCTCTCTACACACAGCGCGTTTAAAACATTCTGACATCAACATAAATGCGTGAAAATATTTCATTAAGGAATACAAGGTGACAAACATCCACCTTTCAGCTCCATCGAAACGACATAAGTCAAACGCTGATAGACTTAATGCCCATGTGAGTTTTCTTTACTAAAAAAAGATGCATTTTCATTCCACAAACACACTTATAAACGTAACACACACGACATCTGCTACATGTACCCTAGAAAAATAAAAAATAACCACTTCTGACTGCAGTCTTTTACTACCTAAAACAAACCAACATTTATCACCAATGGAAAGATGAGCCGTTGCGTGCCTCACGTCTTAACGCTGGAATATATTCACAGTGACATCTAGAAATGTTCAACTTCTTTGCAATTCTTCCACAAACGAAAAGCTATTTAATTTTTGTTTATTTCTCGAAGCAATTCATATACCACTTATCTAGATTTAAATAGGTGACTGTTACTGAATAACTTATTTTCTGACTGAGTGCAGTTGCAAACAGAGAACATAAGGGGGCGTGAACATACAAGAGGACTGCAGATTGAAAAGGCACTGCTGTCAAACTCCCTCAAACTATTCGAGTGACAGTCACAAAACACAAGACTCTATACCAGCTAGAGTATAAAATAATAATTTCATACAGAAGCATCCGAAATGTGCTCCGTGTGTTGCAGTCAACTAAATGGTTGATTACTGATAATGACGCTAGTCTGGCATTAATGCTGCCTTCACATGCTCATGGAAACTCGATAATTCCCACTTCAACCCGGAAATATTTTTTTATATTTAACAGACAACTGCAAAGTTTTAAAGAATCAAGTAACATTAATGTTTTAATGTTGCTAAGAACTTCTAATGGGAGAAAATCCAGACGTTACTTCATCTGTAGTTGGAAAAATCTCCCTATCGAGGTGTTTCGAATGAAGCATAACTACATGGTTTGACTGAAGGCAGAACAGGTGACGTGATATTAAAGGTAAAGTTCACTCAAAAACAAGGAAACTTTTGTCATAAATAACATGAATTGAACTTCTTTTTAAGAATCTTGATATTCTCTCTATATACGATGACAGTTCAACATTCCTATAGCTCAATTGGTAGAGCATTGCATTAGCACCGCAAGTCGATTTGGATAAAAGTGTCTCCCGTCCAAATTCATTAAATGTAAATAAAAGCACCATAAATGTAGTGTGCAGTCTTCTTAAGCTACAGAACTGACTAAAATGCAAATCCTTATCTTTGTTGTGGCTCTTCAATGTGCAGTAGTTTGGGTGTCATTTGCATCAGTGGTGGATATAGAGAAGAGGCATACAATATTTAGCATACATGTTTGAAACAACATGACGGAGAGTAAATGGCGAATTTTCATTTTTGAGTGAACTGTTCCTTTAAGACAGAACTATAGGGACTTAAGGAGTTTTGGTTGAGATTTGTGACAGACAAAACTGTATACCTGGTTTACCTAAAAGTCTATGAGGTGTAAAAAGTGTGCGGTATCAAACCATTCTTAAGCAGTCAGACCTAGAATCGATTTCAAATGATCACATTTACATCATTATTGATTTCACTAGAGGGCCTAAAACATACACTAAGTAGCACATAAGTACTCAAACATCAAATTCTGCCCCTTCCCACACATAAAGATAGAAATTCTCTTTTTTTCTGTTATTATAAATCATCATTATATAGCAATAGACATTCAATAAATTTCTCTCTTTTGCTTTGAGTCTTTATAAAGGTTTTTTTAATACTTTCTTGTCATTTGGAATGTACTGTAGCTCAATAGTTCATTTTGATTGCAATGCAGCATTAATGTGGGATGGATGGGGGCATCACCTTGTGACCACTCTGTGTCTGTACTCATCCAGGCATCAGTATCGCTTCAGGCCAGCTTTAGCGTGCTGACTGGGAAGGAGGGCATGGGCACCATGGTGACCGGGTTTAGGACGGTCTGTCCGACTAAGTGAGGGTGATGTGTGACCATCTGAGCACCTATGGCCGTCTGCTTGCCCACCATGGTGGCCGACGTGCTGGGGGCAGACGTGCCATTCAACTGGCCGTGAGAGAACGTGTGTGTGATGTGTCCCATGACGGTGGGCTGCGTGACCGCCACAGGCTGAGGGTAGATTGCAGGAAGGTGGGCAACCGGGTGTACCGTGATGTGGCTGATAGATTGAGGTCCTGAAGCCAGCTGTACGGAACTGGAGGCAATATGGGCCACATGCTTGGAGCCCGACTGGATGACATGGTTGACGGTATGGATGACGGAGGCGTGCGATGCCGATCCGGCATGAGCGATGACGGTGGGTTGGAGGCTGGACGCCGTCATTATGCGAGTGTGGGCTGGAGTTAGGGTCTGCGGGGTCACCACTGCATGCGGCTGCTGGATGGCTGAAACGAAGGTGGGGCCGTTGGGAGCCTGTGCTGGTGTCGGCGACAGAGCTGGAGCTGTGATTGGGGCGGCAGCGACGACAGGGGAGAGCTGAGCCGAGGGAACGGGGGGTAAACTCATACATAGCTTCTGTTGAATAGAAACGTGCTGTGTTATGAGGGACGAAGCAGGCCAGGACTTTAACCCTTTAAACTCTGGATGAGGCGCAGGAGGCACTTTGGGTAAGGCATTGGGTGTAGCTGACAAGCTTTCATCTTCAATGTCTTCATCAATGTTGTCTTCACCTTCTGTGGAGACAAAAATCTGAGTTATGCATTTGCTAAGAATGACTTTAATTACAAGAACATTGAACTGAACAGCAAACAAGGCACTTGGTAGATGTTTGTAGTACTACCTGAGGCGGTGGATGTAGAGGCCTGGTCATCATCAGGTTGGACAGTCTGACGGAGAACACGATCTATCTCCATAACGTCCAATCTCTGACTCAGTTCATTCTTCAACTCGGTCAATCTCTGTTGCAGAGCGATCTTCTCCCTTGCCAAACGCTCCATCTCATGCTCGTGGTCCTTCTCCTTCCTCTTTAGAGTCTACAGGCAGAGATGAAACACATGAATGTTCTGATGAGCAAAAAAAACACAAACATGCCCATGGGCACTCATGGGGGACATTTCCTAAACTTCGCTGTAATTTCGAACTATCTGTAGCAACATTTAAAATAAACCGAGGGACCATTGTGGGTTACATCTAATTGTAAAATTGTGGCATATATATTTGTATAATAATGTACAATGAATTATATGTAATAATAATAATGTAATGTCCATGGAACAATCTGAGGTGACTCTTTCTTTAATAATTTGATTTCAAATGCCTCAATCTTGAAACTGACTGTAGTATTAAAAATTAGTCATTTTAAAATACATCATTTCAATAATACTTTCACCATAATATATAGTTAGAAAACAATATTTCTACCAAATTTAAAATAAAAAATATTGTTTCTATTTGCAGAAAATAAAAACTGGGGAAACGGGTCAAAATAATAGAAAAGATCTTCTGTATTTTTACAGACCTCACATACTGCAAAGAAAACAAGTTCATATTCACTTTAAGCAATATGGCAGTTATATTTCTACATGTATTTAGGAAAAGTTAAAGATCATTTTTTATCAGTTTTCATATGTCTTCTGTCAGTCTTTCACATTGCTGTCGGATGACTTAGTCACTCCTGATTTTGTTGAAATTCAACAAACACTGGACTGAAATACATAAAGAAATGCTGTTTTGAAATGAAAATTTGTCTTTTTTTCTGCAGCTGTGAGGTAACACATCAATATAAAAGCAACTAAGATTTCAGATTAGTATCTGAGTAACTAAATACTGCCATTAACTCTTATTACAGTCAGCTGAAAATATGGAAGTGTTAGGGTTACAATTAACATAGCATAATTCAATGTCAAAATCCATAATTTTTTTGTCTTTCAAGTAGCCATATAAAAAAATAAGGAGAATGCATATAATCCGAACCATAAACACCACTGAAGGAATACGGAAGTGAACCAAAATTCCTCGATTGTAGATGTCATGTGCTTCTGCGTAAATATGCCTGCAATCTGTAAAACATCCTCTATATGCCAAGCACAGGAACCTGTTTCTTCCTGAATGTCAGTCCAGAACACTCCTCCCCCATAGCCTGTTACTCTTTCGGAACCCTTCCGCCCTCTTGCTAACTGTCACATCAACATGTGGATAACCAAAGGCAATGACAGCCCCTCCCACTTCTGGGAAGGCGTTCACTTAGTATGCACGAACGCACGGACAGAGTAAGATCTATGGGAGGAGCCAACAACAGTGGAGATCGGCCAATCACAAGTTGACATTTGGGAAGAGCGAGACTTTCCATGGCAAACAAGGAGAGTGACTGGTGACCATCTTTATATGTGCACAAACACAACACGGACATGCTGGTCGAACTTCACAAACATGAGCTGAACTGCAGATTAAAAAACACACAGGGAAGAGCTGAGAGAAGTCAGACACTGGGCCGGGTCTAAGCGACAGTTTCTCTTCTCTGTCAGATGACACACAAGCAAGAAGGACGCAACAGCAGCTTAAGTGGATGGATGGAGAAAGATTAAAGTGTCTGTATATAGAGTTAATGCAAGTCTGCGATACAATAGACTTCATGTTTATGGAAAGTCATGCTGCTCATTGATATGCATTACACAGGAACCAATGGAATCTACTTTCTGAGATTTTCTAAGACAGTGCTAAAGAGTATAATTAACAAAACTATTAAGCTCAAAAATTAAAGTACATAGTGTGTAAATGACAATGTTTGGGTCATTATGCTTAACTTTAAAAGAATAGAATAGGTGGAAATAAAAACATTTACATTTAGCAGATGCATTTTTCCAAAGCGACTTACAAAGAATTTAGGGAGCAATAAGCGATTGGAAAAATATGGAAAGTGTGCCTGACTGCACACACTATCCGGGAAACAAATGTTGCACAGTACAATAGGTCTGGGCAATGAGGCGATGTTATCGTATATCGCCGATGTCTCTCAAATACCCTGATGTCGATTACGACATACAGATACCAGACCATAATTGATAAAAATGGAAAATACTAATTATAATATTATCACACGATGTAGTCTTTAGCCTGAACGTTAATATATATATGCCCAGGCAGTCAGTGACCTTGACAGAATTTTGGAAAACGCTGTTTTGTTCGGTCAGTTGAGTGAGCTGCTGTTTTCTGCCGGTCACATGCAACATTTTTCTACTGCATAAAAAGCTATGGTTTATCTACACCCTTTACCCGTCACTGCAATACTGGTTTGTGCACTTGTGAGTGCCTGTTTGTTTGTCATTTGGTAGGACCGGAACAAATTCCCTCCCTGTCCGTAACCGCAGAGTTAATAGCCTTTGCAACGTTGCATGAAGTCAAACACACCAGATATTATATGATATCGTGATAATTTTAAAGTCGATTATCAATATTTTTTTTAAACACATCGCCAAGCCATACAGTACAATACACTTCCTGCTACATTCTTTGCAAAAAAATTTACACATTTATGCAACAATTTAGTGCTACACAAATTCCTCTTTCAACCAGCCCTGAAAAACTTCACAAATTCAGGTTTATATTTCCTGTCAAAATATTGTAAACAATACCACAAAGGGCTTGATTGGGTTTTGCGTTAAACTATTTCAAATTTGTGTGCCAACGACAATGACTGGATTTACTGTATGTGGACGGATGACTTTGAAATTACGAGTTTGTTCTTGCAATGTTCAAAGTGAATTTGGTTAAAATGATGCACATGAGGCCACATCCACAAAAGCCAGAGTTTTGCCCATTCAATTTTTTCCTCATTCAAATTATTTTTTCTGTAAACACAGTCGTCTCAAGAAATTTCGGAGTACACAAAACCACTGAAACCAACTCGAAATGATGTAGTTTAGATGCAGACCAGTATGTGACTCTGTAATTCTGCCACAGAGATACACTTAAAACAGAGAAGATGACTTGCAAAACGTAAAGGCATGCACTTAACCCTTGCCATACGTAGGGTGATGACATCATCGTTTCAGAAAATATACGGATTTCCTGTACACAGGAAGACGCAGTTGTTTTAGCTTTGTTCATTCTGCTACCCGGTAAAAAAAAGCTATTTCAGGCACCCAAAACAAAATCCCGAAACGATACGTAAGTTTTACATATATAGCTAAATGTGTCTCCGTGTGGACGGGCTAGCTGCAAAACATGTTTTATTATTTTTATGAGAAACAGTTTTGCTGCACAAGCTTGTTGTCTTGTAAACTTGCTAAATGAGTCATATCGTCTGGTATGCTTCATAGTTATCATTTATTTTATCTCAACAATTTACAAAATATGAATGAACAAAATAAACAAAACAAACAATTATAATTACAATAATTTTCTTACTGACACCCAATTAGTCTTTGTCAATTTTTTTAAAAATCAATTTAAGTCTCTCACTGTAAGACAGACATGTGGCAGCTAGGGTTGAGCCAATAGAAGACGCCATCATCCATCGGCGATGGCTGATAGACATGACGATGTCGAGCCAGCATCGTGATTCCAACAAATATTTCACTTTCGTCACCTGCTGCTCTGTACTGCGAGCTACAAATCTCTTTGTAAACAAATATGAACAAGACTTAGGGGTATAAAACCTTGCACGGTACAGATCAGACTAGATTGACTTCATAACTGTGGACCTCGCGCAGTATAAAGAGGACGCGCAGTTTGAGTATACCCTCCATAACTAGTGTAGGCCACAGTTTATAAGGAAGATGCACCTTACTTTATAACCCTTTTATTGACAATTCAATCAAGCCTCACTTTATAATTGTGAGGCTTGCGCTGTACAGATGACACACGCCTGAATTGATCAGTTGAACTGCCCAGCTCGCACGGTATAAAGAATATACGTCTCTGCGCAGCTCGTGCCAGACGTGCCTCACTTATTAATACTGCAAGGCGATACAGTTTCACTGTAGCCTTGGTTTGATGCCAATTTGGTAGATGTCGGCCAACCCCGGTGTTCATCTACCATAAATCCAATGCCACTTGAGTTTTGGAGATGTCGAAAACCCCTAAATATGAGCTGAGGCCTACACACACAACAAAATACAGCAGGGGTTACCTACTCTCCTCCAGAAGTCAGCACCAGCCACAATGAAACACACCTGAACAAGATATTCAAGGCCTTTGGGTTCTTTCTAAAAATTATAGGCAGGTGTGTTTGAAGAGGGATGGAAGTCAAAACTGCAGGATGGCAGATCTCCAGAAGCAGTTTTGAGCACCCCGGGCTACATTTTTGACCATTCTTCTGTAGTCTGAAGGTAATAAAAAACATACATGCTTTGAAACAAGGTGAAAAGAAATACTTGGAAAATTAAATGGCACATTTAGTTTCTCCGCTAGATGCTGTCATGAAGATTTCAGATGGTTATTCACATTTCACTGACCATTTTTCAAGCTTTCAGATTTGTATTTTGTACAATTATGTCAAAACTTGTCAAAAGCTATACAAGATATATACACAGACTATACCCTTCAAACCAGAATGAGGACGCATTTACAGCAACCCGCTATTGGCACACAAACTGGTCGAACTGCGCACACACACACTTCTTCGTTTTCTCAGGCCACGTGCGCCCTACAAGCATGGCTCTGCAGAAATAATAACAGCGTAGAATGCAGATCCAGGCTGGTCATTCAATATGGGTGCGTGTGCGCGAAGATTAAAAAGGAAGTGCAGGTTGGCTTCGATAAGGTCAGCCGTCTGCATCCCGTGTCCTCGTGGATACGACGCCTCGAGGAACCAATCGATACAAGGCACTTCCTAGAGAAGGCTGAGAGAGCCCCGCTTCCTCTCTGAGGTGTCAGTGCCTTTGTCTCAACAAATGAAATGCTGGGAAATACTACCGTCGCCAAGGCAACAGACAAAGAAACGTCACTGTTACCACGGTAACAGAAATGGAGCACGTGCAACTGAGTGCGACCGTGTGTGCAGCCTGCATTGGGCAGTAGTATAAAAGCCTTGTTTGATTGAGTACCTCTTTATATATTTGTGTGCGTGTACCACATCTATATCCAACCCTAAATATTATTGGAAGCGTTTCCTCTTAAAAACAGTTACAAAAGATCTATCTGCTGTCTCTTTTTTTCCACAAGTGAGCCCTCCTTTCTTAGGGGGCAGGCGCATTCCTTCCTGGCTGTCTACACCAGACCCTCGCCGACCCAACCCCCACCACTGATGGGACCTGTTGACAGCTCTTCTGCTCTGTGTGCTGTACCAGGCTCAGCTCCAGCCCACAGCTGTGCGTGCCTACAACTATTAGTCACACACAGCCTGGACTGCTCCACAAACACCCAAACCCAGTGAACTCCTGTTTAGCAGAGCAGAGCCTCCATCCCTTCGTCTCCTGCTATAGCCTAAAGCAGCTTTGAGGAGCAAAGGGATGTGGAAGAGGACCCTGTCTGCACTAAACAGTCAACTTTTGTTGATATGCATTGTTTATTATTCTTTTCTAAGGAAACCGTGTATTTGTTAAAGTAAGCTTGTTTGATTCATGATTGACTGAATGTTGAAACAACAACAAAGATAAATGAATGTGACACACATTAACTTTAACTTACATTATCAATTTTCTTTCACATAAATGCTTATGCTTTAGAGTCAATGAAAATGTACCTACGATATGGAGATGAATTAGGTCAAGTTTTGCTTTTGAATCAGTACTAAAAGAAGCTTTTTGTTGACACAGTCTCTGTGTTAAGACACTTCTTACAAGTCTCCGTAGTCGGTGTCTCACAAGCCAAGCACATGATGTTCACCCTCAGTTTGTCATCTTCATTTAAGCCCCGCCCCTGACTATGTACACGTAAAAGTGTGCAAGTGTGTCATCATGTGTAAGGGTACATGGTAAGTAGGAATTGGATGTAACTCGAGAATTGGATGTGTATGAGAAATACAAACAGTAACACTTATAGGTTTTAAACAAACATTAACTGACAATGAGCAATATAGTTTTCAGCATGCAAACTTGTTAGTTAATGTCAATTCAATCATTCATGTAAGTTCACACAGTGCATTAACTAATCTAAACAGTTTCAATGTTTCATTTGAATGATATATTAGTAAATGCTGAATATAATAAATAATGTAGAATGATTGTTCACTGTTAATGTTAGCTAATGCATTAAATAATTGTTAACAAATACAAGCTTATTGTAAAGGGTTACCATAAAACTAGACGATGTAATATTCAATGCAGATGGGGAGGGAAGGTTCTGCAGAAGAGAGAGAGAGAGAGAGAGTGAGATAGTCGGCCACGTTGCACCCATACTCTTGCTCATAAAGAAAGCCTGCTGTGAAGGATATCCCGTGACTCTGTAACTGTCTATTCAAGCACAGCTGGGTCTCTGGTTTGTCTCTGGTTTGCAGCGACAGTATGAGCACAGAGATAGCTCAACCAACAACATGCATTTCGTTTTAACTGTCAATCTTGGCGACTCAAGTTTTTAGGAGGCTTAAATCTCTCTACTAGAGACTGTAAAAATTAGGCACATTATTATATAAGTCTACTGAAATGTTCTAAATAGATTCTTGAAAAATGGAAAGGCTCAAAGGTGACGTTTTTTGTTTTTGTTCCATCGCTCCAAAGTCTATAGGTTTTTTGAATGGGTTTTTGGTAAATCGGCCGAATTAAGGTCTGTGGTAAACAAAACCTCTAAATATTTTCATGTTTTGTTATTCTATGACATGAAAAACACCAATTATAACCCGCTTGTTACACAAATCTCTTAGGTTAGCCTACAAAAATACATCATCTCTGAGGTACTGGATAGACAACACATTTATTGTTGAAAGGGGACACTAGTGGCAGTCCTGGCTCATGTGGTGCCCTAAACAAGACAAGACATGAACCCTTCCACAACTTCCTTTACCAAAAATTTGACCCAGATTAAAACTGCAACATAAATGATACCTTAATTTACAATGTATTGAAAAGAGCTGCTCGACAATGTATGGGCATGACAAGTCCTTCACATTTTCAATTAATATCCATACCACTACAAAGAAGGAAGCATGTGATCCTCATCCTACGCAAAAAGACAAGACCCAGTCTCTGAGGAGCATGATGTGGATTACCTACTGACCCGCACTGACCCTTTCTTTCATGCTGACACACAACACTGCACAAAGACAGGAAATGAATCAGGCGTATCATGTGACTCTGGCTTTAAAATCCTGGTGATAGGATCGATCACAACCTTAGTGATAATGACACTTCATGGCTGATGTTAATGCCAAAGAAACACTGAACAAACAATATTATTTGTTTAACTAGTATTGGAGTAAAGTTAATTACCAAAATTGATCATCTTGTTTCTGCAATTGGCCAAAAAAAACGTGTGTCAAACATTATCAGCTGGTTTAACAACACATCAGCCAGAGTCCGTAAAACACAATCTACTAGAATTCCTAAAAAAAGTAAACAGCTAATGCGAGAGTTTTGAGGATGTGGTTAAGCTGAGATTTCCCTCTAGTACAAGTGTGCCGTGCTCTGGTAGGAACAGCAGTGGGGCACTGAGCCAGGAGGGAGGTGACGTCACACGGCTCTGTGTAGCCATGTGCTCGCTACTCATGTGGCAGGGAACACATCGAGCAAGCGGAGAGAGAGAAGCGCAGGGGGAGGAATGGAGGAGGAGCTTTGACTAGAAGAAATGACACAGCCAGTACTGCAGGCAAACTCTGGAGACTGTTTTTCTGAACAGTACAACGTTCAAAGCAATGTACTGTGGTGCAATGAGTTCATTTGTTTCCTAGATATTTTATCGATAATAAAACTTCCTTTTAATGAAATAGTGCTTTTGTTTTCCCAAATGTAGGAGTAAACAGATTAACCTCAATACATAATCTGTCATTCTTTCTTTCAATTAAAAGTCACAATAACAAATACACTTATCTATTACTTATCTATGAACAATCCAAACAACAGCGTTGATGTCACAGGTAAATCGGGTAACCTGCTTTGACAGAGAGACACTAAAACGAAACAGCTATAATACACCGACTATTCAACATGAACTCAAAGGAAGCAACAAAGCTTTCCGCGAAACCATCATACTAGAAACTAGATTGATGTTAATGTCAACAGTGATCATTGATTGCTGGGAAGTAACTAAGTAGGAACAACACTAACCACATTCTCAACCAGTGTGACAAAAGTTTTCAGTCATGTATCCTTTCAGTAACAAGTATGATTGTTGTTTGACTTACACACTCTCCTAAAATGTCCTGAATCGTTCAAGTCAATCTTTTTATTATGATGCATCATTTAAACAAACTAGTTCAATCTTAAAGATTCCCAAATTCATCACAAACTTTGAAAAGCATTTTACAGCTTGTATTTTGTAGGGAATTATCCTGCCATTATGTTTTTGATTGTTATAATAAAAGTTTAATTTATGCATGTATATTTACAATCTCATCACAAACATGGTTTTCCAGAGGAGACGAACAAACGCAACATAGAATTGTGATCTGATCCAAACCTTCACCTCCCAGTACACTCACAACTCTCTGGAGAAGCCAAAGCTGTTTCTGACAGGCAGTGTGCTTTAAATAAATACACCGTAAGCCTGGTTGAGCAACAGACAGCAGAAAGAGGAAAAGAGAGATAATGATGTAGGCTGGGCCGCTCTAGTAAATTCCAACAGATACTAGAAACAATCTGCTTAGGAAGGAGAGAGAAGCTTTCCCGTGACGCGAGTTCTGTTTCGTCCGTTCCACAAGCGTCTCGCACATCGGCTGAATCGAATACTTTGCTTTGAATTTTCTTATGAAGGGTCTGCTCGTAGGCGTGCATGTGTTTGAAAGTGGCACTGGATGTGGTTTATAACCTCAGTTTACACAAGATAAATGAGGGCGATGGTTAAGAGAAGGTGGTCTACTCTCACTGAGAGGGACATCTATGATCAGCAGTCAGAACTCAAATCGAATGTATTACTCATCTTCAAAATCCTATCCTCACATTCATGCTCTTTAAAAAACAGCCACTAATAAAATGTTACAGCTCAACAATTGCAAAAATCTAGAGAAATCTCAAGAGAATGACAAATGGACCATCCTGCCCATTGTATAACTACATAGTTATTAAGACACGTTTTTCTGACCTGAATGTATCTCAGTGCACTTCTTAAAACGCTCAGATTAGAGGTCTTCTTCTCATCAACATTAGGGATATTCTTCTTAAGGGTATCGAAACACTCCTTTAAATGAGCCCGTCTGAAAATAAGAAAGAAAAACATTTGGCATACACCTGTATTTCGAAAATGATTCATGCACTTTTTTTAAGAAACGATTATAAATAATTATAAATGCTTATAGACTACTGGTCGAAAGTTTAGGATCACTCATTCTTTATTTAGATTTTTTCTACATTGTAGAATTATAGTAAACCCATCAAAACAATGGAATAGTTGTAACTAGGAATTATGTTGCAAATAAAAGCATCTTAAATAAATTTAAGAAAAGTTATGTTTTAGCAATCTTCAAAGTTGTCACCCTTTGCCAAAAAAATTGCAAGATCTACACTTGGCATTTTATCTTTTAGTTGTCAACCTGGGAAGCTTTTCAAACAGTATCAATGAAATTTCTATCCATTTCTATTATTTTTTTATAAAGAAATATTTTTGCACAATTATGTTTTTGTCTACAGAGGCAATTTCAAACATTGAAAAAAATAAGAGACCATTCCAATTTTTTATTTAATCAGCTTTTCAAGATGTTTTGTGGTCATTCCATTTCAGTGTCTGATGAATTTCGAAAGACTGACATTATGACACGAACTGCGATAGAAATCAAGGTGATCACTAAGTAAGATTTGAACTTTTCCTAATTACAGTACAAATTTTAATGCACTTTTGAATTGCTTAAAAGTGAATATGAAAATGATTTCTTTGCCGTGTTTGAGGTCTAAAAAGATACAAAGCATATTTTCTGTTATTTTGACCTTTTTCACCAGTTTTCATTATCTGAAAATAGAAACAATATTTTATTTAAAATTTAGAAGAAATGGTTAGTCGGTCACAGAATTAAACAAAAATTATAATTTTACCTAAACACAAACCTATAAATAGTAAATTTAGAAAAACTGATTTTTTTTTTAAATGGTCTTATTTTTTTCAGCGGCTATACAACTTGAGAATAAAAGATTGTCAAGATAATGAGAAATCTAGTTAATCCTAAACTTTTCACCGGAAGTGTACCAACTAGACATTTTATTTTTAATAAATGTTTAGATGACCACAACATAACACGTGAATTTGCTCCCACAGGGAAAATACAAACAATGTAACCATGGGCAAAAACATCAACTTACCTGTTCTTTTCAAGTTTGTTGTGTACTTCTCTTGTTCCTGCCCTGTTAACACAGGTCACAAGGTATTTTACCCTCCAGTCTTTTTATCTTGTTTCCCAACCCCAAACTCAAACACACAGCCATAAACCATCTATAAAAGTAAACGTTTATACAGTAGTACACGGTCAAATACCACCGCTTCCAGACTCACCCTCCAGGTCTTTTCTTCCCATCTATATTATGGTGGTCATCGGGTGGGCTGCCTCTGGCTGCAGGGCTGGGTTGGGTCAAAGGAAGTCCAGGATGGGGGAGAAGTGCATTTTGGGTAGCTGTGATGATGGACCCCTGGTAAGGTTGGAGCTGCTGGGGTGGTTGCGGTTTGTTGCCGTTGAACTGAGATGGTGATATGGGCTCGGCTTTCACCTGAGACGAGATGAGGGGGTGCTGGTGAAGAGCCTGCTGCTTTGGCAGAGAGTGGACATCTTTTTTGGGTGGAGTCAGGCATGGTGCTGTCGAGGGGCTGATAGATGTAGGGAGTGCGGTGGGGATGACAGTGATGGGCACAGTGGGGGGGAAAGGAGGGGCCGGTGCTGTTATATGGCGATGCACAGGAAGGGATTCCTCCACCCGAGTCATGTGGTTAATTCGTACAGGGTGAGTATAAGAGTTCACTTCGACTCTCCGTTTATCAGACTCCTGTTCACGACGTCGCTTTTCCTGAAGCTCATTTTCTTCTGTTGAATAAACACAGAAAATTAGATGTAAGAGAGAGGATAACATGTTGGGGGTAGTGGTGTAATCTTTGACCCCAAGTATATGAGATATCAATTAAAGTGGGGGTTACACACGCAGTTTCAGCAAATCTCATTTTAATCTTGAGTACCTATACAGTAATATTGCATACGTCGTGTCTTCGAAGAGTATTTGGTTTGTTCTCATTTAAAAAAAAAGATACGGCTGTACTGTTATTTCCGGAAAACACGAGAGGCTGGAGCCATGCAGGGGGGACGGGACATGAGCACGATCACACAATAACATTACATCATCTCTAGGGATGGGCCGGTATGAGATTCTGACGGTGTGATAACCTTGAGGAAAACTACCACAGATACACAGTATCACGGTATTACTTTTGCATATCTACAATGTGTTATTTTTAAATAAAAACAAAGTTTTTCCACTGAACACCTGATCATTCAAATAAGTATTTGAGTTCTTCTTAATTTTTTTTTTTTTTAAAGTCACTCAATTGAGCCTCAACCTGCATCTCAACAATTAAAACAATTTCTGTAAAAAAGCAGTCATCGAACCTGCAGCTGAACGATGTTTTTGGATACATGTTTTCTTTCTAACGTTACACATTTGTGACACTGGATCACAAATCCAGTCTTAAGGAGCACGGGAAACAAATTTTAGTAAAAGACAAAAAAACATTGTAAAGGTCAAAATTGTCGATTTTTCCTTTATGCCCAAAATCATTATGACATTAAGTGAGGATCATGTTCCATGAAGATATTTTGTAAATATCCTACATTAAATATGTAAAAACTTTATTTTTGTGAGTGGATGACCTGCAACAGTGCCCGTGATTAACAACTTCAAAGGCAATTTTCTCAATATTTTGATTTTTTTGCATTCTCAGGTTCCTGAGGTGTAAACGGTTGTGATCTCGGGCAGATATTGTCATATTCTAGCAACTCAAACATCACTAGAAAGCTTATATCAGCTTTCAGATGATGTAAAAAATCTCTTTTTACGAAACATTGACCCATGATACTGGTTTTGTTCTCCAGGGTCACATTTATTTTTCAATCCAAGTTATAATGCAGGAATGTAAGCATGTTCACCTAGTTCAAACTAGTTCACGTTGGGCTAGTTGATTAGACATGTTATTTGCCTTAGTAGAAAGCCAAATAGTATTTATTCTGACTTGACTTCATATTTTTTTTAAGCTGCTATCGTCTGTATAACATTATAATCATATGGAATAAACGTCCAGAGCACTTTTTTAAACAACAGCGTCGGCATCTTTGCAGCTCAGAGCGACCTTTTTAACAGCTAACCAATGACAGAGACCTGTCGTTTCCAAAACAACATGCAATATGACGTGATTGGTCAAGATATTTTTAAATAAAATGGCTGCCGAACGTCTGTTGGAGCATAGTTTTCTATAGAAAATAAGTTTAATTTTCCCTTTCAACAAATTTTGAATGCATTTCTAGAGGGAAATTAGTATTGTAGATTTTAAATATGTGATAAGTTATAGCAAAGACGCTCTCTGTTTATAATTCAAATAGACTTAGGCTGCCTATCTGTTTCTCTGGGCTGCCTTCGTGAACAGCTGAAGTCATGGTGTTCAGCTGCTGTTTGTAACAAAACGATGCCAGCGTTTATATTAAACTGCGTCTTTTTTTTCAGAGGGGGAAATTCTGCACACAGGTGACTCTCACTCACTGACTGCTTGAATCAACCAAAGGCAGAGGGGTCAAGTGACTCGTTACGCTCTTCACTGCACACAACCTGAGAGATTCCTACAATTTCATTCTTTGAGGACGAGATAAAAACTGCGACTTCTGCAGGAAACGGTATAACAGAAATTTTAGAGGTTTGACACCGCAGATTTTTTAAACCTCTGTAAACCTTGAAACCGGTATTCGGCCCATGTCTAATCATCGCATTAATTCCTTAGTGTTTTTTACATTATGCACGTATGCGCCGATTGCCAACAAATCAGACTGAGTTTCACTTACTGCGTGCGGTTCATGTCCGGCATCTTTTAGCATTGGGACGGTGCCATCTATCTGTTCTTTCAAACAATCTCCAAATCCAGCATTATATCCACCGTTTATTTAACATGCATCACTGAAATGCCGTGAACAAACAAACTACTTCTCTCACTTTCGCAAGAGTAACTTGATGCAGTGCAGCCAGTTTTGATGGTAGGCGTCGATCGCTGGTAGGCGGTCTTTCGCCTTGCCGAGCTTATAAAAAACTTTCCGACACAAGTTTGAGTGCTGGGAGAGTGTATCAGGCACAGAAATACTACAGTATGTCCTACATTCAACTAGTTTTTAACAAGATGACCATGTTAAGCATGAGAAGCCAGCACGTTTAACACTGTAAAGAAGTCAGAATGCTTGAAACAGCATTAAATCACCCCTTTAAGCATTCATGCTCAAATTTTGACAAACTCAAATTTTCTATTTTTTTAATTGCTCTTTAAACAAACACACACTTTTTTTACGCGGACTAAAGGGACATAATGCATTTTTGTTTTAACCATGCGTGAAGGGGTAAAACTTGGACATATTATGGATCTAAATCTGCCACAGATCAATGTAGGTCAATGGCAAAGCTTGGAACAAAACAGAGATTGTATCTACCTCACAATGATTTCCTCTGAAGGACCGTTTTGTGTGCTTACAGACAAATGTGTGCTTCTCCTTAACAGTTGGGGATAAAGTTTACTTCAACCACATCATGTACAGGCTTAAGGCTAGAGTTTCTAAGAACTGGAAACGTGATGATCCAAGACCGCCCTACCTCTAGACTGCCTTCTGTCCCAGGACCTTTGCCAAACCTTTGGCATCTATTAGACATTCCATTGCACCCGACCTTACAATACTTTGGAAAAATACGTAGAAGATAATGTATCGTAATGTTGGGGGGTACCTTGTTATGACCGACTATCCCCAAGAGGGCAAACCATGTGGCAGTTTGTTACATTCCTGTGTGTGTTTGAGTAGCCAGACATATTCAATGCTGGCTCAACCAATAAGTGGAGTTTAGCGCAGGATAACCTGTTTGTCTGACTACAGGAAACATACGCAGTGTGTGGGTAATCTCATCTTCATCTTAGCTATTTTTAAACAGTGAATATTGTATCAATTCAGCAAATTTAGATATTTAGTGCATTTCGACATTCTAAACATTTCGACATCAGATCACTTATCCTGGAAATGTTTAATTCTAAACAAAACAATCCAAAACAAGTACTGCTTCGTTATTTTGACAATAAGCATTTCATCTTAAAGGGGGCAAGTGAAAGGGGGCTGTTGAAAACATTCTTCAAAATATTTTCTTTTGTGTTCTGCGGAAGAAAAAAAGTCATACAGGTTTGAAATAAAGTGTAAATGATGACAGAATTTTCATTTTGAAGGTGAACTACTCCTTTAACCCTCAAGAAAAGATACAACTGCAATCTTTTAAAAATGTAAGGGTGTAGTACAAATAACTGAATCAAATTGCTTCATATCATCCAAGCAGTGTCATAAAACAAACAAAACAGTAATTCAAATAATCCAAATCCTCTTAATAGAAAGAATTAATAAAGAAAGCACGTGTGTGTGGCAGGGCTGCTCCATTATGACAAAAATCATAATCACGATTATTTGGGTCAATATTGAGATCACTGATCATTTAAAACGATTATTCAATGAAATTTGAAACAACCTCGGAAAAATAAAGGAAACTTATCTTTTAAACTGAATTCAATGGAAAAAAGTATGAAAGAAATAGCAAAGCTGAACCGCTGTGAAGGAAAGGAGTGCACTGTGGATTTTTACCACAAGAAAAGAGAGGATTCTTGCAAAATGGAATGCGTTACATTAATCGTCTTACCACGATTATTTTGTTTTCGTAATTGTAGAAGGGCAAAATTGTACGATTAATTTTCGCTTAATTGCACAACCCTACTGTGTGGTGACCCAATAATAACATGAAGTGAGAAACACATGAGCGTGTGTTTGTCTGTTCATGGGATGGCACAAATCTCATTGGAATGGAAGCTGGCAAATCATGCGCACACAGGGGATAATGGGACGTAAGATTCACATGTGTGTCAAGCAAAGGGGGGGGAGTAAAGTGCTCCGCCTTCTCCAACTTAAAATCAATAGCAATACAGAAATCCACCCCCTAACCGGTCTCCACCATGCAAGAACAACGCAAGCATCCTACTGATGTATAGACCATGAGCAGTGGGGGGTAGATGTGTTGTTACTGTGGAATCAACAACCAATTACCACAATACACAAGGAAGCGGAATATATGAGGAACGAGGGCCCATGACTGAAATGTGACAGTTCAGTCCCTTTAAAGACACCCTTTCCTTTTAACGTCAGGACTAGCATAACAGCAGTTTAATAAAAACATTACAATAAAACTAGAATGCTCTTATTGCAACCAATAAATATGGAGAAAATCAAGGCAAATCAAAATATTTTAGTGTACTAAACAGGGGTGCAGCGAGATCCGATTGGTCTCGTGAGAACACAATATCCTCACCTAATTTGCATATGATGGGGCGTCGGGATCGAAATTGCGTGCATTTTAATCGCATATGCTCCCTAAATTTAACCTGTGTGACCTCAAAATATATCTGGGAGCATTTGTGTGAGTGCCGTGCACATTTTGTTGTGGTGTGACCCGTTTTCATTATTGTACAGAACAGGCTAATGACTGCACAATGTATGTGCATAATGTGAGCAGAGCTAAAGTAACCGGCCCTGCCTTTCGACAACTTAATTTCCTTCCCGCAGTCCTACTTTCCCACCGTTCTTTTATGTAAACACGTGGTAGACGGTTTCAACATTCGCGTGCAACTCTCACGTATGCAGCGCCTCATGCATATTAAAGGGATACTTCACCCAAATATGAATTTACCCACCTTCGAGTGAATACATTTATTTATTCTGATGAACACTGAGAAAGATAACTGAAGTAATGCTTATAACCAAACAGATCTCAACACCCATTGACCAACATATAAGGAAAAAAAAAATTCCCCAGAACTGTTTGATGTCCTACATTCTTCAAAATGTCTTTTGTGTTCAACAGTAATTTTTCCTACTATGGGAGTCAATGGGTTGTTTGGTTACAAGCATTAATCTAAATATCTTTCTCCGTGTTCATCAGGACAAATAAATGTATACACATTTGGAACAACTCGAAGGCGAGTAAATGATATCAGAATTTTTGTAATTTTGGGGTGAAGTATCACTTCTAGCACAAGTGTTTACGGCGGTTCCCGCAGCCAGCAGGGCATTGGGAGCACGCGGTTGGTCAGCAGATGAGCTGACTGTACCACAAGTATAGCAATTGCTAGTTCATTAGGGCTAAATGATACTTTTAGTCTGTTCACACACTTACACGTATTTCTCATGCTAATAAATAAGTGAAAGCTAATTGAAATCATGAACTGCTATTTTACTTAGATTTAATCTATTTTGCGAGTGAAACTATTTTTCCGGCTGCATTGAGTCCATAAAACTCGATGCGGACTAGTGGATGCTGAATCCTGTTATTTACACAAGCCATTCGGCTGTTCTGCGTGTCTGAACTGCACAGTTTAATTTGCTACATGCATGATGCTCATGAATTTGTCTGTACTGTATGGGGACATTAACACATGAAGAAACAGACTTACTAAAAAATAAGCTGCTTCCGACAACCTGCCAAAATAAAAGTCTGGGTAAATCTGTATTTTTATGTGGACAAATAAATTACTATTTAATTGTAAAAAAAGAAACTAAAACTAATGTAGATAAACCAAATGCATCATGCATAAGCTGAAGTTAGTTGTTTACCTTTGAAATTATTCTTTCTATTTTTATTAATGTTTCTTGTTAATACATTTGTATTATTTTGCATTTTGAATGTGCTAAATGGGTTTAGTTTCCACAAATATTAATGTATGCAATTTCAGCAATAAATATGTTAATTTATCTAAAAAGGAAACAAATTAGTTGTTCATTTTATGAAATCTGTCTTATTTTCTCTTGTATATTTAGTATTGCTTTTTAATAAAAAAAGTACTTATTATCCAAATCGATGAAAGCATCTGTAGCATACTCGATTAGTAAAATAATTGATAGCTGCAGCCCTTAAGTTCACATAACGTCATTTAAAATACATTCACAGGCAAACCTCTTCTAAAAAATATCATCTGTCTTCTACTTATGTTCAACGCAAGCATAAAACATGATGCGTTTATGTAGATTTAACTGATTCTCTGAAGACTATGGGGGGGGGGGTCAGTCAGTGGAGGAAGGAGGATTGACATTGTGATATGATCACCACCTCTGCTAACACAAGCAGTCCAGCACGGAACAAAAGCATAAATAGAAAAAAAGCCACAGCTCTTTAATAAAAGCTTCGCCTGTTAAGAAAACAACCCATATTTTTGGTGGAATTAGTGCATAGTGTAATTCATTAAAATAATTGTATTTGTTTATACAGTAGAAGGTGATTTTATAACGTCTACATTTCTTTGCATTTGTGTTTAAAGGCGAATTAAAGACTATTTTTTCCAAAAATATTTCATCATTGAGGATTTCTTTAAAAAGTGTAAAAATCTTGTCTCCTCTCGTTCTCGTGAACCGAGTCTCGTCACACCCCTAATACTAACATATAGAGATAGCTGTAGATGGAATAAATCTATGCACCGGAGAGCAGTGCATTAAATGCTTTTACAGAGCCATAAAGTCAGCAAAAATGAAAAAAACTGATCTGAACATTGCCATCATTTGTTGAAATAGAAAAATGTCTGACTGCTTGTTCTATAATATTGTGTGATATACAAACAGCCTATAAATTAGCTCGTGAACGACGTTCGCCTAAAGTATGTCGCTCTTTCCAAGCACTAGTGCAAGACGATAATTCAAATTTGTAAAGAGTGTTATATAACTAACATTGGAAAAGAAAGCAGTGGGTTTCTTGTCCTACTTTCCTCCTCTTGTCGCGAGCAGCGCCTGGCGCGCACATGGAAAAAGGGGGAGGGGTTGGTTCGCGCGTATCCTGTAAAAAGGCATGATCGAGACAGACACGTCACTGGGGCGTGGTTACATCGGACACATGACTGAAATGCTGTAAAAGTGCGAGTCGTATACTCATGGAGCGCGGGAGGGAAAAACAATAGTCCGATCGTCCAAAATCGATAAATAATGCACCACTTTGCTTAAGAACGTCAAATAAAGCGTTATGTTCACCCAGAATGCAGATGTGAGTGCGTGTGAATTTTCGGTATATGCGTGAGGTTATACATCGCAACTGGCACTCGAGCACGTACTTGTAAGCCACCGCCCTTTCAAGCAAGCAGGTAACGTTTACGTTAAGTTTCCAACACTGGCAACGAAGACCCCTGCATTGCAATGAAAAGTAAGGTCACGAACTTTCCCAGCAGTCTGAAAAAATACAAGTAACATCCATTTCCGTGCATGGGTATCACTTCGAGTAGCAATAGTAGGATACACCATGAAAATAAGCGTTAATAAGGAACTCGTTTTCAAAGAGCAAGTGTCATTTTATCATTGACTTGACGTTTATAATATTTTATGCCACCTTCCGCCAAACATTCCGAGTACGCAATCTATGTCATCCCATTAAACAAATTAACAAGCCACGACATTACAGAACGACACTGGTTCTTTTTGGCAATACCCCCTCTACCATTTCTGAAGGTTTGCGTCCACACCATCCCGTGATCTTTCATTTTCTTACCACGTGTTTTCTGTTGTTGCTGGGCTTGCAATTCCAAAAACTTCGCCGCCTCTAAGAGCGTCTCGATGCTCATCTCTGATCGTTGTATTGTCGGTTCCACAAGCAATGGCTGAAACTAATTTAAAAACATTAACTAGCCCGATTCAAAGCTTCTGTTTGTGATGCGACCTTCACACCTATTCAAAAATAATAAAATAAAAAAAAGACGTGACTGGACCCCCCTTTGAAATCTTCCACGCACGTAGAGGAGTCACGACAAGATGGCGATTTTGGTATTCAGTCAACATTTCGAGCCATTGTACAGACAGTTCGACCCCGCCCCTTCACCATAACCCCGCCCACGTGTTAATTTTTAAAAACACGGACATGTCCCGTTGTTGATCTTCGCTTGCATTCGAACACATCATGATTAATGGCGAAACTTAAGAAACTCAGAGCGCCAAAGTTCTTTTATACGCCTCCATAAACGCCTAAAAATGTAGTTGTCAAATTCAGCTTTTAAGAGATACAACTACAAAGCCACGCCCCTACGTGATTAATAAAACATTAGTTTAGAGCAGCCAATAGGAAGGCAGAGACGGAAGGCACGGTATCTGCTCACGTGGGTGTCATTCTGCGCGTACCGCACGCCAACTCAAAACGAAAACGCAACCTGCAGACCAACGTGCTGTTTGTGATCCAGTCGCTGTTCAAACAGACTTTACAAACAGTCCTCAGTGACTCAGAAACGACCCACAGCAACATTAAAGCGCTTTGTCAACGTGCGTGGCATTAGATCAAAACATATACGTGACCTTTTTGTCACTAAACATAATGTGACAACTAACCCATTAAAGAAACAACGTAATGTTAAAATTATCCCATTAAAGAAACGAATTAGTATTCGTTGTTTTCCTTTATACTTGTACTGTAGGGCTAAATAAATAGAAATAAGTAGGAAAATATACACATTTTTGTGAGCAATTCAACCAATATGTCTCTAAAAAGACACTTAAAAAGCCTTATTAAACGTTGACCAACGAACAACATTTTTATAGGAGCCCCGACCTTTTCCCTTGGTGCCATGATACATGCATTGACTGAATAAAAGGGTGTCATGTGACTGTATCCATGGAAACCTGGAGGCAGTGTCCTGCAGGACAGCAGGGAGTCTTGAAGAGTCACAGGAAAGGGTCTGGTGACACAACGGAGGAAAGAAAATAATGAATGTGTCCCAAAGATTTGAGTGTATTTCACACATCTATATCTCAAGCAAAAATGAACTACTAATAAACCAGGGCCTTAGAAACCCTCCAGCTGAGCATAAAGAAACCACTTCCAAGTAAGCAACGTCACATGACCAGCCAATGCCACATAAAGAAAGAAAAACGTATAAATTACATTTTTCTTTGTAATATTGTTAAGATATTGGTAAATGAAATGATTTAAATTATTATTATTTAATACTAATAACTAAGGTATGGTGGGTTATTCTTGCTGGCAAGTGTTGACAGGAAGCTCCAGCTGAGGTATGAATAAGGAAGATATCGGCTGTCCCATGACACCTTTATTACTCTGCAGCTATTAAATAAAGTAGAAAGAATCTCAGCAATTTCCAACCAGAAAACATTACAGACACTAATGCAATGGTATGTTGTTGCCTACAATCTAACTTTTTTATTCAGCGCTTTCTACTTGAATAAACAGCGTTTCGCTAATTCAGATATTCTTCTTTGTCTAGAGCACATTAGCTCAATCTTTACTTCTTTCTTAAAAACAAAAGACAAAGCAAAGGGCATTCAAACACTTATAAACCTGTTATATCTTCTCACATGTGTTGTAAATAAAGTCTTATGAAGTGCCCCAGACCAATTAAACGGTAGCCAATTTACCCTTAGAAAACTTCACGTGACAAAGTCCAAAAGTTACTCCTCATGCCTCCTCCCGGCTGCTGTAGTCTTCTTGTTATGAAGCGCAATTAAACACAGGACACAGGAAGTTTGTACTGACTCGGACTTCCTGCAAACACACAGAGAGGCATTCCAGGAAGAGTAACAACACAATTTATTATTGAAGCAAAGGAATGCGGCTTTCCCAATATATACTTTTTGTCCACAAATGGTTTTTGTTCAGCATGTGTAGCTTTTGGCTTATAAGGTAAACTGGTTTGGGTTGCTCGGTTGCAAGGCTCAAAAATGTTCAAGTTACTTCTTAAAATGCAAAGGTATTTGAGAGTCTAAACAAAATTTCAGCACATTTGCAATCAGTTCATGCAAAATGTGCAAATATTATTTTTAAGATTCTGTTGATCACGCAATGTTTAAAAAGTGGATAAATTCCACGCACCTTAACATAAAAACATTCCTGATCAGAAGGGAATTGCAGCAATAATACTGAAACGAAGTCAAAAAGACAATAAAGAAATATATGTAAAACTTTTATTACAAATGTGGTCAAATATAAAACATGGCTGAATAGCATTGATTGCTGACAACCTGGGGGTTGGTAAAATCAGCAGCTTTACCATTCACATGGATCACATCAGAATAGATGGGCTTATATGCAATGAAAAAATGATCTGAAACAAAGAGAGAACAAAACCAGTGTGGGGGGTGGTTAAGTGGGATTGGCCACCTGTCTGAAGAGAGAGTTCTTCAAGTATGTGCAGAGCTGGTTCATCAGATCTTTATTTTGCCCCTCAACCCAATGCATCTCCACCACCACGTCGCTATCCTCCACCTTTATGTTCACTAGGCACTTGAAGAGGAACTGCTGGACCGTCTCTGGGTTTGAAGGACAGCTAATGGGCGCTTCGTTCTGTTTAGTGGGCGATTCCATTGGGACGTCTGCAGATTTTTTGGGGGACTGCTGTTCATTTGTTTCCTTCCCATTGTTGTGTTGAGGATTGGCACTGGTTTTTGTGGATGGTTCCTCTGGGGATAGAGTTTCCATGTCCGTACTGCAGGTGGAGGCCTGTTGCGCTCTAGGGAGCTCACGGAGATGCCGATGCTGTTCTCGTCTCTTTTGCCGTATATGGACCCAGGTGTTCTCCACCGCTGTCAGGAAGAGGCTAAGCTCCTCCTCTCCACATGGTACACGTTTATGAAGCACCTAAAGACAGAACATCCCACGATGCTGAATTCTTTTTTGGATGCCGATAAGTGAATAATGAACATTATCCATTCGCTTTCAGCTCACCTTCAAGTCTGTCAGTATCTTCTCCATCCAGGCAGAGACCCTCTCTGTGGGGCTCGTGTCTGTGCAGCCTATACTGGGGGCTTGGGTCTGCAGCTCTGTCAAAGTGGCCTTCAGTAAAGTGAAGGTGAGGGGCTTACGAGCCTTCTCCAGCTTCCTCTTCTTACATGGCGGAGACTGAGATATCCAGAAGGAAATGAGTTTCTTATGAGTGTTTAAACCTCTGTAATACTGCAATACTTCATGCAAGAATCGTGTTAATTTCAATATTCACAACATTACGTAATAAAGAACTTGGTGTTAGTATTTCTCAATGGAATAGATCACCAAACATTTCACTTAATAAGCTTGAATTATCAACACCTATCATTTGGCTTGACATTTCTCAACCAAATGGAGTCATGTGTATTACTTGGGTTTTATGATGGATGTGACATACAGTGACAGGCATTTTTAATAAAATACATACTTTATAAAAGGTGCCCAATAGATGGCAGCATTGCACAAAGAAAGATCTCCCACAATTAAAGGGATAGTTCAACCAAAATTAAATGTACTCACCCTTTTGATATTTTAAAACCTGTATGACTTTCTTTCTTCCGCAGAACGCAAAAGGAGATATTTTGGAATATGATGTAAACTTGCGCCCATTCACCTGCATTGGTTTTGTGTCCATTCAAGTGAATGGGGTCGAGTGTTGTTCAGTTGCCAGCTTTCTTCAAAATATCTAAGTCAAAGGTTTGAAATGACAAGAGGGTGAGTAAATGATGACAGAAATTTTATTTTTGGGTGAACTATCAACGTCAAGAGAGACTGGTCACTCTGCCACCTACAATCTATCTGGTGATATGGATCTGTTTTATTTTACATTTTGAACATTGTCACAGAAACAACTCTGATGATCTAAACTGAGGATATGAATCTCAATATTATTTTGTAATTTTTAAGTTTTGAAATACTGAACATGGTGGTATGTCTTATTCTATTTGAATGGACACATATGTACATTCATAAACATGTCCAAACAAATTTGAGTCTCCAACATACCACAACACAACCCAGTAATGCACAAATCACAAACATGGCACATTTGAAAGATTGCAGCATTTTTATAAAAAAACACATTGTTTCTGGTACTCCAGTGAAACGGCTAGAAATGTCTTGGCTCTCAAAGTCTCAATCACACGTCTCTTTCTGTAACAGAGCATCTGTTGTTGGGCCAGATAAATGGACAACATGAGTCATCCAAAACCAACGGAGTGAAAAACACAGCACATCCATTAACTATTAGTGAAATTTAATACAGGAGTCATCCATCGGTGTTAGATTTACCATCAACCAGACACATATCTTGTCAAATATCTTGTCAATACAAGACATTGCATACAGCTAATCTGGCCTCACTCGCAGATTTTTCTCTTAACACCCCATCCCTCCTGTCCTGCCTGAACTGACAATAGATTAAAGTGAACTGCACACAGCATATGATTTTCTATCAGTACCATATTTAATAATATAACCATATTATATTACCATAATAGGACTAACTATTTGCTCCCAAACAGTCCAATTAAACTTGGTCTAGTCTAATTGTAAAGCACTACAGTGTTTTTAAATAAATCAACAGTAAATTTTTCTCATAAATGGCTATAGAGGTAACGTTGTGAAAGATGTTACGATTTAACATTTGGCATACTCATAATCTATCCTTAAGGTTGGTACATGTGATTTAGAGACAGTTGACTATACATAGTTGGAGTCTAAATATGCATGGTGGCTTAATATCTTTAAATAGTTGATTGTTCTATACATTTGTAATGCCTGGGCAGCCAGCACCAAACATTTCTTTCAAAGACGG
Organism: Triplophysa tibetana; assembly: GCA_008369825.1. NCBI lineage: Eukaryota > Metazoa > Chordata > Actinopteri > Cypriniformes > Nemacheilidae > Triplophysa > Triplophysa tibetana. The sequence continues at coordinate 12,445,337 of CM017917.1, forward strand.
TTTAACTTTAAGGCGGTTCCCTATGCATTTGATTTTGCTGACACAAGAGGGCGCCCTTTTCAGACGTTGAGCCTCTCATATTCTGCCAAAATTTTAGATTGACAAAACACACCTCTGACTAGCAAAACAATTCAATTCTGAACCAAGGCACATTCTCCCATGCAAATATTAAATACTGCGGTTTGTTTCAAAATGATCAATTGATGGGATAAATCAAAGTACGATCAGAATTTGAGCATGTATAGTTTATCAACTATATCATTCTTCATTGTTTACCCAAATTGTAAGTCGCTCTAGATAAAAGCGTCTGCTAAATGACTAAATGTATCATCAAGGACATCCAGAGTATGTTTTATAGATTACCTTAAGGTGCGTAAAAATAAGGCTCACAGCATCTCTGTCCATTGTTTGAATTAGTGCGGAGCACATAATGAGTGCAAACACTTGGTGGTCTATACTCTCTCAATTAATTTATATCAGAATTTAATCAGAGAAATGCACTGCTTTCAGCCCCTCGTCACGCTGAATTATAACCCCCTCCTCTGTCCATTATTTATCTGAGACACATTCGATTTAAACAGCTCGAGTAGATTTATAAAATGGCTTCTGGTCTCAACACGCCACTCTTTGTGAGCACCCTGTTGTAAATGCTAAAATCAGGAGGGACACCACACAGAGGCTGAGCTGAAAGGTCATTATTCAATTATTGAACACAAGGAGATAAGTGGAAGAACTATCAGCGGTTATTGTCAGATGCTGGGTTTATTCCATTCTGGTTTACACTTCCTGTCGCTGCTGGAGCCTCCAGACCTTTGACCCCTAGTCTCCGCTCCCCACTGTAAATCCACTGCTTCAACAGCCTTTATATCCCAGACGTGCTTTCAGTACAGCAAGCTTCTTTTCAAAAGCCCTCCTTTTTTTGAGAGCTCTGTCTAACCCCCCTCGCTCTGCACGTTTCATGTCTAGATTGAAGATGTGACTGTCAAAGAGATTGATCTGGCTTCCACGCACTTTCCTGATGGGCTCAGCTGGATACAGGGAGACAAGATGGACAAAGGAAGCTAAAGGAGCTGAGCTAGCAGAGACACGACAAAAGAGAGTGAATAAAAAAGCTAAAGCAAATGAAGATGTGGGCAAGTGGCACCAAAGCAACCTAGACGTGTCTGCACAGCTCCTGCATGAGGGATATCTGTTGTATGCCGACTGAGGGAGGTGGGGTGACACACAGACAGATATGTAGGCCAATCTTTCTGCTCAAGTGCTCATGAGGAAAAAAGCACCTGGGACTTGGTGAATTCTCCTAAAAGACCCTAACAAATCATCCGACCCCCACTTTATCCATCCCACAACCCTTCCTTCCTTTATCCCTCTTTTTTTTTCTGCCCTTTCCTTTTTACGTCAATAGTAGATGACTGTGTTGCACTGTCACTCTGTCTGAGCAACTGTTGCTTCCTCTGGAAGCAGGTCAAGTGTGTCTGGTGGAATGAGCTGAACATGCATTATTTACAAAAGAAGCCCAGTGAATATTCAGGAGGTGTTGCTTTCCCTGTGCGGATCTATACACAAACACATCAAACAGACTGGCTGTGCTGTCTAGGGTACATGAGGACTAACTTGCTGACTGTAAATTAAGGTGGACAGTCTGCTTGGACTACAAACTAGGTCAGGCACTCTTCTAAACTCGCTTCTAAACCAAGGCGAGCACTTGACGGAAACTCTAAACTATGGTAGACACTCTATATTGCTGAACTAGGGCAAGCGCTCTGCTGACTCTAAACTAAGGCAGGTCACATCTTACAGGCACAGGTACGTCATCATAGAAGCTCCAAGCCAGGGCCCAGCGCATGGTCCGACCTTGACAGAACTCTGTGTGTGTGACTTTGGGCACCTGCGAGAGACCAAAAGAAGGATATTACAATGATTTATGTCATTAACATGCAACCAAAATACGAAAAAACAAGTCACAAAAGCTGTCGAAACAAATGCATGTCATATAATAAAACAATGATTTCAAAATGAATAAAATCTGCATAACTTAAACAATTAACGTATAAAATATTCAAATTTATATATAAAAAAATTTAAGGAAGCTTAGCAAAACAAATTACAACATGTAATACGTTTATAAAGACAGAGAATGACTACAAAATATAAATACAACAGAGGATCAAACAATATTAATAACAGATAAAACTGTAGTCAATGTATGCTTTAGTTCCAGTGGGCTTTTTGTTTTTCAATGCATTTTATTGTACATTCGAATATAAAACTGATGAGCCGTGGTGGGTCTTTTGTCGAATAAATACTTTAAAGAGGTCATGTGACACAGCTTAAACGAATTTTATTGTTTTAGATGTAATGAATGTGTATCCACATAAGGCTGGCGGGGAAACTACCCGGAAAAAAGCATGTTTTAAACACTGCACTAATTTGCGCTGCTCTCTGTAGATTGCATTGGTCATTAGAGCAATAAGATATTGTTTTGACTTTCCATCCACAGAAATGTCCAGTCCCCTCTGCGCTATTGCGCTATTTTGCCCTGTTTAGTAAATATAATTTGAATTAAGTGTTTAAAACAATAATGGAAGATTACAGAGACACATGAAACTCTATATGTGCTCAGCGTATAACCGACACAAGACTCCCAAGGGATTAAGCTGAGTTTCATTGATGTAAACTTGCGATTCAAACAGCAGGGGATGTGTCTAAACTCAGATACAGAGGTAAACTACGAAGTCCCACTGCACCCTTCCAATACAAGGCACTTTGGATAAAAAAAACTCAAGTTTGACCTCTGCGGCCTCAGGGCATTTAATCGACACATCCAAGAAAAGAGAAAGTGAGAGGATGGATGTAAACTAAAGCATCTCATTAGCATATTAATTACAACCCCAGCGGTGAGAAGAGGAAGCAGCCATGCCTTCTGGACACGAGCCAGGAGTGAAATGAATCTAATGAAGGGTGGCAGCATTCTGACACCTTCAGATGAGAACTATGACACATCGGAGCAGAGTGACGGACACCAGACTAATAACCTGTGAGCAATGTGAATGCCTTTCATTCACAGATAACAGAGGGTTTTGACTGTACAGACGGAGGATGAGGGGCCGAGGGGTGTACTGGTGGTGAAGGGGTGACGGGGAAACTGATGGTGTCTAATGAGCTAATGAAATCTTCTCCATTAGCGTTCCCCATCAGGGTGCAATTTTAGGCCACGCTAGTAAAACTCGTTAGGATCAATTAACCTTGAGTCACGGGGAGACGTCTATTCATTTATCTGCAAGATCTGTGACAGTACACACGCAACACCGGCTGAAGCAAAACTCACCCCTTGTTTCCGCAGCTCATTCTTCAAAGGTGCCATGCTGCACTTCTTACCCAGCATGCAACTGTACCACCTGTAAACAGATAAAAAGACTTGTGAAACCACCAGAACCCCAGATCTATAGGAGAACATCAAATAAACTGCGGGTTTACAGACCCAAGAGCTGAACATGGCAGAGCTCTGTGGGAACAGCCGGTGCGGCTTCTTGTTTTTTGTTTTAAGATTTGAAGCAGGATGTTTAATTGAAAACCCCACCTTGACGGCAAGCTTTGAAGTTACACTTGATACAAAAATCAATGCATATCTTCCATTACAAAAAAAGATGAGGCCTCATTAGTCAGTGGGAACCCAGAGGAGAGAAAACAGCGAGAGAAAAATCTATGTATAATTGACTGATGCTCAAGTCTTAATTTTATAGTTTTTCTTCACTTCTAAATGCGCAGATATTATCTGCCCAAATAATCGAATTATCTTAATTTATATTTGCCACCTACTTTAATGGGATAGCTTACCCAAAAATGAAAACTCTGTCATCATTTACTCACCCTCTTGTCTTTTCAAACCTGAAATATCTTCTTTTGAGTTCTGCAGAAGAAAGGTCTAAAATGACAATAACTGATGAGTAAATGATAACTGAATTTTCATTTTTAGTAGAACTATTTAAATCTGTTATGTGACATTTCCAGAGAAAACAGGATATTTAATCATTATCCATCAGGTATTGTTTAATGTTTTGACCTTTCCGTTCATGGTCAAGATAACCCCAAGAGATCACAACGTGCCCTACACAAACACATCAAACTGCATATTGAGCCTCTTGACGCTGAAAATTATTTCCTTTCACAATATATTTAACAGCCCTAATATTCACATGTTCTTCAATGCTGAGTGGAGGGAGGCTGTACACCCCAACTAATAATGGGGTCCTCCAGTAACCATCCGACTTAAATGGGGCCATTTACACATTCTTTTTATTTAACAGGCCCTCAGCAGGAAGAAGCAACAATTAGGATTTCAATAGCGCAGACTGTTTGGCATTAGGAGAAATCTGAGTATTTAGGATGAGACTGAGAGAGGAGGGGTCGGACACAGATTGGCAGTAATTGTAGATCTGGAGAGGAAGGGAGATCTCAGAGGGCCAATCAGAATGCTCGGCTGACTCCATGGGCACCTGCCGACTCATTGTTCACTCGTACGCACACACGCTTGCGTAGTCTGAACCCACGAGAGATGGAGGAGTTGGTAACACAGCGAGATGGAACAGTGCCCGGCTTCCCCTGTGGAAACCAGTCAAACCTCAACACAAGCAGAGAACACAAAACCCCCTCAACGATTTCACAATACATCTTTAATGAAAATTACAACCTTCCTACAGCCCACTAGCTTTTCTATCCTCATGCACACACTCAATCCAACGTGTGATTCCTCTTGAGGTTTATCACATGACATGCTTAATCCGGCCTAACGTAAACTGGTTTGCTGCCCCTCCCCGCACGGTTCACTCCAGCGCTCTACTGACAGTCCTGGCACGAGGGGCAAGCCGTCTGCCCCAGACACACACACAGCTGCTCCCGTTGGGCGGCCCGGATACTGCCTGGGGTAATTATTTACTTTGCCTGTCAATTAATTACACAAACTCTGGATGACGGATCCATCCCAGCATCCATCTGCCCCGTTCCTTTCATCAGCGCCCTCTTTACCCTCCGTTGCTCTCGGCACAAAACGCCATCTTTACAGAGAGCAAACATGGACATTAAGATCTGTATGTTTATCATTAGGCTGATCACAGATTCGCATGCATTGACAAGTTGATTTATTGGTTGATATGCAGTTTTGAGATTGTGAAACAAAAGAATATATTTTGAGAACGTTTTTTTAGTTCATACAATGAAGGCCAATGTTATTTTGTTAACAACGTTCTCCAAAATATCATCTTTTGTGTTCTGCAGAAGAAAGAAAGTCATGCGGGCTCGGAATGACATGAAGGCGTATAAATGATATTGAGAGAAATTTCATCTTTGCATGAAAACAATAGACAAACAATTGGACCAACTAAAGAGTGACAGACAAAACCCTGCTTTCAAATTGACACTTACGTGAATTAAATTTCATTCAAAAATGACAAAATTAATACAATGTCATTTAGGGTTTTTATTGTATTTGTATTAGTGTGTGTATGACCTTAGTCTTTTCTTCAGCTGCAGACTGTCGTGGATGATATTTTTCACAAACTCCAACTCTCCACCCTCAGCCATGATCTCAGTCACCCCCCCTGTATTGACGGAGCTGGGGGGAGGTCTGCGGGAGTTTCTTGAATTCACCCCCTGATGGAGGAACCAAAGAAGATTGGACGAAACAGATAACTGCTTTTGTCATGTCCACAAAGAGACAGATATTGCTGGAAAACAGCCCCGGGGCTCTGCAGCTCCTTTTTTGAACTGAAAACAGCAAGCCTCTGTTCAAAGACTAGAGCACAATGTACCTTTGCTTCTAGCTGGTTGGCGAAGAAAGGAGGGTTGCACATGCAGAAATCGTAGACAATACACTCTTCCTTAAGTGCATCCATTAGCAGAGTCTTCTGGGGCACCTTCACCACTGCAACACACACACACACGCACACGCACACAGTGACATTGGTGTGTCAGCTATAGCATACTGTATATATTAAATTACTGTCAAGCTATCTATCTGTATAACATAAAAACACACACATACACACCTTTTATGAGCTCTGCCAGGTGGTTTTGCTCAACGTTCTTCTTTGCATAATTAAAGCAGATGTCATCTACCTCTGTGGCAAGGAAGAACCAGCCGTTCATAGTGGCTCCCAGGAGGGGGTAAATACAGGAGGCACCGGTACCTGCACACAGCCAAAACCTGTCACATCACACCGTGAGACGACCGTGTTTAAACACAAATGAAATGTGTTGTGCCTCCATTTCTAAAACAAGCTGTAAACGGCTTATTCCCCCCAAAATAAAATTCTGTTATTTATTCAGTCTCATGTTGTTCAAAATCTGTATATGACTCTGTCGAACACAAAAGATATTTTGAAAATTGTCTCAGTGGTTTTGTGTCCATATAATGGAAGTCAATAGGGAATTAAGTTTTTTGGTTACCAATGTCCTTCAAAATGTCCTTTGTATTTTGCAGAAGAAAGTCATACAGGTTTGGAACGACATGAGGATGAATAAACGATGACTTAATTTTCTATTCCTTTAACATAGACATATGTGTCATGCAGTGAGATGCAACACTTTAAAACAATAGCTGGGTTTAAAGAATCATGAATATAGTGTTTTGCAAGTATTATACATTTTCTTAATTAAAGCTTGATCTTTAGCAAAATAATTTAGCCAAATCGTTTTATTGGTCAATGAATGATATATTTGTAAAACAAGAATAATTTAGCCCTGCGTTGGACATAAACAATCATTTGACCAGCCATGCAAAAAGATATCTTAACAAAATACAACAAAATGAAAAAAATGTAAGCAATTAATCCCAATTATTGCATCCAGAATAAATGTTTAAATAATATATGTATGTGTACTGTGCATATTTATTTTGTATATATAAACGAATACAGTAAATATTTAGAAAATAATTGACTTGTATATATTTATATACAATTTATATTTTTTTATTTGATAAAAAATTGTTTATAAAAAATGTTGTACAATATACAGACATATGTTATGTTAACACGAACCTTTATTCTGAATGCGATTCATATTTAATAGCCATAATTTATACACAAAATATTCCCAACAAACCTTGGGACTCTGTAAGCAAATATTACTATGATAACCTGAAGTGCAGCTAACTGACTGAGTGACGTATGGCTTTTTTCATATGGTTAGACTTCAGCAAGACATCTACGGTCATCCATTATCCAGTCAGCCAGCCTTAAAAACCGTCTGAAATTTAGCAGAACTAAACCAAGATGATCCGCACACTGTATTCAAGCGGAGATTTAAAGCTATTTATCATGGGCATGACACTAATGCAGCTAATCTCATCCCAGAGCTGGCAAAGGTCTTCAATCTACAATCTAACCCAATCAGCAGTGCCACAACTATATCGCTCAAGCGCTCTGGTAACTACGGTAAACACAAACGATTGGTGAAGTTCTTAAGAGTTTCCTTCAAAACAGAAAGGACAAAGATCCATCTGTATTCAAGGAAGGTTTCCCTTAGCTTAGAATGGATTCTCAGGACATTGGTGGAGCTGGACAGCGTGCTCAAATCCAGAGACATTGATGGTGTATGACTGCCAACACACTGTCTCAACAATCCACCGGCGTGTGTATGTGTAATGCACAGAGCGGCACAGCCAAACCGTGCGCCACCGGCCCCAAGGACTGCATGCAGCTTTAACAGGATAATACCAGCAAGTATCAGCTTGCATACCAATGTCGATGCCTCTCCGTGGGTTCCCCTGGCCCCCAATCAGGTCCTCCACCCAGTGGATGTAGTTAAGGCGGAGCGGGACAGTGGGGATGAGCCGTTCTAGGGGGATCTCGATGGTCAGGCCGAAGTCCTCTTTGAGCAGGGTGCAGGTGAGGGCTCGGACAGCCTCCGGGTCCTTGAAGTTCAGCCTGCAGGAGGGACAAGGTTTGATAAGGGGATAATAGTGAAATAATAAAAGGGAAGCCTAAGCTAATAGACATTTTAGAAAAACACCACATACCCTCTTTCAATTCATTAGTGCAATAAATGTCCAGCTGCCACATTTGCAAAGATTTATTAAACGGTAGGAATGGCCTTCCTATTAACAGCACAAATTCCCCCCTCCAAAGAAATCGTCAATGCTACTAAAGCATTCTGCAGCAGTAAAATCACGTTTCTGGGGCGTAATTAGGGTGTCTTTGTACATTCACACTTCTCTAGATGTAATTAAACGCTCCATGCTGTCTGGCACCTCCGATAGGGAACCAACTATGGTGCCGTGGAATGAAGCCATGGTGTGTGAAATGCTATTCTGCAGAGTGCTTAAAAACACCTGCACCCCACCCTAAGCATAAGAGCCCTGCATCACAAAAGGGCTTTTTGACATTAGCGAGAGAGCATGTGTTCTCCAAATAATGGGTGTAATGGGTTGAAATGGTCATGTTTGCATAAACGTGCAAAAGACGGAAATACTTCAAACAAGCTAATGCTTCCATTTTCTGATACATTCCATTTAAGATGTAAGAGATGCATTTCGATATCAATGCTCAGTGAGTTCTGGTGTTACCCATAACCCCAGTGAATCACAGATAATCGGACTCCACATATCTTTATAGTATTAGCCAAAAGTGTTGTGGAGGTGAGGTTGTCGAAATATTTGTTTTTAACAACTTCAGGTTAAATAAAACCATCAACATATGCGGCTTAAGGTACAAGATGGACAAAACATTAAAACTTTTGAGGAAATTATTTGATGTAATTAAAGGAGCAGTATGTAATAATTTGACTATATTAAATCAACACCTTAATATGATCGTAGACATTTAGGTAACATGCCAAGTTCATATAGTGGTTTGTCCAAAAAAACAATGCTATAGCCAGTTATTCCACTCGGAAATGTGACCCCGCCCACTGACGATCTACCCACATAATTCGACAGCTCTGTTGCCGGTTGGCGACAATCAGAGCATTTTGCAGCAAACAAACAATGTGGGTCAGAAATAGTTATATTCTAACAGCTTACAAGGAGTAAGATACAATATTTGTACGTTTTTTTAAACGACACAGCAATATAAACCTCTGAAACAAGCTGCTGATTGAGTTATATATGCAAACAACAAAACCACTGAAATGAATACATTTATTATCAGATAAACATACATTGTAAGGGTTGATGCTTTTCATTACACTCCTGTAAGTGTCTGGCAACTCCTGTGAGCGTCTAGTCTGAGAAGGGCTGGGGGAAAACCCTCACCACTATTTTGAATTTGTAAAGCTACACCATGCTCAACCGCTAGGTGTCAATGTAACATGCGGCTACTTTAAAATTATTTGGCATAAAGCAAAACGCAAGGTGGTCATGGGTTTTATTCTAATATACAGTCCTGGCCAAAAGTTTTGAGAATCACATAAATATTGGGAATTGGAAAAGTTGCTGCTTGAGTTTTTATAATAGCAATTTGCATATACTCCAGAATGTTATGAAGAGTGATCAGATGAATTGCATAGTCCTTCTTTGCCATGAAAATTAACTTAATCCCAAAAAACCTTTCCACTGCATTTCATTGCTGTCATTAAAGGACCTGCTGAGATCATTTCAGTAATCATCTTGTTAACTCAGGTGAGAATGTTGACAAGCACAAGGCTGGAGATCATTATGTCAGGCTGATTGGGTTAGAATGGCAGACTTGACATGTTAAAAGGAGGGTGATGCTTGAAATCATTGTTCTTCCATTGTTAATCATGGTGACCTGCAAAGAAACGCGTGCAGCCATCATTGCGTTGCATAAAAATGGCTTCACAGGCAAGGATATTGTGTCTACTAAGATTGCACCTAAATCAACAATTTATAGGTTCATCAAGAACTTCAAGGAAAGAGGTTCAATTCTTGTAAAGAAGGCTTCAGGGCGTCCAAGAAAGTCCAGCAAGCGCCAGGATCGTCTCCTAAAGAGGATGCAGCAGCGGGATCTGAGTGCCACCAGTGCAGAGCTTGCTCAGGAATGGCAGCAGGCAGGTGTGAGCGCATCTGCACGCACAGTGAGGCGAAGACTTTTGGAAGATGGCCTGGTGTCAAGAAGGACAGCAAAGAAGCCACTTCTCTCCAAAAAAAACATCAGGGACAGATTGATCTTCTGCAGAAAGTATAGTGAATGGACTGCTGTGGACTGGGGCAAAGTCATATTCTCCGATGAAGCCCCTTTCCGATTGTTTGGGGCATCTGGAAAAAGGCTTGTCCGGAGAAGAAAAGGTGAGTGCTACCATCAGTCCTGTGTCATACCAACAGTAAAGCATCCTAACACCATTCATGTGTGGGGTTGCTTCTCATCCAAGGGAGTGGGCTCACTCACAATTCTGCCCAAAAACACAGCCATGAATAAAGAATGGTACCAAAACACCCTCCAAAAGCAACTTCTTCCAACAATCCAACAACAGTTTGGTGAAGAACAAGGCATTTTCCAGCACGATGGAGCACCGTGCCATAAGGCAAAAGTGATAACTAAGTGGCTCGGGGACCAGAATGCTGAAATTTTGGGTCCATGGCCTGGAAACTCCCCAGATCTTAATCCCATTGAGAACTTGTGGTCAATCCTCAAGAGGCGGGTGGACAAACAAAAACCCACTAATTCTGACAAACTCCAAGAAGTTATTATGAAAGAATGGGTTGCTATCAGTCAGGATTTTGCCCAGAAGTTGATTGAGAGCATGCCCAGTCGAATTGCAGAGGTCCTGAAAAAGAAGGGCCAACACTGCAAATACTGACTCTTTGCATAAATGTCATGTTATTGTCGATAAAAGCCTTTGAAACGTATGAAGTGCTTGTAATTATATTTCAGTACATCACAGAAACAACTGAAACAAAGATCTAAAAGCAATTTAGCAGCAAACTTTTTGAAAGCGAATATTTATGTAATTCTCAAAACTTTTGGCCACGACTGTAGACTGTTTTATGCCTTCCTGGACCGAAGCTACCTTACGGTCTGTGTTTGGTTATCGGTCTGGCTAGTGGCTAGTAATATAACAATTTATTTTATATTTAATTTAATTTATATTAAATTTAGTTTATATTAATATTTTTCTATATTACTGAATGAAACTAATCAACAGTTATTGATTCTTTGGGGAGGTTTACCAAGTTACGTTCGGGCCAAGGTTATTAGTTTATTAAAATTAAGACTTTGAACACGATTCTTTTCATTGAAATCAAATAAAATATTGACCTAAAAATTATTGGAAAAGCTGAAACTAAATAAAAATGGAAATGTTGCCTCAAAAATAAACTGAAATAGGTCTAAAGCAAAAAAAAAATTGCAACATAAAAAATAAATAAATATACTATAAAATTACATAAGAATACTACAATTTAATTACACTTAACATAAAAAATAATTTAAAAAAAATCAAGCTAATTTAAAATATTAATAAAACTTTGTTTGAAGAAAACAATTGTCTGGTGTTATGTGGATGCAAGCAACACCGTGTAAATTAAATGAAATTACCTTGAAATGACACAAGTATGAAGCTCAAGACATGTGGGGCAACCTAAAACTACTGACAGACCAATAAATCATCTGTATATCATGCTGTATGTTACAAATTTTCTGTCATAGGTGCCAGACATGTGAAAAATATACAGGAATAGATGTCATTGTTCTCAAAAAACTCCTCCTGACATCACTGACAACAAACATACATTGTTTCACATTTTTGGATGTTGACAGTCCTTGGTCTCCCTTCACTTTTACTATGTGGAAAAAGAGCAGCATAAACAAGTGTATTTTATATGTATATGATATGTCCATCTGCTCTCTTGACACCAACCATCCACAAACCCACATCAGTGCTCAACCTTCTTTATTTCACCTAAACCGAATAATGTTGACTACACACAAACATGAACCTGACAAGAGAGGAAATGTTTTTGTGGTATCCATTCATGTGAAAAATCCAATATACCTCTTTAGATTACCTTTATAATTTATTAACGCATTATCCCTAATTAATCCAATGTTTCATTCCAGTCTGTTAATTTTGAAAATGTGACCTTGGGCATTAAATATGAATATGGATGTCATAGATAGTTCCCCTGGAAACCACCTGAAATTACCTGCAGTAATAAAAGCAATTACAAAGCACAAATGTAGCTAGTATACAAAGAGTTCCCCTAAGAATGAGATGTGGACTTTACAAAGAGAAGAAAACATCCTATAATAGAGCCTAAGCAGTTCATGTGGTCTTCACGGAGTGTGTAAATGGTGCAGGACGACCTTGCATCCATCAGGTCATTATCAGTGTGCACAGGATGAAGCGGCAATCTGTTATCCTGAACTATTTTTAGCCTTACATTTGAATCACTCAACTCATTGGACGGAGCCCGAGTGCTGCAGCCCGGAGTTACGCGCCGTCTCCACAGCAACGCCACTCGGGCACGTGACCGATTCGCCCATCCCGGGGAGGAGTGTGTTAGTGTGCGAGTAGACGGGATTGCTGACTTGAGAGGTGGCTAGATCGGTGTTTATGATGTGTGTTTGTCTATGGGGTCAGAATTTGACTCAAGAACCTCTAAGCGCTGTCCACAAACAGACTATTGGATTGGTGTTGGCATCCCAGTAGTGGAAGACAACAACCAACTAGCTAGTATAGAGTGTTGGACATCTCTACCAAGCAGCGATGTGATGGGTAAATAAGAGATATTCTGAAAATATGGAAACAGAAAATTGCAGTCATGCTAAAAGAGCATAGCAGAGCAACACCATCTAACCAAAGTAACACACGGGCACAGCATGTGTCTACCCATCACCACTGCAAGGTCACCTCTACAGCTCAGTTTAGCCACGTTTTAATCCACTGAACTCAAAACGCTTCAAAACCAAGTCATTATCAAGCAAGGCATGGAGGCTCATCACACTCCACGGCTGTTTATTGTGTTCTGTGAGAACAATGAATGCAGCACTGCAGTTTTAATACGATAAAAGAGAATAAGATAAAAGAGCCCTTATGAGGATTGACGCTCCACCAACTCTCTGATTTTTGTTTTGTCAACCTGACAAATCTCCCATCGCACAGGTTCTTTTTTTAACTTAACACTGCGGTAAACACTAGTGCATGAAATATCCTGAGAATTTACGCCACAGAGATTTAAAGGGTTTGTATTGCTTCTGCAAGTGCAAACTGAAGAAAAATTGGTGTCACATCATCTAATAAAGAGATAGTTCACCCCAATATAACATTCTTCTTTCGTTTTCATACTGTTATTCCAAATCTGTACGACTTTGTATGGAAGAGCGCTACTTGCTAAACCTCAATGACAGTGGATGTTTAAAAACATCATAAACTTCACTGTTCAACGATTAACCATAATCAATCACATCCAGAATAAAAGTTTGTGTTTATATGATAATATGTTAAAATGTACTGTACAAATTCATTTTGTATTTACAAACACATACATATACGCTTTTATTTACCAAAAATGTATAAATGTATACATATTTATATTTAATTTAAATTATATCCTATATAAATATGAATATATACATGCAAATATGTGTATCTGTACGTGTATGTTCATTGAACAGCCCTATAGTTTACTATATCAGTCATGTTCTTAATCTTCTAAAAACAAAATTGCATTTTATTAGCTTTGTTATTTATCTTAAAAAATTCTGCATTGTGGCTGAGGTTACCATTTACTTTCATTGTGTATCAAAAAGGAGCTTGGATTATGCAGCTATAAATGTTCTAATAGAAGTTATTCAGCATTAATGCCTTTCAAACCATTTCATTCAGACAAACTGAAGGCTAATGCTTCAAATGTATTATTTTGTGGAGGAAGGACGATCTTAAAACTAGAATTAGTCATGTAGTGTGCACCGTGAGATTTCCCCGCATCTCATTTTATAAGTGAGGTGAGGCTGAGACTGAATCCCGCAATTACGCCCATCATTAAGACAGAATGCTCTCACCCGGGACAGCCCTCCACCGCATCAATAATGCACCTCCCTACCAGCCAGACTGCAGAGATTAATGTAACTCGTACTGCAGCAAGAAACCTCTGAAAGATCCTATTCGTTCTCCTTCTCCCAAAAAAATCAACATTGAAACTCACCATGCAGTGTACATTTTTAATACCCCTCAGTTCCTTCACAGGTCATCCACAAGACACTGATGTATGTCATTTCTCCAGTTCATGCTTTCTAATCCAATCTCTCTCTGGATGACATCTGCGCCCCAAATCTTTCCTCTTCTTTAATATCTTCTTTCTGTGGCAGCAGAGGAAGAAGTGTACGCATACGCATATCCCGCTCTTTACAGATTAACCCTATCCTCTATACTGTGGCATGATAGACTTGATAGAAAAGTGTAGAAGATTATCTAACCAGTGAGGGAATGCTTGGAATTTGGAATGATGAGAAAAGCTAATAATAATTCATATAGCAAAGACTTATTCTTAAAATGTGCGATCTGCCAAAATTTTTGGTTATGGACTTAAATTGTGAAGTTTGGTAAAAAACCAGATCAGGTGGGGTTTAAAGGAGTAGTTCCCTATAAAATTTCATGATAACTCACTCAGCCACGTCATACAGCCCATCCGTGTGTTTATTTCTTCTGTCGAAAACAAATTGAGGCTAATGAGGAAAGCTTTCCAGGCTTCTATTCCATATAATGGAATTCAATTGGTTAAAGATAGGGTAGCAAACGCAGTTTCTGGCATTCTCATATAAATCTTGACTACATATACAGTAGTATTGCATACGTCGTATCTTAGAAGAGTATTTAGTTTGATCAAATTTATAAAGAGAGATACAGCTGTACGATTATTTCCGGAAAAATGACCAGCTGCCAGAGGCAGGCAGTGGGACAGTACTAAAGCACGAGAACACAACACATCATTGCATTAATCCCTTTGTGTTTTTTACATTATGCACGTACACGCCGATTGCCAACAAAACACAGACATATGACTAGGCACGTGTGGTTCATGTCCCGCATCTTTTTGCACTGGGACCGCGCATCTACCAGTTTCAAACGATCTCCAAATTCAGCATTATATCCACCGTTTATATAACATCACTGAAATGCCGTGATTAAAGAAACACATCTCAACTTCTCTCAATATTGCAAGAGTAACAAGATGCAGCCCCACAGCACAGCCAATCTTGATAAGTGGGTCTTCCTATCGCGTTGGAAGGCGCGTGGGCGGACGAATTCTTCCGCCTTGCCGTGGGCGTGCGTTTCAGGGAGAATTGCCCCAATAAAATGAATATTTTCCCTGCTACGAAACAGGGATCCAGACTCATAAAAAAAATTCTGAAACAAGTTGCAGTGCTGGAGGAGTGTATCAAGCACAGAAATACTATGTCATATGTCCAACTCGTTTTTTAACAAGTTGACCATATAAAGCATGAGAAGAAAGCACATTTAACAGTGTAGAGAAGTCAGAATGCATGAAATAGCATGTTACCCGATCTTTCAAAGATAACCAAATCTCTGTTTCATCACAGCTCTAAAAGGCTCTACACGACACCAGACAATGAAAAGGGTGTTGTCTAGCGAAACGATCAGTCATTTTCTAAAAAACAAAACAAATATTTACTTTTTAAACAAATACATGGCTTGTACTGCCTTCGAATACATGTCCACGACTTGCATACTACACAATCACGTAGGAAAGCTTACGCGTGACATAGATTTAAAAAGATTTAAACATCCCTGATGTGCACAGGAACTGACAATTTAAAAAAAATATCTTGCAAAAAGACTTTGTTTCAAGAGATACTGTATGCCGTCCACTGTAGTGACCTCTATGTTATGCAAATATGTCAGTAGGCCACAAAAAAGAGAGTGAGAAAGCCGGCAATGATGAATAAACTTTATTTAATAATTTAATTGTGCTACCAGACATTGCACAAAAATAGACTAAAAAGGCTAGGTAGAGAAAGCATGTGGTCTGAGACAGTGGCTGATGGTAACTGTGGTGTACCTCACACCTGCTGCAGATGGCAGCAGGATTTACACACTTCTTTAAAAAAAAAATGTAAATGTGTGTGACACTTGAACACCTGCCGCAGAATTTATCTCCATTTACACAAAGACATTTCCTCCTCACACAGGCTGTTGTTGCAGAATTTTTCAGACCACATAAAAGACACAAGAACATACACACGAGTTCTAGCTCCAGCCAAAACAGAAGTCAACCAGAATTTAACACAGAACATCTGTATAAATATAAAGCACAAAACCATGAACAGAAAGAAAGTGAATTTGTAAAGTTTTTAATGTAAACTAATTCATACATGCGGCTAAAAAAGTCTCTTTAAACTGAGGGACAGCTCAACCAAAAATAAAAGTTTTGTTATCGTCTTATCCTCATGATGGTTGGACCCATTTGAAGCAATAGCAAACATTACATTGTATGGTCAAAATTATAGATTAGTAGTCAGTTCGTGGAATGATTTGACTAAGACCTCCAAAATGTATATGCAAGTAAGGTGGGCGTACCTGTCAGTAAAATTGCTTTGCAACCTTATGTTCCAAATATGGTAAGAGGCGTTTCATTTCTGTCACGCGCTTGCAGTATACGACCAATCACTACGCACTGGTTAATAGGCCAATCATAGCACACCTCGCTTTTTAGGGAGATGAGCTTGGTAAAAAATCCACCGTTTCAGAGAGGTGGGGCAAAGAGGAGATACAAACATGCAAAGAATGTGAAAAATACAGCGTTTTTTAACCTTAAATCGTGTACACACACTGCATTACATCTAAAACAAACGAAAATTCCGCTTTTGCCATGTCATATGACACCTTTAAGTAAAGTACATGTTCCATGACGATATTCTGTAAATTTCCTACCATAAATACTTCAAAACTTTATTTTTGAGGTTTGGTGAATAAACAACAACAGGGGTTTCATCTATGGGTGAACTTTCCCCTTAAGACCAGTGTGGGTATTTAACATGTCCTTATAACAGTATAATCTGACCCAGATCTGTGTGTTCGACTAAATCGACCTGGACTTCAAACATAGCCAGTGCAAGTTTGATCTAAATACAGCCATGCATAAGTCATGGGGAACAAAAGAGGACTTTAAGCTGATCAGGTGTTTATTTATGCACAACCCTTCTGGAGCACAGAAGGAGAAGTGCTGACTTAAGTATAGTTCTCTTTTTCGAACACACTGACCTAGTGATTAACAAGCTGAAAAACAAAGGACGGATTTACAGACTGGAGTGAGAAAAGATGCTAACAGACAGAACAGAGTGGGTGATGGACAAGCTGGCCAGCCCTCCTAATTAACCGGTAGAGGCGGATAGCTCCAGGGGCGTCTGCATTTGAAGCTATCCTCAGTAATCAAAGGACGAGGAATCGTGGGGCTCTTTTCAAGCAGCATCAAAAAGAGCTTCCACCTGCCAGACCAGACAGCACACCTGAGAGGAAAGATCGCACAAAGATGGACACACTCATGGTGTCAGCTGAGCCTCTCCAGGTGCACCGAACATAGCTCAGCTTTCTTTTGTTCTGCTGGACGCATACCACGCTATAATGACTTATCCTGCTGGGGAATTGTCACATTACCAGACAGGATCGGCACACAAGCTGCATTTCTTTTGTGATATTATACGAAACACACAAAACAGAGACAATATAATACACACTTGATGCACATATAACATACATTACGTCAAATTCAGAAAATCAACATAACATTGTCTTTTTGTTTTACAATCAGTAGAGCCCACACACACAACTTGACATGTTTCTTGCATTTTATGTTTCCCACAATTCCAAGCTCATGTCCTCCATCTTTCAAGCACTTCAAGAATTCTGCCATTCAAGGGTGCTTTTTGCCCCTTGGCACCTGCATCTCTGTGGCACCGTAGTGCACATCTGCAGCGCTTTCCTACAGACATGGGCAGGAAATGTTTCAAAGCATCTGAAAATCCTACTTCCTCTCATGCATGCATAATGAGTGAAGCTTTCTTTCCCTGCCAAATCAGAGCCAAAACATTCACAAAATAACGGAGGCTGAGCCCCCAGAACTTCGTGTTGAAGAGAATCCATTTAAAGAGACAAACCCTTAGGCTTTACTAAAACTTAACCTCGGAAAAGACCATAGTGATGTTCCACAAACCTGAGCCAGAAAATAGGAATACCCTGTGATATCAAACATTGCCCTCTGGCAACTCGAGATTAAAATCCCAGCGGCTGAGATCTTTGCTCTAGTCAGGATTGGATCGAACTGAAAAACTGCGAAACACTGCAGGCACAGAGATTGATTTGCATGCCCTACCTCAACAATCACTGGGGATTTTCACTCTTTAGTGAGAAGGTATGCACCTCTTGGCAAGGTCAACAGTAACCATGCACAACCAAGTGAAGTGGAAATACTTGACTTGGCAAAAAAAATCCAAGATGCCTCAGATGTGACTTTAAGGCCTTTGCACAAAGATGATTCCCATTAGACCAAAAACTAATCTCACAAATAAATAAGAACAGAAAATATGCAGAGAAAATAAAATATACAGAGAAAAGAGAAGGCACTGCTGTTGTATTTTTTTTTTGACAACAGCCAGAGTAACACCCCTCACCTGGAGCTCCGTGTATGGTGCTGTATATCGACAGTCACAGCAGGAAGTCTGTCCAGTCACAGTAAATGCTTCACTAGAACAGGCTTAAAATACAGTTCCGATGTGATTATTGATCAACAAATCTCCTTTTACAAACCTAACTAGATGTCAGAGAGCATTTTTTTACTGTAGAGGTGACTGATGCTACTGAGAGTAAAAATAAAATAATAATAAAAATGTAGAACAATAATAATACAGATTACCATTGTTAAAGAGGTCTTATGAAGCTTAATGCAGACGTTTATTGTACAACCATAACCTGCATTTACTTACGAATTGACACACTTTGAAATGAAAAGGAATGAATTATAACTGTCAAAGTGACATCACAGAAGGATCAGGTTAGCTTATGAGTGTAAGACACATCTACAGCTAAAATATGGAAACTAGATGATTTTAAAGGCACCATATGTAAATGTGGACTGCTAGATGGTGCAGTTTCGAAACGTAAAAAACAAAGGCCAAGCCTAAATGACCTTATGCAGGAGAAAGGAATCTTGGCCGATGTCAATTTCACCATCCAGACGCGTATTGAGATCGCCCATCATGTTCACGGACATGAATGTATTACGTTTGATAACATCGTTTCTGTCATTGTAATGAATAAATTGCAAGAAACATGGAATGTTATGATATTCAAATGATTTGGTAGCGTATCCTGCGCAGTTTTATGGGTTTAAAACAGTCATACAGTCGTCGTTCAAAAAGTAAAATTGAACAAACCTACGGTACTTACAAATAGCGTTACTGGGTACATATTTTTTTGCGCAACACATACTGTATTTAATTACAATGCCATAGACTTTTCACCAGACTTTATAAAAGCGTTACTGAAGTACAAATAAAAAACAATATATCTCCAAGTGCAGAATATTTTAACATTACACGACTGCATACTGCGTCATCGAACAACACCTTTAACAACTAGGGATGCACAATAAATGATCGGCCATATCGGTATCTGCTGATAAATGGTCATTTTTAATGTTATCGGTATCGGCGTATAGTAAAATTTAGGCCGATATATTATTGCCTAAAAGCATATTGCTTGAATCAAACTGTGTTGTCTGAATGCTGTCTGTTTTGAGACCTGTTAGACATGTGACTAAAAAGAAACATTTTCTGGGTTGCTCTGGAAGAAAGTCTATAATATTTTTAATAAATAAAAAATAAACCAGAAAAGTTAACCGTTAACTAGTGTGAAGAAGGCTTGGTACATGGTTTTCAGAAAAAAAAAAAGAACTAATGGTTACCTTTTTTTCTCAAGTCAATGTTTTCAAAAAAAAGCAGTTGTCCACTTTTCGGCTTTTGTTTCAGCATTAGGGAATTTTATATTATTATTTAGATTCCATATATCGGCTGTATATCGGTTATCGGCTTCCAATGTTAAAGACTTATCGGTTATCGGCCAACAATGTACATATCGGTGCATCCCCAATAACAATAGTAATAACTAAAAAATGGGCATATTTGTATTTCATAGGGTCACTGCATTCATATCTATTCAAATATTTTGTGGATGACCATTTCGTGTACAATAAAAACGATTTGCTTTCAATATTTTCTATTAAAACACATGCGAGAGCGGAGTCTCTGTCGAGTCCAAGCTGGTCGCGATGCTCTCTCCATTTCGAAAAGGCTATGCCGATTTTAATCCTTGTTTTATTCCTACGTTTTTTTTCATAAACCTGCTTGCCTCATTTGGGATACGTTTAAGTTTTTAAGGATGTTCTCTACTCCCCAACGAGTATTCATGATCTATAACCGCCACTTCCGCATTTTCGTGTAACTGTAGTTTCTACAACCGGAAACTAAGGATGCGGTTATTAAATCAATGATATTCGACAATTACAAGGGACCAATCATTATTTAAAATTAGAATTTCTCTGGATTTGCACATTCTTGTGAACATTTGGGATAATGGATGTACACGGCTGCATGAAATATATCATGCCTAGCAAGTGTTTTTAGTATATTTCATAACAAAATATATTCTGTCTTTAAGTTCCATTTTTAGCACTCACATAGGACTGCTAATTCAGAACGGTCACTTATTGCCATGCCAGGGAGAGTATGCTTAAAAAAAGTTTACAAAGACCAGAGGGCTCTATTACAGAATTGAACCAGAAAAGATAGATGGGTATGATCTCTAAGGTGGTTATAGTATTAAAAGTAAAACAAATCTTTTGAGGAAAATTAGTAGACAAGTATTTTTCTTCATGTAAAACGTGGTAATGAATGGTGCATACCTAGACCTTGATCATACATTAGAAATATAAACTTTGATGTTTATATCAAAGATCAAGATCCCTGGGTTCAGTTAACCACCAGGGTCTTGTATTGACTTACCATATGGCCAGTAAATCGCTTTCCCGCTCATTCACATTCACAACTCCTTCCTGGTGGAACATTCTTCCTAACTCTGTCCGGTCAACCACATCTCTCACAACATTCAAAAAACTACATAAACCCATCTCTTCTGTGAATACTTGACAGACAAATGAAAAAAACACTAACCCTCTCTCTTTCTCTCAACAGTAGGGGGTCTAGCTTTTGTTGTAACCATTAACTTGTATTGGCACCTATTTTATTATTGCTCCTGTATGACATTGCTTATTGCTCCCTAAACTCTTTGTAAGTCGCTTTGGATAAAAGCGTCTGCTAAATGTAAATGTGATGTTGATTTGAATGCATACAGACAAACAATACTGCATTTTATGTCTTAATTTATATTGAAAAACGGTAAAAGGGCAATTTGAAGAATACAACAGTTACAACAGCAACTTCACTGCAGGGCTGTAAAAGTGCAGTTCTTAGTCTTATCATCTGAGGCAGAGGTCTAACTCCAACGCAATTATATCTAACATCATATTTCTTCAGGCAAGTCATGAAACATTTAAAACATCAAAAACAGAATGTTACTTTTTACTTACGTCACTCTGCCAGCCAGTGTCGTTTGCACGTGCTTCTGAAATTCTGGATATTTTGATGCTAGATGGACAAAGTCTGGAGGTTTATCTTTATAACGGTTTCGAGGATGCATGGATTTATTCAGCGCCATCCTCTCTGCTAACGTTACACAAAGAAAAATTACATTAAAATTCATATCTAAATACGTTAACGTTTAATACAAAACCATTTATTATGGTTTACTCTCTATGTGCATGCGTGAAAGAGAACGTCGGCGTAGTGTCACCGGGTTCACATAGAGAAATCATTTTAACGTTACACTTATAATTATTAGGTGAATGTGTTAGTGAATATACATTAAGATTTGTCAGTGTTCATGCCTGATTGTCTTGTTGTGCAAAGAACGTAGCCAAGCAGCTTACATATTTACTATAAAACATACCGCAAAACATAGAATACATGTTAGAATACAAAACACTTTACCGTTTCAAAAGATCGGAAGAACAGACGATCGAAAACGAATAAAAACTTTACTAGTATCGCAGTGTTGACTACTCTTTGCTGACAGACATTTCACGTTGACCCTACGTTGAGTTGTTTCTTCCGCATGGGTCACAAGTTCGCGACGGCGCACAAACATGACGTCAGAGGTCTGGTCTGTTTCTACTGTATTTTCATATCTAAAATGTAGATTTTTTTAAATGGTGAGAGTCATTTATCAATTCTGACTACGTATTTATGACTGTATGGTGCAGTAAGAACAAAATCCCAAATCTCACTGAATAACAGTGCTTTACCTAAAGGGATAGTTCACCCAAAAATGTAAATTGTATGATCATTGTCACACCCTCGTGTCATTTCAAACCTGTATGACTTTATTTCTTCCGCAGATCACAAATGAAGATATTTTGAAGAAGGCTTGTAAAAGAACAGCCCTGGAACCCATTCCTTTCTATTGTATGGAGATAAAACCGATGTGAAAGTGGTCCAGTAACTCCAGTTAACAATATTCTTCAAAATATCATCTTTTCTGTTGTGCAAAAATGACAAGAGGGTGAGCAAATGATGACACCTTTTTTTGGGGGGTGGACTATCACTTCTTAATTAGCAGCAAAATATTTTGGAGTGTTATCGCATTTTGTCTATAGACTCTCAGATCTTTAAAAACAATATAATCACACTTCCAGACAAAGTGTTACTCGTTAATTATTTGCTCAGATGACTGTTTCCAATTTGTCAGTATGCTCCAACGAGGATACACAACTTAAAG
Source organism: Triplophysa tibetana (assembly GCA_008369825.1). Taxonomy (NCBI): domain Eukaryota; kingdom Metazoa; phylum Chordata; class Actinopteri; order Cypriniformes; family Nemacheilidae; genus Triplophysa; species Triplophysa tibetana. Next base: position 12,468,140 of record CM017917.1, read on the forward strand.
GAACAATTAATCCATTTTGTCATCATTTACTCACCCTCATCCTGTTCCAAATCTGTATAAATGTCTTTGTTCTGATGAACACAGAAAAATATATTTGGAAGAATTCTTGTAACCAAACACCTATGTAAAGCGTATAGGATAAAGCAATGTATGTCGCTTTGGATAAAAGCATCTGCCAAATGCCTAAATGTAAAAGCAAACATTTCTTGGTCACCACTGATTACCAAAGAAGGAAAAAAACTGCTTTATAAGTACTTTGCTCTGTAGAACAAAAAAGAAGATATTTTGAAGAATGTCCGAAAGCAAACAGTTCTGGGGCACTTTTGACTACCATTCCTACTATGTTAATCAGTGGCATTTAAAGTGTCAGTTTTTTTATACTTTAGGCAAGATCAATTTTTATTTAAAAAAAAGGTCTAGGAACAGTCTATCAAAGTACATTTTAAATATGGGGAATGATTATCATAATGAAATATTAAGAATCTCTTTTGGAATAGTAACCATTGGATACCTAATGTCACCTTATTCCATTCTTTCAAGCATCCTTAAGCATTACTATTATCAACAGACACATCATTCATATTTTTCTTTAATTATGTTGCAAATAACATCCAGATATATTGTTAACAATTGGCTGTGTGAACAGTGATGCCAAAAAAGCAAAGAGTCCCATTTAAGCTGTGAAGTCTTTAGCCTCCTATCTATTCACAAAGTTATAGCCGATGATTGACCTGTTGCTAAAAGATGGACCTACAGACAGATTCTCAAGTCTGTCTGTGTATTACACCATCAAGTGTGCGGAGCAGTGGGATTGCTTGGGACCTGCGAATCTGGGATCTTTCCTCTAGACATGAAAACAGGATGCGCCTCTGCAGTTCTTTTCTTTCCTGTCAAACAAAGAAACACTCATCGGTTTGGAAAAAGGTTGTCCAGTCTGAATGAAGTCCTTGGTGTCAGACCTTTGGCCCTGGAAGTCTTGAAGAATGCCCATTTTAAGGGAGTAGCGTTTTGGGTAATTTCCTTAAATGGGAATAATCAACAGTGGAAAGTATATATGATTGTATATCAAATATTGAGATTTGGCATCATTTTTGGTTTAGGTTTATACAGTTTACAGCTTTATAACACAGTGAACGAGGGACCAATATAAATCCTTTCCAAATTATGAAATTACAGGAGGCATCAAATGTGCTTTCCTGTGACGGCATTTCTCCCTTGCGTTGCTCAGTCTGCCACAATCCCATAGCAAAACAAATAGTGATAGTCTTCCTTCGTACAAACACACAGAGCTGTCCACAGTTAGCATGCCAGCTGACCAATCTGGTAGGGTAACCTTTCTTCATTTTAACATTTAAGGTGCAACGGATGTATATTTATCCCCTTTCAAATCCAAGTGACAATTATCCTCATCTTTGTAGTTGTAGATTTCAAAATATTTGACTTGCCTGAAGAAAACATGGTAAACCGTACCCACCAGACAGCTCAGTCCTCAGTACTATTACATGCAGCAGTGCTACATCAGCATGTACAGATCTCAGACTAGACACTATCAGATATTCAGCAGCAACAGGGTTAATCCAGTACACACACAACAGGAAATCGCTTGATAATAGCACGGTTAAGCAGTGAAATTCTTTATTATATAATTGCATTGGAATGAAAAGGCTAATTAAAATGATATCTGTTTATGCATTTTTTTAACAAGTCTTACATCGCTTAGACCTTCAGTCTGATGGGACCAAAGATCTATATACAGCTGGGATGTGCAAGTTTACTCAATTCTTTTAGTCACACCACAATTTCAAAGGCAAGTTTTTTTTCCTTAAGATATGGAATGATTCATCTCCATGTTTAGGACTTATCAAATCATTTCCCATTGTGTATTTATTTGCACATTTATTAACAGATGACCAGAGAATATGCCACTCATCAGACGTCAGTAAATGCTTGAGCACCTGTGGTGTTTGGGATATTCAACGGATCTCCAGCAACCAACTCTTCAAGAACCTGACATATAACAAGAGCTTTTTCTATGACCCGATGTATGAAGATCATATTATAAGGGCCTTCTCCACAAAGCAGAGGTCAGGCTGGCATTTCATCGTCTTTAGCTCCACATTAATTTGTTGGTTTATATGATTGAGCTCCCCACAGTATCGCAGTTTATATTTCATCCTAACCCCAGAAGTTTCCATTATTCACTATGGAAATCTCTATTAAGATTTTTGCACATCCCCTAAAAAGAGAAACTTTGAGCCCTTGTCATGCTTTGAATCTTAGGTCCAAACTGAGGGTTTGTGATTTTAGTCTAAAATTTATTTTCTGTACTTCAGTCGTAGCACAACTGCCACAGGGGCAACATGAATGAAACACCCAGCTAACATGACATAATCAAATACAAATCAAGATCAACTCAAAGAAGTATCATCTTTACCTGGATAAAAAATGACAACCATGCTCATTGGCGCTGTTCTTTAAACAACAAATGTCAAGGGCCAAATCAAGTGCTCCGCTGAGGCAACGTTACCGGTCCTGTATAGTTTGAAGTGCTCCTGAGTGACAGAAAAACCATCAAGGTCAAAATCAAAATCTTTACTAAAGCTATGTTCACCTCTGATTCAGGGCAAAAAAGGAGAACCCTTGCTGCCCACTACGCAGAATGGCTTTTTTTATGCAGGAGTTGCATACAAATTTACTCCAATCGTTAAGCATAATCCTCTCTTACAGTGTAAAGTCATGTCTCTGGGATTGTACTTCTCAGTAGGACGTGCCATGACAAGCGTACAAAGATTTATTCCCAAAAGTTTCTAGACAAAACATTTGAGACGTTCTTAGATGCGACCATTAAATGTTATCTAAATCCACAATAAGAGAATGGTAAGTACACTCCAGAAGTGATGTAACAAAGCTACAGATATAACACGCCCCATAGACAAAGCAAACTCTCCACCTCTACATTATGGGTTCTCTCTGTAGTCTTTGCCCATCAAAAGCTAGGCACAAACAGACTAAGACAGTGGAAGGAAAATATATATATATAACTAAATAAAAAAATAGACAAAAAATAAATCAGACAAATAATAAATGACACTGTCATTAAATTATCAGTTTAGTGCCCTACATTAACCCAGTCAGCTTCTGCCTTCGATAGGCCAGGCTGAGTGAAAGATCAGCCCATGTTAAACCTATGGTTCTTCTAGACAACATTATGTAAATTTACAGTATACAGTTTTGAATTCACCATGCAAGAATACTTTTTTCATTTAATAGCTCGATCTACATCCAGAATAATTTACATAAAAGGACACGTTGTTGAACCAGAGCTCGGATGGTGATAACCGTGGTAACTGAGCGCATCCAGAAGAGCAGGAGGAAGCTGAGGGGGGTGGAATGGATCGGGGGTGAGGGGAACGTGGAGGTGTTGTGCAGGGTCGATCAGCGACACTCCCACACTTTTACTGTTTGATCTACGCTTCCGGTGATGACGTACGGAGCAGACTTGTGGAAATCTGTGGAAAGATGAAAGACGCTATTAAAATGACCTCGGAGTTTAAATTATGAAAACAAACTTCTTGAATGTACTGTGAGCATTAAAAAACATTGTATGTAATTGTATTCTGGAGCATCAAACAGATTCCGAGAAAATAACGATCAGTTCTCCAACCACACCAAAACCATCACTTCTAAAAAAGAGATGAGTGCTATGTACAGAAAATCATTCAAAGTCTGAATCTGCCCAGAAACCTACTGGGGAGCTGTCTGAATAACATGAAGCATCTCTAGAGAGCTTCGGTGCCTTGATCTACAAACAAAGATGTGGACTCAAACAGTTAAAAGACTGAAGAGTTGAGATTTGTTCTCCTAACACACTGCCAGCAGCTATCAGGTAGTGCCTTTTGTGTCCGAGAGCTGTACAATCTCATCCTAGAAAAATCCCTCTGGGGTAATGAAGATGTACACTTTCATGAGGCATCCGTCCCCAGGTGATCTAAACAACTGCTTGGCGTTTAAAAAAAACAGTCAAGTGAGAAAACGGCAGCAGATATCAACCGCTTACCCAGAGAGGTAACAAAATGTTCATGGGCACTCAAGGTCTTCATGCAGCGTTTGTTTTTGTAGTCCCAGATCCTCAAGGTTTTGTCATCAGCACAGCTCATAATAAACTTCCCTCCAGGGTGCACAAGTACCCCGCGCACCCAATTATCGTGGCCGACCTGAAAAAACACCAAACAAAAGGCTTCAGACAAATTCTGCGGAAAAATCAATTCTATCAGACAAACAGTCATATTCTCCCCTGCAGAGAATCGCAGCTATTTCACTAAAGCTACTCACCAGGGTCATAAGGCACATGCCAGTGCTCACATCCCACATCTTGATAGTTTTGTCTCTAGATCCAGACAGCAGGAAAGGTCCAGGTTTCCCACTCTTCTTGGTCTGGCAAGAAAGAACAGATATGAAACATCTTAACACGTCTCACACACAGCCTGCACTAAACATTTAAATATTTAAGGTACATCCTAAAATAAATGAAAAATGCACCGGTGCGTGGGCAAGTCTCTAACATATAATAGGGTAATGAAAATGGCTCTGTTAAGACTAATGCACCATACACGGCATAAACAGAGAGGCCCTACAGGAGGTGCATACATTACAGACATCCAATAATAAACACCACTTGGTAAATCACCGATCCCTGGATACTGCATATGGAACACATATACGGAAACCCACACCACATTCTCTCAATAATATATCAAAAAAATATATTACAATATAACATTAATGCTCATTTTTAATATTTATAATACATTTAGATGGATTGCTATGCAAGGTTTCAGGTTTCTCTATGACATTAAAAGCAAAATTATTTTTGAGAGATTACTGTTAGTGTTGACAGGCTGGCATGCTCAGACAAGTATGTGCAAGCAAAGAGAGGCTGTAAATGATATACGGAACATATCTGACAGTGTTAATGATGTCAAAAGATTCGGGTCTTTGATTCAACCTAAACTGGTTTAACAGACAACTAACCAAAATAACACGGCCTAATCCTTTTAAGTAGTACAGGGGAAGTTCCCCTTACACAACAATAGTATGCTTCATCAGATAAATAAGAAATTGCACACGGTTGATCATAAGACTAGCAGAAATTAAAATGGTACTGTCTTCACCTTAGGCCATCAAGTGCTAATCCCTCCAATGTCATTTCATGGCCGTGCTCAAACTAATGCCCGTTTCAATTTTGGTAAAAATCAAAGGGTACATCACATGTTTACAGGGCACAGACTATTATACAATCCTGTATTACTACATCTTTTGTTTCGAAATGTATCCATGAAACCAAGAACCCAATGTTAACCTAAATTTAAACGTTTGTTTACAAACTGATTTTTACAATACTCTCTGAAGTTACAAAAAATATATACGTTTATATCCGAGAACAGATTTCATACAGCCTTGTAGCAGAAATGAATGCAGAAAGCGCCACGCTTATTAAAATGATGCATTCAATTGTCTCTGACAAATGTTTTTGAGATGTACTCACCTCAGAGCCAGTTGCCTCCAGGATAGTGGGATGGGCACTTTCAGGGGCCCATGAAATGCACTCCACCACATGCTCGTGCTCCCTTAGTTCGGCCTTGCATTCTTTTGATGCGACCACCCAAACACGTACTGTCTGGTCATTAGAACTACTGGCGATCAGGGTCCCGTCCTGGTTGGGCCGCACCATGCGTACCCATTCTCTGTGGCCTGTGAATGTCTTCACGCAGTACCTGTAAGTGTAGATAACAGATGATTTAATTTCACTTGAATTAATGGGGTTAGATATATTGATCTAACACACAATGTAAAAAAATTAAAGATAGTTGTCCTCATATTAACTCTAGGTTTTGTATCCAAGCAAAGTGCTTTACTTTAAGCCTGCCAGTATGCCCAAATATTAATTTAAAGGCATGTTAATGTACTTACCCAGTGGCCACCTCCCACATTTTTATGGTTTTATCCCTTGAGGCAGAAACTATATGATCACCATTGGGCATAATAGCTACAGATGAAACATTATGGTCATGTCCTGAAAAGAGGAAAAAAACTCATTAAAATAGAGTAAAAAATGTAAACCATCAATACCATCCAAATCTGACCAAAACCTACACTGATTATCCAAGACAGAAACATTTCATTAATTCCGCAACTAAGCAAAAAACACACCACAGAAATCCGACTGTCATGCACATTACTGTCTGACAATGACTGGTTGAGCTTCAGAACATACTGAACAATTTAATGGAGAATAAGAAGGTGCTAATTTGCTTTGGGCTGCTTTATTCTCGGTGTGATGGAAAGAGAAGAGCTAATTACACAGAACGCCATATTTAAGCCGCTGAATAGAGGATGAAACTAAGTAGCCTAGAAAAATTTGTCTTAATATGGGGGGAGAGGCACAAAATGTTATCGGGTCTTCAAGAGGATAATTAAACTGCTGTCAAAATCTCCTTATCTTTGCAAAAGCGGCAAACCCACCAAGCGAGACAGAGAGAGAGAGAGTGTGAGAGAGACTAGGCAGACGGGGGACTTGCAAACAGAAGGAAGGGGGTCCCTTTTCCGCCTCTTCGAATCTGTTAGTCTACCCTAGTCTCAGGGCAATATGCCAGTTGCGGTGATGGAGTATAAATTACAAGCGTTTGGATTTGAGCACATTACAAGCTGGTGCACACGTTAGTTGGATTATTACCAGTGAGGGTTTACAAATTCTTGATGTGGATTACAAATTACTGAGGGGAAACTGACAACATCAGTTGGGAATTTTGAGTGTTAGATTTCCAGCATGGGTGAGGAAAAAAACGGCAGTTATCATGCAGAACCCATAAGTCTAAATGCTAATTCAATTCTGGTGTGATGTCCCGTAAGCCTGAAGGCTCCAATTTCTAGGAAAACCTATTAAAATTTGCCAAGTAATAAGGATTTTAAACAAGAACACAGCCTAGGGTATGACACGCCAAGCCTAACTCTCATTCAAAAGAAATAAAAAATAAACAGAAAAAAACATGCTTTACCCGCTAATACCTCTTCAAGGAAAGTAAAATAACCCAGTAATAGGTGAGGAAACGTGTCACAGGCCGCTCCTATAATAATAGACAGTCTCTCTCTTATGCATTTGTTGGCAAGCTGGCACTTTAATGAGCTGCATTCAACACCTGCCTCCTGACACTCTATTCCCCCTCGAGACAGCCGTCCGCTCCTAACAGTTCCCAGAACCAATGAAAACATCTGATACTACATGCTATGCTCACCATGCATGGTCCTGATGCACTCGAAACCCTGGAAATCCCAAAGCTTAATGGTCATGTCTGCTGAACAGGAGGCTAGCAGCTTTCCAGTATGGTCAAAAGAGATGTCCTGCACAGAGTCTGTGTGGCCCTTAAGTGTGCGCTCAAAATCTCCCGTTTCATAGTCCCATACCTGAAACAGACAAAGACTGTGTTATAACCCAACTCATGCTGACTTGGCATCAATTCAATGACAAAACCCATTAATTTGTGATTATAAGATTCCAAACAAGTCAAAGCATAAAAGGCAGGCTTGGGCTTGTGGCTGCTATCATATTTCCAGTAAACCAACTGGGATACATTTTACTATGAGATTCAATTCATTAACATTATTCAATGCAACTTGCAGCATGAAATAAAGAACACCTTTACATAATTTATAGATAAACCAATACATTTTAACAGGTTAAATAATTTATGTATGACACCTAATTCAACAAATGTAAATGTTACATTCTAATCACGTGTTACTAACATATGTCCTGCAGCATTTTAGATCCAATAAATGTAACAGAGTGCCCTCTGTATCCAACCTATGATGTGAATGTTTGTTAGCCACAAGAATGTCTCCATAGTCTCATCCAGCATTATCCCAATAGAACCCACAAAACACAAAGCAAAATATTTTGTGTTCGTACTAAAATTCAGCTTTCATCATTTTTACTTTATCATTAAAGCATGGTGAAGTGGTGTGAATGTTATCTGCTTGTTCGCCTGGATGCAGCAGTACGATAAACAGCCTCAGGGCTTAATGTGATGATCAAGTTTCAGCACTTTAAGGCTGCAGACACACAGGGATAAGCTCCGTCTGCTGCGCAGGGGGCTGCTGACAGAAGCCCCTCCACCTGCTTATCTGCCTCCTGCTTCCGAAACACCCAACCCAGCCGTGGGCTTGTATTAAACATTCACACAAAAACCTGATGTGTCACACCTTGGTTAGTCAAGCACGAAGAGCATCCACCATGTAGCTGAAACTGCATTCCTATTATACAACATCTGTTGGCGTTTGACCCAGTGTGTAACTAAGGGTTTTCAGCAAGGGAACGAAAAATAAAACGCCATGCTAAACTCAACTATGCAGTTTAGCATGAGGAAAGAGAGCTTATTTTAGCAAAGCCAGCTGAAATGTCAGATAAAGCCTAGAAGTAAAAGCTTAAACTATTCGAGCAGTCATGTGTTCATGCACATGTATAAAATCTCAGTCTGAAATAACCTGCTGCGTGAAACTAATCTAAAAGCCATTTAGCCGACTGTGTATAACCCGTTGTAAAAGTCTTGTCAAGTGCCAAAAAGAAAAATCTGTCAAACATGATCTGATTGACATCAAGAAAAAAAAAAATAGGGCAAATAAAATTAAGTCTAACCACATCCACATTACACTGGGCAGAAGTGAGGTAGAAACGCATTCGGCTGCACAGCTTCAGGGCTCCGTGACAACCAGCTATGAATATGTGGATATAGGGAATGGTGCAGAATATATTTGGACTCGCTCTGGCTGTCTGGCTGAGAGCAGCCCATGTTAAAATGGAGAGGGTGGGGACTTTTATGGAAGGATTTAATAGCACACTGTATGAAACTGGGACACAGTAGGAGGGGGGTCACAGCCCAGTCTAGCCAGGCTCAGGTTGGTGGCCATAGCTGCCGGCAGTGAGGTGAAGGATGAATTGCTTGTAAAACAAGAGCAGAGGAATCCTTTTTAGGGGCGATTCAGAATAAAACGTTGAGAAAGGAAGTGCTTTGCATACATCATACGACTTAAAGGCTTAACAAAAAAGGAAAAGCCATCCTGGTTTTGAATAAATTAATAAGTGGCTGTTTGAACAATTTAAGCTCAATGTGATGTGGCCATCCATTAGGAGACATCACTGAGTTTTTGGAGAGAGTGCTAGACTCTAATACAGAGAGCAGACAGGCAGAAATAGGGCATTTCTGGAAGCTGTGCTACTGCCATGGGAATGCTATACTGCTTGTGCAGACCTGTGTATTTAATGTGTCTCAAGGGTCTTTGTATGAGCAAAGCAAAGAGAGAGGACAGTAAATGCTTGCAGGCAAATGTCCAGCTCATTCAACCCAAAAACACATTAATGTCATCCAGCAGGGCAGGTTAACCTTATCATTTTTACAAACAGAAATGAAGGGCTAATGTATTGGTACAAGACGCAGGCTATGCAAACACACCACATCACAGAAGATACAGAAGACTGACGTACCTTTATTGTTGCATCCTCTGAGGCAGAAACTATGACACTGAAGACAGGATGGAAAATGACTCTGGTGACAGGACTCCTGTGGCCGCTCAGGGCGTATCTCTCAGGGGGACGAGGGATCCATTCTTTGGGGTCTCGCTTCTGTGCAATTGGCCCACCTAAAGTGATCTCCTCTTTCGCCTCATTCAGTTTTGATTCCAATTCCATCACCTGTGTACAGTTTGCATGTTTGTCAGCCATTTAACAGGCTGGCTAGCTATAATTATTAAAAATGCATAATCGGAGTATGCAAAAACATAATATATTGAAATAAAACAAACGCATTAAAGCTGTAGTGATTGCTGCATAGTAAGTGTTTCTAACCACTCAATTCATAAATCTCCGAGTATGAATAGTTAATGAGTCAAGACCACCTCAATATTCTTTAATAGGATTCGTATTAAATATGAAATGCACAAACCTTTTTCTGCAATCTGATGACTGAAGTCCATTTCTTTTCCAAAAGCCCGGCATATTTCTTATCCAATTCCTCATTCTGGTAACAAATGATGACAGAAGCATTATACCCAGGCATTAAAAAAATGACAGGAATTACACATAGCCTACAGCAAAACAGAAGGCATACACCTAATGTCAAGAAGAAGTTGTCTCTAAATCCCTTTACATGGGTAAATCTCCAGTGGACAAAGAGCGATTACCAAGATTACAATAAACACTGCAACGACTGCACCGTAAAAATTTAACTTCAGGGTGCCTGGCACCAACGTTAATTCTCACATCAGCTCTCAGTTCAAAATGTAAAGCATGTCCACGGTCACAATATAAGCAGATTTGAAATTCAGCCAAGCATATTTTTTTGTTCCTTTTCATCTTAATGTGTTGATGTGATGTGAATGATGTAAGAATAACTACAGCAATAACAACATATTTTGTCTATAGTCCTTCTGGCATTAACGCATCTACTGCACTGTAACTTCAATAACTGCACTAACTCATCTAATACACTGTAACTGTATTATCTGCATCTACTCATGTATTGCACTATAACTTCAACAACTGCATTAACTCATGTACTGCAATGTACCTTTAATAACCGCATTAACTCATCAACTGCACTGTAACTTTAATAGCTAATGTCTGTAATTAATGCACACTCAAGTCACTTGCACTATTGAATTGTCTATATTGTTATCTGTTCATAACCACCTGCACATTAATGTTCACAGTATATAGCCTTCTGTATATATTGTTCATAGTACATACCGACTGTCATATTTTCATACAACATTTGTATAGTATTTCCCTAAAATTGTATTCTGTATTTATTCACACTGTATATCTGCACTTGCTAATTGCACTTCTGGTTGCTACATTTCGAAACTACATTTCGTTACACTGTACTTGTATATGTGTAATGACAATAAAGTTGAATCTAATCTTATCTAATCTGCTGAAATCTAGCACATTACATGGCAGAGAGGTGGACTGAAAGGTTTCCAGCAGAAAAGGTGCTTTCTCAGTGGCGAAAAGAATGAGGGGCAATATTGTGCGTCTCTGAGGGAAAAGGGCATTTCAAGCCCTTGCCGAGGACTGAACCACCATCTGTCTGAACCCTCTGCCGCTGTGGCAGCCAACGGCTAAATAGGAGCCCATCAGCATTGCCAGGCACTAATGACTGCGGCCTGACAGCCCATCGGCTCGCTTTAGCCCTCCGAGAACCTCCCTTCCTCCACAGTTATGCCTTAAGTCACAAACCCCTGCCACATCCCAGAACAGCTGGACAGATCGATGATGAGATTTCTTCCACCAAATGAACGTGTTAAGAGCATCCCATTTAATTAAAGTAAGCTTTTAGCATCAAGGCATCACCCAGAGCCCACCTCTCCGTCCTTAAATCTGATCAATAACTCATCCTCTTTCTTTCTTTGAATGTTTATTTCTGTAACCACGAGTGTTTGTATGTGCCAAGGCATCTTTGCGCTTAATATGTCAAACCACTTTCTGCTGAATCTCAAGAATTCTTCTGGTCTACCCTGTGATAATAGAGATTCACTATTCAGTACATCCCCATATCACCGTGAGCCATCGCTGAGACACATGGAGAAGAGGGTTTTTACATCTGCCACACATCATAATTATCTCAGCAGAGTCAGCGCTGCTTTAATTCGGCACGTGTGCCGTCAGTCACAACCTCATACAAAGCCGCAATTTAAACGGGGAATACTTCAATTAAGAAATATCGGCCTGGCTGGTGTTTAAAGCAAGGGGGGTTCCCACACTCACCATGTCTAATTCCGACTCCTTTTTGAAAACTGAATATGCCTCTTCAAATCCATTGGAACGAAGATAATCAGCTATCGCTCGGTTTCTGAAAAACAACAAAAAAAGCTTAATTAGTTCTCTTGATAACAAGCCTTTATAACTGTGCAAAAATTGGCATGGGTTATGAGCTTTTAACACAACTGAGAGAACATGCTTTTCTGAGCATACAACACACATATGAAGTCTGCCCGAATAGATAATTTCAGTTTGGGTATTTAAAAAAAAAAAAAAACTCAAGAAACATTGGTAGGTCACAATGAATCAGTAGTCAAAATATACAATGTTGAACAGAATGTCAGTTCTTCCACCATATGAGCATCTGCCTGGAGTCTAACATTAAAAACATGCAGGTTGTCTAACGGAGGAGATGCTTCTCGCCTTTTTCTCTGTGGATCTGACTGAAGCAAAAATGTAAGATTTTACCATATGCTTGAAAAAACATGACATCCAGTTACAGCCTTAACAAAACGTGCAAATGCCAAAAAAATAATTTAATTTCACATAGAAAGAATGTGTCAATTTTAAGCAGCAAGCCTCAGTTTTAACACATTCTGTGAGTAACTGAAGAGTCAGCAAGACAGCGAGCAGAGATATTGCGCTATCGAAGACAAAAGACAGCTGTCTGAGACGCCACTCCGTTGTCCGAACTCTTCATGGCATTGTGATATCAGAAGAATCCACAACCATGAGGAAAGCCACATTGTGCACATATACATTTAAAATCAAGATAAGATCAAAGATAGACAACCAAAATTATTATAGCCATAGACCAGACAACAAAGAGACCAAAAGCAAACACACAGAGAGGAACAAAACTTTGGGTGTGGCACAGTTATTTATGATATGATTATACAAACAGTCAGTGGTGAAGGCTGGATGAATCCTGGTGAGTTTTATAGGAAGATGCTGATATAACGAAGCTCTAACAGCCGATTCACTGCAGCGTGTGAGAATGAGGGTTTTCTGATTCAAGTCGAGGTCAGGACAGGGTTATCTCTCATGTGACAGGCAGCTGAAAAGATCTAGACTCTGCATTATTCTGGAGGGCATCTGTGTGCGTGTCTGGTCTTAGCTTTGTTGTCTTTGTAGGGTGGGATATGTTCAACAGACACCTTAGCCAGAGATTTATCAAAGCAACACTGCTTCTTTGACTTGGAACAGAGCACCTTTAAACAAAACTAGTAATGTGACCTGTGTCCAAGATCAAGTTCATCTTATAAAAATATTCAAAATATAAAAAATTCAGCTTTTCTTTCGTTATTGATGGGGAGACGGGTAACAAAAATTAGGTTCCAAGCACTCACAGCATTCCACACAAAGGTGATTTCCTAACGAACAGGGATGTCTACCATTCACAAAGTTGTACAGATTTCCATTTCTTGAATACCTCTGATGCATTTTGTGCTAGTCTTCATATACCTGCCTCAGCCTGTATTTGACCCCTACCGAAGCCCAATATCCAGATAACATCCATGCACAAATGCTATTTTTACAATCCTGCTAGTTGTACTGTCAGCCACAAACCAATTGGAAAAATTTAAGTGGCAAAACATGAGAAACAAAAGTCCCTTCAACTCTCCAAACAGTTTAAAAGGATAGAAAATACAACAAACAAATGAGTGCTCACACCATTGTGCAGGTATCCATGGAAACCAAGGAGGAAAAGCTGTAATGACGAACATGAGTGGGCAGAGATGCTGAAGACGAGGAACAAAAGACACTCGTTTTATCAGTCTACACCATTATGAGAGCATATGCAAAATGGCTAGACTTCATCTTTGGACAACATAGGCACACTTGAATGTTGAGAGAAACTCGCATAGTTTTCTAAACATGTATTCTATCAAATATGTAATGGCTAATGTACAGAGACACATGACTAATATTTTTTGTACACTGGAGAGAGGAGAGAGCAGCTTTCAAAACCATGAGACTCAATCTGTAACCCAAGAACCAGTTCTTCGCAAACATCATATAAAAATCACATTTAGAGGGGCTGTGTAGCGTGTCTAATCGAGCGAGAGGTGCAAGCGATCACATTAAAGTGTGCTGCACAAGACAGGAGCAGCATTACCTCACTGCTTCTGGTGTCGTGTCATCTTGCTCGAATCATTTCCGCTCTGCGCTCGCTTCCGCATCCACATCACCACTTCCAACCAGACAGCATCCCGTACCCCTCCCATCCCGACTCCCCACACCCAATTCATCTCTCCTCCGTAAACAAACGCAGCCTTATCAGACTCCCATGAGCCCCCCTGGGTACATCTTGTTTTATGACCGCCTCTGGCGTGTGGATTTGCTTTACTTATCATCAAGCTGCCATCATGGATCAGAATGCAGCATCACAGGACTGCAAAAAGAGTCCCTTAGCGGTATATGGGAGACTGTGACCTTTCTGCAAACAGAAGTAAAGTCTGATCCCCCTGCAGCTAGCCTGTAAATGAAACAACATGGCTGACATTAAAAGGCTTTCATTGAACCCGGCACTTTCTATATGCAGCTCTATCCAGGGATTCAGTCGAAGAGATGATTATCCCTTCGACAAAAAGTACCTGAGCGGAGGTCGACATGTCTCCGCTGAGAAAGCGCACACGTGTTGTTTTTAAGCAGCCAAGAGGAATTTACACAGGTTTCCAAGAAAAGCCAGTAAAACAAATGCTTTCATTCAACCTTCGAACAAAACAAACACGTTTTTACTGAAAAGAGGGGGCCCAAACCATAGGGACCGGAATTCATAGGTTTGGACCAGTAAGCTGCCACAAACAACCCTAACAAAAACAATGAACATTGAGATCGACCCGTCATGCGAGATATGTAAAATCAGAAAGAAAACACACAAAAAATCCCAAAATTTAAAACGAATAGAGCGGAAACATTCACTCAAAGAAATAAAGAAAACATTCAGATCTTATTTTAGTGATTTAAATGTTGCTTAATTGCAAAAGGCACATATGTTCCTGTAGTTCAGAGACAGCAGGGCTTGAATTGGTGTGTTTTGAGGGCACTCAGAATTGGATGTGTATGTGTGCGCAGCATGGGAGTGTTGTGCCAGCTGTCTCATGCACACACTACAAGCCCCTTTGACAACAGCGTTAACGAGATTTGGGCTGTACAGCAGAGGCCACACCCCTTTATGATGACTAGCAGAGATGGATCTTACCCTTAAAGCAATGTTATTGTATAGTTACCTGAATTAAAATCTGTGCCCCAGCATAATTTCAAACATATATGCGCTCTCAGCTACACAGGCTGTTGCAGAGTAATTTCCACATTCTTGACAGAGGAAGCTTTAAATTACACATTCATGCTCCCTTGCACGTGTGAAGGGTTTGAGGTTGACACCGTTATCTCATGACGCATGTGGCACTAATGCATGTATAATGTGTGTGAAGAATCGCTCCGCTCCTCCACAGGAATTTCAGTTGTTTTGTAAACGTATACTAAAACACAAACCTTACATAAATTGTCATGCAAGCTACACCTACAGTCATTTATAACCATTTTTTCACCTCTCTACATTTTTGCTATTTCAATTAGATATTTTAGCTGCCCAGTGCCCACAATGACATATTAAACTTCAGTCTGGGGTCTAGACTGACTCTAGGGATGCTGCAGTAGCAACCAGGTTGACGGATGAAGCCCGTTACCCAGCAGAAGGACACTGACTCCTCAGTGTGCCAGTCTGCAGATTAAATCCATACTGCTGATGGGTACCCTGCTGATTGGCTGGCGGCAGCTTCATCAGAGCTCGCCAGGGGCTGGCAATAACCCCTTCGCTCCGAGAGGTGGTCCTCAGAGCCCAGGCCTGCCCACTCCTGCCACAGATACGGCACAAAACAATGCTGATAATCCAATTATTCTCAGTATTTCACACATAAAACTATGCCCTCATTGCAAAAGTAGAGAAAAGCGTTCAGCATAAAATGTTTGGAATTACATGAATGTGAAAACGTGAACTAAGAACCTGAATTTGTATAAATGTATGCATTTGAATGACAATATGTACGTGGTTTTCAAAGGTATAATAATGCACTAGTTGTCCCACTTCAATGATATTCTATCAAATAAGCAAGAAAGCCCCTAGCTATGGCCTTTTTGAGGTTCCTGGGTGGGCTATGATTTTAGAAAGTCTTTAACAAGACAATAACATGAATATAACACACTCCTCGATCCTGCATTTAATTGTGATTGTGAAAAATATATAACTATATGAAAAATTAAGTAACTTAAACTGAACTGATTGTCTTTTCATCTCTATCTGTATTTTGTACCCGAGAGTGAGACGCTGCTAATAGCTCTAAGTTATCTGGTCCGTTAGCAGGAGTACTCGTCTCGAGGCTGAGAGACTTAAACACAGTGATTTTTTTATTAATGACTCGTTTCATCTTAAAGGGGGTACTTCCTCCCTTTCACAAAATATCTTTACCACACGTATTGCATATGCGATCATCTTTTTACACAAAGTTTAACCAAACTTTTGAACGTTTGCTGCGTTCGTAGTGCGGAAGCCCGATGGTTATGAACTTCACGTGTGCGTAATGAGAGAAGGTCCTTGTCGCCTGTCCTGGCAGACAGTTACAGCGGTAAAACGCTCACTGCCGTTCGCGAGTGATTGAAAGTCAGGAATCGATAAAACAGAACCAAAATGAGTGCGTCCTATCGAATACCAGGTTCCTTGAAATTTGAAACCGTTATAAAATGGAACCGGTATTCGATACCAAACCCTTCTGTTAACATGAGAAAAATTATTCTCCATCATAGATACATTCATCTCAACACTCAGCACTGTTTATTTATAAAAGAATTCCTCCTAGTCTTCAAACTGCCAAGCTTTCAGTCCAGAAAAACAATGTGTTATTTGTACAAGTGATTTCATCACGTAGCCTAATTATTTGTAACTAAATTTAACCTTTTTTATGATGATGTGCAACCATATGACCAATATAAATATTTCCTAGAATCCTGACAAAATAAACAGACACCACTTATTTACCACAACTACATGTGATGAAAGTTAGATAATGTGTAACAAATGAGTGAGTAAAACTAATTACAGTCAGTCAGGAGACAAAAAGGACTAGAAAAGCTGGACAAAAAAATAGGAAAATGAATCGGATGTAAAAAGCGGACCAAAAACCCTACAGTGCACAAGCATGTCTTTCAGTGACCTAGAAACGATTTTGAAAGGGTTGAAGTATCATTTCTATATGGCCATCAGCTGAACTCTATGTACTGAGAATGGCCTAAATAACACATTCTATTCATGTATTCTTTCTGAGAAATCCGTCAATGGAAGAAAACAAGCTGAGGGAGGCAGTCAGCAGGTCACTGTCTCCAATTTCCCCTTCCCTATTGTCCTAATGAATCCGGCATAAATGCATCAAAATGCTCCCGGTTTCCAACCAGGGTTTGCAAAAAACTTTCCTTTTGGCTGGCAAAAATAAAGATGCATTAGTGTCAATCTCATTTCTATTTTTAAAATATAGTAACAGTGACATTTTCCCACACTAATCAATTAAGTAGTTTTAACAGACTTCAGCCATTAAGACTCAGAATGAAGTCGCATTATGTATATTTACATCGTTCAAGTTCACTAAAGATTATCTTATTTACTGGAATGCAGGCTACACTCTCAGCTCATTTCAAACTTCATTACCTTATACCTCCAACAATAGAGCTGATTAAACGCTCTTATCAATCCGAGTGCATCCACATTCAAAGGTTAATTATACTGTGTGCAAGACCTCAGGCAGAATCTTTCCTCATATACATTCAAGTCACAGTATCTATCTTTAGCCAAAAACCAATAACCAGCCCAAACCACAGGGTGAGTATATTAAAACAACACATCTGGAGTCAGTGAATTTTTTATGCGGATATTAGAAGGAATATCAGCTAAATGGATTTAAACATGGTACAACTGTAAAACCAGCACTTAATGGTTGCCAAAATCATTGGCAAGGAGTGGGGCACATGTGGAACTGTATGAATGCAATCCAACTTTGTGGAAACGAGGAGACCTTTCTGTGGAGTTCTGAACCAAAAAAAAGCATGTGGGGCACCTGATGGGAAACAAAGGGGATGATGATGTCCAGGCTTTGTCTGGACCGCCTGTGCTGACCTGCTCACTGATTCCTCATGACAGCAAACCGATGATCATTTCAACGGTCAGATTTCCTTTGCAAATCTATACCTTCCTTCAATGCGGTCAAAAGTTTAATAAAACATCAGCTCTTAAGAGGGGTTTTGATTATGATATCGGCCACACATTTGCACCTTTTCACATAAATTTCATTACTGCTGTTTGTTTAGAGTCACTTCATATGCAGTTAACTTTATTTTCAGTGCAGCGTTATAACAGTTCAGCCTATGAGAAGAGTTCAGAAGGTTTGTGAACTTACAGCTCGTCACGTTGCCTCTGTGACAGCACCATGGTGAAAGCGGGGATGGGGCGGGGGTCAGGTGAACCTCGTGCAGCAACTGCTGTCTCCCTGGCAGGGGATCAGATATAGGATGAAGGGTCCGGCTTGCAGGGTGGTCAGCAGCTCACACCAAAACAAGTCTACTTAAAAGACTGGCTCCTGGAACGCCACGCATTGACAGCCTGCAGGCATCCACAGACCAGACGGTCACTGCATCTGTGGAGGAACAAGACAGACTTTTCATTCGACCAGCCTGGAGGAGAATGTCATGATATACACACATACACAATAATAACAGACCAACAGGTCCAATTAGAAATGTAAATATGAGCAGAGTAGTGGTCACCTAGGCTTAAATAGGGAAAAAATAATTTAATTCGTCATTTATTCACTCAATTGTTCCAAACCTGTTTAGATATATTTGTTTTGTCAAACACAAGGAAAGATATTTGGAAGAATGTCAGTAACCAAACAGATCTCATGCACATATACTGCCATAGCAGGGAAAATAAATACTATGGGAGTCAATGGGGGATTAGATCTGTTTGGTCATTGATATTCTTCCAAATATCTTCCTTTGTGTTTAGCGGAACAAAGATATTTATACAGATTTTGAACAATCTAAGGGTGAGTAAATGATGACAGAACTTTCATTTTTGGGTTAACTATCCCTTTAAGGCAACAATATTGCCAAATTGGTTTCATGTATGACAAAAGGGTTAACACATGTTTCATCAGGTGTTCAATCTGCTCTATTTCCCTGCAGTACACATTAAACTCTAGTTTGCTCCCCGTCTACTCTATCTGCTGCCATGTGGAGCGTTTTGTTATGGACTCATGCTGCTCCTGTAAGAAGCTCTAAACACGTGTAAAAGAGACCAATGACCCAGATTTTAAAATCAACCTATTTCTGAGCTCCAGTGAGATAAACAGCTTGAGAGCAACAAGAAGATCTCAGAACCTGAATGAAAAAATTAATCATTTTGAGATATTCCTGTAAACGAACATCTTGACTATTAAAGGGTTAAATCAGGCACTCCAAAACGCAGAAGGGGAAACACTGTAAGCCTCTTAGGCCGGACCTGGACTGAAGTTAGAGCCCTAATTCTAGCTCAAGGGGGTCCACGGTATTATTCAAGACAAACAAGAGGTCTGAACATAACATTCCTTACCCAAGCATACAGGAAAAACATGTAACACTCAAAGTCATTCAACATTTCCAACAACACATAAATCTGAAAGGTTCAGCACTTAGTCACAGACAGGTATAAGTTACGCACTTTCCAACCTACTAGTAATAATCATAGAATCAGAGAACAGCCTTTATCAACATTGAGAATGTTGAGTTGATCTCAGCCTGATTAATTGCCAGATATTAGGCACCAATTGAACTATGAACGATAAGAGGCTGTGACATGCTACTTTCATTCACAGACCTGTCCCTGCAACTGCTAGATAATCACAGAAAAATAACAGAGAAGCAAAAATGTAATGACAACCTTAACAGGCAGTGTGCTCCTTTCTGTACAAAAGCCCACCCTATAAACTGAATGCGTGAACGGTGATGGCAGCAGGAATTCATGCGAGGATTGGAATGTGAATTAGATATGAAAAGAGCAAGAAGGGCTCTTAATTCTTCATCTCGTCCTTTTCAATTTCCCTGCTCCATTGAAATGGGACCTGTAATGACATGGCAGGTCTTTCACTTAGCCCTTTGCCATACTCAACATTAAAGAGAGCTGAGGGTACAGAGAGGAATCCAAATCAAGCAAACAACTCAGCCTGAGGTTTTTCCTTTGTTGGTTCAACAGACCTAAGCACAATACCAGAATCTGGGAGTGAAACAGGACTTCTGTAAACCAACCTACCTGTAATGTCTAAAAATTTGAATAGGGTATAAAAAAGCTATAGCCCCACAGAAAGCATAATCAGCAATAACATTTATGAGCGTATTCATTCCTAGCCTAAGTCAAACTTAAACAAACCAAAACTAGCCCTTTAACAGTGAATAATGGCTTTTGTCAACTTTGCCGTTTATTTTCTAACCTTCAGGCCATCCGATATGTAGGTGACATTTTTTCTTAAATAAAGTCATAAATAAGATTATTTGGTAAAACCGCAGACCTCTCTGCTTCATATAATGGGAGTCTATGGGGTCCACCCGTCTAAAAGTTCCTAAAGCACATAATTTCAAAAAACTGCACTTGCCGACATGTTGACGTTTCGTTAAGCGAATCATTTGATATTGTCATAAAACTGAACATAATTTTGTATAATATTAGCCATTATGTGGAGCCTCTGCACACAATCATCTTGTAATATTTGGTGACTAATGGCATACCAGCGTCTGGTACGTTTAGCGCCACCTTCAGAAAGGGAGTGTTGAGGCTGTACAGTACTAATATTATTAAAAATGACCTTCAGATTAATAAAAATAAATATCTATAAAAATATAGAGCGAGTCACTTCACGAAACGTCAACATGTCGCCAGGAGCCGCTTTTTGGAATTATGTGCTTTAGGAACTCTTAGAACGGTGGACCCCATGTACTCCCATTATATATAGCAGAGAGGGGTGTGGATTTACCAAACAAACAATCTTCTTTATTGTTCTACTCTAGAAACAAATATCACCTACATCTAGGATGGCCTGAGGGTGAGTAAATAAACGGCAAATTTGAGTTTTTGGCTGAAATACGACACTATTGATACAAACGATTTTTACTACCATCTTAAAATCTACACACATCATACATACAAACCCCAGAACTTTTAGTTGCCATGGTGAATACATTACTGATCCCCATTGGCACCAAAATGCATCATGTTCTTTTCTTGGCGACCATTAAGAATCATATGCACAACCATAAAGCAAAGCAAACCCATCAATTTTATAAAAAGTATTGCAACACAGTAGATCTTGCCCTACCATCATCAACCCGGACGTTACAAACTGGCTGTTTGAATTCACCAACGTACAATTACACTAGCCTGTGCACTGCATTATTTCAGCCAAGGGCTAGGATGGGTCTCTTAGCAACTGTCTGTGTGGAGCAAAACCACAAAGCTAAGGCAACGTAGTCCAGTAGCTTATCCGTTACTGCTATAAAAAAACAACACTGACAGGCATGCTATTGAGACAAAGAAAGAAACAAAAGAAATGTTGCATCTCCCAGATGTTTGCATATTACCTTTTATTAGGGATGCACCAATACCATTTTTTAATGACAGAGTAAAGTACCTTTTCACAACACAGTGCGAGACAAATAAAAATAGAATAGCTTCATAATAAAAAACAAATCCACCTTAAACATGTATGAAAAAATGTATAAACATGTCCTAAAGATGTTGTGACAGTATGTATGTGAGATAAGTAAATGACTTGTCAAACACCCAAGATTCATAACCTCGAATGTAATGCGTCCAAATGCTTTCTGGGTAGGACAGCTCACCTGGTTATGAGATACAGCCGGGGTTTTTTTAAACTCACTAAAAAAAATGTATAATTTTATGTGCTTGTCACAAGCTTTCAAAGCAAATTTCACACAAATTCAGTCAGTTATGTCACATGAGCTTTCTGTCTTTCGGTGCATTTTTACAAGTAAATAAGCTTAGTTTCGTGCCCGATAACAATACTGGTATCAGTGCAACCCTGCTGTTTAGAAGTGCAAATATGTTAGATGATGCAGATATTCAACAGGGACACAGGTAATAAAATACAAATTAATTCTAAGAGAAGAGTAAAATCCGCTAGCATGTCAAACCCCAAAACAGTGCAGTCTGCTGGCGTGGTTTTCCGCAAGCTTATTCAAGATGTTAAGACCCATGGCAAACCGAAACAAGCATCCTAGTGGAATTGTGCAAGCTGGCAAAGATAGCTGGCCAATAAAGCTTTAAGTAATAACCACTTCTGTTGGTCTCTTGATAGAATTGCCAAGATTACCGGATCACAGTACATTTCCGCTGAGGGAGTGCTGAGTAGCAGCCCTGACTGGCACAGAGGGAGAGTCCAAAGATGGGCAACATCTTGAGAACGCATGTCCAAGACATTTAAAGATTAATTTTCTTACATAGTGATGAAAAAAATATTTTTGCAACTGATATGAAATGTTTTGAAAATCAACATTTTTATGTGTTAAACACTCTTTAACCAGTGAACATACAGACTTCCACTGTTAAGATGCTAGGGATTAATTACGATCCAAGACACCTGGCAAACATCTACAAGTAGAAAGTACACCTAACTTGGTTCAACAACTTGAAAACACAATGAACCGAGCAGTTTAAAAGCTCATGAGTTACAGGTACCACTCTGGGTCATAACATGCTCATACTTGCCTCATCCCCATATAAAGAGCAAAGTCCAGGTACTCTCCTTTGCAAAACGAAACCATTACACTAATCTATCTTTAAATCACTGCATTAAGCCTAGACCAACTTGTGGTTGTTATTGATACACATGCAGACATTACATCAGTGCATTTATTTTATGAGTACAGTTGGCCATGACTCTCCAGTTCCCACACCCTAGCAGATATAACTCCTATTAAATGAATGGAATTAAGACTACCCAAATACTTAAGTGCACGTGTACAGGCCACTTCACAGCGTGTTTGTATGAAGACCAACCATCCAAATAAAAACAGTCGTATCTTGCTGGTCTGCATGCATTTAATCATCTGACCTATATTAGAGATGGGACAACTGGTCCTAAACTGGTCCAGATTTTTTGACAGTTAACGTACAGATAAACGCGCAACTTGCATGCAAGTGAGATTAGTAAATGTCTAACGCTTTAGTGTCATAACCTCGAATTAAACGCATCCAAATGCTGTCTATATAGGACTGGGACAGGTCACCTGCTTTTGAGATATAGCCGGGGTATTTTGAAGCTCACTTGCACAACACGTCAATTGTGTAAGTTATCGAGTCGGACGCACCCTAATAATTGCCAAAATGCAGTCTAGGGACTAAGTTCAATATGTTTGAAGAAACAACCCTGACCAACGTATTCTCACCAACTGCGCAGCAAACATGAACACTTGACGAGTTTCATTTCATTGCACTAGCCAAAGAAGTAAGGGACACGCCAAGGTCAACATTAATTTCAGTTGTTAAAAACGATAAAAACAGATATATGTTGACACGGGCGTTAGCCAACTGTTGCTAGCTAACGTGACATTGATGAAACGACGTGTTGATCCGCAGGGTACATACATATCTAACGAGCCGCTTGAACTGCGGTCACGACAACGACAAATACGTTCAAATACAGCCATAACAAACACACAACATGGACGAATAGACTTGCCGAAATATTCAAGACTAGTGAAGAAAAAACAGAAGCTGAACTATTTCTCCAACGGCCGCGTCCGCCATTTTGAGACACTGAGAAAAGGAGGCGCAAAATTATCTCCACAGCAGCTCTTTGACCGGCGAATTTTCTCAACCACAACCGTAAACAGGTATACAAACAGGGTGTTCTTACCATACAGCGTCAGCGCTGAATGTTTGTTCTCGGAAGACGCGTGTAAGGAAGGAAATGAATGTTATTTTCGTGTTGAAAAGAGGGGCTCGAGTCTCGGGGTCTGCCTCCTTGCAGCGCCGCATTCGCTTCTACATAGCACGGGAGCGCGCATGTATGGGCTGACTTCAGCAAGCGGAGGCGCGCACGCCCTTCAATCTCACAACCTCCTTTCAAACATCTACTATATGGGCGTTACTTTAATACATATTCAGCTCATCACCTACCGTATCGATTTTACTGCAGAGAACTTTAAAAGATGAACCACAAATCATTATTTCTCACATCCCCCAGTATAATACATAATCTTAATGTGGGAATATTTAACTCCTTGTGATCTCCGAAGCGGAGCTGCAGGGTGTCATGACAGGTGAACACACCAGTATACCGTACACATTTACAATATTATACATAATTTACCATATATTTCCTATAATGCATTGTATACCATAATATATTTAAAATTATATATTATAAATTTATTTTTTCAGACACCTACAACTGCAAATAGTTGTATATCTCCATCTATATACTTATCTATATACACAAAATATAAATAACAAAATATATGATGATGAACAAAAAGTTACTGTCTTTTTTAAATATTTTATACAGGGTATATATATCATATCGACAATTATAAATCATTTTAAGCACCCTTATTACCTAGAACAATCCTAAAATATAAAAAATAGGGTCTATGATACAGTATACATAAATTAAAATGAATGTACTTGAACGTTGTTTTCTATTTTTATTCATTTTTAATATAAAAGGATACATAAACAAAGGAAATTAGAGCGTTATTTAGAGAACTTAAAATCATTCAAGAAACCAAAACAGTCACACATCTTTTAATTCGCAATTTTCATGAAAATTCATGTCAAGAACAAACAGACCAAACCAAATACAAATGAAAATCCACCCCCGTTTAAAAAAAACAAAAAACAAAGTTGTGAAGCTGCTGGAGGTGATGACAAAAAGAACTGTAACCTGCTCTATATTTATTATCCCAGATAAACAATTTGTCGTTTTTGCTTTAGTTTACAATGGATTATTATTGGGCAATTAAGAAGTGATTAAGAAATAATTGATAGCTGGCAGGCGTAATTGCAGTATTTCCCCAAATGACTGCTGTACAGCAACCGTGATCAAACTAGAAACCTGTAAAGTAAATTTGACCACTTAAATTATTTTTATAAAAAGTGAACTCAACTTAACTTTAAACCCAACTGAATGGCAAGAGAAAGCATTTTGACCCCTTTTTAGCATTATTGGCACAATAATTATTGCGTCTTTTTCCACTAATAGATGAAAGGCTCCAAAAAAATAAACTTGTAATTTTCAGCAAGCTTTTACATAGAAAATGTGTGTTTTGAAGTTTATTACAAAAACACATAAGATTCTTTAAATTTAGCATTCTAATTAAAAGAGTAAATTGCTCTTTTGTTTAATTTTCCAAAATGTTCTTAAGATACTAATGTCTAGATTACATCAAATTGGTTTGTCATGCAAGCTTGTCAGCAACATGTACTGAATTGAATGAATGTTGGTACATAACATGAACACTTCACAAGGTTCTTTAACAACTGTTATTTCAATGAATTTAATTTTGTTCAGAAAATGTGCAACTAAACTATTGAAAATATCAGATCAGGTTCAACATTTCAATTAATTCAAGAAGATCAATATTGTTTTATCCAAAATGCTAACTCTTTTCAAGAAGTTGAACCATGGCCCAAGAGCAAAACGAAAACAAGTACATTGCTCAAGGACATATATACCATTGTAAATACGTATTGTATCGATTCAAAGTTTTGCCTATTAACAATCCATATTAACGTGTTGACTACAGCATACCCATGTGGCACCTCGGGATACTGCAGCAAAGGGTTAACTTTTCCAATTTAAGACAGATTTCGAGTTCCTATTAGAACGCAATCAATTTTGCCCTATCTTTTAACAGTACAGACCATTAATAGGAATCCCACACTAAATATTCATGATGTTAAGTACAGATTAAATATCACAAGTGAAATTATTTCCCCCCAATTTGCAGAGACAATTCATTTTTTTTTTAAACAATTTTACTTTGTTTTTATGGAAAATACAATCAGGCTAGCAGTTTGCTTGCATCCATGTGCATAAACCAAGGTGCACTTATTTCCAGTATATTGCTTCATACACAGTTTTAGCACAGCAACAATTTTGACATTTGCAGGACACACACAATGCATGTATACAAGCAAACACATCTTCCTCAGTCTTTTTGGTATGTTACATGAAGCAGACGATCTTTATTCCTCATTTGTAGGTGGTGTAAGGGACCACCAAAACAGCACTGGAAATTGCAATAAATACTGCTTAAGAGGAAACAAACAAACAAACAAACAAGCACATCTTAATCTGCCGTGCATGTAATGACATGATCCTGAATATTGTGCTGAATTATTCTCACCCAAGATGTCAAGGAGATTCAAAACCGATAGTATTGTCATACACACTAATCTGATCTCGAAAAAACACTATTTTAATCGCACATGTTCCATCCAATTTTAACGCTGTATATAAAAAAAATATCATCACAATATTATTTCTGTTGCAGCAGCTTTCCTCCATATCCATTTCTGTATCTCTGAAATAGCGTGGACAACCATAGTAAGACAGGTTTACACACATACATACAACACACACACAAACGCACTTAAAGTGAAAAATAGTTTGAACACAATCTATGTCAAGCTGGACATCTGAAATCAGCATTTCATCAACATGAATCAACTACCTGTCTAGCCCCACAGGTAAAGCTTTACACTTCACCCTTTAGCCTTTCGCATTCAATGTATTTCTATAAAACAAACATGGCTTAAATTAATGCGTACAAACTAATGGCTTCTTACCTTCCCGTTAACTTTTACAAAAGATTTTTTACAGAATGTGACCATCTGTAAAGTTGCATCAATCCCCAGGCTAGGCCATAAGTGTATATTTTTCAAGCCTAAGCTTATTGTCTATCTGTGAATTGATCGGTGATCATCTCTGATCGCAACTCGTGCAATGTAGAAATCACCTGAGTTTTCAGACAAGCTATGTATTGGAGGGTGTGTAGTGGGAAGGGGATCTCTCTACACTCATTGGTTCATGTGGGACGAACTGCAGTTATCCTAGGCTTAGGTGTGAACATAACGGATGGAGATATACGAGAGATAATCGATGGATAAGGCCCTGTTTAAAAATGTCATGGATGTCCATGGCCACCTCCAGCTTCCGGTGTAAGCTCACAGAGAACGCACGTCTCTTGGTCTTGTTGTTGAATTGCACATGTTAAACATCTGCTTTCATTCTCTTCACATCTACAAACTACATTCTGTACACATTTTTCACCTGTTCCTGCTCCTCTACCTCCCAATATGCTCAAATTTGATCGGTTAAATTAGACAGCTCATTTCTCAGGTCCACAGGTTCAAACAGATGGTTCCCGCATCTTGTCCTCCTCATGTGGAGAGATGGGTGGGCGTGGTTAATCATCCACGGGAAGCATATCGTTCAGCTCTAACTGTCTGCCTTGCCGTTCCTCGGTTTTCCCAGAATCCTGCAGCTGCTGGCGTCTCTGCACCTCCGCCTTTAGATTCTCTAGGTCCTTTTGGCTGAATGTCGAATAAATAATTTTTGTTTAGTTCAGGTTTAAAAAAGAAAGCACAAGAGAACCCATAGTAGTGTCAGTACTGTAGCACTCACCTGAGAGGTATAAAGATGATACCATTGATAATGTTGAGCTGCTCCAGGACACTAGCCATGCTTGGCGCAGTGAACTGTAAAGATGAAATCAAAAATATTGTCGAATCAATCGAAATTTGAGTTTAGTGGCTCAGTGGCTTTTAGCTAGATCATCAATATTCTAGTGTATGTAGATACGCTTTTTATTTTAGCACATTTAAAATGTACAATCTCTCTCCGCTAAGAAAACTCACTAAAAATATTCTGTCTAGTCAAATGCTCCTCTCACCACCTCATACAAATATTCAATCATGGTTCAGGGCTGTAACATTAACTAGAGAATACTGGATTATTATAAGGGATAAGTCAAAATTCTCCAGCCCAAACTTCCAGCTTCAACATGGAAATACACAGTATTTCAAGACAGAAAATATGATTCAACTGCATCTCTTAAGATTTGTGAAGTTGTGGCTGACCTTCAGTGGCATTATACTGGCATTGGATCCATTCTTGTAGATCTCATTCATGGTTCTCTGTAGCGCCACCGCCTGCTGTGTGAGGTACTTCAGATAGTCTGAGCTCTCTTTAGTCTTCTCATGTATTTCACCAACCTTAAAAACAAAAATATTCATTTAAGGTACACATAAAATCTCTTTACCAACCTTTCACATAATATTGTGAACAATTTATTGATGCATTTTTTTTGGCAAATGTTTGACTTAATAACGTTTTCGTCTCTGACTCACTTTACAAGCCCTCTATCTTAAGTTGAACTTTACCATGACTATGTTCCAAAACTCAACCCTTAAAGTATAGTTCACCCAAAAATGAAAATTCTGTCATGAGTTACTAACCCTCAAGTTGTCCCAAACCTGTATTCATTTCTTTGTTCTGTTGAATACAGAAAGAATGTTTGTAACCAAACAGTTCTGGGGCACTTCTAAATATCCTTCTTTGTGTCAAGAACAAACTTAATTCAACTTGAGAAACGATTTTTCATTTTTGGGTGAACTTTCCCAATCACATTTGATAAAAACGTTTCTAATATAGAATCCATTTTAACTTGTCGCATGTTGCTGTCTCGGAAGGTAGAAGATCTCTAAATAACATGGAAAAAAAACAGCTTTTCTAATGTGTTGAGAGTTTGCTCCTGAACATGAATAATCATTCACTGCACAGATTTGTAACACTTATAAATAATGTGTAGTACTGTATCCTTCAAATCCTTGAACGTGTGTGGCTTGCTGTACCTGGTTCTTGTAAACTGTGTAACCCTCCTTCTCATGCTGCAATGCAGAGCGGAACTCTGCCTTACTTTCATATACTCTGGCCACCAGGTGATGACTGCAAAACACAGTGAAATGTTACGGATGACTACATACTGTTTCACCTAGAACATTCAGGATTAATGGATTTTTATGAGCCAAACAATGTCCAGACAATAAAGAAGATAATTCTAGAACATTGCATATGACTCAATGCTGTACTAAACGCATTAAAGAATTACATACATGTAGTGTGAAGTCAAATGTACCTGAGGGCTACTTTGAGGGAACGTGGTCCGTGGTATTTTGAATTGATGGCCAAGGCATTCTCTAGGAAACGCAGAGAAAGGTCATACTCCATCACACCGTGAAGCACCAGACCGATATTGCTCTACATCAGAGAGAAAATGAACACAGTGAGACGTTGTTCCACGAGCCTCAGCTTAGGAACAAATTAAGCTGTTTAGATGATCAGATACAGAAATGTCGTGTTTACTTTTCAAAGCAATACACTTTATGAGATGCTCAGTGCTGCAGAAAATGCAAAAGAGGGAATTAAATTTTGCTGGCTTACATCGAGCAGAGCCATTTCAGGATGATCTTCTCCACACACCATCAGCATGAGGTATCGGGCACGGTACAACAGTTTCAGGGCAGTGGACAGCTGACCATTGGCAAAGCAATACAGGGCTAAGTGCATCTGTGAAGAAACACACATAAAACATTTAGGGAACACGGACAAGTCATTTTATTTAGTAGTTAGAAAAACTAGATGTTTCCATTTTCAAAAGAAACATATTGGCACTAAAAATACTTACATATTCTTGAATAGTGTTGGGGTGTTCAATGCCCAGCGCTCTTTCGCTCATGAGAACAGCTTTCTGCTGGTTACTCAGAGCCTGACAAAAACATTTATTAAATTTAAAAACATATCACTTTTCACGGTTCGATTAGCAGATTTGATAGTTAAAATTTTACCGTACCTCAGCGTGATCACCCATGATATAGTTGAGACGAGCAAGCAGGCGCAGACAGGCACAGATCTCCACATGCATGGCTCCATACACATTGTTGAAGAGGTTCAAGGCCTCATTGATGAGCTCACAGCCCTCCTTAAGGAACCCTAGAAAGAGAGGACAGTTGTCTTTATAAAGTACATGTTGCTTCATAGATATTTGCTCAAATAAGCATTTTAACTCATGACTACCTTGCTGAACCTTGGCCTGTCCGCTCTGGAAGAAATGGAAGGCATCTGAGGCTTTAGGGTTAACGTGCTTCACGACAGGGAAGATGTTTAGGATGTCTTCCTCGGTGAAGGCCGGCTTGTGGCGGCTGTCAAAGTTGTACTCCTTTATCAAGATCTGCATGGAAAGGAAAAGCATGTTCAATACAGGTCTGAAGACACTTGTCAGAAGCAAAGAGAAATCTATAAAAGCTTTACCTGAATGCCGGTCTTGATTGAAATTTCCCTCAGCAGGGTGATCTTCTGCAAGCCGTATTTCTCTACTGCTTGGTCTACACTTTCACTGAGAAAGAAGAACATTGTGAGTCTGGACATCCTATCTGCATTTATACATTTTTGAAACATTGGAACATAACGCCCTTTTGTAAATATTTAATACGCTTTTATTATAAATAACTTATTTTTAAATGGTAGTCTATATTGTGCATATCTGTGGTTCTCACCATGGTAGATTGAAGTGATAGTAGCTCTGTGCCTCAGAAGCAATGTTCTTCCACAGCTCACTGGGAGTCAAGCTGGCCCAGGCCGTATTGTCCCCTCCACCGGGGACCCTGTTTCGCCTTTTCCGGTTCTTTTTGCGTGACACCAGCTCATCTGCGGGGAGGTGAGCTAAAGCATCTGGGAAAGAGCTCAAGAGGCAGTTCAGGAAGTGGCTCACAGCAGCAGACAGAGCTGAGAGCTCCACACCCTGCAGATTAAAACACAAGAACAGTTAAGCACTTCTTTTCAAACAACAACTACCATAAAGACTAAATGTTTACAAAAATAAGCATCCAAACTGATGTTGTGAATATTGGTTCCAGTGAAAGCTTACCTGAAGATATGTCTTGAAGATATGTTTAGCACATCTGGTGATGAGTTCACTGATTCCAATTCTCTAACGCACGAAAAAAAATTCAATCAAACAATTAAAAACTTGTTGGGTATCAAAATAAAACTTTAAAAAAACATCTTAACTTACATAGATGTGCGCAAGTGGTGCTTTTGGAGACATATTGTCCACAAAGTCCAGCACAGTACCAAGGTAGCGCACGTTAATACCACGCTGGTGAAGAGCTTCGGTCAATGAAGCACCGTCCATTGGCAGAGAGCTGTGATCTAAACAGTCTTTTACCTACATAACGACAAAAAACATCAACTTAAGCCTGAAGTATTCCAGACCGTTATATAACAGACACTTAAGACTCAAAAACATGAAAAGTTCAACGCAGCTGTAAAATAGTCCCATATGCATAAGTATTACCATTTTATTCTTTTATTGTGTCAAAATCCTGAATTGCTCGGAAGCAGTAGGGCTAGTGAGAACTTGCCCAATGCGGAAGAATTTGTTTATCTTGGTTCTTACTATGAATAAATTATTATGTTTATTTGAAATAGCT
Source organism: Triplophysa tibetana (assembly GCA_008369825.1). Taxonomy (NCBI): domain Eukaryota; kingdom Metazoa; phylum Chordata; class Actinopteri; order Cypriniformes; family Nemacheilidae; genus Triplophysa; species Triplophysa tibetana. The sequence goes on from CM017917.1 coordinate 12,499,546, forward strand.
GTCATTTATCACGCCACTCTTTACACAACTTTATAACAGCAATAAGCCTGCCCTCCTACAGCCTTTTGTGGTTTGTTGCTTTAATAAACCCATCGGAGACTGTGGGTGGGAATTAGATCACTCACAAAAGATGGAATCTGGCAGGATATTAGGAAAGCCGCAGCATCTTTGAGAAGTTGTTTTTGTTTAAGGACCTCCTCAGCACTATCGTCTGGGAAACGCACTCCTAGAATGAAGATAGATGATGTCACATGGTCAGCCTTGCCCATATCAAAATATGATCTATACCCCAAAATCAAAAACTCCCAGTATACCTGGAGAGTAAATATCTGGGTTGAAACGAATGTCGAAGGAGGTGTTGCTGATGGAGCCGACAGCTTTACAAGCATTGAGGACCACCTCTCTGCTCTTGGGGTCTGTGGAAAAAGGCAAAAAATATTTCTGGTTTAAAAGCATCCTAAAAAATCATGATTTCAAAGATATTAACAACGTTAAGAAATTAAAGAGATCACGTTATGAAATTCAGGTTATTAATGGATAACTGTTACTAGGTACTAAATTATTACTAAAGAGTTAACAGTTAAAATTCCAGTGAAAATAAAACTTACAATGTCTTCTTTTGCATGAGATATTGCAGCGTTTATTGTAAACAGTTTGTCAATGTGGTTCATTCCCCTTTTAAAATTTGTGTGCCCTCATCATCTCTGAAAATGCAGACGTGTCAGACTATCTTGTCTTGTTTTGAATACTTATTTCTTCTAAATGGGAATTTTGTCAGCGCGTAGGAACATATACGTTTATTGATTGATCCTTAAGGCTAACTTTTTTTTGATAAAAGAAAAAAACATTCCTTTTGATTTCACTGGGGCTTTAAGAGTTAACACTGTTGCCAAATCAATCCCACACACAACAGACTGATTTGCTTTCAAAAAAAAAAAGATTAGATTGTGGGATGACACATATAAGCCAAGATGTAACCAAAACAAATGAGGAGATCATTCTCTCCTCCCATGGGCATCAGAGGGAACAAAAGCACAAAGCACAGATGAGAGATGCACTAAAAAGCAAATGAAAATGACAACAGCAGGATATCTTATAAGGTAATAATGAAACCCTGATGGAACCAAGATGGATCTATGTGAAGAAGCAGCTGTAAACTGTGGCAGTCACATGTGCATATCTCTACCAACTCTTGCTCTTGTTCCCTCTAACGCTCTTTCTGTCCGCTCGCAGGACGTACCAATACCGGATCCATCTTCTGCTGCTAAGGACTTGGCCAGCTCTTTAGCTTGGGCAAGTCCAGGTATATTTTCATCAGCTTCCTTACCCTCCAAAAGACTATCACAGCCTCCGTTGTGGCTCTGTGCTGAAGATTCATGAGTACCAGTCGGTGTTTGATGCATTCAGACTGGCCAAGGCCTCCTTTTCAGGCGTGGATGTTGCTTTTGATTCTTCTGTAGCCAGAGTGGGTTCAGTGGAGGTTGGAGAAGGTGTTGTGGTTTCGATAACCTTGTCTGAAGCTTGGGCAGGTTGTGGTTTGCTATCGGATTGCGTATCTGCGGTGCTTGAGTCTTGAAGTGCTGCAGTTTTATTGTCTTTGTTTGCCTTTTGCTGCATTAGCTGGAGTGCTGCCATCTTCATGAAGAGAAGATATCTGAGGTGCGAGAGTTTCATGTTGTGAGATGGAGATTCACCAGATCAAGCAATTAAAAAGACAGTGACATTGAATAGATGACATCACTTATGAGACTTAAAGTAAAAGTTAATCAAAAAAATGTAAATTAATGTATGACTTTTTATTTTGCAGAATACAAATGAAGATATTTTGAAGAATGTTTGTAACTAAACAGCGCTGGCACCTATTCAATTTTATTGTATGAACACACAACCAATGAAAGTGAATGGGTGCTTGTTAACAACATTCTTCAAAATACCTTCTTTTGTGTAATCTGGAAGAAAGTCTACAGGTTTAAATTGACAAGAGGCTGAATAAATGATGACAGAATTTTCATTTTTGTTAAACTATCCCTTAAAGGTACTTGACAACCATTGGTATATGTTCCTCAAAAGGATTGGAATGGCAGAAAATTACAATGATGATGATTAAACACAACTAACCAACAAAAACATACCTATGCTCTACAAAGGCCTCAATAAGTTCCTGTCGCAGACAAGCCAGGCGATGACGATGTAGTCGTGGGAAATCCAGTTTCTTACTCTCCGCAGCAAGTTCTTCTCCTTCCACCGGCAAAAAATTGAGATCGGGAGGAAAGGTCCGCAAAAGGTCCAGGATGTAATGGCGGCCGTCGTTACCGATTATACCTTTACATTCCACAGAGGAGGAAAGGTCCACCGCGGCATCGTTCTCGTTGAGCACAGCATGTCGCTGCACCTTCAACGGGCGACTAGTCTTCTCCAGAAGCTCCAGATACTTGGGGTGAGACACTACAGTCTTGCCAAAGTCGATGGATCCGTAGATGACACTCTGCTCTTGTTCTCGCTCCAAGATGCCAGGAATGATGGATTGGGCGGTTACACGGTAACCTCGGTAGTCCACCACCACCGTGCCAAGGGTAAAAAGCCCCTCCACGTCTACAGCACTGTATGCCCTCACCCCGTTCAGGTCATTGGTGGGGGCGGCATGGGCGGCAGCATCGCCACCCAGCTCCTTGTAGTGGTCACGTACATCAAAGCCCAAACTGAAGAAAATGTTGTTCCATATAAACATCTGCATGCGCGTCTCCTCTCCAGGGTTGATCGCCATGACGTTGCCATCAATCACCGCCATTGCGCCACGTGTGGCAGCGGCAGCAAAATCGCTATGGACCTGTGGGACAGAAGTGTGAGCTGGGCAATGTTTGCAATACAAACGTGTTGTTTTGAAGTCATAATTAATGTTAACCTTGAATATGGCTCTCTCTCTCAGCAGACGCTCTGGGAGGTTCTTACGAGAAAGTTCTCGGGTGGTCTGGAGCTCCTCATTCCAGTCTCTGGTCTGTGACAGAAAAACAATATCAGAAGAATATTCTAATTTATGGAAATCTTCGTCGTGAAGATGATGATTTGAAGCATACTTGGCCAGGTATGTGTTCCTCATAACCCAGGCGAGAGGTGTAGGCATCCTCTGCTCTCACACAATCCATGGCATGGTCGATCTGTGGTGCAGTCCAGCTGTAAACTTGGAAGGGAGTGGCTATTCTCTCAAATGGATGTCTCTGCACCCTGAAGAATGATCATAGAGGCTCTATCTCAGATTTAGATAACTTCCTTTCTTCAGATGAACACAGACCATTTTATAGTAAAAGGCCATCATGTTACCTTCTTATACTTGAACAATATAGAGGACAACTAGTCACATAGATTTTATGTCATCGACGTGCCACCATATTTAGCATGCGGATCTGCATGTTTGTTTACATGGATATATATTAGTGGTGGGCCGTTAACGGCGTTAATGCCGTTAACGCAGTGAGACTCTTATCGCGCGATAAAAAAAATGTCGCCGTTAATCTATTCTCAAAGTTGGGTTGGGAGCTGGGTCTATACTACGCAAGCTATGATGACTTTCACCTTGATATTTTAGCGCGGATGTATACCAGCTTAACTGCACTGTACGGGGCGAGAACGAGATTTTTCAACTCGAGTGATTCGCGTCATTCGCGGAAGCAGAAGCCGCTCATCATCTCATAACCAGGGCTTCATTCGCGTCCTTAGCGCCGCCTCATCATCTCATAACCAGGGCTTCATTCGCGCGATTCGCGCAGCAAGTAGGTCTATTGCCTCTTTGCATTAACATATAAATCACTCGCGCTTGACACGCCATTCGCGTTTGGTCTGAACACAACATAACGTTACTGTGAAATTACCGCATCAAACGTGACGTGCTAACATGGATGCAGCTATGAAGCCGCCGGGTTTGCTTCAGGGAATATTCATTTTAAGAAGCTTCCCAATGGAAACATCGACAAGACTAAGGTTGTTTGCACCTTGTGCAATGCGGAATTGGTTTAAAAAAAAACACTTTCTCTCAACAGGTAGTGGTCTAGCTTTAGTTGAAACCAGTAACTTTGTATTGAGATCTAATGCATTATGGCTCCTGTATGACATATCGCTTGTTGCTCCCTCACTCTTTGTAAGTCGCTTTGGATAAAAGCGTCTGCTAAATGTAAATGTACTGTAGGAGCTCTTCCAGTCTCAAGTACCACCTAAACGCAAATCATCCCTTAGCTAATGCGGAAGTAAACACAAGTTCATCTTATTGAACATAATTTAATTTTCATCACCAATTATCATAGTAGAACAACTTTCTCAAGCAGTTTGAGATGCATGCCCCTGGTCTAATGCGCCACATGGCTTGAGAAACCCGTTCTCAAAGACTTACTTTTAGTCATTATTTGGGTAGCATACATATTCTGAATGCCTTCGGCAGAATTCAAATGAGCCATTTTAATCTAGATTAATCTAGATTAATTCCAAGATTAATCTAGATTAATCTAGATTAAAAAAATTAATCTATGCCCACCACTAATATATATTCAATTTACTTTAATTCAAGTATATTTATGCAGTGATCATATGCATTTGAGATGAGGCTGAGCAAATTAAGTGAGAATTGTGAGAATAAGTGAGATTCATTTAAAAATAATGGTAAAGACAGGGTAATACCTCTTCTTTTGCAGAGCGCTGAAGTTCTTCTTATAGGCAGGGCTAATCTGGCTGAGAAGTTCCACCAGAGAGTGGCTGAGGAAGCTGGGGTTGGCTGGCTTGGGGTTGAAGGTATATGTTGTTGACCTGCAATAATTAACATACAACTTTAAAAACTTTCCTCAGACAGAGAAATAAAAGTATATTATATATAATGTTACATCATAACATCATATGGTTGTAGAAGCTGAAGAGTCTTTATTCACTTACTGATTGAGGTAGAATCCACGGGTGGAGGCAGTAATGCTGACGTGTCTATCCTCTACCGTCACAATGTACAGGTACATGAGGTCACCGTGCATCTTCCTGTTGCCAGGTGGTGGGTTCCAGCCACTCATAGTCAAGACCTTCAGGCACTGCATTGGCTGCAAATAAAAGACAAAAACAAGGATAAAGAATTCTGCTGCATAAATGTCATGTAAAAGTTTGTTGATTAATAAATGGTTGCGCTCACCTTCCAGTCCTTGTTCTGTGGCTGTAGAGGAACTAAAGGATGTTCTTTGCTGCCCGGCAGAATGTGTTCAGGTGGTGTGCAATCAATCTGCTCGAGTTCACTGCCCTTCTTTTTGCGTTTCCCAGTGTCTACAGGCAAGAACAAAATATTCACACACAAGACACCAACCTAAAAACACTAACAAAGATCTCCAGTCTTCCTATTACACACCTCCAAGATCTCCATCTGTGAACACGCTGAGGAAGGAGAGGGAGTTGCAGTCCACTCCATTGTAGGCGTCTGATGGATCAAGGCTCTTCAGGAGGTCCCTGATATGGCGGACGTGGATGCGAGCTTCACGCACCGTATAGGGTTCTGCAGAGCGCAAACACTGAAGCTCAGTACCTTCTTATATGTTTACTTAAAACAAAAGGACTTTGCATCATACCTTCTACAACTTTGAGAAGTGAGCCTTCTTGTAGGCCCTCGATGGATTTGAGCTCGGCAAAGTTGTCGAGTACGTTCCCATCGAGCTGCAGAGAGAAGCAGGTGCGGTGGCAGGTGTCCTCCCGGTCCATCAGCACTTGGTGGATCTCCTGCACCATCTCTTGTGGTGACACCTGAGTAAAAAAAACATGATTTATTCAATAAATGACAAGATCATTTTGGATCATTTATAAAAAAATATATTTCTATAAGACAATTCAATTAATGCAGGAACACCGTTCACCTGAAGGTCAAAAGGTTCAGTTCCTGGTGCTTGGATCTTGACATTGAAGCCAGTGTCTTGAATCACAATCACTTCTTGTTCATTCGCATCCTCTCCTGGGTCTGCATCAGGATTGCCATCCTGTTTGGAGTTGGCCTCCTCGGCTTGATCATAACCACTGTCCCCGTTCATTACTGCTGTGTCACCACGGTGCCCTGACAGTAGACATTCATTTACAGATTAGAATGACAGCCAGTAACCATTCAATGATCAAACTGACATACGTATAGTACTGTACAACAAAAAATCCTTTATTATGGCAGCATAGTTTTCTAATAGCACACAATAGACAGGACTAGATGTAAGATCATCTCTAATGACACACAAATTGAATTGCTAGTTAGGACATGACTATTTCAACCTCTACCTCAATTATCAGTTATTAAGCGTTAGCGCTGTTGCTTTAGGTATTGCTTGGCCTGCAGTAAGAGTTGCACAAAGGTTGGTGGATTTTTACCAGCCAACTAGCTCACAGGGCAGCTTCTGAGCCCCTGTGACACTTCACACAATAAAGCTCCCACAGCGAGCTACCATGGAGATCTCCACAGCAACAGTTAAAGTCCTAGGTCTCAGGGGCCAAACACTCCTGGCATGCTTTACGGATAAATGCTGCCTGACCAGTGGTGCAATATCATACGACTCATTTGTTTGAGAAGGCTTTGACTGATTCTCTCAGAGCCTACAAACTTCTGCCAAACTGGCACATTTGATCTTATATAGAAGTGACAAAACACAAATTCCTGTCTTTATGTTTTCAGGACCCTTCGCAGCTGTCTCGGCTGAAATTCAGCCTGCCAGAGTAAAACACAATGTTTGCTTTTTGACAACTGCTGCTTGTCCTTGGTTCTCCTCTGAAAGTGTCACGGCTATAGCAACAAACAGTTGGTCTCACAGTACAGACATCAGAGGGCCACAGGGGAGAGGCATAAAACAGATTTCACAATGACCCTATGTTCGAATTCGCTGAAAGCATGATTTATATATTGTGCACTTCTGATCAAGAGTAAATAGCATGGCGTAAAAAAGGGAAACTTTATTTCAACTGATTTCAAAGGACTGTGGATTGCCCTCTCATTTGATGGAAGGGTATTTAAACAGTGTTGAATAAGCTACCCACTACACCGCTTTTGCAAAGTCACTCATAATTTGCATACTAAAACTATAGGGAATTTACTTAAAAAAAACATGTCTTGCTCCATCTCTTATTTGATTTTGTTTACAATTTTTGTGTTATTCTAAACTATATTATTTGGTCTTATTTCTTCTATCACAAAACTGAGATTCACATACAACATTACTGAAATCTAAATTCACACAGAACAAACTACACCCTAAACAAGCCAATCCAGTGAATTGCATCATACAAAGTTTACATGAAGTTGACTGCAACTCGACACTACCCAAAGCAAAGTCAATTCTTGTCTTTCAATAGTCCCTCCCACTAAACTGGGTGAAGTCCAGACGCACACACCACATTCAGTAAATTTAAGAACCAGGACGCTGTTACTGATTTATACATCTCCCAACACCACAATCGTTCGGTCATCATTTACTCACCCTCAAGTTTTTCCAGACTTGTGTACATTTTGTGGTTCTGCTGAATACAAAATGTTTTTTTTTCGAAGAATGTCAATAACCAAATAGATCTTGGGCACTATTGACTTCCATAGTAAGGAAAAAAACTATGGTAGCCAACAGTGTTCCAGCACTGTTTAGATTCCCACGTTCTTCAAAATATCTTCTTTTGTGTTAAACAGATCAAATATTTTAATAGTTATGGAACAACTTCCATAACAAAAGGGTTAGTAAACAATGACAGCATTTTCATTTTTGGGTGCACCGTTTCTTTAATAGCCATGGTGCTGCTGATTTTTTTTCTGATAATCATTCCTGCAGTGTTTATGTTTTATAAACACAGATATACATCACATGGAGCACTGTAACAGGGGAACAGTCTAAATGAAAACAGTAACTAAACACCCGATTGAGTACTTTGACACGATTTTCCTGGTCAATCATTCAAAGGCACACCGATAGCATTTAAAAAAGCACTAGTTTGCTCTAGTCAACCAGGTAAGACTATGTCCATTCAGAATAACATTCCCAACCTATAAAAAGTCTTGTCTTCCCTTCAACATTTTTAAATTCCAATATTTTTTAATGCAAAACCTTCGGCACAGACTCTCATAATGCTAAAGTACAAAAAGTACAATTCATGGTTGTCAAAGTGTCTTTTATTGCCATGGCATGTTGCACCAACCTGAAAACCTAATACTGTGCTGGGGACTCCTCCCAGACATTATTAATGATGAGATCATGGTGGTCTGAGATCAAAGTGAGACCAGATCCTCTAGACCTCATGTGAAATGGAATGATGTGTCAGGAAAGCGTGTTTCCCCACATTTGGTCTAAGTCATGCAAAGGCCCCTCATCCTTTATTAACAGCCAGGATAGCTTCACAGACAACAAAACTACAAAAGGTCATTCCTGTCACTTTTAATTTAACCATATAATAGAGGTACTGAGGTACTCATAACTTTTCACATAACGTTAGTCTGATTCGTCCATTACTGCACTTGTAAGAGAAGTCTACACAAATTAAAGTAAAATTACATTACATAACGAGAACACATGTGAAGTATATAAAAATGAATAAAACAACTTGTGCGCCTCTGACATAGATTTATTAAACCTTTATTACGCATGCATCATAATGCAACTGGCTACAAGACACATCAACACAAAGTCTTATTTCTGAAGCTGACTGCAGGGTCATGGAACTGAGAACAAAGGACAGCTCAGTGAAAATCATATCAAGCATCAAATTAAAACGATCACAAACTTTTATGGATTATCAAATTGAGCAATAATAAAGCTGTCGGGTATCAAGCCTTTTCCAAGGTCTCCTTTAACATGACACAGAATGCAGCAACTAGCAGTGTAAACATTAACCGGCCATTTACTCTTTAACTAATCTACTGATAGCAGATAATTCCTCGTTTAGTACCTCGGAAATAAGTCAGATTTTATAGTATTTGTCCTTTTTTGTAAGCAAACTCTGTAAACCCAACACTTACCTAACAGATCCCTCTATATTTAACTGGTAGCAATAACCTTCTATCGGTACACATGCACCATGACTTTCCATGTGTGACTACTTCCGCTTCCCGGTCGAGGAGCGAAACAACTTGCTGAATAAAAACAGGAGGGGTCGATAAGAAGACACGCGTTCAAACTAAGCCTTGTATTTCTAATAAAGTAAATTCAACTGTATTAAACAAGTGTAGCTACAGGCATAATAAGTATATTTGACCAAAACAATATTAGACAAAAACAATATTAAACAAAATGTCTCATATAATCATAGTGTAGTTAAACAAACAGTTGTCCCCTATTCTCTGAATGGTTCCGTCCCACTGAAGGTGACCTTCAGTTCATTCTTGATCATGCGCGCTGTTACAGAACATGTGCGTCAAGATCTTACGGCGGCTAGTGGACAAGATGCTAACAACACACTACCGTTACATTAATGTAAGACGAAAGCTAGCCAGCGATCAAAAACAGCATGTAAAAATGTATCGAAATTATATTTAGAGTTAAGAGCAACGCGTTGTCATTCGGCAAGCAAATAAAGTGTAAATCTTGACTTCGGATGAGAGGGGAGTAACGTTATCCAGACAGCTTTCGTTCACCTTGGTTACAACCAGCATCATATTAGCCTGATCTTTAACTACAACGAGCACGTCTTCAAACATTAACGTGTAAGGTGCACATGGCACTAGTAACATAGCATTGACAGATTTAATTGAAACATTGCTATGTTAAGTATTCACAACTCATGTCGTAATTATTGAGTTTCTGCACGAAAGTAACGAGCATTTCTAACGTACAATACACATCCACAGTACATTACCAAAGATATAAAGCAAGTGCCCTGTTCATCCCTGACAGTAACTAGTGCTGAATGTTATAAGGCAGCATCCTTAAACATTAGGGGCTCTGATGTTTCTAATTCACTTAACTTACGTAAGCATCGCAACCTTGCTTAATGTCAGTAAAGAGCAAATACCTCTGCATGACTCTCTGTCTTTGTCCTACTTTGACCTCTATCCAGTCAAACATAAATCAGGTTGCAACATTGATTTACCATTCGCCAGTCATTTAAGAGTAAAATAGACTTTAAACGCAGCAAGAGCACGTTAAACACAACGAGTCTTCGTGAATGGGGTTAAGCTCACATACCACATGCACATGGATCTTTCAAGGCTGTCTTGCTGGTCTCTTTGCTGTTCGCCGTTTCGCCTTCCCTGGCCAAATCAACGGTGTTACAGGTCGGGACTGCTGCTGGGATGTCATCCGTCTTGCTAACCATGATTCGTATACCACAAGACTAAACTCGGTTTCGAAGCTAGCAACAGAGTTCCGTTGCTGACGGGTTTGCTGCAAGTCTGTTGAATGGCCTTCACCGTTAGACGGAATGGCTGGCAGTTACATGTAAAGATAATACAAAAACAACTTCACTTCCGAAGCACAGCACTCTGCCTGGCTGTCACACGTGGTTTCTCCTCCTCTTGACCTGTTTGCCTTTGTATTTGTCCCGCCCACCAAACAAACGTCTACGGCAAGTCTGCAGCTCCATTTCTTTATGCAAAGGAAGAGCGTTTACTGAAACGACTCAACTTTTATTTAATATATTCCTTCCTCCGTATGAATTGAAAAATCGATTTTCAAATACTGGAAACATTTGTAGCATATCATATATTTGAAATATCAATTTCTAATAATAATTAAAATCAAGACAGTATAACTAAAGGTTGTCACCCTTTTAATTAAATTTTACAGAGCAAACAGTGAATTATTTATTGCGACATTGTTGCATGTGTGTATACTCGGTCTTAAATTATTGTGTACATTTCAAGAATTTCCAGATGTCTGTGAAACAGGACATGGATGTCTGGTCTTAGCCAAACATGCACATATACTGTACTTGCCATGAAATCAGTTTTTAACCTCCTTAGATACAATTATTACAGTCAAATTGTTCTACCCAGTGGTAAAAGGGAAGACTGGTTATTCCACAAATGAGGATAAGAAAGTAAAACTAAAACAACATAAAAGCTTGAAAATAAACCATACAAAAAATGAATACAACTTTTTTTATATTTTGCTGCAATGTATGTTTCAAATATGATTATATGGAAGTCATCATGTTAGGCAGTGTTGCTTGTCTCTTTGTAAGAAATATCTAACGATCATCGCAATGGTATTATTAACAACCTAACAATAAGACAATTCAATTACAAATGAACAACGTCTATCTTAACTAGTGGATATGACTAGACAATGTTATAGTATCTCACAGTTTAGCTTACAGTCCTAAAATCTCTTCACCGGTATAATACAAAAAAGGGGTTATAAGCCTTTTAAATAGTATCAGGCATACATGTACTTTTACAAAATTAAGTTTGTCAGTCCCTGAGGGAAGCAGACATCACTTTGTAGGGCTCCAAATTAGATCAAATGTAAGCTAACTAGAAAATGCATTCAAATACAAGCTTTTTTGATATCAAGGGGATGGTTTGTTATTTGGATTTTTCTCAACTCTATATTCAACATGTAACGCAAACTTATAGAAATGTACAAGTGTAAATATGTTTCCGCTACATTATGTGGTAGACAAGTTACACACCACAGGCACAGCAAGAAATACACTAACACTGTTCTCTGAATTTGTTTTGACTCTCAGTTAATAAAAATAGCATAACCTGAGGTATTGATACTTTAATTTAGTGTGTTGGGGTGATTATTAGTGTATTTTAATGCTCTAGAAGGATATATGCAATCATGTTATCTGCAACCATGTGAGTAAGTGACTGTGTGTTAAGCAGCATAAAATTAATCAGTCCTTTGGGCATCGCTATAGCTCATTTGATGGCAGAACAATGGTACGTTGACCCTTGAGCCCGTACTCTTCTAATCAACAAGCTTACATATAAACACAGTCTGTGTACATACACTACACCAGATAAAGCACTTAAGCAAATTATTCATGTTGTATGTCCTTAGGATCACAAGCAATCATACAAGATACTAAACTGGAACCATGAAGGAGTGTTTATGGGACAAAATCCCCACTACATCTGGAAGGCTGAAAGAGTGCACTTGTGGTCACACTAGGCAGACAACAGATCATTCAGCAAACTTGCCAAATACCGGAGATGAGCAATCCAAAACAATGGCATAGATTGAAAAAAAACAAAAGTACTGAGTTAACAAGGACACCATCTTATGTTTATGAATTGGGGGTATCAGGGACCCGGTTACGAAAATGCGAGTCGATTCTCATTCGACGGTAATGTGAACGTAAATCTCTCCACAGATTGTTCATAGATGCATGTGCAAAGAGTAAAAAAAAAACTGTTTCGCAAATATAAATATTTTTGTCATAAAGAAAGCAAGGATCTCTAAAGGTGCAATTAAGGGGTAAATATAAAAACAAGCGGGTCGTTGTTGAGGTGAATCATACAAAAACTCATTCAGCATTGCTCTCTGTAGTCGCGGTGGCTTTAGCTACTGTCGTCGGCAGTCTGCTCACTGAAGACCCCTGATCAAGCTGGTCTGACTCCTCCCCTCCCTCCACTTCCTGCAGGGCATGTCTATACGGTGGGCGGGGCCGCATTCTGTGTCTGTAGGGGTAGAGGAAAAGGGCGGGGTCAGGCATGGCCATTGGCTCCTCTGGGCCCATCACCCTCTCGCGTGGCACGCACTCCCTGGCGCGCTCGGTGCGGAGGTGTGAGGTAGGCCGGCTCGAGCTCCGGCGCTTGGGTTTGACCACAGTCGGGCTGCTGGCTCTGTCATGGGGCAGAGGGTGGATGGGAGGCCTTTCGGCTGCGGGCGGGACCTGCCTCCTGCGCTGCTGCTGCAGTTCCTGCTTTGCAGAATGAAGCTGGAAGGAAAGATACGCAGCCGTCTCCGTCTGCTTCTGCAGCTCGGTATTGAGCGCGGTGGTCCTGTGACTGCGATTTTTCAGCTCCTCCAGGAAGCGACGCTCCTTGTCCTTCAGATTGGCACGTAGGGAGCCCACCAGCACCGTCTTCTGGCTGAGCTCCCATCGTAACTCGCTCTGCACTTCCTGCTGTTCTTGCACACGTTCTTCAACCTGCGAACAATGTGCTTTCAGCAGCTCTTCTTCCTCCTGCACGTCTGAAACACACACAGACAGAAATAGCCATTATAATAGAACGCTTTATGATCCATTAGCTGAAAGCAACACGTGGCAGGTCCTCAGAGTCTCTTAAGGGGACAGTTCACCCAAAAAAGGATAATTCTTCCTCTTGTCCTGTTTGACTTTATTTCTTTTGCAGAGAACACAAAAGAAGATATTTTGAGGAACATTGTTAACCGAACAATGACGTTACCCATTGACTTCTATTGTATGGACACAAAACCAATGCAAGTAAATAGGTGTGAGTCAACAACATTCTTAAAAATATCTTCTTTTGTAGATTGCAGAAGATAGAAGTCATACAAGCATGAATTGACATGAGGGTGATTAAAGGATGAAAGAATTTTTATTTTTGGGTGAACTATCACTTTAAACTGCAGACACCGAACAAGCCCCTCTGTTAAAACCATAAAATCATAGTTCTAAAAGGTGAGTTAGGAAAGGAAAAGGATGTTTTGCGCCAATGGCTTACAGATTCATTGAGCAAATCCACAGGAACTAATCTCAACTCTGGTGTGGCTACTGGCAGGGATGTGCCATCTGTTCAGGGTTATCAGATACCATTAAATGTCTGGGACAAAACCTCCCAGAGTATTCTTCATTACAGTACTCGCAATGCAAAGAAGAAGTAATGCAGATAAAAATGCATGTCATGCAACCTCTGGTAGATGTTTACATAAAATAATACATAGAAAATAAATAATGCATTATGTTAGAAATGGCATGAGTACATTTTATTACGTGTACATTCTTTATTTAAACTTTGCAGGCAAATATCTGCAGAAAAAAAAGAATTTATTATATTATCGTGATGAGTAGATTATTGCTGTGCACTATAAAATCATCAGAAAACGGGATGAACAGCTGGCAAATGACATGTCATTTAATTACAATCAAACAAATGAGGGATTTAATGTATTTTTCCAGTCCATGGCGTCTTTCATGTGTCATTATCTTCACAATCGCCTAAAGCATCTCGGTCAAGAGGTAGGCTAAGTAGACTAAAAATGAGTTAGAGGAGCAGAGTCAGACATTCTACACCTGAGCCATGAACTTGATGACCTCATGCTGATTTTCTCCAATCTTTATTTTCTCTTTCTATGCAATACTTCTTCCTTTTATTGCCCTCACTCGTGCCTGGTTTGAGTGTCCCCTAAATCATCTTGTCCAGATTTCACAGCCAGGTTTGTCCAGTTTATCAGTGGCCCATTGCACAAAAAACAAGATGAGCTTATAGTGTGACACTAGAAAACGGTGGGTTATCTGATGCTTAAATCGGATCTCTCCATTAACTTTATTCTTTGCTTTCTCTGACTCTTATTTGAGCATTTAATGAAACTAAGATTTTGACAACAATCTGAATGTCTTGTGTGCAGATAGAGCGTGTTAAACTTAAAGAAATATGAAGAGCATTGTACCAGCAATATGCTTGTAAAATAAACAAGACTGTTGGGTCTCTTAGATGAAACATACTGACAAAACATACTGTTAGTTTATCTCAGACTAATAATTTTACCAAAAAAGTATGTTACGAAACAACTATAAAATCTCTTTTTTAATTTCTATTCTCTGCTATCTTCAGCTGATTCTCGCTTTCTCCTTGACCAATTTTGTCTCAGCATAAAACTAAAAAACAAGCCGTAACTGTACACCCCCACTGGGACTGCACAGCAAGAGAAAAAACAGGGTCGATCAATCTGTGGCAGGCTGATGCTGTGCTGGTGTGGATAGAGATATGACCTGCAGAGATGCAGAAGACGTCTGCTTAACAATGAGAGGCGTCTTAATGTGATTCTGGCTAGGGTTTTAGTCCAATAATAGTCATAATCAAAAGAAATGGTCCTTTACCAACACTCCCTGGGCCTTGTTACTTATAATCACATATATTTTGCCCATAATGGGAAAAATAAAGTTAACAAAAGCTGAGTACATAATCTCAATCAACTTTATGTTTTCACGATTGTCAAAACTAGATCTAGATATCAACATAAACACTTACATTTCATGATATTTATATACTCAGTGGTTACAACGACATATGTCGTTCAAAACCTGTATATAACTTTATCTTCTATGGAACAGAAAAGAAGATATTTTGAGAAATGTGTCAGTAGTTTTGCGTCCAATAGACATAAATGCAAGTGTTCTTTGTTCACTTTCTTCGAAATACCTTCTTTTGTTTTATGACATTTTTGACAAAGCAGGTCTTTGAATGTTATTCTTGTCGCAAAAACAATTGGGACGAGAAAATGTAAAAGACATGAGCAACATAAGCGCAAAATAACTGTAAATGTGTGAGAGTATTCACCTGCTTCACTCCTGCCTGGTGGCTTTATGTTCAGTTCTTGTGTAAGCTCTGTAAACAGACAGACAGACTGTGATTATCCATGTTTTCCAAGTATTCGCCTTAAGGGACAGTTCATCCATCATCCAAAAATAAAATTCTGTCATCATTTACTCAACTCTCAAGCTAAATTTCTTTGTTCTGATGAACACAGAGAAAAATATTTGGAAGAATGCTTGTAACCAAAACAGTTCATGGCCACTACTGACAACCATAGTAGAAAAAATTACAGTGGTAGTCAAAAGTGGCCCGGAACTGTTTTCTTTTCTACATTCTTCAAAATATCTTCTTCTGTGTTCAACAGAACGAAGAAATTTACAAAGCAATTCTTCCTACTGGTAGTCAATGGTGGCCATGAGCTTATAGATCACAAGCATTATTCCAAATATCTCTCTGTGTGTTCATCAGAACAAAGACATTTATACAGATTTGGAACATAATTTACATTTTTGGATGAACTGCTCCTTTTAAGTGTTTTGGGTGACATTACAAATCCCTCTTACTGTTATGTATAAAGGGCAGAAAAAGAAAGGCGCATACTGTCCAGTGGACATTGAAATGTTAAAGGGCAGGAGAGCAAAGAGATCATTATGCAGTGTTCTGCCTTTTGTGACCTATAGCTGGTTCAGCACATCCACAGAAATACCCATGTATAAAGACCATGTACTATAATACTGAGAAGGCGAACACAACCCCCGCACTGGCAGGAAGCTATTGACCTGTGGTTCTCTCTGTGCTATCAAAGAGAGAAACACAGCCCTCTTTTATTTTGCAGAGGAAAGAGAAAGGTAAAATTACAGTATAATTAGAATGAAAGCCAACATTGACATTTTTAAAGTTTCACTGTGGTTATGATGATATATATCTTCCTTTATGTTTAAACCTGAAATACAGCTCATACCCATTAATACAGGACAACCTAAATAGTGACCAAGGTGGCGGTTCTCTCCCGCTCTACTGTATTTTCTCTTCAGCAGGCCTTCAAGCTAAAAACAAATTACTCATATGCTCTCAGGATTCTACTTTGTAGATATGAAACTATACAGCCCAGTAATAACATTTGTGAATAAACAGTAAACGTCCTTGGGGTATGTGAAGTAAGGTTGTCTTGATACACACCTGTGCAGCGTTTCTGAAGAGACAGAATCTCCAGGTGCAGTCCATGCAGCATGGTAAGCTGCTCCTGTCTCAGAAACACAATGCTCCTCTCCACGCTCTCCACCTGCTGCTCCAGCGACACCATCTGTGACCCCTTCACCAAAACACACACACACACAGCCTAATACAATAAAGTAAACTGTATACAAGAAGGCGGGGGCTCAGTGGCATACAGGGTTATTTCAAGGGATATATCACAGATTCAGAGTCAAAATTCTATATGAACCCAATAAATCCACAATTGACCCGGTATAAGGGTTGACTTATATATAACAAATGTAGGTTTTAACTCAAAAGTTGCACTGTGTTCCCATTAGGCTACATAGCACCTGAAGTGAGCGTTTTTATTACATTGTAGCACTTGAAGTGAGCAACCGCTAAGCTTTTGATCTTAAATAAATAAACGTAACTTATACATACATAGAACCTCACCAAGGTTGATAGAAATTGAATTTCGACTGCCAACAGATACATAATACAAAACTGCCTTGTGACACTTTCTCATTTAAACCCTATCACAATAAAATCATCAGGTAAACACATGCAGCGCAAAATAAGACATACTGTACTCACCGTATTCTCCATTAGTGCACCTTATATTAATATCCAAGCGATAAACGTGAGGTTTCACCATGGGGTTTTACCATGTTCTCAGCTCTGCCCTTCAACGATCGGACCCCGGCTGAACATATAGGATGACGACATCTTTTAAGAAGATCGATACATATCTTAAAGGAAGAACCGAGGAACGGTTTGACAAAAAGTAAAAAAAAAATATTTGCAATGGCACTGTTATAGCTTGATTTGTCCGTCAATATCGCTTTCGATTTAAGCGACTATTCCGCCGTTGTGCTGGCAGCAGCATCATCCTCGTGTGCTCTGCGTCTTGTGAAGATACAGAATAGCATCATCAGCATCGTGACCGGAACACGCGTGATGACAGCAGCACGGGCGCGCGATGCGCGACTGGGGGAGGAAACAGAGATGCTCTTTAATGGCGCATTGCACCGCCCAGTTTAATGCATTCATGAAAATGCTGAATAATTAGGAGAATGTCTCACATTATTTATCGCATTGTTTGTTCCTTAAACCGATAGTTTAGCTGGGCTATACCCAAAAATTAACATCTTGAATTCAGCCTCGGCAAATATTAAAATAACAAATTTGTATGGACACAAAACCACCGAGACATTTCTCAAAATATCTTCTTTGTTCCACGGAAGAAAGAGTCATATACAGGTTTGAACACGGGTGAATAAATGATGATAGAATTTTATTTTTAGGTGAACTATATCTAAGAAAGCTTGACTCAAACCATTTGTTTTTACTTTTTTTTAATCTCTATGGGTTCACAAAGAACATTTTGACTTCTAATTAAAACTTAATTGGTCTGGCTTGAGAGGGAGCATTCTTCATGAAAACATTCATTCATGTGACAAACAGTCTGCCATTTTAGACATCTTTTTATATTGTAAATGAAAAACCACAAATAAGAATCTGTTAATAACATTTTATTTCACAATTTAGAATATAAAGGTCATATAGCCACAGCTATATAGGTCACATATTCAATATTAATTACAAAACAATAATTCATCCAAACAAAAATAAAAGTATTAATATTTACATTTAAACACGATTGTGTGAAACAGACACTAAAAATAGTCTAATTAAGAAAAAACAGATAAAGAAAACTAAAATATATATATATATTTTTAATGAGGGTATGGAAATGCTTTTTCATTCTTTCATAAATTATGTTTTATTACGATAACCAAAGTTTTAATTTAATCATATGGGGCTTTTGACACGGCAACACTCTGCTCAAAATTCTTGTCCACGACATCATCCACCAAACTAAACATACTAAGTCAAGGCAAACACATTACTGAAATGATCCTACAAAGCTGTCAAATGGTTTCCTACAATAACACATTCTATTCCTGCTATTTCATGAAGCAAAAAATTTCAATATAAAGCTGCCGATAGTAACCAACTGTGATTCAGTGCAAACCTTTATTTAGCCATTTTACTAGGTATTCTTTACTCATCAGGTTCCTTTTTATTTTATTTATTTAAAATGTTTTTTTTAACTCCTTGGGTAACAATCCTTCAATTTGTAATAATATTAAGATTAGGGCTGAATTAAACAATATGAACAAACTTTGGTGCTATGAGAGAAATAGCTGTGTGGCACAAGTTGGTAAAGCTAAATTGTATTACAGTGTTTCTCACTTTACAGAGAGGCCACACTTACCCAATCAAAGAAGGACCAGAATTCAGTCTAAAACCTCAATGGAACAAGGCATATTCAAGTTTAGATATTCATCTGGATCATGCAATTTTTTTTTACCACCAACAAAATCCTAGCATCCTTCACCACAATACAGTGTTCTGTCATTTCTTACTGTGTTTTAAAGAGGAAATATCTTTTTGCAGTGTCTGTTGAACCACAACAACTAGCCTAATCAATGACAATACGTTCAAATAAATTAGAAAAGTACAAAAATAAAAAGAAACAAACTGCAAAGCTTTATTAAAAACATCCTGCAAATTTTAAGCGATGTAGCTGATACTGTAGCTGTTGCCTTTCATGTAGATTCATCTCTTAACAAGTTGATGAGGTCACTGTTGTGTGTGTGTAGTGCCACCTACAGGCATGACTTCTGCAATGACAGTTCTTTGCCTCTCAAGCTGGGCTGAAGCTTTCTAAACTCTCAAAACATGTTAAGTTATAGCACATATGAGTAGGAGTGTTTTTAATTCTGATAATCCTAATGAATCCAGCATTGAGATTAAGATCCTTCACTTAAAGAGGAGCATATTAACCAAAAATTATGTTATCAACTTTGTCATTCACTACAGAACATTAGGTTCTTTCTGTACATGGTAACTGCATTTAACTGTATTATTTCCTAGTCAGTAATAAAAACAAGCTCCATACTTCAAGCCCATGAGGTAGCAGGTGTTGTATGTGGAATGAGGCCAGACAACACATCTTCAGTGCTATTTTTAATAAATATACCAATATATGGTCTTTTACAAAATTCCCTTGGATAAATATATATTACATATATATTTTTTATGTTTTATAATCCTGTCCAATTCCATCGTATTTTTTGCTTATTTATATATATCTATATCTATTTATAGAAGGTATCATAAATTAGGTCAGACCAGCATTAGCATATGATGTGATATCAATAATGGCTTTGTAAAGTAAATCCAGTTCCTTTCAACTAACAAGCTTAATATGTGTAAAACCGACGACAATACAGTCTTTTGAGTCACTGCAGAAATCATGAATGAATAATTATAAGCATGTGTAAATGCATTATCTGTTTAGATGTCTGTAAACCCGTGACAACAGCCATCATAGCACAGCTTGAGGTCTACATGGAGGCATAATGGCAACAACTGTTGATCTTGTAAATATTAGAAGCTCAGCAGGGTGATATCGATATAAAAAAAACCTAACCATATAAAATGATGGACGTCTGTCCAATCAGACACGGTAAACCCAAAGGAAGGCAATAAATGAAGCAGATTTGGTTCGAGCTAGTGAAAGTAGTTGAAGATTCCTCTCTCTACATCTCTTTTTCTTTCTTCACTTCCTTCTCACGGCTGGATTTCATAAAGTCGCTTCTCATCAGCCGGTAAAACAGCACAATGTTCATGAGAGTCATGATGGCCAAACCCACACTGCCAATGGTGTAGCTGATCAGGGGGATGTGCTCTCGGTTCAGCACCAGCCAGCGGGTCATCCAGGCCAAAGTGTTGATGCGAAACACCACGTAGGTTCCTAAGTTAATCATGCTGTTCACACGGTAGAATGTACTTTTGGCCAGGCTGGCCATGCGTAGCACCTGCCTGAGGTGCAGAAAGACGGAATTGATCTCCACCAGCAGCGCCACGACAGCGAAGCCCACGTACCGACAGCTCAGCACCGAGATCCCGAAACATGTAATCACCTGTAAAAAGATTGAGACTTCTCTTATGATAAAGCTTCTGCTAGTAAAAACCTGCACATTTATCAATAGTTTGTTATCTTTTCAAGTGTATTTTTAGACCATTTTGTTGTTTTAAAGTTTTGATGTGCTTCTGTACGACTAAAGAGACTTATTTTTAGATTTATTTGAGGAGCATTGTCACCGTTCGGTTTTCTGCACATCAAAAAAGCCACATCCTAGTTTGGAGGACAGTATAAAAGTTGTTTGAAGATATTCCATTTTACATTGAACAATTGAACGCATTTTAATTTCTATAGTTTTTGAACGTCAGGTAGCAATGATAACTGATCAACTATGTGTGAGCACATAGACAAAACATTATAAAAATTCTTAAATAAATATAAAATAATGATATAATATATAGTGTAGGTTGGGAATCAAAAAATAAATTCCAGAATCAAAAGGTTCTTAATATAAAATATACATTTTAATTCCTCTTATCAATTCCTGTTTGCACACTTGCAGACATGTGCTAACTTGTGATCTAACGATATCTCAGTAAAAGCCTTTATGAAATGAAAACATATTTTACTATAACCATATAGTTTAACTTTGTTTTTTATAGTAAAGCACAGTCACCATAAATGTACCATAGTTTCATTATGTAATAAATTGAACAAAACATGGTTGCTATGTTTTTTAGACACAAAACGGTGATTATAAATACATATATTTTTGCTAACCATTAATAAGGATTGGAATCAATAAGCAGAATTTGAATCAATACAATTCCAACAATACTGAATCCCTATTATATATTATAATTATGTTTATAATAAAATAATATAGGATTTTATTGCAATCGCTACACTAATAGCTTTAAAATAATGCATCAATGCTTAGTCCTAAATAGGCTAATAATGCTCTATAAACAGGCTAAATGTTCTTTTGCCATTTCATTCCAGAGACAACTCATTCCCTCCAATGAAAATGTGCAAAAACATGAATGCATCTTCTGTAGCATCTAATAACAACAGAAGTGACTAAGGACAAAAACACAAAGCCAGTTTGTCCAGTCTTAAGCCAGCATGACAATAGCCATAGTGATCCCAATGTGTTGACTTTAATACTGCTCAAGTTCTAGACTTTAAACAAACCATACTAGTAGCTGTACTCAAGACATATACTTATACCAATAGAGTTTTGTTGTCTTTATCTGAAGTACCTTTTCATTAAAGATCATAAGATCATTTGTTACATTTTATAAAAAATTTTGCTTCAGTAAAACCGAGTCTAATTTCGTTAACATCCACTAGGTGGCAGCCTGTGTCTGTCACGAACGCAAATAATTATAAATCTGGTAGTTTTAATAAGCCTCGCAGTAATTGTAGCAGTATAAACAAGTGACAAATAGTAAAACCACAAAGTAAATGAATACCAATATCTCAATATCTATCAAATATTTTACTTTTTCTGCAGTGTTTTATGCAAATGTCTGCTATAATAAGTTGAGGACAAAGGTGTGGGTACAATAAGCCAGTATTGTTTCTTGTATAACTCCTATAAGACGAACTCATTGGCTGCGTTCGCAACAACAGTCCTCTACACATTAAGCATGCCTGGTCCCAAAAGATAAGTAAAAAGTATCACATTTTAAATCACTGACAGATACTTCTAGATATTTGCCATCAATTTGATGAAAAACAGCTAGTGATTGTGATTTTAGTAGGCCTCTCTTGCAGAGAGCTTTCACTACCGAATTAACATTTGTTTTCGATGTCCATAAATTTGGAAAACTGCACTTTTTCATGCGTAACACTATTTTAAAATTAATTCAGCCGTGAACAAAATAGACCTTGGATGAAATTTTACAACTTAGTCTGAATAATCATTATTTATAGTGAAGCCTTTAATCTTTATGGTCAGCAATGTCATAGTAGTTCACATCAACACAACCCCCTGGTTACAGCACAGCCTGAGCTCTTCTCCAGACAGTCTCTCGGTGTGCCATTAGTATGCGTTTCAAGCTGCCATGTAATGTATGGAAGTGTTCAATTGTCTAAACAAACTCCTCTTTACAAAAACACAGCATCGCATATGTTTGAGGACTGCATCAAAACTAAGCATTACAAACCCTCCAGCCATATGGGTCTTGCTTTACAACAGCTAACAAAAGTCCAACCCACAGACTATAGTACACAGTGGTTGAATAAAAACATTTGTAACTTTATTTAAAAGCAATCAAACTATCAAACAAAAAATAAATAAAAGCTTAGTTTAATGGGATAGCCAGCTTTGTAAATATGATTTGTGTACAACCTCTACCGATCTTCTTTGATTGCAGGGACCGGATGATTAAGCTTTGTGTCACCTTGGTGTTACAAAAGAAAAGATGATGACCTTAGCTCTTACTCCTGTTGAGGTCAACAGAGCTCCTTACACAAGCTTTGACCTGGGTCAACATTACAATTACACCTGTTATCTTTCTGAAGCCCTGTTTCTCCTTGACACGTCCTATGCAATTCAAACTACCACAAAGAACATCATAAAAGTCAGATAAGGCTGGGAGAATCTCTCCAGTATATACACGAGGTGTACTTTGTATGCATTCAACATAAAAGCACACATACATGTTCCTCTGCTAACAAAAGTGGAATTTTAACTTTAAAGACATTCTATTGAGGTGAAATAGGTGTGTCACAAAGTCAATGACATCAAAAACAAACACTTGTTCAATTTGTTATATTTGAATGGCAACTGCAATAAAGAGATACAATACTATAACTTCCTTCTCACTCTTGTCAAAGAAATTGAAATCATTGACGGGAACAGACCAAGTCTCAATGTGATATACATCACACAATGCTGTTTCGCTTTTAACATGACAGTAAATAACTTGTTTTGTCTCAGATGCTTTAAAGCCACCTCAAACTCATTTTGGTCGGGCGAGGTTAGGTTGGATGTTACAGAGGAGGCAAACACCTGTGGCATTCTCACCGCCAGAATAAAAAGCACAATAATCCATTCCGGCCTAATGCATGCCAACAAATCAGAGTCAATCTGCATAGGCAAGCTTATTCCTGTGATCCGTCTGCCGCCGTGCTGATATAATCCTATTCACACAGACAAAACACACACACAAAGCTCTATAAGCCAAAGCATGGGAGTGAGTAATAATAAAACAACGCACGTGCTGATCACACCTAAATATTTTGTTGTTTTCAACCAAAACTTATTTTCAACAAAAGCATGCATAACAAGTTGCGCCAGCATTACATGAAAGAACGATTGCATAAACTGCTTAGACTAGTTTTACAAGTTTGTCAGCTAATCTTTTTCTTCAAGAATGTCCATAACTTCTTCAAATGAAGAGTAAGACAGATAAGTCTTAACTAACCGCTGCGCTGTGAGAATAATTGTTAAGACACAGTCTTAATTTAGCGGCTAGGTTTATGCAACTGGCCCTGGAAGATGGTTTCCTAGGAATGATAAAAACTATTATGCCAGCTGGTCAAAAGTGAGAAAAACATAGACACACAGAATAAAAACCGTCCTGGTCTTTGTGCAACTTGTTTCTCTTAACACTTCCCTGCGGGGTCAATTATCACAGCTAAGATCTGTGTTTTCTATATGGAAAGTAGAAACCCTAGAGACAAAGAACTGGCAATTGACATGAGATTAAAATATTCCTCCTAGGTACCTCGATGGGGGGAGCGGTAGAAACCTCTCAAACCAGTTAATCTGGTTACAAGTGAAATTCACTCGACAACTTTAACCACCAGGAGTACGGCATGTGAGGTTTGTGATGATTGTTGCGGCTCAGTGAGAAATAGAGTAGAGATGCCGATGCTTCAGGGTCAAATGAGAGGAGCGTGGACAGGTGGACAACAGTGTGGACACATGCATTCAAACACACACACACACGCACGCACACACACGCGCGCACACACACACGCGCGCACACACACACACGCGCAAGCATGCGGAAGCACGCATGCACAAACACAAGCAAAAGTAAGGAATTTATAATATTCAACTCCACCTAAGCTCTGACACGTCATTCTAATGTCAAATTCAGGTTTGATGATTACAAAAGGGCAAGATTGTGTGAATTTCCTAATCCTAACCGTTCCTTGGAAAAAGCTCCTGTATGGCTTCAGAAGATGAAGTGCTTGAGTCATATTTTAATTAGAACTGCTATGATTCATGTATGTTTTACTGTCCTTTTCACAGCTTGGAAGCCATTGTTACAATAAACGGCACGAAAAAAAAAGAAAAGTGGAGATTATGAGTAAAAGAACTGTTCCAGTTACGCAGGAAATAGCATTAAAACAGAGATGAGTAAATAATTAAGACATATAATGTGCAGGTCAAGTATTTCTTGAAGTAGTTTTTATATAAACAAACAGAGCACTGCGGTTACTGTGTACAGAACATCCTCCGGATTCCAATCGCAGTAAAAACAGACACTGGAGGCAGAGGTGTAGCAGATTGGGTGAGAGAAAGAATGAAACTGGGCTGGGATGGTGGTGAAGCTGGTTTAGGCATGTGAAATGCGAAATGAAGGTGTTGATCGAACTCAAGGGGTGTGGTAAGCTTCGGCGTCATGGACAAAAGAAACATGAATAGGTTTTGTGTTTATGGTTATCTATATCCTATATCTGATGTAACTCATTATGAAATAAAATATTTTTCTTTTTTAGAAACATATGAAATCACTATGACTACAAATTATCAAGCCACAAAAATTGTTGTGGAGACACCACAGCAACAAAAAACTTTTTATTATTATTTCAAAACATCATACGTGAATCAAATGTCTTCTGACGCAACCAGCGTTGAAAGCTAACAAAGTAAACTGACAACATTCCAGTTAGACCTAAGTATGAGAATCACAATCAGGGATGCTTGATAAAACTCTGTTAGCTCTTCAGTTGTCTGAAGGAATACATTGTATTAATGAAAAGTTCCTAAATTTGAAGCTGAAAATGTAAAATGGCAAAGATATTGAAAATTTAAAGTGTAGGAGACCCCACACTCTTTTGTCCCTTCCTAACATTTTATAAATGGTAAAGAGAAGCACGGTGGAAATGTTTACCCAGGCATCGTCTGGACAAAGTCCAAAAACCGACACAAAACCTACACTTGAAACAATCCAGTAAAGACTAATAAAGGCGAGTAAAACCCTCATAAAAAAGAACAACATGACCCATGTCATGTTTCCACTAGAAACAAGACTGCTGAAGTCTTAGTAACAACTGAATTCATAAACTTGAACATCTCATTTTGCATGCATTTAAACCAGCTTAGATATCCCACTCAAGAATTCCTTTGAGCTTTAAAATAAATAAAATAAGTAAATAAACACAGGCGTGGAAAAATAATGCCAACATTTCCAGCTTTGGTCAAATATTCATGTAATATATTCCATCGAGTTTATCTTGGTTTACATCCTATGATCGAAAGACAAAACAAACAAAGCCTCATCTACATTCTTTCAAGACTTTATGCTAAAAATAAACCAAACCCCACACTACTGAACATCTAATCTGAGCCGAACTGTTTAAAACAGTTCGGTACAGTACAAAATTATTTATATTTAACAGGGTTTACACCGCATGCTCACCAACGATGAATGATATATGTGAGTATTCATCATTTGAGCATTGTGCTCTGCATCGTGCATATTCACATGCACAAAACAGTTTCCATGGCAACCGGTTGCATGGGTGTGCTTAAATCCATGGTGTAGTCTACTGCCTGTACTTAAGACCCACTTTGTGATAAAGGAGAAAAGGGATTTTAACAAAAAGCGCTGACAGCATCAGGTATACAGATTTTCCAAAATAATACACATGGTATCATGTCAAGCCAATTCAAAACTTTAGTTATTATTATATTTTTATCAAATGTTAAACTGTTACATCTCATAATATATCTTGTCGTTACGTTTCAATCGGTCTGATTTTTGATATCAGGCTATTTACATTTAAAATCCTTTTGTTCAAATCAGTCAAAATGTTTAAATCTCAATTTTTATCAATTTATTTGTTAGTTATTTCATCACAAAAGCCTTTCATGGTATTGTAGACAGTGGTGTTGTCTACATAATACGCAGGTATACGCTGTGTACCCACTACAAAAGATCAAGGATTTCCAAGGTTATGAAACAAAAGTAGATCATGAAAGGCAACCAATTTCAACCAAGTTATTTCAGGTTTTTTGTAAGCCTTCCTGTTACTACTCTACTGGTGCTTCGGTTAACACTGCGGCAGGTGTTATAGAAAATGAGCCGGACGAGGCTCTTGATACGGTGTTCGCGGGGTCCCACTCTGAACTCTTTTCGCAAGTGTATTATACTTTCTGATGATAACTCACCCCCACTTTTAAATCCACTGCGTATTCTTTAACAAAATGAGCATATCTGTTATCATTAACATAAATGCATTGTTGGCATGTTAAATTGCCAACTAACTAGCCAACTTCACAAACGTTAGTTATCATGGTTAATCAATAAATTAGGGAGAAAAAGAGAGATAACTTATACTCCTCGGTATATAATTGTTTTAGATGATAAGAGATGAGAACCCCATGGGCAGCCTTGTGAAAGTCAGGCTAGAAACACCTGCACTAAACTATAAGTGCAACGGGTGCTTGGTAAAACTGCACAAAAGTTCATTGTAAACTGTTATACTTAACTATCAATGTCAATAATAGCGTAACTCGCACTCATAAGTATAACCCTATGTGTGAAAACCAGGCTAAAATCAAGTTATAGTGACAAGCATCAGAGTTTGATTTGAACCATTTATTTCAATATGATTTACTGTATGTCATGGCCTTACTCGGTCAAAACTAAAGACTTCACTTTCACAGTATATTCTTTTCATTGTGTTGGTTGCCATGCTGAAAAAATAATAGAACCCTGTCCAAAAGACAATAGATAAGATGGGAATCAACAGAACACCCATTAATGCCCAGGAAATGTGTGGTTCATAATGGCAATTTAAATGAAACCACTTGAATACTATTATTTGGCAAGGTGGGTTTATATTCAGGACTTTGTGTATTGAAAATTAGCAGCCGATAAAACCTGTGCTTCAGGGATTGTATACATAAAGTATACCATCTAAGGCTAAATGTAACTCTTAACTCGCTGAGAGACAGTGATATAAAAAACCAGCAAGTCCTCCCAGCTGTTATTGGCTATTGAAATCTTGCTTGCAATACATCTTTCAGAAAACTCTTGATTACATACAGAGACAAACTCTATAACATAGGTGTGGTCCACATGGGTTGTCGATCTGGGATGGGTGAGTAGACTAGAGTATCAGAGTATACTAACTACAAAAAACTAGACTACACCACCGATTGTAAGTGTTCCCAGGCCTGCACCACTCCTACACTCATCCCATCCGTCAGTGTCAACCTCAACTTGATCTCTTTACTGACCTCAAGCAATCTTATGAAACAACAATAAACACACTAGGTAAGGCTATCAAAAGGCAGATCTTCCAGGAAGTTCAAAAAGCTAGGCAGTTCTAGGGACCTAAATGTCATGTGTTTTTGTTACTAGGAAAACTAAGGTCTTATTTACGAGTGGGTTGTTATGGATGAGACAGAATGCTGTTTCGAAATGGTGTGGGTGGTGAATGTGTGTGTACAAATGGATGATCTCTCGTGACATGGGAGGAGTCTGTGTAAGAAAGTGTAAGTGGGCTCTTGGTTAAGGTTTTAGTGGAGATTTTGTAGAGGCTTGTTGTTATGGGGGTTTCTACGCTAGGGTCCTGGAGCTCATCAGGAACATGTGTGGACCAGATGTGGGTAAAATGCTGAACACATGTAGAAAAAGAAGCAAGCCTCCAGCCGCAAATACACCGGAGTGTAGAGCCAAGTGTTTCCATCACTTACACATTCTTTCCCTCTCGAACACATTATTTCCTCCTCCACTACCCCTCAATCTCTTCCTTTAAAGAACAAAGCTGGCTTGTAACCTCTGACCCACTAGTTTTATATTGCTTAATTATTTGCTTTGAAAAAAATACTACGAATTAAATGTTGAAGTTGTCCTTTAGAATCAGCAAATAACTTCATAGGGGACCTCTCTTTCAGAATTCCATGGCCGTTTTATTACAATTGAATTGTTTACCACCCATGGCACTAAAAGCCTTCAAGGAAAGCCACTGGATTACCACAGCAGAGCTGGATTATCTGGTTTGAAAAAATTAACCTGACACTGTAACTCTAGCATAACTATTTGACGGTATCATTTCAGTCATTGAGCAAAAGCTGCCATTGAGAAAATAGTCACCACAAGTTTCGTTTCTAAAATAAAATTACCCACCAATGACCCCTTAAACTGTGTACACAACGCCAGCGATTCTGTCACTGTTTATCGCATGCCTCTTGCTTTGAGGGTGTTAGAAGGCGTTCCTAAATAAACACTCCAGTAACAGACGAGAGACGGATAACGTGAGTTCCGCTGCTTTGCTCAAACTGCTAGTCGCTCATTATTTGCATTAAGTTGAGCAACTCTCAACTTTGTTGCATCACAAGAAATTGCAAATTCCTGTCGCCAACAGTCACTGTCGCATGTGTCGCCGGATGTGGATAAGCTAACATTAAAATAAATGAGATCATGCCGCTCTGTCGCTGTCAGTCACTGGCGGTGTGAATGTGGGATTATACCTGCCTAACCGCCAGGCCGCCCGGAACAGTCAGTTTATTTATTTTTCCACTGATAAATAAATCACTGGTGCTGCCCTGCTTTAAGAAGCATGCAGAGTGTGTCTGGAACAAGTGCGAATACATACCGATAGTGTTTGCCTCTTAGACCAGCCGACTTTAATTTGCAAACTCAATTCTGTTAAGTGAACGAGGGATGAGAGACATTTGCTCCGTGAAGCTAAACCGATTTGAAGTAGTGTTGAGGTGGTCCACACACGAAAACATGTTATTGGGTTAGATTAATGCTTTTCCCAGAACCCCTTCTGGAAACTTCAGCATTCCCAAAAGTAAAAGCCAAAGAATAACACAGAAAGTTTTGTTTCCCCCTCATTACATCATATATAATGAAACTGTTGAATTGACTTTGGGGTTTATGGTCATTCCTGTGTTATGTATGTATGTTTTTCCACCGCATAGGGCCCAAGAAGTGATGTTAGAATGTTCACACTGTGACTTATTTCAATTCAATCTCTACTTTTGTGTATAACAGAATTTTTATTTTTAGATAAACTATATTTTTTATGGGATAAATTGTTAGTTTTTCCATAAAAGGAGGCCAGAAAAACCTTATTTTATTTCTAAAATGGAGACGCTACAAACTTTCTGGAATAAGCCGGAGTAAGAAGCCATGAATCTTTTATCCAGTAGGTTCAGGATCTAAGCTGCTAACCATAAAAAAGACAGATGTTCGATCAAAACTAGAACTTATGATATGTTGAGAA
This sequence comes from Triplophysa tibetana, assembly GCA_008369825.1. Taxonomy (NCBI): domain Eukaryota; kingdom Metazoa; phylum Chordata; class Actinopteri; order Cypriniformes; family Nemacheilidae; genus Triplophysa; species Triplophysa tibetana. The sequence goes on from CM017917.1 coordinate 12,529,578, forward strand.
ATTCACCTGCTGACAAAACACATTCCATTGTAAGTTTGTGCACAACTTAGCAAAAATTTCTTCTATTAAAGTTTTGCCCAAAAGGTTGACAGTGTAGAGGAAATGGTCTGACAGTTTCTCACCCTGCCATTAGGAATCTGGCAGCACATTTTATTTAGCCACTTCAGTGAATGAGACCCCAATAAAAGAGGGAATAACAACAACAGCAGCAGCACAGAATGAAGCTGGCCACTTTCCCCTCGATAAACTGTTGGGGTTGCACCACAGCTCTGCAGTTCACATTTAGCATCATCAACAGAGGCCCAGAAAACCTGCCGAGCATGACAGGGATGTACGACTCCACTGTGACACAGAACAGCAAATACAGGTTGTGATAACCTGTGCGTGTACCGATTGAACTGCATTTGTTTGAATGGGCTAGGCTAGAGCTGCATCACTATTTGTTTATTTTAATTACCTAGATTATTTCACCTCCTCTTAACTTTTGTTATCACCTGACCTTTATCCAACAGACACATTTCAAAGCCATTAACCTGAGGCACTGACACTCAAAGACGTGGCGGTCAGACAGGTTTGACTATTTGGATACAACAAAAAGGTGCAGGACTGTGTAGTTTAGTAGACAAGTGACAGGTGAATAATACCTAAACTGCTTTTGGAATTGTGTTTCTGTTAAGCGCCGAAGGCTCATTCTTTTCAGCTTGCAAAACTATGCCAGTGGTTTACGTCTGTGCTACGTTACATGTCTCCTTACCACTACGTGATGGAAAAGGAGCTCCCATGATTGACCCATCTTCTGATTGAGAACCATATCGAAGAAGTCATAAATAAAATACCCTGAAACACAAAAGGACATTTGTTAACAATATGGACCTCTTAGCTTTTCAACAGGTTTTTCAGGCAGCAGATACCATGTCAACAATTATGTTGGTTACCAAGACTCAGTTCCAGAGGGCTATTTATATCCTTTTCCCAATATGAGGGTATCCATGGAGACAGCTGTTTAGAATGGTGGAAGTTCAACACAGCAAATGAAGTATAACATATGAGACCTCATAAATGTTAATGTACTGACTGAGACTTTAAGTATACACACCATTTCCCATTTAGCTTCAACTGTTTGCTTAGTTCACTTTATATCAGTGGAAGCAGCAGCACATACCAACAGGTTTACATGGTGCTGTTGTACACATGAGGATGATTTATATCTGCCTGCAGTATGTATACTTTAGAATACGTTTTCATTTCCTTTTCTCGATTCTATATAGTTATTGGGCCTACCTCTATATTTATTGTGCATTTGTTTAACCTGTTTTTCTGTACAGCTGTTTTATACAATGTGAATCGTAAAACACCCTAAAGAAATCAAATTGAATTATGTAACCAAACAGTTCTGGCCACCATTGACTACCATAGTAGGTAAAGCGCCTTTATTACTTTCTTAGTTCTGTTGAACACAAACGAAGATGTTTTGTAGAATGTTTGATAGCAAACAGTTCTGGAGCACTATTGAGTACCACTGTAATTTTTCCTTCTATGATAGTCGATGGTGGACAACTGTTTGGTTACAAGCATTCTTCTAAAAAAATGTCTCTGTGTTCATCAGAACAAATATATTTATACAGATGTGGAGGGTCAGTAAATGACAGAATTTCTATTTTTGGATGAACTGTCCCTTTAACTTTAACAGTTAAACAACTTCGGCAGTTGACATAGATATACGTGTTTTGCTCAAACTGAGATACATGTTCAGCAAAAACACCATGAATCGTAGAATTAAAATGCCTACAGTAAAGGCCCATTCATGATTAGTCATGTGACTTATGGGGGTTAGTGCCTAGGACGGATCATAAAGCCAACCATTGATTCTGTAGCTATAGCTACTTTATTGCCAAAAGCATGTGGGACTCCTCTGAGTATCCAAAATATCTCTGGTATTTGGCATTTCAAATAGGAAAGAACTGCTTATAGGTTGGAATAAACATTTGAGACGAGACAACAGTGAAATGGTAAGAGCAAAGCAAAAATGTACATAACTGCTAAATAAGATGCATAAATAATACTAATAACTCAGGGGAAGGTTATTTCTTAATGTGTTGTCATGTGGCGACATTGCTTTGAATTTTTGGCTCGTCTGTATATTTTTAAATGTATCCGTTGCGGGTTCTGTGCCCTAGAGAGACGTACTGATAAGTAGTACTGGCTCTACATATGAGTGCAAGATCGAATCTCCCTTTTGCCAAACCACATTCAGATCATACAGGCATTTATTTTCAGCTAAATATTTGAAAATGGCAAAGAGGTGTTTAATAATAAAGTGTATGGTGAGGTTAAGTGTAGTAGAGAGGTATTTCTGCACCAATTAGTTGTCAATCTAGGTGATAATTTTAATACACAATCATTTTTACTCTATTGTATAATGTTCATCCCATTTTGTGTCAAAATGGGATGAAGTTTAATTCATATGGACTCTGAATGAGCTTGTCGATATCAATCTAATTGAAGTAATGATTTGCATAAGCATAAAGGCATATTATGTACTGTATGAATATATACAGTACACACTAAAAAAAACAAATTCTTGCAAAAATAATATTAAAAACGATGTTTTGGTCATTCTGTTCTGACCATTATCCAATTTTGTTGTATTTGTGTTGAATCACCTACATTAAGGGGATATTTCACTCAAATATTAAAATTCTCTCATTTACTCACCTGCTTTAACCAAACAGATATTGCCCCCCATTGACTCCCACAGTTGGAACAATTACTTTATCTTTTTTTTTTCTGTTGAGCACAAAAAAGACATTTTGAAGAATGTAGGACAGCAAACAGTTATGGGGCACTTTTGACTACCATTGTATTTTTTCCTACTGGTAGTCAATGAGGGGGAAATCTGTCTGGTTATACGCATTCTTCCAAATATCTTTCTGTGTGTTCATTCTAATAAAAAATGTATACAGATTTGGAACTCTTAGGTGAGTAAATGATGACAGAATTTTCATTTTTGGGTGGAGTACCCCTTTAAAGACACCTGTTAATACTGAAACTGCTGCACATGACAGATGAACAGAGTCTATTCGTAACTCGTGACCATGATTCCATCCACAACCCCCTCGGCATTTAAATAACAAAGTAACGCTTTGTATGCAACAGTGCTTAAAACTCACCGATTGATACTGATACCAGGGCATGTGAGAAAACGGAGTGTGTCTCTATCAAATCCTCAGCCATCTTGGGGTGTATGCAAAAACTAGGAGGAGAAAGTAATATCAGGGCATGGCATAGATGCTGTGTGCCAAGACAAACAAACGTTTCTATGATATAACGTATGGGGTTGGGTCTATGAATCAAGACAGATTTACATATTACAAAATATAAAGGCACGTGTGATCAGTCTACATCAGTTAATCACCCAAGACCACCTTGCCAAAGATCTTTAGATAAAATAATTAAGCATCTGATAAAGACGACAGACACATGAGTATATAAGCGATGAGTGTGTATTCCACATGCACATGTGGGGGAATTCTGCCACTTACCAAAGCACAGACCACACTCCAGTTATGAGACTGTGTACAAAGGACGTAAAGATGTTTTTCCATTTCCAAGTGTTTCTCTTGGCTGTCTCTGGTACAGGTAGTTTGCCAATCCCGTAGTTCACGAATTTGAAAAATCCCACGGAGGCTCCAGTGGTCAAAATCACAGAATTCAACTCCATGTTTGCAGCGCGCGCCTCTCGTAATCAATAGAAGAAGCACCCGAGTCTCGCGCGCGCGTCTAGACCTTTAGAGAATAAAACAGATGAGCTTTATATTTTTACTTTAGCAAAACGACATCCCGGTTGTTCTATTTCATTTTCATTTAAAACTAGTCCAGCCAAGGATTACGCCGCCCGTACTGATACCGTCCTTTACGACCAAAATGTCAGAATTCTTTTTGTAAAAAATGTAAAATAGTGTTTTGTTTCACTGCTCGGTTCGGTCGGTCGGTCCGATAGAAAGCTGGGATTACAGTCACGAGTGGCAGCAATGGAACCGGAGGCAACGTGTGTGTTACAAAACCCCGATGTATGCTTGAATAACTTTTCCCTTTTACTATTACCAAACAACAGAATCCCCGCCCAATTATCGTAAGGCGCGACTAGCCACTCGTGCTTCTGAGCCTCACATCTAGACCCGCCCCTTATGCACGAAGTGGATTGTGGGAGACGTAGTTACGACTTTTAAAGTTCACAGCTTGATCTTTTCTCATGTAGGACAACTATTCTCTAATATTTAAAGTTGCTACAGATTCACACTCGTAATTCGTTGTTTCTTCAATTGCTTTTTTGTATTAGTTTTCAACGTCATATTAAAGGCCATGTTGAAAGTACTAAAACCCTTCACCACGCCTTTTATTTTTTCTGCTTTTCAAATGACGTCCATGTCTAGATTTTACGAATTGTTCTCTGTCCCAGTCCTTAATTCTTAAAAATGTAATATTTAAAAACTATTCAAACATAACTGTTAGATACATGTGGTCATGTTAGTCAAACAACTAATATGTTTGAACGGTCTTTTTAATGGAGTTTATTCAGGGCCAAGAATGTCACAGCTCGATCAATCTATTTAGTAGTGGGTCGCTGCGAGTGCTCACTGCTGGAGGCTATTTCGGGCCAAGGAAGGCAGGGAACCACCTTTACAGGTGACATATCTTCTAATTTATGTTTCCGGCGCCTAAATCGCGGCGTCTAGCGACATCTCGTGGTGTTTCGATTTCAAAAGTTCTCTTTTTAACCTGTGTTGTAACAGTTTCGTAGACACGTTGTCTAACACTTTTATTAAGAAGGTTGACTTTATGACTATATGAGTAGTGTAAAAAAGTTATTTAAATGTGTGTAACTAGCTGAAGTATGACAATAAAATGAACTTAGAAAGGAAACATGAAATAAATATCGCTTCAATAGTTGCACCTCGACTTATTTTTATGAACAAAACACAGTTTGACATGGATGTCAACGCCGCTGACTCTGATTGGCTCACAGCATCGCAGCTGCTAAGTCATGAGGTGTCAGCGATTTTCGTAGTTCATGTTTAGGCTGCTGGGAAAAGCGAATTTGTAACACCGAAGTTTGGATGAGCTGCGCAGAATTTCAACTTCGTCTCGTCTGACTGGTGAGACTAGAGAAACGTGCAAAAGAAAGAAAGAGCGACACGATATACGGTACGATACTCTGTCTTTATGCTAATAGGATGTATCCTTTATGTTACCTTTTCATGTCAGAAGGTGTGCTTCTAGTAAAGCACAAATTGCTCATCGTCCGTATAATAAACATTTATGGATGTAGCCTATTACCCCTTCTCTTTTATGTGTGAGTGTCTTCTCAATACATATGTTGCTTATTAAACATACAATTTGTTATTATTAAATTTATATTATATGTTATAATTAGTTATTATTAAAACGGTTTGCCTGCTTGTTAAATGTATTTATTTTTCCTGGATATGAAAGATGGTAACTTTTGAAACACTTTTGCGTGGTCAACAATGACTGGTTTCATTTGATCAAACAGCAGAAAACCTACAATGGAGTCGACAAACAAGCTTGGGGAGATCACAGAGATGGTGTGCTTAGAATCAGATCTTCAAGATGGAGGGTAAGATTACCAGGCACTGCACACATTGTTTACACTATTTGCTTATGTGAGTGTTCTTTACTCCTTATTTATAGGAGTAGTTCACTTCAAAGATCGCCCCCCTTCACTTTCCATAGTTATTTGTATGTCTACTTTGGAAAGTCAATGGGGGCAAATTTTGAAGTGAATACAAAATTATGTCTTAATGCCACTTGTGGCTGTTCTACAGAATGAAAGAGGTTGTGATCAACCATCATAAAATCTTGTTGGTGCGGAATAATGGAGAATTTACTGCTGTGGGTGGGCTTTGCACCCATTATGGTGCTCCTCTTGTTAAAGGTAATCACACCGGCTGTCACAACTAAGAACAATTGATGAACCCTATTCAGTGTTTGTTTTGTGAAATTCATCATTCTTTACCCTTAACCTTTTTTATCATTATGATCTATCAGGTTACATTGTTGTGTACAGTATTGTGTTTCTCACAATGGTATGATTGGTGTTGTCTTACCGCAAAGGTGCTTTGGTTGGAGATCGAGTTCGTTGCCCATTTCATGGGGCTTGTTTTAACACCAAAACTGGAGATATTGAAGAATTTCCTGGACTGGACTGTCTGCCTAAGTACAAGGTACTGCAGGGGTCTTTGTTAACACTAAATGTGTCAGGCAGTTTTTTGGGGAGCTGTACACCAATAACAATTGCAATTCATGTGGGATTTCCAGTGTATTATGAATCACACATTTATCCATTGTCACTGTCATGTTAAGGTCCAAGTAGAGGATGGGAAAGTTTACGTGACTGCTGCTAAAAAGGTAAGTTCGCTTACAGTCCTATTTTGTCTGTAACCTGTTGCTTTGCATTTCATCACGTTATGTCATATTCATTCAAACTTAGATGCAGAACAAGCGAGTTAAGGAAATGAGTGGGAGAGCACCTGAAGTCAGTCACACTGTAGTTCTAATTGGAGGAGGTGAGCAAATGACACTCTGAGATCATTTAACCTTTATGTTTATTTTAATATTTAACATAAAGTTTCCTCCCACCTCAGTGTAAATACCCTGGCAATGCAATATATGTGGTTCTATTTTCGCAGGTCCAGCTTCCTTGCAATGCGCCGAAACACTTCGACAGAACTCTTACGGTGGGAGAATTATAATAGTTAGCAAAGATGAGCAATTACCTCTGGATAAGACCAAGCTAAGCAAGGTTTGAAAACTTTTTTTATCATTGAAATAAGGCAGATTTGTTTATGTTTATTCGTTTACCATTAAAATTTATGTTTATTGTAGGCAATGAATATTGAAATTGAAAAGATTCTGCTTCGGCAGAGTGACTTCCTTCAACAGTATGAAATCGAAGTGTGGACTAAAATGGAGGTGAGTTTCTCTCTCTATATAGTGTATACAGCCACTGAAAAAAATAAGAGACCATTCCAAATTTTCATTTATTCAGCATTTCAAGATGAATGTGGCCATTCCACACAATCAAGTCAAACTACGTCCAACATCAATGTGAAAGACTGACAGTGTGACAAGACACAAAAAAACTGTGATAAAAATCGAGGTTATCACTTTTTTTCCTACATATAATATATCTGTACAAATATTACTGTGTTATTGCTTAAAAATGAATATGAACATGTTTTCTTGCAGCATTTATAGAGCATCTTTCCAGTTATTTTGCACTGTCTTTCCAGTTTTTAATTTCTGCAAATAAATGCAAATAGAAACAATATTCATTTATATAATTTGGGAGAAATATTTATACATCATATACCATCAAATATAAAAATTATAATTTTACCTAAACATAAACCTATAAAGGTCTCTTAATTTTTCTGTGGCTGTATAAATATATATATAGAGAGAAAGAGAGAGCGAGAGTGACATACTGTATATAAAACATGTATTCATTTGTGGACTTTTCTCAAAGGTACTGTCTGTCGACACAAGGGTAAAAACAGTTACCTTCAAGGATGGCACTAACCAGCACTATGACAAGCTCTTGATTTCTACAGGGGGCAGGTTAGTTTATGTTTTGAAGAGCTCGATTTTAATTGTGCTTATTGGTCAGAAAAAGGCTTAAGGAACACCTCTTGTCCCACTATTTGAGTAATTATCTTCATTGAAGCACCTTTTGCAGAATGTATGCACATATAAACATGTTTTTGTTGGTTTATGTATTGTCTCTAGAGCCAGGCCACTGCAGTGTCCTGGTGCTGAGCTGGAAAATGTGAAATTGCTGCAAAACTATAAGGATGCCACAGAAATACACCAAATCAGTTCAGGCAAAAGGGCGGTAATCGTTGGAACTTCTTTCATAGGTATTCAAAAGACAAATGTAAAGTTTTTTTTATACAAACAGTATTGTCAAATTATGTCTTTTAATTTTTTTATTTTCAGGAATGGAGGTAGCAGCTTATTTGTCTGACAAGGCATCCAGTGTCACTATTATTGGCAGCAGTAAGTTTCCCTTCCAGTCATCACTGGGTCCAGATATTGGGAAAATGACGATGCAGGTAAATACTAGTAGACATTGGTGTATTTTCCTTATTGTTGGTTTATTGCTATACACCTGCTGTAAGAATAAACATCTGTGGTTAACAGATGCTGGAAGAAAGAAATGTAAAGTTTTACATGTGTAATGGTGTGGCTGAAATTCTGGGTGAAAATGGAATGGTAAGAGAAAGCATAATAATAACAACTATGGGGCATACAGTGTTTGACTGCATGATAATGTAAACAACTTGCATAATTATTCAGGTAAAGGAAGTTCTTTTGACAAACGGAGAAGTCCTTCCAGCAGATATTGTAATTGTGGGCATTGGTATGTGCAAAAATAATGCTCACTTTTATGACCTGCATTGAAAAAAAATGCAATGAAAATGTATTTTACAATCACACCTTCCTTCTTTTCAAGGTGTCTTACCCAACTCTGATTTCTTAAAGACAACATCGGTGGAAATTAATTCACGCAATGCTGTTGTCGTGGACGAGGTAGCAGACCTCACATCCCATAGAGTACACATTACACTTTGATTCTCTAATACGGTCATGTTTATGAGGTCTGTGTTTTTCAGTTAATGAGAACTAATGTTCCTGATGTTTTCGGTGCTGGAGATGTGGTGTCGTTTCCACTTGCTCTGGTCGGGCATAAGAGCGTTAATATTGGACACTGGCAGTTGGCACAAGCTCATGGTACCATATGATTTCATAATGACAGTTTCAGTGTTACTACCTGAAAAAAGGTGAAAGGAGTGTAAAATATGTGTTCGTGGTTCTAAACAGGACGAATTGCTGGCTTAAGTATGCTGAGTCGACAGGTTGCGATAAATACTGTACCATACTTCTGGTCTGTGTTGTTAGGGAAAAGCATTCGATTTACAGGTGACCATTCCAAGATACATCTCTCATCTCTGTGGCAGTATGTAAGCACAATGACAGATTTTTATTAATTTTAACTTATTCTTCAAGGCTATGGAGAGGGATACACTGACATCGTTTTCAAAGGAAGTCTTGAGGAAAGAACGTTTTTGGCATTTTATATTAAGTAAGCTAACAGTGTCTCTCAACTCTCACACTGTGAAAGACTTACATATGTTTCACGTGAAAATAAAATTGTTTCATCTGTTTATATCATAATCCAGGGATGAAGAAGTTGTTGCAGCTGCCAGCATGAACTTTGACCCTGCTGTCGCAAGGTTGGCAGAAATGTTATTGATCGGGAAGAAGATCACTAAGGCTCAGGCCCAGTGAGTATAATAGGTTGGGTTACGCAAAACATTTTGTGTATCCATAAACCGAAATATAACTTTTATTACGGTACAGTTTTTACACATGTTTAAAAAGTGAAACTTGATCAAATACAAGGATTTTTCTTTTACAGATCTGATGACCTAAGCTGGTTGCAGTTCCCATAAAAGTCTATAAACACATCAGTTATTAACACTTATGTCCATTCCTATGTTGTTTTCATTATTAGATTTGAATGTCTTACTGTACCAGGTATATGGGTTAGCACTGTGTTTCTTATATCAAAAAAGAAGAAAAAAAACATTGTTTGCGGGAGTCATAACTTTAGGTGCAGCTATTCGTACAAACAGCCGAGGACCCACCCCAGCACATGTCCTGACATCATTGACTAAGCAGTGTGATAACAATTTGTCTGTGGAGATATCCTTATACACTTTTTATTACTTGACTTTTAAGTTTATTGGTATGATTATAAGTTCATATGTCTTGTTGATTTTCATGTTTTATATTATTTCTACAGGGTAACTGTTACTATTACTTTATAAATTGTTTAACATGTATTGTAAATTAAAATTTTATCAAATTGCATTTAATTTATAGTGCACCTTGGGTACATTTCTGAAGCAGACCATTTATTTCCTAACTTTCATTTTAAAGCTATTCATGTTGTTTTTGGTGATAAGATGCAAAAAAAAGAACTGATAATAGAGAAATTTTACAAATATGTTATTATTAAACAATATTATTTAATCTCATTAAATTGTGTGTTTAAATCCACAATCATCTTATGTGTTACCAAATATACCAATACAAATATAATTTTATAAACACCATTTAAACTAACATAAATTAAGTAAAAACACACGAAAAAAAACACCTCACATTATGTTAAATTACATTGCGTTCATTTTATTATGTTACCTAAATATTTACGATGACTAAAATTTAAATATACGTAACACAGCTTGGGGGCGTGGCTCAAAACTGCAAGTTCCCCGGATGAAACTTCAGTGTGAATATGGCGCAGAGAGCACGAGCAGTGCGCTCGTGAGGGATCTTTGACTGATACGCATACTTAGCCAGTTTCAGCTAACTTCATACGAGAAACTTTACAGACTCTATGAAGTAGTTTTCATAGCGGACACACTTAACACTACAGGTAGGCATTTTTGTAAAGCGACTGGTGTTATGAAGGTGTGTAGTTTGTGTGTTAGCCTGGGCTGTTTTTTGTGGCAGACGGCAGTTTCGGTGAGTTTGTTCGTCGTGCTAAATTAGCTAATTCCTTGTAACGTTAGCTAGCTGAGTAGCATTAGGCTGATGGGGAGTCTCAACAAAAAGCAATATACGTCTTAAAAGTTACAGAGCCGAATGTTATTTTGTTAGTTATAGAGTTAAGTAGTTGTCGTTAAAGTTTGTACGTATGTTTCTTACGTTTGCAGGGCAACCATATTTCACGTTAGTATTTTAGATCGCAAAAACTTCCATTTTACTTTCCATTTCCATGTTAGCCTCTTACCAACACTGCTTTTATTCAGACTTCACGTTAGACAAAAGCTAAGGTTTGAGACCAACTATTGAGTTGCTGACTAGAAGGGGTACAATGTGTATGAAACAACATTACCAGAAGGCCTCTAAAACTACTGCAAAGTTTGACCAAACTGCTCATGCGTTACAGTTAAAGGTAGTGAAGCAGGCTTCAAACTAGGTGTACCGTTCGTGTTTTAAATCCCCATAAACCGAAAGCGATCTCTAATGGGGCCCTCCATACTACTTTTTATACCTGTAATACTAATTTTGATCTCGCTGCTTTTGATCAATTGTGTGCGTGATATATAGAATTGTCAATTTATGATTTTTTTAAATGAAGTGTTTAAGATCACTGGTTTTCAATGGACAGAACATGGCTGCACCTGTCGTCGATACTGGCTGATTCAGCTTGTTTCTCCTATGAGAGTCATGACATCATTTTGTTGCATTAAAAAAGAAGCTTCTTCAAGGAAGTTAAATGTATTTGTTTAACCATTTGTCAAAAAAAGTCAGTGGGTCACTATATAGTTGTTCGTGTAATCTTTCTTTGTTCACCTCGTTGACCGATGTTTGTCATTATCTAACTAGCAGATATGGATTATCTAGCAGATATTGGCTGTCATTTTGTGCCTCTTGCATCCTTGTCTTTCCTTTTGCGTTCTCATTGTAAGCTTTCATTCTGTGTGCAGCGTGTGTTCCCCTGTTCATTCTAGCCTGCTATCAGTTTAGGCTTCCAGTAGGTGTGATGGAAATTCAGACAGGGGTGCAGTCTGTGCCGGGCACTCCAAACATTCCTTAAATACTTTAGTCCTGGACCGGGTCACACATAATGCGCAGTCTTCCATGCTATAGCTTACCTTGTCTTTCAGATTGAAGTCCAGTTGTGACTGAAATTATTTTAAAATCTATAGTATTTTCTGCTGTTTGAGATTGATGCTCTTGGCATGTTTAGTATTTCTTTTGGTTCACTTATGTGCCGTTGATTTGTTCTTTTCAAACATGAAAAGTAACTTGGTTTACATCACATGTTATTGTTGCAGCCTCAATGAAAGTCATTTAGTTGTGCATTACCTAATAACTCATCAGCTGCAAACTAAAGTGATGCCACTGTATCAACTGTTTTGAGCTGCTGTTGGGAACACTGTACTGTTGTCTTTTGTAAGAGATTATGTATGTGCAATCTGTTCCATCAAACTAGGACCTGCAGTCAAGTGCACAAAGACCTTGTGTATATTGCACATGCAGAGCATTGTGGGGTGTTATAACATCACGTTGCAGTTACTGCTTTTTGTGATGCACAATGACGGAATAACAACTGGTTGTTGTGGAAAACAAGAAAAGTGCTGTTGTTGTTGCATTATGTATGTCTTATCCTGGACAATTCAGGAGACTCAACAATGGGCTGACACATAAAAATGTTATAACCATCTCAAAAAATGTTCGCCTGGAAAATTATCTTTTATTTGGTGTCAATATTTTTGGAAAGAGTATTTTAGTCGAACTATTAATAATGAAACAAACACAATTTTATGGAATTGTTGTAGCATCACAGACAAGTCAGTGTTTATCGTTCATCAGTTGAAATAAACCTTTTTTTGTAAATTATTATAATAGTGCTTTTCAAAAACATTGTTTCTCTTTGCTGTTAATGCCTTTAGTTGATGTTTTATGTACTTTTATGTATGTTAAGAATAATATGTAAACCTTGTGGTTAGGTTTTGTTGTGTTTTAAATAGATGTTACCAGCAATAGGGGGATAATTTATGTACAGTGAGGCAATAATTATTTGATCCCATGCTGATTTTATAAATGTGCCTGCTTACAAAGAAGTGAAGGGTTTATCATTTTATGGTAGGTTTATTTTAACAGATAGAGACAGAATATCAAAAAACAGAGAGGAAAACATATTATAGAGGTTATAAATTGATTTGCATTTCAGTCAGTGAAATAAGTATTTGATCCCGAGCAAAACATAACTTTGTACTTTGTGGATAAACTCCTGTCGGCAAGCACAAAGTTAAGACATTTCTGATAGTTGGTCACCAGGTTTGCACATGTGTCAGGATACATTTTGGTCCCATCCTCTGTAAATCTTTAAGGGTTCTTGGCTGTCGCTCAACAAATTTGAGTTTTAGCCTCCTTCACAGATTTTCTATAGGACTAGGGTGTAGAGACTGGGTAGGACTTTTATTGTGCATCTCATTTGTTGTTTTGGCAATATGTTTTGGGTCTTCCACGACCCATCTTCTGTGATCTAGATCAGGGGTTTCCATTGGTTATGTGCCAGGGACCACCATTCTGACTAACACGTAATCGGCGGCCCACTATTGTGTGTATGTATGTACCAGGGTAGCCAGGTCCAAGAAATAACCCCTAAAAAGCCCATAACCCCTCAAATCCCGCCCAAAAGGAATGAAAACTAGCCCAAATTTTTCCCTGTGTCGAATCAAAGTTAACATCTCCCTAAAGACGTTACTACTGCCATATTTTTTTTATCTGAATGGTTTCCTGGGTATTGTATATATCGTTTTGTTCTGTTGAACACAAAAAAAGTTTGGGATATTTAGGAGCAAACAGTTCTGGGTCATGTTTAACTACCATTATTTTTTTTCTGCTATGGTAGTCAATGATGCCAAAGAATTTTCAGCAGCTAACATTCTACCAAATATCTTTGTGTTCAACCGGACAAATAATTGTATACAGGTTTGGAAAAACTAGAGTAATTCGTAACAGTATTTTAATTTTTGGGTGGAGTGTCCCTTTAAAAATATCCCACATCTGCCACGCACGCAAATGGACGAGAAACATGTTTTCTCTTCGTAAGACATTCAGAAACTTGCTTAAGAAATAAGGATTGTTACATTTATTGCATAATGTATAATGTGTACAATCACGTCAATGTTTTAGTTGTTCTAGACTGCGTATAGCGCTGCTCAAACGTGATATTTGGCAGCCGGGAGAATCAAGTGTTGTACACTCATGAGTGATTTATTTCATTGTGCAACGTGACATTCACCTGATGAAACATTGGTCATTCGGGTTCACTGTGTCTAATACCACCGCTAATTTCTCCTCTTTGGTTGAGCTGAGCTACTGCATTTTCACTGTACTGTAGCCTGTCTGTCAGACTCGTTCTCCATACTTTTGAGAACGGGCTGCTCCTGGAGTTGCCAGGTATTCTTTCGGAGTTTGAATACACAATAAGAAACTCATCAATTATCATTTATCCTTAGAATATAAAAATACAATTTTGGCGGACGCAGTACATTATGAAAGTAGCCCAAAAACTCGCAACCCGCGGCTCCATAATTTTTCCCGCAACTGCATTTTCAAAATAGCCCAATTGTGCGGGAAAACCGCGACCCTGACAACACTGGTATGTACGTATATGTACGTATATGACGTTGGGAACGCAAAACACAACGTTAGCAAAGCATAAGATAGACCTGATAGGTGCAAAGCAAGCCTATACTGTATCAGTTTGAATCTCAACTCAAACTCAAATTATTTTAAATATGTTCATTAAATTTAGTATTCACACCAATGCGCAAATATTCTGGAAATGTTTGGAAAAATAAATTATGGAAAAAAAGTGATTTTAATAGTGAAATTAGGTAGGCTGGAATGCATGTCACGGACCACATGCAATGCCGCACATGCAATCACTTAAAACATCATCATGATCTGATAAGTTTATCACATTTAAGTTTGGCAAATAATGCACACAGATACAGACAAAGGCAGTAATATGAAAGCGAATGTTATAAAGTGAATAATCTGTTAATTATTTGTTATTAAATAAACTTACGTTTTGTCAGATTGCCCCGCTAGTCGTCGTCACCCGTGCCTATTGTGTTCATACATTGTTTTTTCTAAATTCCAAGAATTTTTTTATCTTCAGAGTCGGAGAAGCCTGCTAGTTTTCAGACGCACGCATGCGCAGAAAGACACGGCTCTCGGTTGGTGACCGGAAAGCCAATGCAATGCAACCGATTCGATTTTGTGACTCAAGATTCTCTGCGAGAACGATTCAATCCGCTTGTTTCGTTCCCGTGCATGATAACGTTTAGATTTGTATCATCTTGTTTAAAAATGAAATAAGATATGTTCATGAAAATACCATGGATTCAACATGAAACAAATTAATGTGTAGTTTAGTTTTACAAACTGATAGCCTAGGAATTGTTTTCAATCTTTAAAGTAATAATAAAGCAAAAATGCACAACATTAATGCATTTTAAGTCAAGTTAACATATAAATAAAGTACAAATAGTTCTGACAATTATAAAGTGTGTTCCCTGTTAATGTTTGTAAACGCGCAAACACAGACAGAAAAGACATGCCATCGTGGAAATAAGATAAATAACATATTACTTAAGGGTTATTTAGTTTGTTTAAAAAAATAACAAATCTTAATCTGGCGCTATACAGAAAATCTAATCAAGCTTACTTGACGTTCAAAGGTGGCGGGGCGAGCCGTTAGGAGGGCGGGGCGCCCCCTTATATAATGGTAGGGGAAACACTGAAATAGTTATTTCCCTCTGTAACATTGTTTCGCATATTTCTTTTAAGATTTTAGCAATGTTATTTTAATTACTGGAAACCCATTTCAAATGTTGGGAAGTACTGATTTAACCTACCTGACATACTGTTTATGTTTACTAAAAATCAAATCTATTTTGTTCAATGTTTTTTACTCAGACACTTAAAATAACACATTTAAAGATCCAACCGCAAAACTGTGATAGTTTGGCGGAAGTTCACCATACCGTCCAAATCTCATAACGGCCCATGCCTAGTATCCGCTGATTGTGCTTGCTACGTTCAGTCTTTTTTATGTCCAAAGACTGAAAGCGGTCTTTGTGGCTGTTTAAACACATGCGCTAAACAGGGCTGTACAGTGCAGCATATATGTATATACCAGTGTAGCACGCATGCGATACAGTTTGGCAGGTGCATTAAACAGGGCTGCTTGTTTGTGTGAAGTGCGTTTGTCGTTGTGCTTGTTTCTTTCTGTGAAACGTTAATCAATGGCGCACGGCTATTTTACTTAGTTTTAGTTTATTTTGCAAGTGAAACTTGTTTTCTGGCTGCTTTGAGTCCATATAACTAAATAATCCTGTGTGTTAAACATCCCGTCTGGCTGTTCTGCGTGTCTGATTCAATGAACTGCACAGTCTAATATGCTACACGCGTGATCTGCTCTGTACAAGGACATGAACACATGGACTTCACAGTATATTTCTGCTGAAGCACCTGTTTCAGTCACTTATGTATCAGGTTTCAATAGACAATCTCACGAGTTAATTCAGGCCACATTTAACTTTTCCTGTTTCGCCTGTTTCTGTACTAGATCAAAGCTTACAAAAGTAATTTATATAAATTCTAGTAGTGAAAGTATGGACACATCAGCACCCTAAGATCAGGAGTGTGAGACAGAGGCTAGTGAATTATCCTGATCTGTCAATAGTGTGACCTTGAAAAAGTCCCTCAGGTTTTGGCACACAGCTGGTAAACATAAATTATTACACCAGTGTTACATTCTTCCCCATTTATTACGGTGCTATGTGAAAGTATTGTTCATTTTATTGTACTTCTAAAATGTCAAATACAAATTATTGTTGCTCATTGCATTGTCATCTGCAATTGCAAGAGGGCAGGATGATATAGTTTATATATAAAAGCCTGTCAAAAGCTTTGTCCTTATCAAGCTGTCTTAACTATTATATATGGGAGCAGAGTATTTCGGAAACATCATAGCAAAATAATTAATGAAAAAGATTGCTATATGCATTCCCCTAAGAAATGTTTCCAAAAAATGCTTATCGAGTTGTGTTTGTGTGATCATGATAATATAATCTCTCCTGCAAACTTCACTTAATCTTAACCTTAAAATTTCAACACAGCTGTGTTTCCATTACCCTCAGTATTGGAAATCATTTCACAGCAGGCCTTCAAGAAGTCTCTGCAATGCTTACTTCCAAAACACCTGACACTGACTGACCTCATGCCTCAGCTGACATCTTCACAAATAATCACATTACACATAAAACACTCCCGTGTTTAAAAAAAAATGCCTCTTGCTGCTTCCTCGTCTCAGGAAGCAGCTGAGTTTTCCCATGGCAGTCAGGTGTGGGAGGGGGTTTCGGTCCAGTGTTTGGCTTAAGGGAGTGTCTCTGATACCCACAGAGAGAATGGGCAGGGTTAGAGATTATGGAAAGCTGGACTGCCTTGTTTTGTACTGTATAAAGAGAGTGTTGTTGAAAAGCTCAGTAAGTGAATTAGCTCACATTTAAACTTGAACAGCTGTGTTGGGTCTGTTTTGTTTGTGGCTAATAAGTGGAGAGTGTTAATTGTGCGCTGAAGTTTTTAATGAGCAATTCTGCTCGCTTCTGAGTTTTTAATGAAAGTTTTCTCAGTGTCTTGATCATGGGAAATAGCATCACCCGTCTAACATGCTCGTATTACTTGAAACGTTCATGTAAATAAATGCCGTTGCTTCCTGATGTATTTTCCAGACATTTCTTCCTGTATTTGTCTTCCTGTATAAGATTTCACTGAATGTAAATTATCTTTTCTACGTCTAGGACTGATGCTCTGCCGCAGACATGTTCAGCAAAAAGAAAAAGCAACGCATCCCAATCTCAGCCCCCTCTAACTTTGAGCATCGCGTTCACACTGATTTCGATGAGCGGGAGCAGAAGTTTGTGGGGCTACCACGACAATGGCAAAGCCTCATTGAGGACACGGCTAAGAGGCCGAAACCTTTTATCGATGCCTCCGTCATCACTACTGTAGAGCCACGCAAGGTGAGTGAGAGTGAGCCGTGTGTTTGTTTATGCTATGTTACTGTTTGTGTTTTATTGTTGGCCGTTTGGTTTGTGAATGTGAGTTGAAGCAGCAAGTTGCGGATTTACTTTGATAATTAAATGCTAAGTAATGAGAAGAGATTGTGTAATTTGCGGTTGTATATAGTGGCAATGTTTAGAAGTCGTTGGGAACCGGTTGAACAAAAACAATTCTAAAACCATAACCATCAAATTTCTAAAATAGACTGAAAACAAAGACAAAAGCTAAGTACTTTGTGATATTTCTCTATGTTTGTGTGTTGCAGACAATTGTGCGGGGTCGTAAAATCGGTGACGATGGCTCTCTCACGTGGCTGCTGGACGAGTTTGAGACCATGTCAGTTATCCGCTCAAACTCTTTGAGGAGAGACAGCCCCCCCCTACAGCCTCACAGAGACTCCGGTTCATCAGTAGGGGGTCAAGAAAATGGACAACACCCCCACCAGCAATACAGGCACCCTGAACGCTACGAAGACGGCAAAGACAGGTGTGACACGTGTTTTGTTTCAAACTGAATGTGTGCTTTCTATAGGCTGCGGTGACGATATAGATGTTGAAGTTCTTGTGTTTGTGTGCAGGGCCAGACCACACCAGGAACAACCAGGTGTTGACCATAGACCGGTTCCACTCCGTTCGTCCAGAGAGGACGGACGCCCACACCAGCAGCCTCGCGGTCAGGAGCCCATCAGGCACAAAGAACCCAACTGGTTGGGAGGGCCAGCCGCACCCCCCCAGCCAAGAGAACGAGAAAGAGAGAGAGAGAGAGAACCACGTGAAGATCATGTTGTGAGGAGAGAAGGTGCCAA
This sequence comes from Triplophysa tibetana, assembly GCA_008369825.1. Classification (NCBI taxonomy): domain Eukaryota; kingdom Metazoa; phylum Chordata; class Actinopteri; order Cypriniformes; family Nemacheilidae; genus Triplophysa; species Triplophysa tibetana. The sequence goes on from CM017917.1 coordinate 12,548,128, forward strand.
TGATAAGAGGCCCAAATCCAGTTACATCGGGCAAGGCACCAACCCACAGTCACCCCGTGAAAAGAGACCACTCTCAGGGCCTGACATTCGCATCCCCAACCTACCAGTTGCGGAGGGAGTGATAAAAAGCACACAGCAAACCGGAAGACCCTTTAATACGTACCCACGCTCTGAAAGAAGCCCCACTGGTCAGGTACAAAAAGAAGACTAATTAAAATAATTAAGTGTCTTTTCTAACAACTACAATGAACACTCTGCATGCAGTCTAAAATTATTTTCAGTAAATTATAAATAACTATTATATATTTGCTGATTTATATTCTGCTTTCTGTTCCATCCATCTGTATTGTGGTTTTAGGATTTAAAACCAGGCAACTCTCACGAGTCTCCCCACCACAACGGCCCCACTTCAGGGGCAGTCCGAGGCGGCAGCAGTGGAGGTAAAACTGCCTCGCAGGGGCAGCACAGAGCAGAGCCCCAGCATCACGCGTCCCACCCAGCTCTAGGACCCGAGCCCCCTCACGGCCAGCAGATGCCACCGGCCACAAAACCATCCGTCCCGACTGTACCGCCCCAGCAGACGCACTCACCTCAGAGGGAGCCGCAGCGGGTTTCCCACGAGCAGTTCCGTGCTGCTCTGCAGATGGTGGTTGACCCTGGGGACCCACGCACTTATCTGGACCGCTACATTAAGATCGGTGAAGGTTCCACTGGCATTGTGTGTATCGCCACGGTGAAGACAACAGGCAAGCTGGTGGCTGTGAAGAAGATGGACTTGAGGAAACAGCAGCGGCGAGAATTGCTGTTTAATGAGGTGTGCTTTCGCTTCTTTGCAGGAGACAACGTATTTACAAAACGCGCCCTGTAGAGCAGTTGTCCGTTTTGGGCTACTGCAGAAACAACATGGTGAAGTCCTTGCAAGGTGACCTGCGGTGTATATAGATAGAAATAGCTCATTCTTGGAGAATAAAAAAATATAACCGTATCTTCATAGGTATATAAAGACCTTGCATAATAAAGCATTATGTCTATTTTATTACATTTGTCAATAGATCCTCCAAGAAAATTACAAATTGGACCTTCATAGTTTGTTCTCCTGAAGCAATCAATGAGAATTTTAAATAGAAATTGTCTGCTGCCATTGTTTCTTGTTGCCAAGGTGGTGATCATGCGGGACTATCACCATGAGAACGTGGTAGAGATGTACAACAGTTACTTGGTGGGGGATGAACTCTGGGTTGTTATGGAGTTCCTTGAGGGCGGAGCTTTGACTGACATCGTCACACATACCAGGCAAGATTCCTAATCTTATAATCATTTTGAAAAATAATCAACAATTCAGGTTTTGATTTGACACTTGCTCCATTTGGTTTATTTTATTAGTGACCTAGAAATAAACATTTTTATAATGCTTTTTTAATATTTTAAAAACCTTTGAATAGAAGTGTTTGAACCCCATATTTACAGAGTGGTATAAGATATGTACCTCAGCGTATAATGCATGTTATATAGAAAACATCTTGTAGCCCAACCACCTGTTACTTCACCACTAGATGGCAGCGCATCAGAGCCAACGAGTGTAAACTGTCATTGACTCATGTATAACAACTGAGTACCACTATTGTATCTGAATTTCTGTTTGCTCATAGTTAATAAGTACCGTTGTATTTCTCAACTGTGTTTTCAGGATGAATGAAGAGCAGATTGCCGCTGTGTGTCTGTCTGTTCTGAAGGCGCTCTCGGTGCTTCACTCTCAGGGTGTCATTCACAGAGACATCAAGAGCGATTCTATTCTTCTCACTCATGATGGCAGGGTAAATCCCTCACCTTTCTTCAGAGAGCGAATGCGTTATGTCAAATGACGGACAGTTCTGTATCCCTCTTTTTTGTGCAGTCTAGCTGAAGCGTTGCACGTGTTTATGATTTCAGGAAAACTACCCTTGCTGTATTCTTTTTTATCCTTGTTTACTGAGAACTGGTTTATGTTTAAACAGGTTTTTGGCAGACTCTTTCTTTTGTGCCTTGACCTGTATTTCCACTAGTGTTTATAGATGATCCAAACGTGCCATCACGAGGTGCATTTTTGCTTCAAGTATGTAATGCACTTTTTGGAGGAGTACAGAAACGTCAAAAGCAGAATTATTATAATCGGGAACATTTACATGACTTAACAGACCCTGGCTTCCATCGTTTATTCTTCTCTTTTGACAAATACTTCTGTCTGTATTCATAGAAATGTAATCACCTTTTCTTGCAATGATACCAAATCACCCAGATCATCTTTTGGTGGTTCTGAAATGGATTATGGTTTGTTATAAAGGGTCTATGTTTAACATGGTTTGTGGTTTACATGGCGGAAGTACTTTTAGCCACCTTCAGCTGTTTCTCGGCAAGGGCTGCCTTTTAGGGTCAAACACACATATACAGGCATGTTTCATTTCCCCTTGCCATGTTTTTGACACTAGTTCTCTATGCTGCAACCCAAGGGCATACTTTCTTGTAAAATCAACCAAGTATTGCAGAAACTTTCAAAGAAATACTCAGGGCTTCATTATAGCTAAATTATGTAATTACTTCTTAAGAAAGAAGGTGCTTTATCACTTTCACACACTCATCTGGTGTGTACTTCTATGTGGCAATCAGCTGTTTCAATGTTGAACACATAAAATATATTTGAAACAAATTCTTCTCATTTGCAGGTGAAGCTGTCAGACTTCGGCTTTTGTGCCCAGGTGTCAAAAGAGGTCCAACGCAGGAAGTCTCTTGTAGGAACGCCCTATTGGATGGCTCCTGAGCTCATCTCAAGACTCCCATATGGCCCAGAAGTAAGACTTTACCATTAAATCCTGTTGCAATACTGCTGACTTTGTCTGATGATGGAATTGTAATTTTACTTGTATAGGTGGATATTTGGTCACTCGGCATTATGGTGATTGAAATGGTGGACGGAGAGCCGCCATATTTTAACGAGCCTCCACTAAAGGCTATGAAGATGATCCGTGACAATCTTCCTCCTAAACTCAAAAATCTCCACAAGGTAATCAGACTGTGTTCTCTTGGTTATTCATGTTGGCCTAAAAACATTCATCTTCAATCTGCTGTGCCTGTTAAGTTACGTTAAGCGTGTTCGTCGCCTTCACTTTCAAGATGATTTTCTGTATTCACAGGTCTCTCCGCTTCTCAAGGGATTCTTGGACAGGATGCTTGTACGAGATCCTCCCCAGAGGGCTACAGCTCAAGAGCTGTTAAAGCATCCCTTCCTCACTAAAGCAGGCCCTCCCTCTTGCATTGTTCCTCTCATGAGGCAGAACCGCATGAGATGAGAAGAGAAACTTGGGCGGGACCTCTCAAAAACCCTCTGCTAAGCTCAAAGCAAAGATGGAGGTTTATTCTGCACATTTGAACAGTTAAATGATTGTACAGGTCAAGCGTTTTAGGAAGAGGCCACAGAACATGAAGACGCTTTGAGGAAGCAATATTTTTAACCACTGTCTTTCATCCCTTGAAATACACCTTATTTGGTGACTTGAAAGACACTATTGTCCTTCACAGTGTTCTTCTTAAACAAGGGCCTGTCTATCCTGTGGCTTTCTGAAGAAATCTCAGTGGTTTGAGCTTGACTTCTAAATCTGCGCTTTTGGCTGAACAGAGTATGTTGAAGTTTGGATATTAAAACGAAACATTTGGATATTCTACTCTGACCGCAACCGATTTTTGTGGATTTTCCCAAACCTCAAGATTTTCTCTGCACTTCATCGTTTGCACCAGGAACACACTACTCAATTGGTTTTTTAAACAGAAAAACAACTACTGACGAAAGTTCTTTTTTTAAAGAGAAAATATAGGTTCCTGTTACAACACTAAACAATGGTAAACACTGGAGGCGTTTTGTATCAGGAAGGTTTTAATTTAGCGTTTTAATGATATCAAATTGTTTTCATATTGTGTTGCAATGATTTATTTTGTGTGAAAGTGATGATTTCAAATGCTGCTCTGATATTGAGCTGCATTCTAATATGATTTCCACACAGAAACTTCCTCCTTTCATTCATTGTTCCACTTTTTTTAAATAACAAAGGGGTAGAGGGGTGGGTGTGGGCTAATTTTTTAAGGAAAAGAATCAGAAACTCTACCACTGCGCAAGGGCACATTAGTTGAAGAGAGAGTTGTTTCTCATGCAGACTGTCCTACATAGGAATTTTGTGTTCATAAGCCCTTCACATAAATCTCTAAAGTATCACAGTTTTTTTCACAGGATTTATTTACGATATGTTCTGTAGGAGTGATGAGCTTTTACGAAAACTTCAGTTACTCAAGCATGGCTGAGCATCGTGTACGCTCTAGTGTTTTAAGTTTGTTAGCCATGGAAATGGACATTATAGCTTAAATCCACCGTGTGACAGCTGCTAGAACTGCCACAAAGCACATACAGGCATATATGTATCCGTGTACAAACACTCACATGATTTGTCATTAACACTGCTTTCTGCATTAAGAACCCCATGTCAGGAAGCAGGAGACCTTACTAGTTTGCACCGAGAAATCAACCAAAGACAGTATGAAGTCTGAATATGAGAGTTTATAATATAAATGAATCCATACATATTTCTAAGCTGGCACATTTTACAAGTACACTACATCACGCATCACGTTAAGATTGTGTATATTTTTTTGCTTGGTCACTTACTTTATTGGTGGCAATGCGAATAATTTAACCAGTAATTAAAAGATTACTCTGATTTGGCATTCGTTGTTGTGAAAGCACACAAGAATATAGGCCAAATCATTCATGTGATTTGAATCACTGGGCGGTGAAATGAAACTTAAGGGCCCCTGTAAATCTGTGTAGAGATGAATTAATTCTAGACTGAAGCGGTAGCCTATGTATATTTTTTGGAGCTATTATTAAAACAAAGTCAATAATAAAAAATTGATGGACTACACTTATAACACAGAAAGCATAACTGTAATTTTAGATGTGGTGTCAAGAAAACAATTATTGACAGTTGTTTGTTAATGTAAAAAAAATAGTTTTCCCCACCAGTATTTTATTTTATTATTTTTTAATTCCGGACTGTTACTTTTAGGAGATAGAACAAAAACATGACAATCAGGCTTTGGAGCATTAATAGCATTAAAGACTTTATTGAATGATGGATATATGAAATTTACCATTTTCAAATAATGTGAATTGTGTGTTTCTGGTCACATTAAAGTTTATTATTGTAGGCACAGATTGTGATTTTACAAGCAGAGTGCACTGAAGCAAAATGATGTTGATCTGGAGACCATTATAAGGAGCAACTAAACAACAGCCTTAATTCAACACTTCAACTGAACATGTGCCATTTGGGCAATACTACTACAGTATGTCAAGTAAACTGTGATCAGCCACATTCACCTTCATATTTTAAAATGGCTTTTGACTGTTCAGAAAGATGATACCTATAACCAGAAGCCTTATTTGTTTAAAATGTGAATGAAAATGTTAAACTGTGAGCAAAACTGCTCAACTTGCATTGATTTTCTCACAGAACACAGGTGTTAATTGAGTCCCAAATGTATTTTCTTTGCCATTTTTCATAAGTTTAAGATGCAGTACATTCCAAAGAAAGAGGATGCACGTGATTTGTTAAATATGAAGATCTGCATTCTTTTTTTTTTCAACAAGATGCATTACATTCCCAGAAAAGATGTGAGCTTTGATCTGTTGAATGGCAAGATATAATCTGCATTTCTGTTTTTGAATGTTCTTCATTTGGTGCTCGCATACTATTTGGTAACGTTATCAAATGCTCTCTGGAAGGGTACATTGTTTTATAATATGGCTTTTCTATCTATAGTTTCATCTCAGATTGCCACTACTTTAAAAGGATGTCCTGTATTCTGCTGTTGTCTTTATCGTTTATTTTGTTAAAAACCTAATAGGTTTCTAATCTTGCACTGTAAACATAAATTTAGTTTCTTTTTTTAACTATAATTTACTGTTCTGTCAGCATGTAGATAGTTTGAAAGAAACCTTTTGTTTTAGAAGTGGAATAGAAGTAATAACAGAAGACTAGTTTTTATCCAACTTAATATGGATGTAAATACCGGACAGATGCGTTATATTGGATTGAATTGCTTAAATATTCTTCAGAGTTTTTTTTTGGATATAGAACTGTTACTGACAGTCCAGCATCTTTTTGAAAATGTAAACTGCTTCATACTGTTTTCTCTGGTTTTGTTATTTGCTTTCTTAGTTTTTCTTTTTTGAGGCACAGTCAATGTTAGTTTCCTCATATGTGAATTTGTACTGGTGGTTAAAATGGACATCAAACTGATTTTTCAAATACACTTTTTAAACCCTTTTCCTTTTGACTCATTGATCCCTTGGAGGTGAGCAGAACTGAAGTTTTGCTCAGGATATGTCACAATTATTTCTCTGTAGAGTGTTAAGTGGGAAAGTCCTGCCAGTGTACAAAAGATGCAATTAATGTTGCATATGTCCTCGCTGCTCTTCCGAAACCTTAGATGTCCAAATTTACAATTTTTCAGGAAATGGTAAAAAAACGCTGTACTTTTTGAATGAGTAAATACTGATTTATCAAAGTTGACAAGCGCTTTTAAATTTTTTACTGGCTAGATGTTTGCTGAACCCAGTGACAAACATATAAGAAGACTAATCATAATGATTTATGGCAAAAATAACCCTGACACACGGAAAAATACAAGGTTTCAGATGGACAGCCGCTATTACTGTTGCACCTGACAAAAAAGACTAGAATAGAATACATTTTGGTCATCTTCAGTGGAACAACAGGCCTTATGCTGAGTTCCAAACACCTCGGATTTAGGATATTTCCCACCTCACATAATTAGAAATATCCTAAATCCGATCTACCTAGAACGCAGATTAGTTATCAACTGGTTTGTCAGTGACACACAGTGTTATACTACAAAGCCAATTTCAAAATATTATTTGAACACCAAAATGTTATTGTGCTCACATATGAGTCCTATATTTTAATAATTTAGCTCAATTTATTATTTGCCTTATACGTCTGTCGTTTCCTCTTTTAACATAAACGGGAAAGTTTTTGCTAGTTAGGCGTGGTCGTAAAAACAAATAATTGCATTAATTACACAACCACTATACCATTTTTCCACGAATTGCTTTCGGTTTCCAGAATATGACGGTCGATGCGGGCGGCTCGCTCTGGGCGTGCACGCGGAGCTCTAGCGACCAATCAGAGCGCCAGCTGCATGTAATAACTCAGCTGTGCGGTGAGTCATCTGACAGCTGTCCTGTGTATTCATGCACTTGTTGAATCGGGTCTCGTTCAATGCCAACGGCAGGTCGTGTGCAGCATTACTTAAAATCTGAAAGCTTGAGAAGGAGAACACACTAAAAGCTGCTGGAATATATTATATAAGCTTACATCGACGCGAGCAGCATTGACAGGTTAGTTTGTGTTTACGACCAGTCATCTTGTTCGCCATCATTGTGTTACAATACAGGCTTTTACGCGGAGTATGGTATGGTGGCATGAAAGAGCTTTTGTGTGGAGGTTTTGCTTTTTACAAACCTTTAACAAAGGCCTTAACATGCACGTGTTGCGTGTAGGCTATAGGTGTCGTTTATAGGAAAGTTAGCGTTGTGGCAAGACAACAGTGATAAAAGATGAGCTGTATTGAAGATTAATGGCTTGATTAATATATATAAGTGAAGGTGAATCAAATATCAGTTGAGGTATGTGTGTGTGGACTTGGTTTGTATATGTTAGTGGGGACCTAAACCTGAATGCACACCAACTTATGGGGACCCTTGTTACCGTGGGGACCAAAATTGAGGTCCACACGGGCACAAAAGCTTCTAAATTGTACAGAACGAAAATCTAAAAATGATCAAAGTTTTCTATGATCTTTAGGTTAAGGGGTAGGGTATACAATATACAGTTTGTACAGTATACAACTCATTACTACTATGGACTGTCCCCACGAAGATAAAAAAAACATGCTTGTGTGTGTACTTGTACATCTATCTTTATGAGGACCAGTTTGAGTATTAGACCAGTAGAGTGAGGACAAAGATAGTACAGTGTGGGAATTTTGGCCCGTCCTTACTTTCTGAGACCCCTTTAAATGGCTGTTTGAGGGTCAAGACCTGGTTTTAGGGTTTAGGTTTAGGTTTAGGGTCATGTTCTCAGTTCTGATGGTTAGGGTTAGGGTAAGGGGCTAGAGATTGCATTGTCAATGTATGTCCTCATAAAGATAGCTGTACGAACGTGTGTGTGTGTTTGTGGCTGTGTGTGTGAGAAAGGGAGACAAATCAAAAATATTCACTTCACTTTATTTTCAAAATCCCCAGTTCTTTTTTTTTTATTGAGGGTAATTGGTAGCCAAAATAAAAAATGCATAATATCTACGAGTCTAAGATGTTTGGTTTAGTTGAACAGTGTTTGCATCTCGCATCATTATTTTGCAAACCAAACTTATTTTCGACATTAAAGTGATTCATGCATGTAGTTTAGATGATAGCATGCCGCCCACACTGTGGTCTGTTCTGTGCCAACATTGTGTGAAAATGTCAAGTTGCCAAGAAGGGACAATCCCACATTTACACAGCTGACTTTAACATTGCAGCCATCAAACACACTTTGTGTTTTTGGTTTTTAAGATGAACTTGGTGAACTTCTCGCTCCAGTTTTTAAAAGGTTGTGGTTAAGCTTCCAGTCATTGGACGATTGACTGCCACCCTGACATTTAAGTGATCCCAAGTTGCACTATGGTTTTGAATGTGCTATAATTCTACGGTCACAGGCTGGGTGTGTGTGCATTTGCCAGCTGTGGATGTATCTTTGCCATATCTGTGAAACCAACCCAAGATGCGGTCGATGGTGTTAGTCACAACATGTAATGCACTAAAGAAGTGCATCTGTTTCACATCAAATAAACACAGCTGATGCATTATTTCCTATAAATAACGTTAACAGTTGTGCATTAACAATGCATGAACAAATTATATGAAATATAGTTTACTAAGTTGCCTGTTATGTTTGTTTTATTGTTCACCAGCAGGACAGGTGTTTTGATGTCTGCACAGCGATCATCTCTCTTGCCATGTCTGCGTATTGCCCTAAGCTACGGGTTTCTTATGTTGGCTGCTCTGCCAGACTTAACCGCAGGTAAGATGGTTTCCTTTAAGCACACCACATCTTCCTCTTCCAGATAACTAGCCACCAACATCCTCTGAAACCTACTAATAAAGATAACTGATCAATGTAGACATAATATTTTCTTTTTGTTTAAGGCCGGAATTGCTCCCACCCGCTCATGCCAGAGCATGGAGGTTTCCGCTGTGATCCATCTCCTTGTCGAGGTTTTACTCATAAGAGCGTTATTCACTTCTTTTGCGAGCCGGGCTATACTCTTCCCTCACGCCGCTATTTGGCTAAATGTAATCATGGACGATGGCAGCAGGGCATGCCCACCTGTATACCCAGACCAGGTAAGAAAGTCTAGATAACATATTTAGTTATAGTTACAGATATGGGTTGGAGTCTGGACCAGGGCATGTTTTACTAGTTAGTTCCTCTTCCTACTGCTGTCAGGGATTTATGTTCAGACTTATGCATCTCATTTTGCATCATCAAGCATGTACTGCTTTCTTGACAAGTAAAATATTGATGTGAAAGGGGAGCAACATGCAGGAACTTGTTGCTGCAGAAAGCAACAGTTCTGCATTCTGAATGAAGGAAATGTGCAGAGCTTGACCTAAATAATCAAAACTATTTAGGCTATAGGAGAAAAAACCTTGATGTTACAACGGTCTGCTCACTTCCTCATTCGATCTCAAACAAGTCACTAGAGGAAACCAGCAACTTGAGCAGGAAGTGAGCAAAGTCACCAAACTAACCGTATAGATTTTTTCTGTGATGAATTTTAAGACTTTGGAAACGTCAGCGTCATAGAATTAAAATGTACAAAGGATGTAAACTACTTAACCACCGATTCCATTAAACCTGTTTGGCTTCTGACCTAATTTACATTTTTCTTTCCATTCATACTGTTGGCAGCCATATTTTTTCAGTAAGGTTCATTGTGAGCACCGTACACAAGTCTTTAAACAATGTTGTTTTTTTAACAGAGGGGCGTGCTGAACAACATGAAAATATGGTCAGCTCTATCCCGAGTGTGGCTACAACTGCAATTGGAGTGTCCATCTTCCTTCTCACCACAACGGCCTGTTTAGTGATCAAATCCCGTCTGCTTTCTTGTCGTTCACAAAGGTAAGCCTAAGCCATTTCACCAGTTTAAATTTTGCTACTTTTTAGAAAAGACCTGAAGTAAAGGTGTCACAATAGACCAGTATTGATGATAATTATAATATTAATAAGCATAATTGTTGATAGTGTAAATACTACATATAATAATGTTGCGTACAATCCAGTAGCAGTGTCTTGTACCTGTTTAACATTTTGCTTTTATTCATAATAAACCCTCTCTCTGCCTTCCTACACTTGTATTTTGAAGGTCCAGTGTGTGTAATTTTATGAAGAAATTTATGACGGAAATTCAAAATAATGTACATTACTATACGTTTTAATACCTTAAAAACTACCTTAAAATTCACTATTTCTAGCTACATACAGATTCATGGAATTCGGCATGTTGTTTCTACAGTAGCCCTAAATGACCAAACTGCTCTACAGAGCGCTTTTGTAAATAAGTTATCACCTTCGGCGAAAGAAACGAAAACGTGACGACATCTTAGTCCTGTGTCAGCCACCGTAGTTTTTCTAAAGGGAGGGGTGGAGTGAGCCATTGATTGCAATTCGACACCTTACCACTAGATTTCGTACACTGGACCATTAAGTGAGATTTATTGTCCAAAAAAAATCAAAAACCAATTAAAGATGAATTCGACTGATATCATGATGTGTTTTCTTTAAAAAAGATATGATTATCTTAACCATGTGCTAAAAATCTGATATCGTGACACCTCTCACCCTAAGTAATGAAACACACAAATAAATAAATGTGTGTGTTGACTAATGCTGCATCTTCCCGTCTCGACAGGAGGTCCTCCGATCAGCTAGACCTTGTGGTTGATGGGTTACCTGTTTCTCTTCCTACATATGAAGAGGCAATCTACGGGAGCTGGGGTCAACGACTTCCACCCTTCTGCGGACCCACTCAGCTCCTGTTGGCACAGGACACGTCGGAACATTGTCCTCTGACATCACTCATACAATCAGATACCAGCCATTGCACAGACACAGCCAATCAGGGCACAGAGACTTCTCCACCGCCATACGAAGAGGTCCAGTCACCATCCAGAGTCGGTGGAAGCGATATTGATGGACGGGCTTCGCAAAGTGCACTTTCTGTTGATAAAACCAACTAAAGACTTGAACTTAACTCCCCTTTAGCTTTGTGATTGTTCACTTCCTTGCACAGGCAACATGTCTTTGCCTGTGATGATGGATGATAGATTTTCTAGAGGTCAACTTCTATGGCTTTCATAGTGAAGTCCTCTAACTGAAATGTCGGGATGTTTTGCAATGTTTGAATTGTTGTGGAGTGCTGCAATATTGATAATGTTTTCGGTGACTATCTGAAGACTGTTGTCTCTCCTCCATGAGGGGATTTAGATCATGGTTTTCAAGAGCAATTTTATGAAGAATTACTTTTAATTTAATGATGTAGGCATCACATTATGAAATAAGATCTATATGCTTTGAAGATTGAATGATGTGTAGTTAACTTTACTGGTGGCAATCCTTCCCAGAATTCCTCATGAGCAGGCTCAAGGAAACTGGTTTTTAGCCTGCCTGGAAAGATTATGAATCATTTAGATTATATTTAAACTCAGAAAAGCTTTTTGCACTTAAACTCTCACTCTGTTCAGTGTTTCACTGAGCATTGAGATCGAATTGTCTTTGCCATGAAACATGGACAGATTATGATTGTAGGATAAATCAAACTTAACCCTTCCACCCAAATATGTATAATCACTGCTGTTAAATATTGCATAAACATGTAGAGCAGACTTGAAGTCCTCTTTCTGAATGGACATTGAATGTGTCTTCGTGTTTTTTTTTTTAAACGTTATGTAGCATTTACATTGTCATGTATATAAAGCTCAATGCACAATTGGTAAATGGTCATTAATATTTTAATATTGCTAATATTTTTAATCTTTATGAATGGAGTGTTTGTTATTAAAATCTATTTTAAATGGCTATACGAGTGGTGTTTCATTTTGTAGTTAGTCTCATATACTTCAAGGTTGTACGTTAATCCACACTGAACCGATATGTTCTCTTGCACTGTGTTCAAAGCCTCAAACCTGTTGTTTTTACGCCAGTTCAGTGTTGTTTTAGAAGTACTGACCCATAAAAGACTTTCGTGAGCTTAGTGGAATTTATTTGGAGTTGGTCCCTACATACTTCCAAGGTTGTACATTAATCCACACTAAACCGATATGTTCTCTAGCACTGCTCAAACCGGGTTGGTTTTTCTTACATCAGTTCAGTTTTGTATTAGAAGTACTGACCCTTAAAAGACTCCTGAGCTTAGAGGTTTTTTTTCAGTGAGGTAGAAATAGAGAACTTGACACTTACTTATCAACAAAGGATACATCCTCTTCATTGTCAAGAGATCATGCAACTAAACTGGTTTTCAGATTCAACACTCATGGAGAATGTTTAAGTTGGACTAGCTAGCTGCGTATATGTAGTTTTTAAATTCATGTTCCACTGTTTATGCATTATTTACACTAGTAGGCTGTGTATGTTTGATATCACATACTCAGTTTGTGCAGGGCACTCTGTTTGATTTTACACTAACCTTAATACTTCCATTCCCTATAATCAAATGCCATTTTGATAGTAGACAATTTACAACAACTCTGCTCCCACCTTCAGGCCAGTTTTAGTACTTCACTCATGTACTGTACAGTCAATGTGTTTTATCTATACATATACATTAATTTTTAATGTTTTATGTATTTTTCTTTTATCAAAATATATTAGAAAATATAATAATTGCATAATTTTTATGCAAGCATAATTGCTTCGAATGTAAAGAAGATAGAATTTGAGAAGATATTTGGGCGAAACGTATACAAAACGTGTGCAAAGCTTATGGAATCAAGAACTACGAGATCTGTTGTAGAAAACAATTGAAAGATAAATATTAATAGCTGGTTAAATTACATGGAAGCGTTCATTTTAAACTGCTTTTATTCTGATTTCTCTGTGTATCTTTTAAGTATTAGAATAAAAACAAGATTCACTAATGTAATGTAGGTCGTTTTTTTTGGGAATGGCTTGTTGGGAGAGGCAATAAGCATAAGTTTTGTTTGGTGAACTATCCCTTTGATTCACCATGTTGTACCCACACCTCATGAGGGTTTAAAGGGGTGATTCGCCGGAAATACGTGTTTTTCTTTATCTTGGGTGTGTTATAAGTTGCCCATGCATGCATATGTTTTAGACCCTTAAAATGGCAGAATTGTAAGTGTCGGAACAAAAGATGCAATTTATCTAGAAGCCTGAAACCTGAAACGCCTCGTGGAACCACACCCCGGCGAATCTAAGTCATTTCGTAACACGATTTGGCCGCCCAAATCTAATCGCAAGTAAGGTAACCGCCGGTGTTGTGCCGAAAAATGCACCCCTTCCAGATTAAGCACCCCCTTCGAACACACGCTGTCTGATTGGCTAATTCTAACCACTCCCCTCCCGAAACCTAATCCTACCCCCTCCCCTAACACCTAATCCTCACCCTAACCGTTGTGGGTATGAGGGGGAGCTTAATCTGGCAGGGGTGCATTTTTCGGCACAACACCTGTCTTGTAAATCTCATTGTACCGTCGCCGGGGCAGCCTGATGTTCCGAATATGGTAAGAGGTGTTACATATCCGTCCAGTATTCGATCAATCACTACGCACTAGATAATTGGCCAATCATAGCACACCTCGCTTTTCAGAGCGATGAGCTTTATAACATCAGTGCGTTTCAGAGAGTCGGAGCAAAGAGGAGATACAAACATGCACCTTATGTGGAAAATACAGCGTTTGTTAACCTTAAATCTTGTATACATTGTATTACATCTAAAGCAAACAATAATATTCGTATAAGTCGCTTCAAATTACCCCTTTAATCGCACCTAATTACAGGTGCAACAAGTGTGAACGCCGCGTGAGAACGCTTTCTCATTGGATGGTTATTTATGTCAATTCACATATTTCAAATCGTTTTTGAGTATAATGTTTGAAAAATAATTAATTAAACCAGCTTTTTTGCTACCCAACAAACAATAGCTGTAAGGCATTTGCACGAAAAAATAAACAAGTAAAGCACTAAAATAACTGAGGATTAGAGTTTAGAATAACCAAATTGACCCATGGTCTTTGGCAGCATGTTTAAAACACACTGCTGTCCTGGAATGCATTTTACACGTTTTATTTCTTTACCAGTCAATACAAGATAAGGGTACATTGGAAATAAATGCAAAAAATTACACAAGTAATATACACAAAGTCTGGAGTATATGAAGAACTGTTATCCATCTGTAAAAAAGGCTTTTTATGGTCGACACCACTCAAATAAGGCCCCTTGAAAAATGTCTGTACAAGCTACACTGTACAGAAATCAGGGGAATATAACGGATTCACAGTCAACTGAAAAAAGCAACCACTATTTAAAAATTATGGGTGTAAAATATGTCCTAGGACTTGTCATATCAACCAATAAGATCAATTATTTGTGTTATCAAATTGCTTGCTGTAAGTATAACCAGCGTAGTCTCTTTCAAAACAATTACATGTAATTATCACACATTCAGAATAATACAAAACCAAACAAAAAAATAAAATAAAGATATTTGTAGTTAAACACTAAAGACACACAAGTATAGCTTCACAAGTTTAAATTGCAAAAGTATATATATATGTATATAAATTGCTTTATAAAAAGATGTTAGAGTGAGAAATAGAAAGCATTTGTTGCGTTTGTCAGCCACGGCCTCAGTGAATAATCTATTACACCAAAAGCATGATCATATCCATTCATAAAAAGCCCCTTTTCCTTCAAACCCATATTTCCATTCCATCACAAGACAGAAAACCACCCTTTTTGTAAAAAAGGAAACAGAGGATGGTTGTGTGAAATACAGTATAGCTTATTTCAGATTAATTTGTGATGTTGTGCTCAATCCTGTGAGATTTATAGATTTAGATTAAGGCTGTGGTAGAAGTGTTACCACTATTTCTAATCCTAACCAAATTTGTCTTCGATTTCAAACGTCTTCCATCGCATTTGTGCTTTGGACGAATTTGGACTAAACTACAAAACTCCAGGGTGTTTAAAACACCAGTGTTTTCCATACCCAATGTTTTTTTATTCTATCATCGACTACATCACATTAATTCTATACGAAGTCTAATTTTGCAATAGCGTACATAAAAGTATATAATTTCAGATGGATGAAAGAACAATGCTCATGTATGTTGTGCTTAAAATGTGGCTCTTTGTAATGGGTTACATTGATGCTTGTTGAGTATATTTAAGAGCATGTAGATTATTTAGAAATGTCCCTCTAACTGGATGCAATACTCTTTTTGACAGCTGTGTTTTCATCTGTGTCGTATTTTTTTCAAGTGAGCGACAACAGCATGTTAGCAGTTGGTTTCATTAAATCTGGTGTCCGGTTCAGAAAGCTGTCTCTCATCAGAGCTGTTAACAAAATAACAACACGTGTTATTATATAGGCAGACTGTATTTAAACGTGACTACGAAATTTAACGTTTTTAACGCATACCTGCTGTATCACACAATGACTGAGTTCCTCCCAGTAAAGGATCTCTGTCCGTCAAAAGGTGAGTTCGCTTTTGAGGTGGTAACTCAAACTCTTCTGACACAGAGTTTTTCTGTAAAAAAAATCCCCAATATTGTTCTGATGTTGAAAACACGTCTGAAAGGATAAAGATGAGCAAATCCATGCTCCTCACCAGTAGGCTGTGGCTTAGCAGAAGCTCATCTTCAATGGACCTGCCTATTTTTCTCTCTTCCCATTTGGCAGCCAGAACAGGAATGTCATCATCTTCTAAACCTCTGTTGTGAAGGACACAACGTAGGACATGAAATATGTAATCTACTAATGAATTACCATGCAGGTCAGAGAGCGAATCCATTGACACATATTTCAGTGAACATTCAAACCTCTGAAACTTGTGACGGCTTACCGTTTCCTTGAAGTTTTGCTTTGCATTTCTGAAGATGAGGTAACCATCTCGGGACACTGGGGCAGGAAGGTTAACTGGAAGTCATCATCCATTGAGATATATGGAGCCAGCATGTCCAGATCAAGCTCATCCATGTTCTGTCACAGATCAAAAGAGTTATCACGTGGCATCCCTACATGAAAAAACATACGTACTAATTTCTGAAAACCAATCAGTACCTCTGTCAGGCCTTTCACAGTTATGCTCTCCTCAGGTTTAAGAGCAAAGAATCTCTCCACCCCATCCCTCTCTACTGGCAGCTCTTCAGCTGGGCTCTAAAAAATAGACTCCATATGTCAGGCCAACCATTCAAGAATCAAACCGATCCGACTCAATTCTTCTCATACGTACCGCTGGTGGGGATTTGTCGAATATTGGTGAAAGGAGTTGGCGGAGCTCAGGTGTACAAAAGTCCTGAGGGCATTCTGGTATGCTGCTGGGACTCGGTGGTCTGCCAAATGACAACATCACACCCTCTGTAAATAAAACAAAACCCTAGATCAGATTTATGCAGGATTCACAATAATAATACGGATTTGAGAAAACTTAACCCAAAAGGTAAAATGTGTAATCTGTACAAGAATTCATTTATTAAATATTCTCAGTGCAGACTTTCTGAACACATCTACTATTGGTTGGACAGGCAGAATGGTGATGTCTCAAACCCACAGTATTGGTGCAAAAGACACTTCACTTTATGAAAAGTTAAAATGGTCTACAGAGCTGAAACAAGCACCTGCTAGAGAAATGATAGCGTCTCCAGAGTGAGGTGCCAGCTGCAGTAACTCCTCAGGGTTCTCCTTCATCTGTAGGAACAGATCGGCACTGCTGCTCTCCTCTATGTCCGAGTCGACCTCCTTGAGCATGCTCAGCACCTCAACTTTGGGTTTTGATGCATCACAGGTCTGTTCTAATGAGAACACAACGTCTGCCTGCTCCACCCCACTGTCACAGAGAATGAAAGAATATATTACTCATCGCTTATTTAAACGGCCAAAAACTGAAAAATCTAACTGGAAACTAAATGCTATGCTGCAGACTCAGGTTGAACTACCTGAGGATGAAATTTAGGCAGACTACGGCCTCAGGTTGAGAGGTCTTGCTATTGTAGATGAGGGTGGCTTGGGTCTCGGTCCAAACAAAGCCTCCGTTCTTAGCCAGGAAGCGGTAGTGACTGGTGCATACCTGGCCCTTGGAGAACACTGTGGAACAAGTAAAGATTTGCTTACTGAATGAGTAAAAAATACATTTACATTTAGTCATTTAGCAGACGCTTTTATCCAAAGCGACTTACAAGTGGGCTAGGTAATGGAAGCAATTAAGACAGCATAAGTACAACAAGAGCATAAGTGCAATCAAAAAGAAGACTGGTTTCATATAGCCTGACACAGTATACAGAAACATTCTTTTTTTTTTTTAGAGTAGAGAAGAAACGAGTAGAGAAGAAAAGAGTAGAGAAGAAAAGAGTAGAGAAGAAACTTGAGTCAGAACAGAGCAGTAAGATGTTGGCGGAAGAGATGGGTTTTCAGGCGTTTCTTAAAGATGGCTACAGAATCTGCAGATCTTGTAGCAGCAGGCAGATCATTCCACATAGGTGGAACAGATCCGGAGAAGGTGCGCGAGAGAGATTTTCTACCTCCATATACACTCCATTTGAATGTAAAACACAGGGAATTTTAAACAAATGGCATTAATAATCTTTTCACTGGATGGGGTAAAGATTTACATTAACATTTAGGCATTTGGCAGACGCTTTTATCCAGAGCGACTTACATTGCATTTATCCTATATATTTTACATAGGTATTTGCAATCCCCAGGGATCGAACCCACAACCTTGCGTTGTTAACCCAATGCTCTTACCACTGAGCTACAGGAAAGCTTAAGACAAACAGTTCAGGTGTGTAACCAAATTAAACTTACAGGTGTGTAAACTCCTGGTCACGTGATCAAAATCAAGGGCGTGGTAAAACTCGTAGGCTGATCGCCCAATCAGTTCATCGGTGTGGTATCCAACCAGCTCGGTGACACTGTTGGGAAAGTTAAAATCTAGTTAATCTGTGTTTGCACTCAATTAAAAAGGAAATCTCCTGACACTTAAATGTGACTTGTGCATGCAAGTTCAGAGGTGAGAGACTATAAAAATCCAGTATTCATATTTCAAGCAGAGTAAACCCGAGTCATGGGCATTCTCAAACTGTAATTGAAGTCTGCCTATCACTCGCATACACATACAGTCCCTGTTCCAAAACAACAAGGAGGATAAAATGTCAACAGCTACAACAGGCTTGTGTGTTTGAAGATAGATTTAGTAATTGAACAGTCAGTGTAC
The DNA here is from genome assembly GCA_008369825.1 of Triplophysa tibetana. NCBI lineage: Eukaryota > Metazoa > Chordata > Actinopteri > Cypriniformes > Nemacheilidae > Triplophysa > Triplophysa tibetana. Next base: position 12,566,732 of record CM017917.1, read on the forward strand.
TTGTGGGTGGATTAAACTGCAAGTAGGCGGCTAAATTTGGATTCTTACAGGGCTTCTTCAAAGGGGTGAACAGAAATTAGCTGACCCGCTTGAGTAACCAAACACTATGCTATGCCGAGATTCAATTTTATTTAATATATATTCATTATGCATTCAATACATTGTGATGCATGCATTTCAGAGAATCTGGCTGAACTCTTACCGGCCATCACACTGTGTGAACGTCAGATCCATATTATGGCGTGTGAGGAAGGTGCTGCTATCCAGGGGAAATTCAACACTTGAGGGGTGAGGAATGGGCTCGCAGATCAATGTGAGGAAGCTGCCAGCAGGGGGTGAGCTTTCATCTTCACTACTGAGAGTCTGGATGTGTCCTGTACAGTGAAGAACCTGAGAAAAAGTAAAAAACCCTTGATAAACATGCCATCTTAGGTAATAAATTTAAATTTAGAAGTCTGCTGACTCAGGTGGTTAAGTAATAAAATGCTTTGTGGCCATCCCCTTTTGTACAGACAGTTTGTTTATTTCTCAATAGAACACCAACGCAAACACAGTATTGTGCAACGAAACGTGCAAATGTTCTTCTGTCTTGGCAAGAACTATAACTGGACTTCTGCCTTGTAAGTAATTGTGTCCTGTTTTCCGACACAGGAGACGTGACTACAGTACAAGTACAAAGTAGATGTGAAATGGCAAAACATTCCTGCATGCTCCTCAAAGCTATGTACACCCTCAAATGTGGAACTAACATGAACAGTCCAGATCAAACCGGATAACATTATGTAATAAGTCATGTAAAACACTTATGTGTGTATTGTGAGTACCTTCCAGTTGGCAGACTTGATATTAACTGTTCTTCCTGTGTGAGTGAGAGTGCTCTTCATTCGAAGAAAAAAGTTGTATTCGGTCAACTTATCAGAGTTTTTCTTTGTTTGACCTGAGGATAAAAAGAATTGCATCCAGTTCAGCCCCGAACATGTGCAGCAAACATTGTAAGAAGGTTATTAAGGAGCAGGACGTTCATTTTGAGGCAAAACACAATCCAGGGACTCAATTCCCAACCAAAGTTATCTACCTGGTCTACTGGTGAGGATGTCTCTCAATTCTTCTTGATCACATGGATGAACAAACTCATACACACTCTGCCCAAGCAACTCCAGCTGTGGATCACAATAAATCACAAATGATCTAGATTTCAACCACATAATCATAACATTTAAAGATCTGAAATGACAGAAAATGTCACACATGTGATCAGCTCTTGTACATTAAAAGTGTACTAGTTGTACTTAAATACAACCCAGATAAGAAAATGTAAGACTCGTAATATCTACCTACCAGAAATACTTTCTTTGGGCCATACATTTGATTTGACTGCCAGGATTGAATCTCCTGAACATCAAGATAACCTTACTGACTAAACTAGAATCTATTTATAAACGCAATTCATAGAACATCCATCTAGGTCATGGGTGTGGGATTTCATGTCCTGTCCATCAAACAACCTACTATCAAAAATACTTTATATCAATATTTGTAGTATATTGCTAAAGTGCGGCCAAACCATACCAATACATGATTCCTTTCATAGCTTCCATTAATAAACAAAAGATAGCAGTTTGCATATGCTCCCTAAGGAATTGACTTATTCTAAGAGGGTCCCGCCACACACACGTTACAGAAACATACCATAGAAAACACATTGAAGGGGACCTTAAAGTCACATGCTGTCATACAATCAAGTGCATTATTGCTAAGATTGACTCTCTACTTATACTTTGCACAATGACAATGAAGCTAAATCTAATACTACAAGCAACACATTTCAAATCCACTACTTAAATGTTATACAACCAGAAATAATTATTACAAATATATCATACATGCTCATTTTATCGCCCATATTGGGTGTTTATAAATGCAGTACTTCAACAAGGAAGGGCCACACTCACTTGTGCTATGCCAATATATTTGCTGACACTGTCTGAGAGGAAGACCATATCTCCTTCTTCTGTCAAGACCAGAATGAAACCAGCCAGTGCCTGCTGATAAAACCCATCAGTGGGATCCACGGTCTCCTCTTGGGACTGTGTTTTGGTAGACCCTGATAGATGCGGTAAAAACCAGATGAGCATAGGACAACAAAGAGGGATTTAAACCATTATCCCCATCATAGATAAACATGAGGGGTCTCACCCAGGGGCTCAAGAACCCCTGAGTCTCCCTAAAGGTACTCAAGGTGAGCATGTAGAAGATAATACTGTTTTAAAACAATGCATTTCTTATTATTAGCCAATTTATTGTTTTTCAACAACCATCAGAAAATGTGTTAAACATTAATGTAATCATATTAGTTAATCTTTTAAACTTTAAAGGTAACAATAAACTGCTTTTGAGAAGATATCATTTTTATCAAGGGGGTTAAACGCACCGGATTGGATAAGACGGTTCATGCGCAGAAAGCTGAGTGTCACCCTCATGATGGCAGCTTTGTCCAGGTGTGAAGCGATGCGTCGTGGGAGGGGCAGAGAGTGAGCCAGTTCGTAATACACCTCTGTTTCCTGGCTCCTCCTACACCGCGCTGCATCCCGCGAACGCACCTTCCGCTGCTCCAAACTCGGCCTAAATAAGAGAAAACAAACAAGTTAAAAACGATTAAATAAAAAAAGGTAGTTATGGTAAACTTAAAGAATCGATGAAAGACGCAAACAGAGCAATAAAACCCCAAAAAATTTAATTTGCTACGAAAACAACGTTCGCCCTTACAAAGCGTCTGCATCCAGGAAAATAAAGACAACCGCATTGTGTCTTTGCTTCTTACATGTCGGTTTTGATTCTTCTCAATATAGTTCCAACTCAATACAGATGTAACTGGTCCTGCAAGAGAAAGCGCCAGACACACTTTTAGAAATAAAGGGGGATTGAGGGGTCTCGTTCCTTTCCTGCATTTGCCTTAAGCATTGTGGAGGCATTCAGAGGAGCTTTGTTACATTTATAACAGCAAAGTTTGTCTCGCGGCCCTCCCCCTGCTTCCCGATCAGATAGAGTCGCCTCCTACTATTGGCCTGACCACCTCCTGTTCTTTGAACGGGACTGAACTTTAACGACCCTTGACATTCCAAAAATCATCCACCAAACGACTGAAAGATTTTTTTGGCAGGTTGCCGAACGAAAGGAAGAACTCTCTGAGCGCAAATCATAATTAGCATGTAAAACAGGACTGATTTATTGTCTTATTGTATTTCAGGGTACATGCATGCAGGATCCAGTAAACAGGATAGGACCATGTACGGCACCTCGGCCCGATTTCTGTTCCAGCTTTATGGTTTGGTAAACATGTAGTCTAGTCGGTCAAGTCAGAGTTTGTATACTTTGGCACAAATATGTCTGTATGATAAATTGCAATTGTCAAGATAAACAAAAACACTCAACACGGTCTAGTTATGCATCGCCTCCCTGGATTAAATGATTATTTGTTACCGCATGACTTTAATTTCACAACCTTATTATTAAACCAAAACTCTTCGAGTAAAAAGCCAAATATAGTAATGATTCACAATATTACACTGAGCCCTGTTCTCTAGAAAGTGTTGCATCCAACTCAGACATCAAAGCAGTAAAACATCCCAAGTAAAACAAACTCCAGAAAAAGGACGGTGAATGGAAAACTGCCAAAGCAAACTTATAGTTTTTATATACCTATAAACCTTTTTATAAGCTGTAACCATTTCGCAATTCCTAACTTCATGCATAAATATTTTGTACCCGGCAGAGATCACAGAATATAATAACAACAAAAAAACAACAATCGCACCATCCTTTTCATATTATGATGATTACAGTGTTCAATTAAACAACAGCACACATTCAAAACACATTACACATCAGAACAAAAAGTTGAGACAAGTTGAAGCAAGACCCAGCATCCCATTTCAAGCCCCAGGCGACTACTTCAGATGACACAAAATTCTACTCTCAGCTGTGCGCACACACGCACTTCCACCCACCCACCCATCCACCCACCCAGGTTACAAATAGGCTTTCAGGTGGCTCAGTGGTTAGGGCATAGTGCTGGCAATGCCAAGGTCAGGGGTTCGATCCCAGGGATTGCTCATACTTAGAAACAAGTGTATAGTATAAATAAGGAATAATGTACAGGCTATAATGTATTTCTGCGATAACAACGGGTTGCTTGTAAATTATCCATCTTATTACACGGCTATACTGATGCACGATATTGGATTTTTGCCTATATCCGATATGCCGATAATTTTCACCTCAATTAAGCCGTTAGCTGATGCCGATATATGCTGTTTTTCCACCAGGGCAGTTTTACGAAGCAAAAAGTTGTCACGTCTTATTTAACGCATCTTCGCTTCAACTGTAATGATTTTACAATATACAGAAAATAAAAACAATAATTGGTACGTGCTCCTAAATCTTTGTTCACTCAGATTGAAAGCTAGTTTAATTACTTTGTTTACACACCGGATGCCCGGTGGTTTAAATTCATGTTTTTTTTTTTTTCTATATTTTCTACATTTAAAAAACTATATACAGGATATAATATTCATGCTTTATGAATATTTAATGATAATTATAAGCTTGATGTGAAAAACAAATATTTGTTTTTTCATGAGCTCAAATAGTAAATTATTGAAAAATGCCCATCCCTACTTTAAACCCTGCCACCCAAATAAATATGCCACAGACATGCTTGCTGTAGCACAAACACTCAAATTGACGCAAACGCACACTAATCAACACAGCTTCCTATCGGCGAGGCATATCGGCGCTATTTCCTGTATTGGGCCGATGCCGATAATTAATTTTTAAGCCATTATCTGACGCTAATATCGTGCATCCCTACACAGCTACTTAACACATGTGAAAAAAAACTGGACACAAAATGTGAATTAGAAATATTTTATTAGCTAATTTTTACCGAATGCAGCCCGCGAAGCAGTGGGTTGCAGTGCATTTTATAACAGCTAAGGGAGTTGTGGCAAAACGTGAAGCGGAGTAGCTGTTTTAAAATGCACTGTATCCACTGCTTCGCCAGGGTTATTGCTTTTAAAAAACGGTTACTCCATTTGCTTAGCATGGTTTCATTACATAAAGAAAATAAAATGCCATTTAGACTATGTGGTGCGGTCAGCAGTTATATATCGGGGCATATTATAACGGCTTAGAACTCCACACAGCCAATTAGAATCAAGGCACAGAATTGAGAGTTTTATAATTGAAAATAACAGCCCTTGAAATGTCACCACTGGCCAATCAGAATCGAGCATTCAAATGAGGCGTGTAATAATCCAATGTAAATCGCTCTGGATAAAAGCCACTGCTAAATTCATAAAATGTAATGACAATAGATATGTATTATATGCTTCGTCATTGCCAATGTAAATATTGTATTCCACCTTGCCGGTAAATCTTTTTGACTCTAGAGATAAAATACAACAACTTTATAGCTTCTATAGCTGATTTCCCTTTTCACAACAGTACACCATTAGAAGAACATATTGTTTGTACTGAAATATAATCTGTTCCAATATGTGAAGCAATCAAAGGGTAAATCGAATTTAAATCAATTTTAATTAAAAATGATAAATCCATCATAATACTATTATGGTTATAACACCTTAGCCAAAAAAATGACACCATGATTTACACAAACAAATAAGATAGTTTGGTTAAGATTTCAAATACCTTATAGGTTTAAAGCTTAACAAAATCTTAAAAGAAATAGACATTAATGTTATAAATACACATGCAGCAAAACTTAAAATGCTGACGTAGTCACGAGTAAACGATTGCAGGAACACAGTGTCCTTGAGTCGACACACCCACTTTTCGTTCTGTTATTGTTTTGGATTTATGTAGAGTATAAGGTATTCTGGTTTAATGTCAACACTTTAATGTAGGACGGAATGTAGTCACCCTCCCAACCCGTTCAAACGAGCTTCTCTGAACCTAGCCAGCCCCGCAGGGCTACAGTCGTCAGGCTGTGCGGAATGTTCATGTGAGCTGCTCTAGGACTCCACTGACTAAAATGTTGCCCTTATTACCCCCCAAAACAAATAAAGTAAAAATAATACAGCACAACACACTTCAAAAAAAATTATAACATGCTTATTTGGGTACATCAACACAATCGGCCATTTACTTTTTAAAACCACGTTTTATAGAAAAGCACTTCTGAGTTTGTAAAGTCGCCTCGTGCATATTGATCGCGTGCTGTCGGAAGCTTCACTTCTCTCTAGCTATGCTTGTTTGGTTACAACGTGTTCCCTTCGCTCCATGCTGTTTGTCTGTAGGTGTGACTCTTTGATTATCACGTATACAGCTTCGTCAATGTGTAGTACCGAGAGATACACGGTTCCTCTTTGCTGTGTGTTTGTGTGTGGTTCAGCGAAGTTCGTTTGCACTGTGATGGGAGGGGGAGACTACGGAACTGTGCCAACAAAAAAAAACACAACTCCGTACTTTCTGCTATAAAAGCCAACAGAGAACAAAATGTACTCTGACCTATTTACTTGGTTTAGGAAGTGTGCAATTCGTTTATTTCAGACACGCACTGTAGGTCAATGACAACCAAAAAACATTGTCTTGAACCATATGCAAATGTAGAACTTCAAATATACGATCGACACAAGCTTGTGCATGAAAGTGAATAACACCATGTGATATTCGTTTGGGATGAATAGAAATTTGTGTAAATCTATTTATATATTCACTGTGGATATTTTATGATTTACAATATTTTTTTGATTTCACTAATATCTTATATTTATTTACATCCAACATATGGAAGAAAACATTCATTGTACAGTAATGAATACATATTCATCTGTTTTTATTATCTTTTTTATTCGTTTTATTCAACGACCAGCACATTCCACTGGGTGACTTTTCGCAGACAAACAAAACAACAATCGCTATAAACAGCCCATACATAGGTCGTGTGTGCGTATAGGCACCAGGAACGAAGCTACAGTGACAAAACAGATGGTTTTATCATCAAATTCTCCAGATTCCATCAAACAAAACCAAGCACAGATTCATTCAAGCTGTTTTATTCACCATGCGGTCTAGCGACCACCTGATCCAAACAATGGTTACTGGGCTATATTTCTCATAGACTTTAGCTCAAATCTACTTGGTCATAACAAATCATTTAGAGATTTCACCATGGCTATGGCTATGAGAATTTTGTTTAATTGAGGCATTTATTGTAAAGACTTGATTTCATGCTGTGTAACGTTACAATGAAATTGGACCAATGTCCCATTGTCTTTTTACAAGCTGTATTTCTCAACAGTCTGCCCAAATCACAGACAAAATTATTTATAAAGCTCATATCAAGATATTTAAAAATAAGAAACAACTCTATTATAAACGTAGGTCAAAGTTTTAAGATCATTCAACGACTGCACAAATGGAGGCCATATGTCTAACATTACATCTGAGGACCTTGTTCCCTCGACCCACCATTTATTTATCTTTCCCCACTAACTAACTTATCTCTGCCATTATTCAAGTTGTAAATATTTTATTAACAGTGTAAAGGAGTAAATGCATTACCTTTTATCCGCAGAGTTCACCATCGCTCCAGTGAAACCTAAATCAAGTTTCAAGTCTTCAATCGTTGAATTGTATGCAGACCCAAGTCTCGCCTGCTGGTTGTTTATCTCCCTTTGAGAGGCTAAACCATAATCTGCGAATATATGATCGATGTCAAAATAAGAGTCACTGCGGGTGTCATCAATCCGGGTTTGCATGAAGATGATACTCTTATAAATCGTGTCTGAAATCCAAGTGGGTTAAACAAATTACCACAGTATGTTGAATTAAAATGTTACTGTTTTATTAAAATTATACTGTGCTTTTAAAATATTTGTATTTGCTCTAGGTCACATTCGATTAATATGACTAGGTGTTATAATACCACTATTTCAGCACATTAAGTAATTTAGAAGGTCAAGACTCAACACATTAAGTGCAACACCAAGCGGAAGAAGATTATAAATAAAATGACATAGCATCGAATATAATGATTTGAGTTAATTTCAGAAAATGCAGAAAGTTTGTAGATAAAGCATGGAATCCCACCATGAAGCTTAAATAACATAAATACGTTTGTAATTTCAATCTTTGTATCCCAAGCAGACCTGATACAGACATAAAAGTTAGCAAATAGGAATATATTATCCCGTGTAAAGGTTTTGCATGTGTGTAATAAAGAAAATGTTATTCAAATCAAGAAAATTAACTATTGTGTGACAAAAGCAAAAGTTTAAAATTAAATTAAATGAAAATTTATTTGGTCACTGTGCCTTGTCTTTATTAAATGCATTTACCTTTTGGTTATTAACATCTTATATAAGCACCCCTATTTTGAGAATTTTAATTATTGCAAAAACAAGTTCAGAACATAAACGTCGAGTGTTTTAGCTTTGAAGTGTTGCTAAGTTTGTTATAGCTGATAACATAATAAAAATAAAGGTAATAAAAATGCAGTAACGATGAATAAAACACTTTCCATGAGCCATGTGCATAAGGTGCTAACATTTAGATTTACATTTAGGCATTTGGCAGACGCTTTTATCCAAAGCGACTTACATTACTTTATCCTATACATTTTACATAGGTATTTGCAATCCCCTGGGATCGAACCCACAACCTTGCGTTGTTAACGCAACACTCTTACCTTTGAGCTACAGGAAATAAAATGTATATACATGTACATATAATATTTCCATTTATATATATATATAAGGGGGGGGGTATCCTCCCAACTGTCAACAGTTCAACTACACAATGAGAAAAAACTACACTTCCCTTCAGTTCCTCCTAAATATACTGTGAACAATATCCGGGTCAGAGGAGATGAATTTCCGCGCCTTTTCGCAGTCGGAATGGACGCAAGAGTAAAACAACCTGCAATATTTCAACTGTCATGACTTATTATGGATTAAATTGTACGTAAACGTTTAAACATCAAATGCAGTGGATTTGGTGATAACGGATAACATAGAAATATGTTGCTGCCCTCAGATATCGCCAGACTTGTCCTCGGTAAGTATTCACAGTCTCTTGTTTTTGTGTTTCTAGAGCAGCTAGCGACCAGCTAACGTTAGTGCATAAATATACAGTATATGTTATTAAAGTTATGTGGTCTATCACGAACTCTGCAGTGCTTATTTTATAAATACTTGCCAGTTAGAGACATCGCTTTATTCTGAAGCAGTGACAGATTCAGTGTCAAAGTAATCTGATGGATCTTTTGGTGGTGAAATTACAGATAACAACGCATGCTAACGTTATGTGCCATTTTGAAACTGATATTGATCTCTGAAATTATTTATTGTTTTTGTTCTCTTTGAATTTAGGCTACCTGCAGCAGGAAGGTCTTAGTGCTTCAAGTCGAGCCTTCATCTTTGAAAGTCCAAACCTGAAAGAGTATGCAGAGCACAGTTCAGAGGATGGGATTATCCCTGCCTGCGTGTTTGTATGTGCACTGTTCATCATTTATAGCAATGAATGAATATATTTGTAACACATCCAGTGTATTTATTGCCTAACTATTCTATTGATATGCTATGAAGATTATGTATTTAGTAGATACATTTTTCTTTCCAGTCTCTTTTTGGAAAAAACCTGATTACGATATTAAATGAATATGTTGCTGTTAAAGCAAATGGTGAGTACAAAGACAGTTATTTACCGTCAATTGTATCATAACTTTCCATTATAATGCAGATATAAATAACAATGTGTCATTTTTCATTCCAGATACAAGTCAAGAAAATCAAATTCCGGTTGTAATGACATCATTATGGAAAAAGCTTGACTTCACGCTCGGCCAAATCAAGTGAATGCATATTTATTTACACGTTAACACGGCATGCTTTAAATGTTTTAGCAGCCCCCTTTACTAAATCAATGCTTTTTCGTTTACAGGTCTATGCAGAACTCTCCAGCTTTGCAAATGAATCAGCGATGTGAGTTTTTCTAGGTTGTTTTATAAACATTTTATTTGCAAGAGGTAGAAAAAGGAACCAAGTCATAATATCTAGTAAAAACATTAACAAAGTAAATGTAGTGACAGATCCAAATGCTGACAAAAATCTCCTTATTTGTTTTATTATATCATCAAAAGTGCGCACTAAACATCACATTCAAAGCATGGCACGCCAGCAGAGACCTATCTCCGCATCCCAGTCTCCCAACACTGGGCACCTGCCAGTGACTTGCAGTGTGACGAGCCAGTGTGTCCCCAGCCCCCTGTCAACCCCTCAAGGAATGTTAGGACATTCCACCCCAGTGTCTTATACCTCCCAATATACCAGACCCTCCACTCTTTGCCTTACTCAGCTTGGTGAGTTCTGATTTCTTTCAAATTCATTGTTAGCAAAGATATCAATTTGATTTATATGCAAGTAAAAACTTTTTCTTCTGACATCTTACAATGTGATAGCTGAGTCACCACTGCAGATATTGGTCCCTGACCATAGATTAAACCCAGGACCTTTGTCTCCTGCACGCAGAAAATGGTAAGACTACAGTGTCGATGTCATCTGAAATATTTTACGCTTTCTCGTTTCTTATATAATTCCTTAAATAAAATGTATGGGCAGATATTCTATTTCGAATTAAACAGGAATGTGCGATCTTATGTTCTATATTTTAGTGATTCACCAAGGCGGAGAGGAGGCGGTCAGTTGGGTGCCAGCGGGACCAGCAGAAGCACAGTAGTGTCCAGCAATCTTGGTGTGGAAACTTCTAGCGAAGAGAATGTGGCAGAGAACTTATCTGTAAGGACAGTTTTTTTGTCTGTTCTAAGCTTCTAGTTTGAATGCTCCAGTGTAATTAAAAATAATGTCAATTTTCTTTTGTAGCAAATAGTTATAGAAAATGCCAGAGAAACAATTCTAAATGATAGATCCCTGCAAGAAAAACTAGCTGAAAACATCAACAAAATCTTGGCAAGGTAAATTAAGAAGCAAGCTATTTCTTGCATAACATTTCAAGTTAAGACCCGATATGAGAGTTAAGTTATAATTTTTGAATATTACTTTAACAGTGATAATAGTCCCCAGACATCAAAAGCTGCCTGCAGTACTATGGAACAGGAACAGTCGATCGATGAAATCCTGGGCCTCCAGGTGTGTGTCCTTCTTGTAAAGTTAAATTTGTGGAGTATTGAAATCTTGAACGTCCTGTGTTGCAGTCTCTGTGCTCTTAAAACAGCATTGCAAATTTGTTTTCAGGGGGAAATTCATATGACAGATGTTGCTATCCATGACATACTGGCTCAGACTGAGTCAGATCCTGCGTTTCAGGCACTCTTTGATCTCTTTGATTATGGTATGTTTGGATGTAGAACAAATTTAGTAAGGAAGTAATTTGTGTAAATCAAACTAGTTTTTTTTTATTTTAATAACCATCTGTCTCTTTTGAAGGGAAAAACAATGGGGCTGAAGCTAGTGAACAGGCTGATGGTAGTATAAGCACTATTGCACAAGAGAGTGACGAGACCATGCACATTGACAGCGCTTCAGAGACAGGTGATATTATGTTCTTTTAAAAAGGCACCGTTAAAAAAATTGCTGTATTAATTAAACGATGAGAAAGACATTAAACCAAATTCAAACCAGATGCATATGTTATTTCTGATTTTCAAACATGTTGTTATTGTTTCATTCTAGGAACCACACAGGAAGATTCCGAACCAGGGGGTGAAAGTAATGCTAGAAACTTAAGGAGCCAGAATACTTCTGAGTCAAAAAGCAAAAAGAATTCCCCGGTCATTTGTAATGTATCCAAGTCTTCTTCCACAGCTCCACATCCACACATATTAAAGCAAACGGCTACTGGACGTGGACCAACAAATTTAAAGAGAGGGCTCATTAGGTCCCGAGCTTTATCTGGCAATAAACAAACAAGAGATGCTACTTCAACCACAAAGTTAAACAATAAAGCAGATTCACCTCCACCTGACGAAATCGTCTCAAGCTCATCTTTCACTGAGGAAACTGTTGCCATGGAGATAGATGATCAACAAGATAAAACATCTGAAAACATTGAAAATCCAACCCTGGTCCCTCAGGAGAGCTCCCTCATCAGTAACCACCAAATTGATCAAATTTATCAAGTCTCCGTGTTAAATAATCAACAACGACAAGCATCCATTACAGGTGCATTTGTTCCAAGTGATACACCTGTAAGGGAAACTGTGATGGTGGCCGGTGGAAATCCTGGTAGCAGTCTGGACATGACAAGAACTTATGTGGCTGTACCCTCCGCTCACTTATCAGAACCTGACTTATCTGTAATACCTTCTCACTCCGCAAACAAAACCTCTATAACCCCTACATGCTCACAGAATACAGAGTCAAGCCATAAAGAAGCTGAGCCTTGCGTTTTGAGGTCCACAGCGGGTTCTGTAAACTTGCCAGCCCTTTCTTCATTTGTCACCACCTCCTCACCATCTACCTCGCTGTGTGTTTCTGACTGTCAGGCTAAAGAGCCTGACCCCAGTAAAATCGTGTCTCTGAAAATTATACTAAGTGATGAACAGGATGGACAAACTAGCGATGTGGCGCTGAACCAGGCTGTTTCCAGTATCACCGGTGACCGAATTCCTACCATCTTCCTGTCGTCTCCTGCCAAATCTCCTGCCAAGAGTGTGCCCACAGCCTCTGCGGTCATAACACTGGAGGAGACGGCTCAGGCTGTGAACACCTTACAGGGGATGGAGGCGGTTGGATCGTTTGGAACGCCAACGAGGAGCGTTCTGAGCAATGTGCAGGCTATCATTACACGTCCCGTAGGTCAGGAAACCGGTTTTATTCAGCTGTTGCCTGCTAACCCCTCTTATGGACCGCAAGGCAGCTATTTCGTTGTAACTGATCCGACCACTGCTGAGCAACGGTCAAATGTAGTGCTGCTTCCAAATACTGTGTCTCAGGGGACGGTGTCTTCTAGCCCACATGTGCTAGCAACACCACCTCGCCAGAGGACGGTTGTGTCTATGGGTCCAAATATCTCTCAGATCGGTGAGTGAAGATTAGACACTGTATACGTTTGTGTAGGATGAATGTTTTATTTTGATATGTTGCTGAGTTTTGTTTATGTTAAGGAACACTGTTTAGTCTTAACCACTGACCTTGGATTATAATGCCATCTTTGAAATTCCAACTGTTTCTTTAGGATCCACCATCATTATATCCTCACCGGTTCAGCCTATGTTACAAAATGTGATGGTTCCAGTGTCTGTTGTGGGGCAGAATACTGGGAAACTTCCCAATCAGGTTAGACACTTCTTTGAAGTTTGAACTTTTGTGATGAAGTTTACCAACAACAGGTTGTTAAATATACAGCCGCAGAAAAAAATCTGAGACTATTCCAAATTTTAAATCAGCATTTCTAGATGTATTGTGGTCATTCCAGTCCAGTGTTTGTTGAATTTGAAATAAATCGAACCTCAGGTATAACAAAGTCAGCCAACAGCAATGTGTGCATTACAAGAAACATGAAAACTGTGATAAAGGTTATCACATTATAAATAATTGTGGAACTTTTCCAAAATACATGTACAAATATTACTATTGTATTGCTTAAAACTGAATATGAACTTGTTTTCTTTACAGTATATTTAGAGAGCATTGTTTTACATGTTCAAAATGAAACATAAATGTTCATTTAAAAATAATATACACCTAGAAATACTACATTTTAATTCAGAAAAATGGTAACTGAAATGGTCTCAAATTTTCTTCCATAGTTGTATATCTCACATTTTTTTAAATATATATTTTTTACACCATAATTTTTTTAATTTTCAGATGCTGTCTTTGCCGTGTTCTAACTCTGTCAGACAACCTGTTAAATTAATTTCTCAACCCAAAGTACTTCCCAAAGAGAACACTGACATTGGTAAGAGTAATTATTTTGTTTACTACAGTATTTCAATTTTATTCTATATGTAGTACATGAGGAAAGTCTTATTTCTGTATTACAGATAAGATGAAAATTCACTTAAGAATATAAACAGCTTGTCTTTCTACATAGGTTTTAAAATTTGTTTATAGATTATGCATTAGATTGATTCACTTGAGATGTTATCACTTTCAGGCAAGCCTGGCCTGTCTGGACCTGTGCAAGTTACAAAACTGCTTCCTAAGACCTCTCAGAGCTCCGATCAGCCAAAGATTGCAAGTGGAACGAGCCCGAGCCATCGCAGGATACTGCGCTTTGAAACAACACCCGAAAACACTACAGCTGCTCAGAGTTCCACACAGACAACCACACTCACCTCCATTGTTTCATCTCCCCCAACTCATCAGGATAAAGATAACAAACGGACTGAACCTGACCAGACTGTGGTGTCTGACACCAGTAAAAAAAGAATAAAATCAGTTAGACTGCCTGGGGTAAATCGCAATACTGGTAAAAAGGACTGTGAAAAATCCAGCGCTCCTCTCCAACAATCAGAAGCCCAAGAAAGTAAAGTGACTGAAAAGAGGTCAATAGATGAAACTGCAGTGAGTGCCAGAACGTTCAACAAAACTGCCAGTGAGCCTCAAGTTAGATTAGAATCACAGAAAAAAACACAAGCATCTAACAAGGATGGTGGAACGGTTTTGAGTGCAAAATCATCTGCTCACCAGCCAAAGCTGAAACAAGCCAGCAATACAAATAGCAGTACACCGGAAGAACCTCACGTCGAGAGATCATCAGACAAAATCTCTATACAGGACTCTCCCGGTGTCGCATCAAACAAAGAAAATGAGTTGGAAGGCTGTCAGCAAGAGCAGTGTCCAACAGCCGCACGGCCCCCTGAGAACCTTGCCTCCTCTACAGCTAAACCTGCCACACCGATATCAAGCGCTTCCGTTAAAATGTTATGCAAGACAAGCCCCCTGACTAAACAAGCGGTTGAGATGCTGCATGACATACAGGGTCAAACTCCGCTGAAGAAGCAAGGCGCCAGTTGTCCAGAAATCCCATTCCCCAGAACACCTGCACCAGTACGTACACAGGAGGAGGTGACAGATGGGTTGAGAACACCGTGTCGGCAGAAACACGGGCGGGAGGGTGAAAGCACACCCAGGTGTCTGCCCCCTCCTGCAACACCTGATTTGCCCTCTTGCAGTCCTGCCAGTGAGGCAGGCAGTGAGAACAGCATCAACATGGCTGCCCACACTCTCATGATTCTGTCCCGTGCCGCCAGGACAGGAGGTCCCCTGAAGGACAGTTTGCGTCAGGAAGAGGCTAGTGCTGGGAAATCCTCCGCCCCTAAAACCAAGAAACGGAAGCATGTTGAACCCAGTCCTCCAGCAAAGAAAGAGCTGCAGCTTTCTGGCTCTTCGGGAAGTAAGAAAAAATCAAAGGTGATCAGATGTTTTATTATCTAAATTAATAGTTAATTTGCGAAAACAGATAACTCTGTTTCTAAAAACGTTACAAATTGGGTTTAAGATTTGTTGTTTGAAATTATGAATAATTAACCTTTATCATTATAGTAAGTACATTCAACAGGTATAACAATTACCCTTCATGAACAACAATTAAAAACTGTGTTTGAGTTTTGTGTGCTGCCTGTTTTAGTATATAATCGATCATTTTGATAGATGGTAACATCTAAATCAAATGTGAACATTTGTTGAATTGTGTAGACCAAATGGTGTCATCCATTATGCTGGCAGAGTTCACATGAATTCCTATATGTTTTACCAGAAACCGAAGAAGGTGCTGGACTCTTTTCCAGATGACCTGGATGTGGATAAATTCCTGTCGTCTCTGCACTATGATGAGTAATGACGAGAAGGCGGAGCCCGGACTATTTCAGGGACATATCAAGCCATGTGTGCTACTGAGGATGATAAAACGGCACTACTCCTTCATAGCTACCTTCTGGTTTTACTTACAAATTGTGAGATAATGTACATACACTGTATTGGCCGAGTAATCATATAATAAGGGTTTTACTTTTCAGAAAAATATACTGGCCTGGACCAATTTAGCACTCTTCAAAAAAAGAAAAGAAAAAGATCATTAAAGCAAGGGTGTAATTATATTATACTGCTACATTGCATCAATTATTTTGTTTATTGCGTTTTGTCTACATCAGTTGCACCATGTGATTAAATTATAAACTCTTTCTAAGCCTAATGGGATGATGTCCCGTCAACTGCCTCTAGGTGGTATTATTGCTTCAAAGCTGGAAGTCGGGAGTTAAACAGTTCTTCTTTACTTTAAAAGGTTTATTATTTTATTACCTTTTTTAATAAATCAGCATTTGTTTGAATGATTGTGTTTTGATGTATTTCTGTGTGAGATTTTGCAAGGAGTAGTACACTAGGTAGTGTTTGCCTATACATAAAATATGCCTAGGATTTTACTGTTTATTTATTGTAAGTACTGTATCAAAAGATTTAAGTAGGGATTTAACTATTCATGATACGGTTTAAATATATTTCTTTTTCAAAACGAGCTATAAAAATATATATTTTATGTCACATAACCAAACGGAATTGCAATTTTAAAACCAATTCCAATCAAATAAAAAAATTAACAACACAAAGTCGTTGTAATATCAAGAAAGGCTGCTTTGTCTGAAATATCAGCATTAGGTCTGCACGGTGTACCGGTGCTGCGACAGAATCGCGATTCCGCTGTTTTTTTTAAGTCGTAGTGACGTAACTAATGTTGCATATGCGCATCAACGTTCATTTGAACACTTTCATCTGTCTTTTTGGGGTGTTTCTCTCCTTAATTAATCCGTGTTTTGAACGACACTGAAGAGTTAATGTCACATTTAAAGTAAGCCTAACATTTTCCTTTATAAGCATTGCTATAAATGCAATTTGTCGCACATTGATGAAATAATTTCCAATATTTTTTTCAAATTAATCGTAGACAGTTCAGTAAACAATGTTAAAATGACACTTGTGTTTTTAAATCATACCACAGTGAATATTAAAGTGTACCACAGTATTTTCTAACTATTATCCGATTACTACAGTTAATAGGCTACTACAAATACTGTAGTGTGCAGTATAATATAGTTCACTAAATACGACATCATTTAGATCTGTGAATTAAGGAATTTTGGTTAATTTTGTAGATTTTAATTATGAACATGAGACAGAATCGCAATACTAATCGGTAACGTGATATTTCATAAGGTATAGTATCCTATATGTTTGGTACAGTGATAACCCTCATCAACATAATCCAGGTTTGCTGTAAAAACAGTGGCCGCTGGTGTTTAAAACATGTATTGCGATTAATTGAACATCTCAGCCGACTTCAATCGTCACATAATAGATTGTTTAACGTCTCACGGTGAATCGTTACATCCCTTGTTTAAAGTACACTAGGATTATTCATTCAGATAACTGGGTCACTGACTTGTAGCATACAACCACATGTACAACTCAAACAAGATGTACCGAACAAATAAACACATTTTACATTTTGATTTCAAGAGAAAAGGTTAAGCACACAGCCAACTCAATTTAATGCTGAGTGTGGTTTTATTTTGCTTATGCAGCTCTACATATCTTATGATACAGTTAATACAGTACAGTCACATGGGAGACACAGGCTCTCCAATCAGAATGTATCTGTAATGGCAAGTAAGAAGGTCAGTATAAGGGCATATGTTTTTACTAAAACGCTAAAACGTTTTAGAATACGTTTTTGGTCGTTTGTAAAACCTTTTCTACACCACATTATATTAACATACGCACATTTCTAAGACATAACACAGTAGGTGCAGTTATCACGTGAAGAACAAACGTGACGTGGTTCTTTATAATTCTCAACATAATCAGTAAAGGTGGTGTAATTTCTGTCCCGCCTTCGGCGCTAAACAAATCTCCAAAAGTAATGATTGTTTTGACATGGGTTTCCAAAACACTGCTACTTCTGCCACACCCATTCAATGTCCTTTGAATCCCGCTGTGAACTCGCACCACTGGTTAAGTCAGGAGTCATCTCAGCCACCTTATAGACCACTCAAACAAGTTGTTTTAAAATAGCAACATTGTTAACACTCAAGGAAGTGCAAACGTGTTCTCTGCACATTAAACTATGTATTTCAACTAAAAAAGACATAAGATTGCGTTATGGTTATCAACAGTTATTCAAAGGATTGTCCATTAACACCCAAGCCAGGACATTGTTTTATCTGCTCCAATAATTTCTTTTTGTTTGATGTCATATTTGTACACATCTGAGCCAACAAAAAAATGGAGGGAACCTAAAATAAACAATAATTGTTATGTGAGGGAAAATACATGAAAGGATCAATTACAAGCCAAAGTAAAATAATACATACCATCTTTATAAACTGCCGCATTTATTGGCCCCTTTATTCCCGGGAAATCCTCGGAAATGTTACGCGGACTCGAGTCATTCATAGACTTGTAATGTTCATTATACCTAAGGGAAATTGTTTTAACTTTAATAACATTAACAGAAAGTCTTTATTTGAACAATTGAATCTCAGTCGTTCACCTCCAGTATAAGTGTTCAGTGAAGAATAAGGTGTGTGCGGTTCTGTGAATGTGGACCGCAGCATCTATCTGCTGGACCGATGACGGGAACCCAAAAGTTCTGATGTTTCTGGCTCTGCCTTTAACCTGGGATCCTTTAACAGTCCAGAAAACAGTCCCTGTTTTGAAAAAGTTAAAGATAATGTGTGTTTTTTAAAATCCTGAAGACATTACATAGATGCATGATGTAAAACAACCTCTGTACCGTTAAACAGATAAACTGCTGCTCTCTGTGGCACCCAATAAGCAGCATCGATCTTGCAATCAACATTTGGCATAAAATTGCTGATAGGACCTTCCTTTATATCATTTTGGTTGTTGTGTTTAATCCACAAGTACCTGAAAGAGAAAATGAAATGTATGTTCAGCTTTCATTGGCCTCTTAGATACAAGAAATGTAAACTCTATCAACCTATCTTATTGCAAGTATGGGGTCTAGATTAGATTTAGGTTTAGACTAGGTTAGGAGTCTTGTGTACTATTCTTATGAACCTATTATTTCTGTCAGGACCAACAAAAACACATAATCAACTTACTTGTCTCTAAAAAAGAAAACTGCTTCTCCTACAGTAGTGACCGCATCAAAAGTTAGGTCCGGATTACATGTTTCCTTCAATGATACAGGGAAATTCGAACCGCTGAGCCAGGGGTTACTTGGATAGCTCCAGGTAAACCTCGAAGACGGAGAGGGCCTTTTGTTTCTTGGTCCTGTTAGACGCAAGCCACACTCCTGTGATATCCGGTACATGTGATTGATTTTCATAATGTCATAATGTATGATTTATGTATTACCATATAGTGTGTTGATATTTAAGATATCTTCACTGGAGAGCAGATTGTGCGTTTTTCTGTTTTTGTATGTCGGGTACATCACCGATTCAGGATTTTGTGAGTGTTTTAAACCCAGTGCGTGTCCAAACTCATGCGCAGCTACTAGATACAAGTTAAACCCTGAGAAAGAAAAGTAAACTCATATTAACATCTTATAATATTAGATGGGAAATTCCATGCAAATGTCAGCTTAAGTCGGTAAAAAGTTTTTTTTCTGTAAAACTTAGCTGTAGTTTTGCAGCAGGTTTGCCAGTAACTTACTGTGGATTTAATTACGACTCAATGCTTTCCTATTAGTGATGTTTTCAATTTGAGGAATTGGAAATTGATTACTTTAATCAAAATTAACCACTTTGACTTCTGAGATAAGCATTTTGGGTTTTTTAGCTTTTTAGTAAAAATATGTAAACTTCTTAAATTATAAAACATTTACAAAACAAGAAAACTGACCAAAGATGTTTAGTCTTGTTTTATGAAAGAAAATATAAGATTCTGTTTAAAACAAAATTGTAAATTAAATACACAGTAAGTGCAAACTTTAATATGTCAATATTTGGTGGTTTAAGGACCCATGTGAAGTCTCAAAGTTGTTAAAGCATAGTTTTCCATAGTTAGGTTAGAAAATTGTCACATTGGTAACGATCCATATAACTCATAAATGGACACATGAAACTTTCATACAAAATCTATTTGGTGGTGTATTAAGAGCAATTCCTCCTCCATTTGTTGGGTATTAATTGCTTTTGGTTTGCACGTTTTAATTAACAAAAATCATTTAAAGTATATAATCTCTCAAAAACTTGCATCGTTTTTGTCACATCCATAATGCCTTAACTTTTCTCAGTTTTAAAAGAGAATACATGCTTAGACTGATATTTGTCTCACATCTTAATAAAAAATAAACAGATGATTCAATAAACTGGCAATAAATACATTCTCTAATAATTTTTATTTCAAGTTTTGAACAGAAATGTCACATCCAAAACGCTGGAATTGCCAAGATATAAATGTATATCCATCCAAACGGACATGTAAAATACCTTTTGAACCCACTGTCCAGGATTCAGCTTCATCGAAATGTACATCCCCGCCGATGCCCGCCCCTGGTCCATAAGCATGAGCCAGTGTGCCTTCTGGACCATCAAAAGGGAAGGAGTCACCATGATCTAGATGATCATAGAGCAGGTTAGACATGAAAAAGCAAGAATGTTGTGACCAAAAGTGCGCTCACTTACCATTTCTTACAAACTCCACCATGATGTCTGCCTCGTGAGAATATGATCTGAGGAAAGTAAGAGGACTGGCCTTCGCCCATACATCCAGAGCAGATGAGATCAGAGAGTCCACTATGTTCACCGGTAAGTGACCGGTATACTGGCCGACACTGTCAAATTTCACACTTCACATTGCTGTACGTGCTTCTCGTAACGCATGAAATACACAAAAACATAATTCTTACCCATAAGTAATGAGATTTTTCTTCCACTTGTTTCCACGTCTGTGACTGTAGTCCTCCACATCAGAAACGCCGCATCTCGGGGTTCTCATCACAACGAGGGTGGCTGGATTTAAGGTTCCTGTTCGATTGAGTCCGAAAAAGCTCTGCATGTCCTTCAGCTTGGATGAGAACGACGGGCGGCTCCTCCTCCTGCGGCCTGCAGGATCTGCTAGGAAACTGTAGAAATGCTGCAGGTATTTCTGCAAGAAACCACCACAGTCAGTATTGACTTCAAGCTTCCACACCCTTCCTGTATTTTAGCCATCTGATTGGCTTTATTTAATTAAATCAAATTAATTAAATTAAATTAGCTCAAATGAAGTTTATCAATTCAAGTTGAAATCTGTTTGCATTCATCTCACATTATAGCATTTTAATTCTATGACACTGGTAGTCAAAACGATTGCAAAAATTGTATGGAGTGAACAAATTAGCATGATAAAGTCAATCATCGTATATACATTATTTAATTAAACTAAAGATTATATAAATAGATAAAACACTTTAAATACGGCTAATGAAATACATTGTCAATTGTTTTAACAATATCTCTACCTGCACTGCACATCTTATTTGAACATTTCATAGAAATATGGAAATACTTTAATATTAGTTTGTAAAGCTAAAGTAAAATTATGATTAAAACCAACAAACAGGTGTAAACATACGAAACACTTACAGTTGCCATGGACAGGTCATACTGAGCAGGTTTGGTCGTATGAATCGATTCATCATGTTCATCTTGTGGTAACGGTGTCAGACGATACTGACCAAAAAGACTGACGACACAAACTAGACTGAGCAAAACATGCATCATTCCTCTCCAGACCATAGCTTCTGAATGGCCGGTCCAAGAGAACATCAAGTTGAAAGTGTTCGCTGATGGGAATGCTTTATAACGTATTATTATGACTCAGACAGTGCCAAGACCAGGAAAACCTCAAGCTCTGGGAGTGGTTTGTTCTGGTCACAGGAAAAGATAGATCCTGTGTAAAATATGTCAAATTAAATACATCAAACACTTACACCTCAAAACGCAATACCTGCGTTTCACATTGGATAGTGGGAGTGGTATCAACCACACTCAGACATATTTCACAGCCACTGAAATGTCTCTGCCCTTGTGTTAAAATGGACTTCAAAAGCGTCTGGAAAATATGTTTTTCCTTAAATAGCTCCAATGCCTCCAATTTTATGCACGGTACAGTGTTACTTTTATCTTGTGATCGGAACCAGTTATTTTCTTTCCTTGCTGAGAATTTGGCAGGCGATGATATACAGCGGATGATTTATTGCAAGACAAATTGTGAAAATATTTTCAAGACTAATGAGTACAGCGAGTTGTTTTCTGGTTGAATGTTCAGCACTCTAGTTTGAGTTTTTATTGACAAAGTTGTAGAGATTTTAGTTTCAGCATTTTGCACAGAAGGTTCTATAACAAAGCACTGCAAACATTATTTTCTTACTGGACATTTCTGTACTGTTTTTTAGTACTAATACCTACAATTTCTTAAATCAAGAAACAAATACTTGACAAATAAAGTGACCTTAGATATTTAGTCTTGTTTTATGAAAGAACCAACATATCCATCAACCCATGCAACATGAAAGAAAAAAAGATTGATTTAAACCGCAAAAAAAAAAAATCTACCAATGGCGTAAGAAAAATAAACTCAAAGAGATAGTTCACCAAAAAATGAATCATTTCAAACCTGTATGACTTTTATTCTTCCGCACAGCACGAAAGAAGATATTTTGAAGAATGTTGATAACCAAACAGCTGTGACACTCATTGACTTCTATTGTATGGACACAAAACCAATGTAAGTGAATGGTTGATATTGCTGTTCGGTCAACCTCATTTTTTATAATATCTTCTTTTGTGTTCTGCGGAAGAAAGAAGGTCATACAGGTTTGAAATGACAAGAGAGTGAGTAAATGATGACAGAATTTTCATTTTTTGCTGAACTATCACTTTGAGTAAAACAAACTTAAAAATTTTGTTTTAAGTTTTAATTGTAAACTTACCTCAAACTTATTCTTTTATAAATATCTTATAGGTCACTTTCCTTTCGAGTATCTTGATTTAAGAAATGTAAGATATTTGTATATCTAATAAATATAATATATATATATTAATATATATAAACAGGGAACAGGGACATCCAAGGTTTTGGAACTATTTAGTTTTAAGTTATTACTGTTTATTACAACATTGCTTTTGAATACCACATCATTTTAATGTTGTCAGTGTTTTGAAGCTTCTGCTCAATATTGCTTTCAATTCAGTTCTCTGTTTCATGAAACAGCAAGTAAAAAAAAATGTGGTTGTTGCATTCCACTAAACAGACAGCGTAAAACCCTCTATAACTGCTTTTTATGTATACATGCCTAAAAATGGGTTACTTGAATGAGTAGGAGGAACGTTTTTTAACGAGTGTGATACGTGTAATTATATATTACAATTAAAAGAATAGCAGCAAAGAATGTTCAAAGCAGAATTCAATTTGGACTCGCTGTTGTTCAACTGTAACATAGTAAAGGTGCTAATTGCAAACTTGTTTGTAGTGAGCAGAACGCCAAACTACTCGTCGCAGACTTCAGATAACCCGCAAAGGTTGTCTACAGGGGTGGGATACATTGTTTCTCACGTTCTTCAAACATAAAGGAAAACACATCCTGAACATGTAGAAACATTCCTGTTCTTGGATGCACTATTCTTGCCAAAAGCCCTGCAAGGATTCTTTAAAGCAAGAATAAAAAAACACAATATATAATTTATAAAGAAGTAGCTTAAAGGCCCATCAAGTGTCATGTTGGAACAGATATAAAGTATAATTTAACAATGCTTTAGTCTTAACAACATTCACGCTTTTCTGTTCTGATACTGGATTGGAAGTTTCATATTGCTTTTTTATGCTTTCACAACATAGACCAATGATCCATGTTGCATTGCATTTATTATTTTACGTCCATTGCACAACTCTTACTTGCAAAAGAGGACCCAGATCATCACTGAGATAACTGAACAGTACTTACACGATAACTTGACCTTCGGAAGAAACAGACAAAAAACCTGCTAGAAAGTCTAGAACTGCAGCATGATCTTATAAAAATATACTGTTAATATGCATACTGTATTTAATTGTGGAATCACCTACATTTAACAAGATTAATGTCAGTCTAACACGATAACCTCGAAGGCAAAGTCATGACGGGTCAGACAACAACACTGGATTATGAATTGGCAAACTGTTGGCTCCAGCTTGTTTTTGTCAATATACAGTATCAGTTCCTTCCATGCTGTGACTGCACAGAATTTCGCAACAATATATCCGTCATGATCCACATTACACCTTTATAATCCTTTAGAAAAAGGACTGCAATATGGATAATGTGACTACAGTGACATTTCAATACAACACTGATATGAATACCCCTGAAGATTTAATGTTTCAACCTGAACACTATAAGTTTAGTAACTTCAATTTCAACTGTGCTTGTTAAGAAATTACAATTATAAAAGTTTCTACAACTTATGGCTATTACAATTTTACAATATCAATATTATCAACAATAAAAATATTATCACAATTTAATTGAAAGTCTTTTAATAAATGCAGCTTTCCTGTAGCTCAGTGGTAACAGCATGGTGCTAACAGGGGATAGCACAAACTTAGAAACAAATGTATTGGATAATGCAATTTAAGTGTTTTGTATAAAAGTGTCTGCCAAATGCATACATCTAAATGAATATTCGTTGAATTCATCTCTAATTTTGTGTGCTGTCTTTTATTTGGTCAATGAATCGCACTCCAAATACAAATATAGGGAGGTAGAGAAAGAGTTTGCAACAACATAGTCCATTTTAAATAGGTGCTGATTAGTTAACAATAACATGTGTGAAATTAACATGATATTGATAATAATAATGGTTTTTAGTCAATTGGTTTTAAGTTAGGGTCAATACAATTGTGACACCCATACTTTCAATATTTTTTATTAATTAATGTTAGTAAAGTAATAACAATAAAGCCATGTTAAGTTGGCAGTACCATTGTAAATGTAAGTTAGAGACTATACATGAATGTGAAAAATGAGTTTCCTGTGGCATATTTGTAATGGTTGAAAACTGATCTTGTTATATATTTAATGAGACAGAACTATGATTAAGACATCTAAATTCATGTCCGTATTTACCCCAAACTTCCCTGTTATTAAAACTCTATATTTACTTTCGGATGGAAAAGCATCTAAAACAACCTAAGCATGTCTTTTTAGAATTGCAGAGCTTTCTGCTGCCATCTCCTTGTCTGCTGCCATCTCCTGCCATCATAAATGATGGAGCTAGAAAAAAGCAGCATGTTTTAATCCGAACATTCCCACAGGAGGTCAATGTTTAACTAGTGAGCAACGACACCATTCTGCGCCATCATAGAAGATGATTTTGGGACGTAATTAATCATATCGTTTACAGCTCTGATATAATATTTTTGGCAGAGCTGCAAGCACATGAAGAAAGATGGCAGCAAGCAGGCATGTGCCAGCCGAACATTAGCCATTCAGATGAATGGAAATCTATAATGTATAGATCTAGATATTACGAATTGCTTTGGTTTTGATAATAATACTAAAACCTCTCAAATCCAAAGGGTACAGCGTGTGACTAAAACCTTCCGTAATGCTTTAAATTAGCATGCGGACGATAATAAAAGACAATTTAACTTGACATTCATTGTTTACATGGTATTTCATACTGACTTGTAAACATTTGCTAAAGAAGTTGTCATTCTGTGTGTAAGTATCAGTTCTTCGGATACATAACCGGTTTATCAATAAAAAATGTCTGTATTGAATCGGTGGGTGACGGATGACTTGAGAAACTCAAACTAGTCTCCAATCCAAGCGTGCATATCCTGTCAATTCCCATGAGTGTTCAACAATCTAAGTCACTCAGAATTCTCC
Source organism: Triplophysa tibetana (assembly GCA_008369825.1). Taxonomy (NCBI): domain Eukaryota; kingdom Metazoa; phylum Chordata; class Actinopteri; order Cypriniformes; family Nemacheilidae; genus Triplophysa; species Triplophysa tibetana. The sequence goes on from CM017917.1 coordinate 12,592,598, forward strand.
TCAGCACTGGAGTTAGACAGTAATGCACTTTCGTGTCTTCTGTTATATCTGCACCTCCTCCTTCTCCGGCCGACCATCCTGAGTCTCCGCCGGATGATGTCTGCAACATGTGACACCTCAGGTATAAATCTGGTATACAAGAACTGTTTACAAGACATGAACTTACGATTGTGTACTTACCACCCACGCTCTCATAGTCTTGCCGGCCTTCTTGCCAGTAAAGGCTGCTTGAGGACTTGCAGTGCCGATAGAGACGCGTGTAGAGCACAGACAGGGTGAGCAGCACCAACAGGAAGCCCAGAGCGGCTGCGGCCCACACGGCCTCATCGGTGCGTGGAATAGGTATCCTCTCTCTTCTCAATGGACCCCCTATATGTGGAGACTCTGGGACTCCACATTTTGTGAGATCTACGCATTCAGATTCAGATTCAGTTCTCTGTGCCTTTGTATCAGTCTTAATTCGATGCCTCCTGCTTTCTATTGTAGTTTTCATATGTGTCTTCCGGTCTGTCTGGTTTTTATCTCTTTCAAGATTATTCTGGACAAGTTGCTTCTCTGCATCAGTTTGATCCTTGGAAACTCCACCTGGTTCTTGTAAGTCCTTCGATGAATTGTGAGATTGTGTTACATTAATGGTAAACAATAGCAAGGAGGTCATCTCCTTTGTGTTATTTGGTGATAGTTTGTCTGTGACATTCTGTTTTGCACTCGCTACGCTGTTAAGTTTGTTGGGATTGTCTTTCGCTGTCACTTCCTGTGATGTTTGTTTGAGGGGCATCCTGGTCTTTCTGGATCTTCTTCTGGTCCTCTGTTCATCATTCAGATGGAGAGCTTCCAAGCAGCAATTCTTACAAACAATATGTTGGAGGTTAGCGTGAAAAGTATAAGGCAATATTTCTTCAATGTTAGTCAATGCTGGCCAAGAACTGTTAGGTTACAAGTATTCTTCCAGATATCTTTCTCTGTGTTCATCAGAACAAAGGAACGAATACAGATTTAGAACAACTTGAGGATTAGTAAATAAAGACAGATTTTGTTTTTTTGGGTGAACTGTTCCTTTAACTTCCTGTTCATAATTTTCCATAATATGCAGCTCATGATAATATTAATAAATTTTGATTTTAATAACCATTTGATAAGCACTGTTATGGCCATCAACATTTTTTACCTTTAATTCTTCCCCATTGGAAATCTCTTGCTTTATGTTCATTTGTCTGTCCAGAGGTGCTGGTTTGGTCAAGTACAGCATGTACTTTGTTCTTTGGTTCGTGCTAAGTTGACTAATGTTGTAGGAAATGGAGACCAACCAATCACAAAACCCAGATGAGATGCGAGACATCTCTAGTGAGCGACCCCAAGAAACCACAGCTAAGGGCTTTGAGAAAGACACAAAACATAAGTCTGTTAAAAATATTAGCGTGGAAGGTCTGCATAGAAAGTGTGTTAACAAACACAATCTTTTAGCGGTCAAAAGCAATCTAGACATGTGTTATACGCGTTAATGTGTTGTCCCGTGACTCACTCTGCGGCGGCTTAGCCATGGGTGAGGTGTGATAATATAATGAGCCAGACACGAGCGAGCCAACACGCCGAGAATCCTGCGAGCTTCAGCTGAGACACAGGGGTGATACAGAAGCACGAGCGCACCATTCTATCAAAGATAAAATGTTCAATGCTGCTTATTTGTGATTTTGGCGAGGGCATTAACGTTATTACAGGTGTACTGTGACTGTGTGCATTACTTTGAGGTTGTGTAGCCAGCGCTGAGGAGGACAATACAGATATTCTCCACTCTCTGCCTCAACAGGCCGGTAAGGACCACTAAAAAGAATAAGACAACAAATCAAACCAGTTAAACGGCATACCTCTAGATGTATAAGGACCAGTAACACATAAAGAAACTTTAAGACAATGGATTTTGTATAAAAATGTGTAATCTTACTGGGTGGGTATGAGATCATGGTATGTAATGGGTGTGTCAATACAGATGTAATCGGCACCCTATGGAATACAGAAGCGACAATGAGTTTCGCAAGAACTTTTACAGTGTGTGGATTTGATGTGGTAAAACAACAGGAACAATTCCGCTATTCTAAATGTTTAATTATTAAACCAATTTAATGTTTACAATGACATGCAAAATAGCAATATTAATAAAAATTGGGACTTTTTACCGTGTGAACATATTTTGTGTCAATATCAGGAATATTCTGCAACCAGCAAAAAGAAACCTGTCAGTCATGTTTTTGTGTCATCACATGTCTGTGAGCATTTGAGATATGTAGGCTACACTGTGAGACAACACCCTTTTCAATCTGTGACTGGGGCCAAAGCTCTAGACAAATGAGTTTCTCAGGTCCTGGTAGGTCTGTCATGAGATTTGCCTTTTGAATGATAAAACAAGTGTGATATTCTTGCTGAAAAGTAGCTCAGTGGTAAGAGCATTGCGTTAACAACGTAAGGTTGTGGCTTCGAATCCCAGGGGATTGCAAATACCTATGTAAAATGTTTGGGATAAAGCAATGTAAGTCGCTTTGGATAAAAGCGTCTGCCAAATGCCTAAAATGTAAAATGTAAATGTAGTGGGTTCTATTAAAAGCAACATCATGAATCATCAGCAGTTTTCCATTAAAACCATTTTTAATTTCCTTTATGTAGTGTGTTGTGGGTCTATTTTTTCACCATCTGCCCTATAAAAACCCATCTACCAACATAACCAAACACACTACTACTCGCAGAGACACACACAGGCCAATATTATTTCCATTAAAACCAATATAATTCCCATTAATAAATAAATCTATTAGAATTTCTCTAATGGTTTCTCTTATTTGTTTTTTTTTTGCAGGGATTCCATGCACGTCTGTAAAGTACAAGATTCAATGTATAATTTGAATTAATATGACCTTATCAAAACTTCGTAGAGAGCGTTGTTAAACTATCGAAGGCGTTTATATATTTACCTTTCCATTGGCGCAGACCAGTCTGCAGTGACACCACTGGGTTACGAAGAGCCAGATCAGTCCAGGCAGCAGGCTTTCTTGAGGACTCATAACTTTAACCCGCTGTTCATGTATTTAAAGACGCCTGATACGGTCGGGTTTACTAACTTATATAATGTTAGCTCCCAGCTGATCGTTAACCTGCGGCGTAGATTACTGTGTAGGAGTTTATATATGCAAATATATAGGTGTACACGCGCGTGCAGATCCATGTTTAATCTTGGGAATAAAATCACTGCTTGAATTCTGGTTTTGCATTGACAAAGCGACACGAAACTTTCCTTTGAAGATCCAGCATGATTCGTACTGAAGCAGGGCAGAGAAATCCGATATGGTTTACATCTAGTTTGAAAGTAATGTGTAACGTTAAAAATCTGAAGTTTCTCTTACATGGTGCAGCACGCTCCTACGTTAATGTACGTTAGCGGTAAACGTAAGACTTCTTCTCTGACAAGTGCGCATGTGCATACGAAATAAGCATTACAAGTGTAAAGATACTTTAAAGATTTAACATCGCGAGTAATGCTCACAAAACACTTAGGAATGTTATGTGCATATTTTTTGAGTACGGTGGCTCAAAGGGAGCAGAACTCGTTTTTGCTAGAGCGGACTACTTTACGTGGTCGATAGTTTAATTCTGAGGGATTTATATTTAATATTGATATTCTAATGTATTGAGAGAATTAAATGTATACTTTTTGAGAATTCAAACATTTTAAGAGAGAAATACATGTCATAAATATGCTTTGTCTTTGACAATAAAAAAACATAGGATAAATAAACTGCGGTTTGACATGAGAACTGTTTAACGTGAATTGTATACTAAAGATAAAAACATTTATGTTTTTTTTTACTTCTTAAGCTGAACATATATTAAGTCTGTGAAATGACAAAACAATTCAAAAATGACTTTTGAAATAAAATGCCAGACAAATAGTTGTACTAAATGTACGTTTATTACAGCGGATCCTCTGAACAGTGTTCCTCCATCAACACAATAGTAATAGAGAAGAAAAAAATAATTCATTTATCCCTAGACCTTTTCTCCAATTCAAGAATACTTTAATACAATTTCAAACCATTTATTCTGTATTTTTAAACTTTTTTATAATCTTTTAGACATTCAATAACATGATACACAATCTATACATTTTGTTACAGGTTACGTTGAAGCTATAGTGGTGATGCTGAGCCAGAAAACAATGGGTGCGTTTGAAATGGCATACTACTCGTACTCAAAAACAATTCTGTATGTAGTAGGCTACATTAGTATGAAATCTCAAACAAAGCAAATGAATACTGATGTTCTTTACAGAAATGTAGCCCTTCCCCTTAGACCAGCCCCTCTCTATACCTTCTCATTTAATTCTCTGTAGTGTTGGCGCCAAAAGGTTCAGATGCTTTAAAACTTAGTAACATCACTTTTTTTATAACCTGTCAATAGGTTTCTCCGGAGAGGACACAATGCAGTAGTGATTGGGCTTGGCAGCTGTGGAATGGCACAGTGTTTGACCAGAGGTTTAACCTCTATTATTATTTATAATAAAAGTCATTCTAGTATTTCTCATATATATAATTTACATATCCCCTAATTCCAGTCAGTAGGACAAGTGTTTCAAACTAGGATAAAATGAAAAAATAAGGTGTTTAATCTATGTCGATGGCAGGTTTGACAAATAAACAGTTATCACAATTATGAGTAATGCCAACCCAAGTCCTCCCCCAAAAGGTCTGCTTATAAACAACCATAAAAACAACAACTGTACTAAACAGATTGTCTGTTGGTTAAAAACAAAAGGTTTACCCAAAAATCAAATGCTGATCAATTGGAGAATTAAAACCGAATAATATGGCTGTATTTTTGACAGCTCCGTTGTTGTTAAATTGAAGCCAAAGTAGAATATTCTGGATTCTTCACCTGCTGATACAAACTTCACACGAATGAAGGGTTCCGCATGAAGACGTTTGAGGACCCACTGTGGCATGTGGAGACACTTGATCAACAGACAAATGATCTCATAAAAATGGAAAACAGAAAGTGTGTAGAGATGACATGTAAACACACACTACTCCCTGAAGTTCATATCTGAGGCCCCAGAGTGAGTCTCCATGTACACGGGCCGATTACATCCTAAAAGCTCAAAGTACATAGTTTTACATTTACGATTTTTCTTTAAAACTTGTCTATATTTGTCTAGATTCTCGATGGGTGGACAACCGTTCCACCATAGTATCTGTCAACTTTAATGTCTTTTTTAAAATCTTTTACTCAAATGTACAATATAAACACTTTCCCCTAGATAATGACTCTAAGAGTTTAGATAGGTACACTTTCTTTTCTCGGACTAGAGCTGGATCCATTTGGTAAATCAAGATCTTAGGGAATAAAGGGATTAAAGGTGCTTCCTGCTTTGGAGTGGACTGCAAGGAAGTATTTCGTCTTCCCCAATAATTGAACTTGGGCGAGCGTAATGTACTCCATCAGAAGTGTTAAAACGTGAGTGAAACTTACAAGAATGTTTTCCATTATAGTTATTCCAGCAGTCATAGGGATGTCACATGAACAAACTAGACGAACTCGCTTAGAAGTTAGCTTGGCCGAGAAAGTACATTTAGACATTCATCCACTAAAATCGGCTGGATCCAGACTGAGCTTGGCGTGATATGACGGCATAGAGGCAGATAAAGCAGTGGGGAACCGTGTGGGCAGGCAGGGGCATCGGCAGCACATCTCGTATCCTCCGAACGCTGGGCACTGACACCTGCCGAACGGGCGGCACAGAGGACAGAAGCAGGGGAGGAATGAAGACATACAAGATTTCCCTGTTAGACCTACAGAAAAATGATATTCATGTGCTTGGTCATCTCAATTGCTTACCAGTTAACAAACGAGGGAGAAACTAGAATTATCCTTTTTGGCTATTTCTATATCTTTGGGGTCGCTATTGATTCATATAAATGGTTTTATCAAAAGTTTGGACACAGCTGGTTAAAACAAGGGCCACAGTGTGCAGATCTGTATTTTATTTAAGCAAAGATGTTTATCTTTGGTCATTACATGTGTGTTATTCACTTGTTTATTACATGTGTGTTATTCACTTTAACTTCACGTTAAAATAATAATAAAAATATAGTAAATTAAGGTTATTCAGCTTATTTAACGCATACAGTCTTTGCCAAGACTTCCACCTGGGATGTGTTCAGTGTGTCCAAACTTTTGACTGGTAGTGTATTCGAAACAAAGAAATGGTGTCAAAATCATCGGCGCAAAGTTGTTTAAATGCACTGAAAGGGTTTTTCTTTGTTATGTTTCACTTCAAGCCTGCTGTCATGACCTTCAGGGGAAAGGAGGTCAATCATGCACCCACAATTCTTTACAATCTCAAAGTGTCGAAAACACAAACCCGATGGAGGACAAAGTACATTCAAGGATTAATTGATTCCTCTGATAAACAATTCCAAAATCACTAACAAACCCTTTCATATCTACCACTTCCTTAAAGTGACCATAACGATCTTTGTTTGAACCATGAACAGCAAACATCTGGACAAACTCGGGTCTGAAACCTACCAAGTGTTATAACACACTACATACACACGCACTCCAAAACACCTGTAAAAATATTCCTTAAAGTGCTTCTGCTCGGCAGCTATAAAAAGGCACCTTGAAAATGTATTAACAAACGGGTTTAGTATTACAGTAGGGGGAAATCCATCTGTGTGAATGCAACCAAATGTATTCACACACTCACACAAGCATGCAGGAGTCAAACATGCAGCTACTCTCAAACCCACACATACTCCTGATCAATTACTTCTGTTCTGTTACACCGAGACACTGGACCAATTTTGCATCTGTTCACTACCTGGGGTATGAAATTATACTAAATCTAACTTTGGAAGAAAAAAAAACATTCATATCTGTGGCATGTGCCAATATTCAAACCAGTAACGCATTCAAGGCACTGAACATAGATCTGATATCATTTAGCTCCTTGTATGCAACACGAATGAACCAGAAGCATACTGATTTAATATCAAGTAATGTAGGACTGCATCTGAAATGTACTGCTTTAGTATCACATTAACACCCAATCCAGATAACAGGAGGTTCACTTTATGAAGGATGGATGTATCGAAGTCTGAGAAACGACAGACTGACGGTCTCAAAACCGTGTGAACTAATTCAAGTACAGACAAAAAAAAGTGAAGGACGCAGGAGATATGAGCACATTTCCTGGAATCCTCACTCGCAAACGGCAAAAACACACATCTTGGGCAACATGACCTCACTAATCTTCTGCAAACAAAACGCTATAGAAAAAGTCTATATGCTCAAGTTTTGATTCAAAAGATAAAAAAAGTAAATTGCTTAATATAGGAAAATTAGAGAAAACTAAAAACTGAAAATTTAACACTTAATAAACTTAAAAACAATGCGACAGATTGCCTGACCGTCTTCCTAATACAGACATACAAACACTGCTCATACTCATGTCATTCTGATTTCTGTTCCTTGTTTTTTCAACCCCATATTGTTCCTTTTCCTAAAGCATGACAGCAGGCCTATAGTTTGTTAGCTTGCAAAAGTGTCCCTGTTCACTTAGAACTTAAATTATTGTAAAGAATTACGTCCAACTTCTCCTTTTAACATGCTTTTTGTTTGTTAATCTAACATTAAGTGGACTAAATCAGTAAACATCTGTTTTATATAGCTCTCTCTATATATATCTTCAGCACTAAACGCATCTCAAGTTACCTTTCTAGTGATGGTGACTCTAGCTCTGCATGCTTATCAAACACATTTCATGAAGAGTTAGAATACCTCCTGACCACCTGAGCAATATTTATGGTTTCATGCACATCTGCATGTAGGAGGACGAAACATACAGGGAAAAAACAAAAAAGAAAGAAAAGATCAGAGGGAGGCGGGGTGGACAAGTGCATCCAGTTCTGCTCTCTGTGCCCGTCTTAGCCAGTGCGTTCCCCCACCCTGTGTGTGTTTGTGTGTTCAGGGTTGGCAAAAACGCATCGGTGTCTATGTGTAGGACAGGTGTGAACCGTTGGATATCTGAGATGTGATGCTGGTGCTCCTAGTCATGCCCTGCTCAGTGCGCCCCGCCGAGGTGGTCCTCCTAATGGCTTGAGGGCTGTTTCGCATCACCACGCTGCTTTTTGGCATGGCCCCTGGAGGACCCGAGGAGGAGTGGCCCCACGGTGGAAGTCCACCTCCGGGCATGGCCTGACTCCAGCCCTGAGCCTGCGGTCCTCCCTGACCGGAGTAATAGTGGTGGCTGGACCCCGACCCGCTGCTGCCACCCCATTGTGTCCCCTGAGAACTATCCGAGTGCTGATGGGGGATCCAGCTGGCCGGGGCCCCGGGGAAACTGTGGCTGAGGCCTTCAGGAGAGATGTTAGCCAGCACCATGTTGCTGAAGCCCAAGCGCATGCTCTCCGAGTCGAAGGCCTCGATCTCTCTGGCCTGCCGCTCCAGTAGGCTGCGGATCCGCTCTGTGCGCTCGTTCTGCAATGTCAACATCTCTTCTTCAATCTGTGGGAATGACATCACATGATCAGACTCTAGAACTCTATAGCGTGGGCTTTAAATATAAACATAGCTTTGTTTAACAAACAGACAATTTGGATTGCTTTACATTTATGTATCTAGTAGATGAATTTATACAAAGTGACTATTTTTTGTTAGTTGGGAATCAAACCCACAGGCTTTGCGCTTCTAGTGCAACGCTCGACCATTTGAGCTAAAGGAACACAGCCTGACACTTCAGTGTAAATCCTATAAAGCCATTTAAACACACCACTACTTCACTCTAATGTTTCATTATTCTTGTTTAAGTGAATGTGTAGACCTTAGTCTCCAGCAGAGCCCTCCTCAGAGACACTCTCTGCTCCAACTCCTTCCTCTCTCGCTCCTGCTGAGCATCCGTCTGCATCTTGATCTTACTCTGATACGCATTCAACAGCTCCAACTCCTGCTGCAACTGCATGCGCAGCACCTGACATTCGGCCTCCTGCGCCTCGTCTAGGCGCAACTGAAAGAGAGAGAGAGAGAGAGAGAGAGAGAGATGGTTATCATATGATCAGGCATTGGTGGAGTCGTCTATTACACGCTTCTTTACTCACAGCCTGTGTGGAGAGCATGTTGTTGATGGTGTGGTCGTACTGCTCGGCAAGAATTGCCAGTTTCCTCGTCTGCTCCTCCTTCAGTCTCTTCAGCATGGTCTTGTGTTCTGGTTTTGGCGTGCTCTCAAGCAGGTGGTTTCTCAAGGCTTTGTATTGTCGGGTTTGGGTCTTGCATGCATCCTGGAACTGTTTTTTGATCTGAAGCTCTTTGGACTGTCAATGAAACAACAAAATGGTGGGAAACCATGCAGTAAGCATGTTTTCCATATTTTTTTCTTTCATCACCCTCATGTCATTTCAAACCTGTATCAATTTCCTTCTTTTGAAGAATGCAGAAGAATATATTTTGAAGAATGTTGGAAACCAAACATCATTGGACCCAATTGACTTCCATTGTATGAAAAAAATGTCATCTCTTAAAATATCTTATTTTGTGTTCCACAGATGAAACGGTCATAAACAGAATTTGAATGACATGAGGTGAATAAATGATGACAGAAATTACATTTTTGGGTGAACTATCCCATTAACATTATAGGTATGTAATCTTGACAGGAAAGTGATGTTACCTTGAGGCTCTTTGGCTGCTGTCGGACCTCCATGACGTGCTTGCGTCTGAGTTCCCTCTCCCTGCGCTTGTTGTACTCCAGCTGGTTGGTGAGCTCGGTCTGGTGCTGCAGACGTATCTGCTCCGCACGCATCTTCTGGATGTTGCTCAGGTGCCTGAACTCCAGCTCTTGCATGGACTCGTGGTGCCGGAGGAGCATGGCGTGCTCCAGATCTTTCTGGGTCTGACGCTTGTTGAGCTCCTATATACACGTGCGTAGGACCAATATGGAATTAACACAATGGTGGAGTTGCACAGAGGTCTCTTCATATGTTTATGTTTGCTTACCTCTCTCATGAGATCCTGCTCAACGTTGTGGCGCGCGATGAGAATCCGTCGTTTGAACCTTCGGCACTCAAGGTCCAGATACTGTCTCTGTCGACGGAGAAGGTTGGCCTCCTCCTCCGCCTGGAAGTGCTGGAAGTTCTCCTTCTGCTTGGACAGCCACTCCTGCTTCTCTTTCTTTGGTGTGGATTGGTTCTCATTCAATTCCTGCAAAGAATGTGATGCATGAGTGTAACTCTGTAATTGAATATTAAATAGAAGGGTGAAAGACTCCTGGTTAACATTCGTATAGCTTTCTGACCTCTTTCAGTTGTTCTTTGCGCAGTTTGTACTCTCGTTTCTGAGATTCCAGGAAGCTGCTGAGCTCTTTCTTTTGCTGACTCTGAATGTGCTGCTGGAATTTCTTCTCATCGTATGTAAAAGTCTTGGCCTGGAATACAGAACAGCGCTGAACTTAATGACCAGCCGTTAGGAATTTATGATGACTGTTAAATAATAAATGAAACTGAATCTTAGCCTCGCAAATGAATAATTCATCATAATCCAAGACATTAAGACATCTTAAACAAATTTTCTCTTTGTTTATGTGTAACTGTGTTACTGTACATCTTTTTCCAAAGTGGCTTGGTGCTTCTTGACGAGTTTGTCAATCTCTGCGGCGAAGCTGTTCCTCTGGTTCTCAAGTTCCTTGTCTAGTTTGAGTCTGTGCTCATCCATCTCGCCCTTGAGCTTGTTCTCCAATGCCAGTAGGTGTTTCTGGTGCTGCCTGCGCATACGTTTATAGCCAGACATCTGCTCTCGAACCTCAGAGTCCTGCTCATGCTCCTGAATCTGACGAGTGACCTATCACACACACAGACACAATATGATTACCATCACTAATGTGGATCTCTTACCCATTAGAAACAGTGAACACTTCTGTTTAAAGTGGTTAGAAAGTAAAGAAATTCTTTCGTTCTTTTCTAAGGTGGTAATCTCACCAGGGACGCCGTGCGGATGGTTGCGAAGTGCTCTCGATTGCGGAACTGGCGGCGCGGAGTTTGCGCTGGGGGTGACTGGGGCTCGTCTGGCAGCTTTTGAGACTCTGGTTCTTCCTGATAGCTCTCTTCATCCTTCAGCACAAACAGAACTCAGATTAAAATGCTGCTCATGGCATGTGAAACGAACCACATTCGTATCGAATGCAAAAAACATATGTAAACTGAAACAAACCGGTTTGATGTGGATCACTGTGCTGTTGGGTATGATGGTCTGGTCTTTTTCCATTAGATCTACTTCGCTCTTGTTGTCGTCAGTGGCGTCTGTGGCATCAGGCAGGCTGTTGACAGAACTGCTCTGTGAGCTAGCGCTGATGGACATACTAGGGATGGACTGGTTACTTCCCACACTGTTCACCGTGCCAGTGCGGCCAACACTGTGCTCCACTTCCTACAACACGTGAAAACCCCATGAACTTATTTCAAGAGCATAGATTTACTGAGATAGGTTGCGGTCAAACCAGGAAACAACTGACCTCCTCATCGTCTGGGACCTCCACTGCAGGGCCATTGTGGGCCTCATGGAAGAGGAGCTTCTTCATCTTGCGGGACTGCAGGTTGTCTAGCTCTCTCACAGCATCTTTGGTGCGCTGGATCAGGTCAATAAGCACTGACTCTGGTCGCTCACGCTGGACAAATGCATGCTGAACACAGACAGAGGTCAAGAGAGACAGTCCAGAGAAGTCAGATATTCATAAATATTGCATTAATGATGGGCTTTTATGTCCAAATAGATTTTCCAGACTGCATGAACGTACAAATCAGTTCAAATACAATCAAAATACAAACCACATAACTTTTTTACCGCAAAAATATATACATTTTTGGACATATAACAATACATTTAAAAATAGATTTGAGCCCTGCATGAGGTTCTTACCTCTTGTCACGGATCCAAGAAAATATCAGAAAACCAAAACATTTAGAAACAATCTAGCTGCTCAATCTGAAGGCAACATTGTGCAATACAGATAGAAGATAAAAAATCACTTTTGTTTGCTCTGTAAATGTTCTCTTGCTTACTCTCAGAAGTTCTTCCGAGTTGGGTCTGTCCTGGGGTAACTTCTGGAGGCATGAGTCCACAAAATTTCTGAAGTAGTCCGTCCTGGGATGACAGGGAACAACATACAGCTCAGAGCTAAAAGAGGTTATAAAACAACAGAGTAAGCCGTGACTCTTGTATTGTACTCACCATTCACTGGATTGGAGCGACGGGCTCTCATTCTGTGCGATGTGGTATAAGGCACTCATTGCATTCATGTTGAAGAGTGGAGGTTTCCTTTCAGCTGAAGGATGAAGAGGTTCATCAGAAACAATAAACTAACATCTTGGCAAAAGTAGAGCTATATACACAACATCATTCCACCTCACCTAATTCAACGCAAGTTATCCCTAAAGACCACATGTCGACCTTTCCGTCATATTGACCTTCATCCATGGCCAGAATCACCTCTGGGGCCATCCTGCGATGGCAGCAAACATCATGTAATTTAACTGTATATCGTTATATCTGGATCTTTATGCAGTTCATACCTAAAGGAAAGATAACGGAGAAAACAGTGCAACTCACCAGTAAGGAGTCCCAACAAAAGAATTAGCAGGAGAAGCGATAGACGCGGACCCGAAATCTGCCAGCTTCACTTGTCCAGGCTCTGTGAGCAGGATGTTTCCGGCCTTGATATCCCTGTGAAACATCAAAGAGCAAGATGAGCACACCAAAACTTACTGACCCTCACAAAACAACTACTTGTACTATCCCGCTTCACATATTTTATAAAAACATTTGAAATTGCTATTATGTTATTGTAGTAGAGTAGGCAGGGTGAGACCGTGGTTCGAGTCCGGTGGGTAATTGTGAATGAGCACCAGCTGTGCGCACACCGGGCTCGAATCACGTAGGAGATTGGGAGCATATAAAAGGAATGAGCGACCGGACCGTCGATGAGAGAGGACCGGGCCCGAACATGTTTGTATTTGGTGTTCTTATGTTTTACTGTTGTTATTCGCCAGCGGTCGTCCGTGAGGGGCCGCCGGCTGTTATGTTTTTGTTGTTTGTTAGCCGGCGGTCGTCCGTGAGGGGCCGCCGGCTGTTATATTAATTTATTAAATGTTTAAAATGTCTTCTTCCGACTCCTTCCTTCCATACTTGAATCTTTCTACAGCTATTCATTGTCATGTTGGCAAATCACTTAAAAAACAAAAAAAATATATTTGTCATGAACTCTAATCACTACAAACAGTCATCCTGCTCTGTAAAATGACCATCAGTTGTTGAAGACCACATGTTTGTACATGCACAGTTACCACAATATGAGAGAACAGAACGTTATATTCAAAGCAGGGATTATTATTACTAATAGAAAATGCTACAGTTAACATGTGACCTCACCTGTGAATCATATTGTGGGAGTGAAGGTAAGCCAGCCCCCGCAAAGCACCATGAGTAATCGCCGCTATCTCCATCTCTTGTAAAGGTTTCTTGTGTACTGTTAGAAAAAAAGAACGGGTTTACTGAGGTCTTTCAGAAAATCAACTCTGGTGTCTAATTTTAGTGGGTCAGGCTGACGAATACTTCCATAAATAAATGTTCTTTTTGCTTTTAAACTGGGGGCATTGTACACAATCTTATCATCAGAAACATCAAAGCCTACCCTCCAGAAGATCTGACGCAGAGCCCAGACAGTATTCCATAACCAGCTGGAGAAACAGAGGGGATGTGTTTGAAAGCAGTCCATGCATATAAACAGTTGAGTTATTTACAGGATTGTCTCTTATAAACTCTGCTAACATTAGAGTTGCAGCTGACAGGGTCACGTTTCTTACCCATGCTGTGTGTTCTCGCAGGTAACATCCTTTATATTCAATGCTGTTTGGATGCTTTATCCTTTGAAGGAACTTGACCTCTTTTATTATATCTTGCCATTTCTGTAAAAATTCAAGATTAAAACAGATTCAACAGTTACGCCAATAAAGCAATGAAGTCATGCAAGGAAAACTCCCTTTCTGGGCGGCACAAAGAATCTAAATATTTAAGCCCTGATTGGTAGCTAATGTTACAAAGACATGGCACAACAATATGTCATCGAACAACTTATAAAGGTTTTTATATTGGAGGTATTTGTTTCGCCAGTAATATTGGTTCAGATCAATAAGTCTTCATAGTTACCATACTAGAACTTAAACACACCTGGCTACTAAAAATAGTTAATGGAAAAAGGCAGAATGTGTCAGAGCTGTGATTAAGCAATGAATCATGGGATACATGAATCACGTCACTAGGTTGCAGTCTAGTAGATCTCTATGGAAATTCAGAAGGAAACAACAGCTTGGTGATTAGCAAGAAAAATTGTATTTTTCTCACCTCATTGGACTGTTTCCCACTATATGACATTTTCTTAATGGCCACAACCTCTGAGGTCCTAACATCCCACGCCTGCAAAACATAAATGAAATCAGTGAACAAAATGATTATAACTTACTTTATGTCAGGGGGTTGTCACAGCTTAAAATAAAAAGCACAGTTCTGATTTATTTCAGACTAAAGCTATCTTGTGTTAACCTTTTTTAGCTTGAATTCATTGAAAAAAAATGAGTTTGTGTTGTCAGTGATGTTACTTAATTTAATCTCATCCTCTCCACATTGAGAAGCAAAAAGTGATGTCTTTGTTTTCAAATCTTCTTATACCTTTGAACTAGTCAAGTCCCTTGAAGAGGACCTCTTCATCATTAAGTCACAGAGACAGACCCTCTTTATAAGACATGTCAAAACCAGGCTGTTCAACAAGGTTCCAGACACTCTATTATATGAATACGATACTCACAAAATAGACGGCGCCAAAGCTGCCATGGCCGATTTCCCTCAGGTCGGAGAAGAGTTTTTCGGGGTCCTCTTTAAAAAAGAGCTCTGCGATGTCGGGGTCCTTCATGCTCCCCGCGCGAACAGCGTTGGGCATGCTGGGAGGGGGCGTGGCCTGGGCCGCAGCAGCCAGTTATCTGGATCTGCCACACAACAGCCCCCACTGATGGCTCATCTGCAAGACAGTGGCCTCATGCGTACCAACACCTGAGAGACAGAGAGATTTGAGATGATGATTCAAGTTTTCCCAATATGTTTCCCAAAAAGTATAAGGGTACTGTAAGTATGGGGTCATTAGATTGATATTGCATAACACATTTTTTTCTGTTTTGACATACTCACTCACACACATGCACTATATTGTATATATATGTGTGCGTGTGTATATACCAGTCGCGATTTCTTTAAGACTGCAAGGGAAGCTCAGCTTCCCCTATAATTGTCAAAAAATGAATGGTCAAATATATGTACAATTATGTTAACATTTTATTGACTAAAAATGCGTTAAACACGTTCATCTCGAAAGAAAACAATTTTGTTCAGAATCAGCTACTTAGGTCGGCTGACTCGATTTCCTTCTCATTCATTCCCGTAGCGTACAGTGCATTACTCAGTTGTTGAAGCCCAGCTTCCATTGACTTCAATGGGGCTGCTTTAAACAGTTTTTTTCAGTGCTCAGAAACAAGACGGTCATTGGATAATGCTGCGATTATGTCCCGCCCACGGACGCTCAGCGTCTCTGGGATGAATGGAGGAGTGGGCTGGCCCGGACTCCGAGCGTTGCATTGTTTTATTTTAGGGGACCTGGCATGATGTGAACATTAACCGTCCGCAACAATTAGCAACCGATCCCGCCATTCAGGTCCCGTGTCACACACAGCCACGAACATAGCGATTGCAATTGTGTGACGTTGTCACTATATTTAGCGTTCACAAGAGGTGCACAGCTTTCATTCAGTTGGAGAATGTCGTTTTTTCAGCATCTATTTTGTGCAGTAGCCTATGTGCGTGGCGGATAAGTTAAACATTCCCTTTAATGAAACTCGGGCGATTCATAACGAGTATAACACAGATATTAAGCATCTTTTACTGTTACTGACTTTTTATTTGGTTATATAATATTTATTTTAATAGTGTTTAAAAAGTGACTCATTGTCAACATGTAGTATCAAGGGTAGTGTGTTTTTATATTTGTTTCCTGTCTTCACAACAAAGACAAAATATATATAAATGGAAAAAAGCTTTTTGTTCATTTGTATTACAGTTTGTGACAATTCAATTCAGTTATAATATGACTGTAAGTCTGCATGATAAACCTATAAATCTATTGTCGCTTAGTGTCATAGTTAGTACTATTTTGACTGTATTATTTGTGTCCCCTTCAAAAATTGCTCTTGAGAAATTTTGTATGTATTGTCCCCCCCTACTGTTAAATGAGATTTACGCCCATGGTTCTACCACCTCAAAACTAAACATGTCGTTGAATACCAGCATTGCCAGGCAAAAATTGTATTTATTCAAAATAGCCATGCCTAATACTGGAAGGATATCCCTAATTCACAGTGTCTGTTCATTTATTGACAAGACAACAGTTTTAATTTAATTAGGAGAACAAAATCTTTAAAACCAAATGCGTTACCTCGGCTTCAGGTTTGAAATATGTTTTTATTTAAAGTATCTGTGCATTTACACAAAATAATTTTCTTTGCCTAATTAATACTGGAAGTATTTTCAATACAGTGTATGTTCCTTAACTAAAAAAGACACCAGTTTTCTGTTCTCTGCAACTTGGGTGGCATTTAAGAAACAAGGACTTAAACTAAGTATAGTGCCTTTTAGAAGGAAATACTTTTATATTCATCTGCAACATTTTGTTGCATAATTACAGTTTTGCTTTTGCACAATAAATGTTCTCAAAACGCCATACATTTCTTTATTTCTTTAAAAAAAATACATTTTGCAGTTTAGCTTTCCTAAGGGTCTGTGTAACCTGTTCTAAAATGGTTCTATTATAATTTATATATCGCAATATATATCGTTATCGCAATAGGCTGCGATGTATATCGCAATATGGATTTTAGGCCATATCGCCCATGCCTAACTGTTTGCTGTCCTACATTCTTCAAAATGTCTTCTTTTTTATTATCCAGATTTAAAAGGGGTGATGCAACAATGTGTCATGCACTCTGACTTCTTTACAATGTTAAACATGCTGTCTCCTCATGCTTAACATTGTTTACTTGTCAAAAAACAAGTTGGGCATATTATGTAGTATTTCTGTGCTCGATACACTCTAGGGCTGCAACAAACGATTATTTTGGTAGTCGACTAATCTAACGATTATTAGACCGATTAATCGACTACTCGGCTATTATTTCAATGACTAATCAGTACGTTTTTAATGATTATTCAGCTTTTGCAACTATTTAAAACATTGAGTTATAGATAATTTACGTAATGAATAAAATCAATTCAGCTTTTGAAATTTGTTTTAATGAACTTGAACCAACTGGTTACTCTCTTTAAAAGTTTGCTGATTCTGTCCAGCTCGAATCACACAAATACTCTCTCTCTAGAAACTTTTAAATACAAATAAAAATAAATAAATCAGGTACATTTTAGGCCAATTTTTTTTTAAATGCAAAGAAATCTCTTGACAGAAGCATTAAGCAGCATTTCTATGACAACAGTTCAGTTTAACTCTTTCTCCGTCAGCCTTTTAAAAAAAAAAGTTGCCAGCCTACGCCAGCGTTTTTTTACATTTTAACCAAACTTTAATGGCTCACACTACATTTTCTGTAAAGAATATATGGACAAACAATATGTCCAATGAAAGAACAGAGTCTCTGCTTTTAAACAAAGGAAACCCTATTCTTCAATCTTGATTTGATCTTTTTTTATCACTCTTAGATGTGGGTAGGTTTCTTCAAAAATCATTTTGAGATAATTCGTTTTTTTTTTGTCAAAGATTCCGCCCAGATTACACACAGAACAATCATTAAAAACCGATAAGAAATAAACGTTTAGGATTCTGTATTTTCCCCAAAAGTGTGTAACAGCGCCACCTGCTGTACAACAGTACAAACATTGATGGCGTTATAACTCGTTTTGCGGGGAACCGTTTTTTTTTAATGACGAGATAAATCAGTAATCATGTCGGTGAAAGAGTTAATGAAAAAGAGCAAGAAACAGAAGAAAATATTTTAAAAATAAAGTCAAGATATAAGACTCCTATTACTTAACATCCCTCTCTTATAATCATTTTTCTCTCATGTAATACCTAATAATGTTATAATAATCAAAACAGGCTTGACTTTTAAACTCGAACAAAGCTTTTTACTTTGCAAAACATATAATAACATAACTGTAATTATATGATTATTGTTGTTATTATCATTACTGTTATTATTGCATTCTCTCATAAAAAGATTTACCGCTAAATTAGTTAGTTAGGTCTAGATAGAGAACACTCGCCTCTCTTCTGCTTATTCTCCGGGATGTTTCCTTTATAAATGCTCAAGCGTGCAGGTTGTGCTGCCGTGAAAGGAAAGTTCCGCCTTGCTTGCATTGCACACAACCGCATTTTTTGTTTTCAATTTGGTAAAGCTTTCCCACACTTTACTTGTTCGCATTCGTTTGAGCTCCGCCATAATTCTCGCTGTGTGTCCTTCTACTGCGATAGCATTCGGGAAGGCTGCATTACGCTCTAGAGCTACAGTGCCGTAGCGGTCAAATTGTGATATTGCAGGCCCTTAAATTAAGTCACGATATCAAACGACTACTCGACAACAAGAATATTTGTCGACAATTTTTTATTGTCGTTGTCGACAATGTCGACTAATCGTTTCAGCCCTAATACACTCCCCCAGCAATCGTACAGAACAATCGTTCGGAAAGTTTTTTCGAACATATAAACTGTTTCTTAACTATTTTTCATAGTCCCTTAATGGACAATTCACGCAGCAAGAAGAGAAGGAGAACGAGCATGCACAGACGTCACTTTCACTTGTGTGCAGGAGGGAGAGAGAGAGCATACTTTTGCGAAGTTCAGGTGTTTGCTTACTGCATTTGGGTGATGTATGTTATATAAACAGTAGATATAACGTTTGATATCGTTTGAAACGGATTTATGGAGCTGTCCTAGCCCCAAAAGATGCCGGACATGAAAAGCATGCGGTGAGTGAAACTGATGTTTATGTTTTGTTGGCAATGGGTGCGCACATGCTTTAGTTCAGCCTACCCCTCAACCCCACACACGCCGTATAAGTTCAAAAGTAATCATACAGCTGTATCTATCTTTTATAAATGTGATCAAACTAAATACTCTTCGAGGATATGAAGTATGCAATACTACTCTATAGGTACTCAAGAATAATAATATAAGATTGGCAGAAACCGCGTGTGTTAGGGCCGCTTTAACATATAATTTCAAGCGTTTGCAAACCATTGCACCATTTAGAATACATTCCAAACCTACAGTAAAATAAAAAAAGGAAATCACAAAAGTCTACAGTTTACAGGTCAACTTAGTGAGAAAAAAACATGTTTAACTGCTGTTTTACAGGAAAACAGCCTGGGCTTATGCACCACATTACAGCAGATGCAGTCACTGTGTTGTAGAACTCAGAGTTCCTCTTTAGAGAGAGAGATAGAGAGACAGAGAGAGGAAGTATGCAGGAGACTGTGAGGAGCTGCAGTCACAACACTCTCAGACTTAAGTACTGACACCACAGCCCTCTGCTTCCTCTATCAGTCTTCTGCTCTTTCTATAATGGCCCAGTCTCACACTTAGTCACAAGACATACGGACTACATCAATTTAGCTTGTAGATACGAAATAAAGTATATGGTGAGAATATTCAAATAAAATGATGTTGTAAACACTGTTTTTAACAATGCCTCGTAATACCGTATAAATAAAAATGTACAAAAGCAGAATCACTGATTGATGCTTCAATTTTTAGTCAAAACAAATTACTGTTGGGTTAATATGATTTTGGGGTGCTTGGGATTGGTTCAGAAACAAGCACCTGGTAAATTTATGTAAAAATAGACTTACATTGTAAAGAGTAAACATGTACACAAGAAACAAACAGGGATACCAAAAAATGTGTTGTTATTAGGCAGCCCATCAGGACAGACAGGCACACTCACTCTGGCCAAAACTCAGGAGAGTGATCGCTTCCAGCAACGGTTCCCATCTGAAGCCCAGCAACAACTTACACATCAGTTGCCATGGCAACCGCATCTCAGAGCCAATGGCCAAAAGGCTGCAGACGGCCCTCTCAGAAGGCTCTCTGAAACTATGTTTATCTGCTTACATGCATGGATGACTAACTAACAGAGCGATATAATATACGACATCATAACACCTGGTCCACATCTGTGTGAATCTGGACCATAACTTCATACAGCAACAACGACTTTCAATCTCTATGACTTGCTTTGGCGGTTTCTGACATTCATCATTATTCCAAAACATCACAAACCCTCCCACCCAACTTCTGGACGTGTGCGTATGTGTCATCTTACAATCTAAACTTAAAAGCCAATACTCCACCACAATATGACATAGGATTACGTCTGTTGGTTTAGTGAGACAAAACCAAATGGAGGTTAAGGAGTGGCAGACTCACACAAAAGACTGGGTTGGTATCCTCAAAATGGATATTACTCAACAATTTGTCATTTCTGATAGCTGCAAACATTACTGCAGGTTGACTTCTCTTCACTCTCGTGAATAACAAGGGAAGATGTTGTCATGCTTACACAACTGTCCTGCATTCCCATTGCGGCCTTTTTTTGTAAACAGCATCAACTATAGCCTCATAGGAATGACCTCATTCTGAAGTAGCGCTTTGTTTGTCGCTCGAACATGTTGGGTTCTCGCGCCGCTCCCCCCTAGAGCGCTGCTCAGATGATCAGCTGCAACAGACACAATGCCGAAAGCTAAGGGCTGATGCTACAGTCACAAGACTGCCCAGAGCTTCGGCCTCCCACCACACCAGCTGCCTCGCACCCTGCCACCACACTCTCTACGCACACACACACACCATCGACCCACTCCGATCACACTCCGATCACACCACGCCATTCACCTTTATACACACAGAACTATAGATTCAGATCTAACGGACACACTGGCTGTATCCGAAAATGCCCACAGTGTTCCAAACTGGGCAGTGGCACTATTCTGGTGTCAGGCATTTTGAAAGGTTGTAACAAACGTCTGCAGAATGTCTATATGTGTAGCTACGCATATTGACACTACCCACAATTCACTTGTGCTTTGTGTAAATATAGTGTAACAATTAGGGGTGTAAAGACACATCCAGCTGGTATCAATATTGTGAATTGTAATTAATTTTCGAAAATCTTTTTATTGTTAAGTTTATTTTGAAAATAAGAAAGCTAAACCTTAAAAAATTGTGCCAAAAGGCATAAGCTTTATTCTTCTTCACTAAAGAAATTAGCATTATTGAGGAAAACTCAACAGCATAATAATATGTAATGACAAGAAGGATAATAAAGGAATTAACAGAATGAAAGACATCACATTGCAACACAGACAACGTTTATTAATGCTTAAAATATGAATAACGACATCATTCGCTTTGACTTATGTATGTAAAGGATAATGTACAGCCAACTGGTTGGTGTCAATAAATAAACCCTGACACAAAGCAGAGGCGTTTGGTATCGTCCTGGTTTTATTTAGTTCTTCCAACCCCTTATTACACAGCTTCTTACCAGAAGTTTAATCAAAACAGACGATTAGAAATTTTTAAATTAGTAACAAATGCAAATCTTACACAGGGAAAACTGGTTTAATGCCAAAGAACAAATATATAATATTTTTTATAATAAATTTGTAAAGCACAATAATTAGGGATGCAACCATACAGCTCACCCATGGTTCAATACAAACCTCGGTTTATGTCCTACAGTTTTTGTATCGGTTCTGATGGCTTCGGCACATTAAAGTGTTTTTTGATTGTTTTATGCTTATGTGACAGGTAAAGTAAAAACGTAAGAATTTTTTTTTACTGAAATTCTCTTTATTTTACTTTAGCAACACTTGTACAAATTCCTGGTGTATTTAAAGGGCTGCTGTAACAATGTGTATTGCATTCTGACTTCTTTACAATGTTGACGTAAATAGCTGTCCGAAAGGCATGACTTTCGTTAAACAGTCTTTTACATTGTGCTAAAAGAGACGCTCTTTCGGCATGTGCTGAGAGCAACGCAAATGTACTGCTTTCGTATGCACTGTGAAAATACATTCTTGAAGTGCCAAATTTGGAGATAATCACTTTAGTACAACAGGGATACAATAAAGTTGGCCCGTGTCTGCTGTCAGCATTGTACTCAACAGCTTATTGCTTCTCGTGTTGCAGGCAGTCTCGCTTCACCACCCGATCACCACTCGATATTAGATATTGGGGATGCGTTTATCTTTCTCGGCATACAGACAAACACGGACAGAGCCAGTTCACAGTGTAATTAAGCCCACAAAAAATGTAAACCCCAACCGGAAAACAGCAATTCACTTGGACGTTTTGAACCGTGGAGGTCGTATCGAATGGTTCAATATTATATTATAGAGTAGTATTGTGGCATTACAGTAATAATTGGCAAAGCCTCTGAAGAAAAATCCAATGTACTACTTATTGTCATAAACTACATTACCAAAACTTTTAATTTTACTCAAATTGAAATACAATTCTGCATCCTACTACCTCAATTTCAATTCATAACTGATGAAATTAAAAGACATTCCCAATTAAATTCAGAATGACTTTGCATCATAAATTTTGATGCTAGCTGCCAGATGCGGAGCGTGTGTGAAAGCCTGTGACACTGTAAAGCCAGAACGAGATGACACCCCATCATGCCACTCAACAGCCACACAGAGAAAGAATGTGGCAGGGCAGGACCGGACAGGATAACAACACAACATCAGGGAAAAAATTCCCTTGGCTTTCATTTGCTATGTTCAGTGTTTCATTATTTCCTGTTCACTCAGCTCATGTGCATGTTTCCCATCAATCATTTTACGTCAACATCAACATTTTTAAAACATTTTCTCATTTTCTTTAGTGATGGACTATATCATATTTTCCAATGACCTGACAAGTTTAAATAAAACTACTGAAGTCAGAATCTAAACCACCTAATTTTAGAAATGGCCAGTTGATGTTCAGGCATGTACAAAAAGCATGAGAACCTGAATTGTGACTTGCAAATACATGAAACAGAAGGAACTAGCCAGATTTGTCCATTCAGTTTGTTTAGGTTTTCATTTATGTCTTTGGCGCTACACATTTCTTTAAATAATAATTCTTGTCACGAAATACAAAAATTGTCCTTTGTGGTAATGTGTGTTATAAACCAACAGACTGAAAAACAGTTTCTTCCCGCAGGCAGTTAGATGCTTAAATACATGATCACTCACACACTCCCAACCAAACTAAACTGTGCAACACTATATAACTCTGCTGCAGCACTACCTCAATGGATTTCTATTTCAGCGTGTATTTCTACCTTTGTCTATGTATATAGGTCTTTGGCTGCTCTTACATTTGACTGTATATATTTTATTTCTGTTTCTTATTAGATTACAATTGTGTTTCTTTTCATTGTAACCTGTCCTTATCAAGAGCTGCTAAACTTTTCTAAACAACCATCACAAACAAACAGTTCTGGCTATACAAAATATCCTCACAGAAACATTCCTGGACTGGGCTTTAGGAATATTTCATGACATCATATAACTTGCCTGTCTCCCTTATCACAAATCACAACATCCTTTAAATTCAGATTAGGAGGAATTTCCAGGAACCTCCTCGGTTCAAGCAGGGAGTTCCTTCATTTGCTAGACAAATAGAAGCACAGCTCTGACCCCGTCCTTCTCCACATGCACAGCTTTAAAGATGCTCTCCTGTGTCAGCGGTGTAAACTGACGTGTATTTATGAACACTGAGTTTGACCTTGTGAGTGATTAGGCTCAGCGCACTAACTGCACCTGGGTGGATCACGGTTTAACAGACAAATCCAGCTACCAATTCATGGTATTGTTTTTGACAGACAGGCAATAAGTCTCTTCAACAGCTTCCCATATAAATAGTTTTTAAACTATTTTAAAGGAGCCATTTTTTTTGCTGTTTTTGAGGCTTTGATTATGTTTTTTTGGGGTGTTTAACAATGGATTTTCATGTTTCTTATTTCAAAAAACACTTTATATTCAATACATCAATAACAATGGCGTCAACTTCACTTTATCAGTTAAAATCATGCGGATCCATCGAAGTGTAACGGAGGTCTGCCAGTGCAATCTTTGTTAGAGATCGCATTTTTTTTCTACTATGGCGAGGGAAATGAAACCAGCCCAAATACCGTAAGACCGGTTATATTAATTAACAGTAATAACAGAAGCGGTAGTTTTGCCTTATTATATTGAACCGGAGTTGGATAGATAAACAGGCCGATTGACTAGGAGACATTTGCAAGCAGGACTTCAAAGGACGTTTCATAGAAGTGTTTAAGAGGTATGCCATACACACGCACAATATCACTGTATTACACAGAATAGCTTTCACAGTCATGGAATTTGTTACTTGACCGTTGGTTATCTTAGAATGTGTGTATCTAAATTCTTATTACCAGCAGTAGGACTGTGATGAAAGTGAAAGTTGTTTAGCACGTATCTCAGTCAAATGTTTACAATCTCTGATAACCGAACACTACTCCAGCGGATCATCCACTTTTCTAAGGAAAACCTTGCCCCTTTCTTGGCATATTCCTTTGGGCGGAGGTTATTAAAAGCACTCAAAATGGTGATATCATGTACCCGGGAAGTAGAGCGCTGTGGTCTAGGTTGACTAACTAGCATTACACACTAACTAAAGTTTGAAAAATGGGATCGCGGGGAATGGGATCTTTAATACTTTTAGAGAACACCTTAAGTAAATAAATTGTCTCATTCATTGTTGCCAACTTATAACTTTATTAATGGAATTCACCAGGTACGGAGATTTTCATTAACATATTAGAATATAACTTTCCTTCTTTTTCCTAAATAGTGTGAGAAATGGCCAGTGGGAGAAATTTTGAGCCAGTGCTACATTGTTTCTATAAATTGCGGCTAACATTGATGAAATGTCCATATTGTACGTTAGAATGGATGAGATTATGTTTTAGTGTGGGTAACTAACTCTCTATGGAGTTACATTCGCGGTGTAATTGGCACAAATAAAAACATTTTTTTTTGGTACATTTAATTCAAAATAAGCGCTCTTTTTACACATAATACCCTGGTACAAATACAATGCATTATTATTTACCTATATAAATCTGTAATTTCTTTATTGTTGAACTCTAAAATCGTAATCATAATAAGTTTGGAACAAAAGGCAAGTATATACATTCTATACACTTATAATAAATATTAAGAGGATCTGAGCAGACCACTACCCCGCAAGAGAAAATGAAAGCATCAACACTAGACCAGGGCTAGAGACAAATTTGTGTTAGTCACTTGATGACATCAATGATAATCAGAGGTCTGATATCAGATTGATGTGGGAGTGGGGACCCCGAGGGCTCCGTGTAACGGATGCTGTGTGTAGAGACAGGACAGAGGCACAGATTTAAGTGGCAGCAATGAGGTCAGAGAAAGACAATTGCGATGAAGAAAGCAGCCAGTGTCTCTCAACAACAGAGGCACTATACAGCCTCTTGTTCACATACCACCGGTTTGCATGTTTATGCGCAATGCAAAGCCATAAACAAATGCAGCGGGCCACCATGGAAGAACTTCATTGCTTTTGAATCAGCGCAGCCATTTCCTCTGTGGGAGGGCAAGCTCAGCATGCCAGAATCAGTATATAGGTGACAGCACTGGAACATCAATGAACAGCGATCATTGTAATGAAACAAAGACAGGTAATGTCCTCAATGTCTAATGGTCTATTTATAAATCCCTATGTCTACAACAATAAATGCATCATCCCATAAAAAGAATGTGATCACGTTGCATGAAGCGTTCCTAAATGTAAACAGTACGACAATCCATCATAATCATTTAGCCATACATATCCACAGCATGACTCAACTGTTCAAATACATCTAGGCTAATTAAACTGCTGTTTACACAAATACATGAGCGATGTGTACAACGATGGGATGATCTGCTCTGCTGCGTCTCCTAATGTGCAAGAAGCGCGTGATTTATAGCGCGTGTAACGTTATACTTTCATAACGCAACGTATAAACAAACAAACACATTTATATTTCATATATGAACACAACAATGTGATAGCCAACACTAGGATTTGCAGCAAGGGCGAGCCCTGCTGATGACTAACGTTACACACTTTAATGTCCTCAATGCACACTGTAGAGCTGATATGTGCATTTTCTATAATGAATATGAGAATAATCTGTTTACAGTAAATTCACCTGCACCGGTGTTGAAAACCCTTGACTTGGGTGGAAACTAACTTAACTTATCTCCAAACTAACGTTCCTGTGCCATACTTCATGTTAAGTCACATAATTATTGACATCATAGAAAAACGTTACATGAAAGTTTGGGCTGCGTTAAAAAGTCAACATCTGACTGTTGTCTTGACGTGAACTTTAAGTTAGCAAATGAGCTAACCGCTTACTTACGTTACGCTCCCAACAGGCCAGGATGAGCAGCCAGATCAGGAAAACTCTTCCATACACAACAACAGGCAAACCCGGAAGACGGAAACAAACCTATCGAGCCAAAACCAGTCACGGAAAAATCCGATCGCTGTCGAGCATGAGTGTCCGGTACAAAAACTCTTCCGGCCCGGTGCTGGTTAACGGGCGCCCCAGGAACTCTTCACCCTCCCGGGCTTCTAATGCTAAAGATGGCGTCTTAGACAGATCCACTCCCTGTCGGCTAAAAACAGAGAGAAAACACGAGTCCTTCAAACAGAGCCCCTGAACTGACGCAGAGACCACACCTCAGATTCGGTCCAAAATGTTGAAAGCTGTCGTTTTTTGATCCGGTGTGTTTCGGCTTTGTAGTGGTGATCATGTTTTGGTGGTAGCTGTGATTTTTCTCTCTACCCTCCTATGGTGTCCGATTCGCCAAGGAATCATTCGTTTGAATCTTTTTAATGATCCGAACTCCTTTGATCTTGAGTTTCGGAATCAAAACTTTGAGACGAGTGTCGTTACATGTTGGAATATTAAACTGACATTTGACAAAAGTAACTTGTTAGTAACGCTTATTTAAAACAAAACACTGTGGTAGAAATATGCGACTAAATGTGTTTTACAACATAGATACGCAAAATGTCGCGCGAGCTTCTGAGTGAGGATTCATTGATAAGCAGTTAATTGATTCAGTTGTTAAATCTCTTTATTTGAACCGGTTCGCTAAAGTGAATCGGACCTTCCTTCTCTCGTCCTGGTTCCTGGAACGCCGGTTCCGCCCTCCTAATGTGGGAAACTCCCACTGCCCCCAGGAGACAGTTCGTCAAAGTCTCCATTTAATAAACATCTGTATACAGACAAATATATGCTCGTTATGAATATTTAAGACTGTTTGGTGGGTCTGCCAATATCGAGCTGAGAGTTTGAGCTTTGCCAGTGTTTGTTATTCTTCTTGGAAAAATATAAAAATATCCCACACTACTGGATTTAAATGTTAATTCCAGCGAGAGGTAAACAGATGAAATCAGAGTAAAATACCCGTGATTCCTTGAAAATAAGTGACTGTTGTGCTGTGCATGCAGAAATCTGAATTATGACAGCATTCAATTGGCATTTCTTGAGTAATGCATTTTAAACTGTATTACATTTTTGTTTAGGGCGTACTTAACCCATAGAATTGAAAATATGTTTAGGAGATTTAGAGATTATGATGATTGTGATACTCCCATGTTTTTACTGACACAGTTAGGAGCTGATGTCATCATATTATGTTGAAAACCATCAGCACACACTTTCTCTCACACACACACGCACGCACGCACGCACGCACGCACGCACGCACGTCTGGTTTACTATCTCCGTGGGGACAGTCAATAGGCGTAATGCTTTTTATACTGTACAAACTGTATATTTTAACCCCTTACCCACCCCTTAAGATCATAGATAACTTTTGGCATTTTTAGATTAAAAAAAATTGTTCTGTACAATTTATAAGCTTTTTTGCCCATGAGGACCTCAATTTTGGCACACACACACACACAGACACACACACATGTGTTTTATTATCTCCCTGGGGACAGTCCATAAGGATAATGAGTTGTATACTGTAAAACTGTATATTTATCGCCTAACCCGACCCCTAAACCCTAAGATCATAGAAAACTTTAACATGTTTAGATTTTCCAAAATTATCGTTCTGTACAATTTATAAGCTTTGGGACTGTGGGGACCTTAATTTTGGTCCCCACAGTGACACGGGTCCTCGTGGGTTGGTGTGCATTCAGGTTAAGGTCCCCACTTACATATAAAAACCAAATCCGTACACACACAAACACACACACAGATGGACCTGAAGATATGGGACAAGAAGAGCAGAACTCATAAAAATCTAATGAGAAGGATTACAGATCGTCTCTGTTGTAAGCATAATCCCTGCCTTACACTGATGACACATTTCCCCAAAGTTTAAATCTAAAAATGAACAAAACAATCAGTTTTCTTGGTATTTTTCAATGTTGATAATCACTGCTACTATGGATCACTAAGAGGTTAAAACAGATCCCTGGGCAAATTTATTACAGTGATGTCAACAAGCAACCAATTGGTAAACAGAGCAGCGAACTAGCGTTCTGGGTTGGTTGTAAAGCAGACATCTCACCAAGCCAATGAGAGAGCTGGATGCTGTCACTGTATCCAGGCGAACAGAGGGGTTTTGAAGCATGGAGTCTGTTTTATGAATGGGTTTAAAGAGCCACGTTTCATCCCATTGATGTTTTTAGAGAGTCAATGTGGTGTATGTAATGATTTAACATACAAAAACAACAAAAGGACTATAGGGACTGTAGGACCCACATCCCACTAAATAAATACTCGTTTTACAATCTTTTGGTATTTAATTTCCCTCTAACACTTTACACTAAGGTGCAATTTGTTAACAGAGCTGGGTAGATTATTTATGAATTGTAATCAATTACTAATTACAGATTACATGACAAAATTTGTAGTCAGTAACGTAATCTCTTAGACCACACATTTTTTGTAACGTAATCTGACTACTTTTGAATTACATTTAGATTAATCTTAGTTGATGTAACATAATAATGAAGCAGGATCACTTTGATACATACAATGAGGAAAAATATTCCATTCTTTATCACCAACAAAAGCCTCATCATCTTTTTAAAGTACAGTACAGACAAAATAATACTCAAATTACTTTATTTATTACTGATAGTAACACTGAATAGTTTTCTATGATTTTTCTTAATTGAAATGGTGTGTGACAAGATCTCTTGCCACAAGATCTTGCAAGATTAAAAAGTGACAAGATTTCTTTGATGGTGAAATTAGTTTTGAAGATGTCCTGCCACTATTAAATCATATTATAATTCATAAGAATAGACGTAAAATTACAATAATTTGAGCTAAATTTTCAAAATGCACCAATTTTGCATTTTGCTATTTTCAGTTTAATAAAAGACTGTTTTTCATATTTTATCATAGAGGATAATTTTAAAGTGAGACTCGTCTCATTTTGTGGGATAAGTATCTCGTCATACCCCTTTTGTTTACACATCTAGCCATCAAATGTTGAGTGCCACGCCATTTTGCATGTGCAATTCCAAACCCCTTCCCTCTCTGCCGGAAAAAGCTTGTATAGAATCACAAACATATATATTTGGTGGGTTCTTTTATTGTATAAAAGATTTGAAAAAATTAGAAACTAAAAATGAAAAATGTAGGGAAAATAGCTGAACTGTGAATAATATGTAATCCATAAAAAAGATAATCAGACTCATTACAAGTACTTTGAAATGTAGTTTACTCTTATTACAAATAGTTAACATGATTTTTGGAATCTGATTACCTAATCCAGATTACATGTAATCCGTTACAACCCAGCTCTGTTTGTTGACAATTAGTTAATGGATATCTTGCATGAACTATCCCTAAACAATACTTCAACAGCATTTATTAATAATAATTTAAGTAAATTATTAAAATCAAACGTTGTCACTGTTAATGCACAATGAATTAACATGAAAAACTGTACTGACATGAACAAACATCGACTATGAAAACTAAATTGTTCATTGTTAGCTAATGTTGGCTAATACATTTACCAATGATAACTAATAGCACTTTATTGTAAAGTGTTAACATTTTCTCTTATGCAGTTTTTAAAATGGCCTGTCAATTACAACGTGTTTGTTGTCTAGTTTTATCGTATTAAAATTATATAATGCTTACACAGAGAATCTGAATGTGCTGGAATCAAAGAAGGCGTATGAAAGCCTATAATAAAATCAGTAGTCCAGGTCAGGGTAATGAGAAGTTAATTTGTGCTTTATCACCTCCAAGGATTTCCTGCAGAGTAAAACAGAGAATGAATCCTACAGTAAAGCACTGGTCACAATCATATTCGTTTTTATTTAAATTTATAGACGTTTGCACATTTTTATTTATAGAACAGTGTAGCGAGACAGGAAAGTGGGAGAGAGTGTGCTATTGGCAGAGATTTGGATATGATGCAGGCCAGATATAAACCCTTGTGTAAATATTATCACTAACTGCATCAGCTCTGACAGCTCTCTATTATCTAATATAGTGGGTTTGCATTTTAACAAAGAATAAAACTTATAAGACTTCATCTTCATTGCTTCACACACAAATCATTGTTGTCTCACTTTGTTAAATCATAGTAGCCCTTATACACGGAAAAGACTCCCTTAAAATGATGCTTATTGCAATCTCAATTAAATTGGATAGTTCACCCTAAAATAAATCATTAGGTCATCGTTAACTTACCCCAATGTCATTCAAAACCTGTTTTTTTCTTCACTAAAAAACAAAAGAAGATATTTTGAGAAATGTCTCTGTGCCAATACTATGGAGGTCTATGGTGGTCAATATTGTTTGGATACCAATGTTCTTTCAAATATTTTCTTTTGTATTCTGCATAAGAAATTACTACAGATTTGGTATGACAAGTGGCTCAGTAAATAAAGCATTTTCATTTTTTGGGTCAACAACCCCCATAACTATAATGGGAGGGAAGGGCAACAATATTTCCCACTACTGCATAGACAGGCTCTGGGGGAAGGTAGAGCAAGCTGTCATGTAGCCTAAATGATGTTACAATCCAAAAGGGTACTTGTCCTATAACACGTTTTATATTTAATGATAAATTGTGGTGGTGGATAATCCGTTCTGTTCTCAATTTACCAATTTATCCTCCCACTGTTTATAATAATTACCATATTACATTTTCAGTACACACAGTGTATACAATAATGTCATAACATTTAACGTAAATTCATAGCTTTTATCACTTAGTAATACGATCAAAGCGCAGTGCATTTGGACATCGGCAGGTGGCAGTCGCGTATTTGCGATTGTATAGCAGGAAAGCCGGACGCGGAAATATGACGTCACTAAAGTTTACACGTGCGGCATGACAGAAAATGGCTGCAGCAGACGAACAGCAGCAGGCACACAGACCTGGAGTTTATAAACAGAAGAATAAACTGCACAAACATGGAAAGCATCGGACTAAAGGCGAGATCGGGCGGGAGAACAAGGGTATGTCTGGTCTTTCGATAAAAAAACGCTCGCGCTTGAGCAGTTCCATGTCTGAATGAACACGTGTTAAACGAGTGATCGCTGCTTAAACAACAGTTTAACTGTGATATTTGTATTAAAACACAAATGTCTCAGTGTCTCACTCCAAGAACTTACCTGGAATTTGTCATAAAACTATAGTGATATAAACTGAAATCTATTTACCAAAACATTGTTACATTCTAATATAGTAAATGACAGTATAATAACAGTGCTAACATATACGATGTCAATCAAATCAGGTAGAGTTGCTGTCATGACTTTGAGCAAGAAACAGAGAAGAGAGCTGAGGAAACAGGATCGAAGACACAAAGCCAATCAGCTCCGCCGAAACAAAAAAGAATCGGTAAGTCAACATATTGAATTCTTTTACAAGGTTTCCGAGTTTATTAAGTGACTAACTCGAGTGTTTTTATTGATGACAGGTGTTGACAGAAAAACGGAAGCTTGGCAGCAGGGATGGGCCTCCTCACCTGGTGGCAGTTATATCTGTGCATGCAGGAGTGAATGCAGGGGCTGTGACAAAGATATTGAAAGAAGGACTTGATGACATAGTTTACCAAGATCAAGGAGTCAGTGGGGCCGTGGACAGTTTTGGTCTTGTTCTCCCTCGCTTTAAACAGAGGTTTACCTTTTATAGGCCAGACATGGGTAACATTATAAAGATCGCTAACAGTTTAAAGATAACATATGCTGTTTTAAGACCCGTCTCTTAAGTTGAGTTATCATTTCAGCTGACTTGCATTCGGTCCTGGATGTGGCGAAGATTGCTGACAGTTTGGTTTTTGTGTTGGACTCGAATGAAGGATGGGACAGCTATGGAGAATACTGCCTCTCCTGTCTCTTTGCCCAGGGGTTTCCAAGTCATGGTGAGAGTGAAGACTTAGCCTCTCAGTTTACGGAGTCTTTTCAAATAAATAGACACAAATTAAATGACTGTTAATCTAGTTAACTAAACATTACAATTATGCAAATTTATGCAAGACATTAATGTAGCACTGTTTTGTTGAAAATTTGTGATGCGGACCAGTCATATTTGACCAATAAGAATCGAGAATTACACAGTGCTTTAAAAAATTCCCTTTTTTTCCCCTCTGTTTTTCTCTGCAGCATTGGTGTTTCAAGGAATAGCTGATCTAGCGGTAAAGAAACGCACCGAGTCTCGCAAAGCTCTTTCCCGCTTGGTGGAGTCTCGTTTCCCAGAAGCGCGTCTCTTTCCCGTAGACACAGAGCAGGATGCCACAATGTTGCTGAGGCATCTGTCGGCACAGAAACAAAGGCGACTGGCCTTCCGATCTCGGCGCTCGCACCTGTTGGCTCAGAAAGCTACGTATATCCCAAACACCAGCCAGAAGGGAACAGGAGGCCTGGCCACAGGGTTGGGGACCCTATGTGTGTCAGGATATATTCGAGGCTGTCCTTTGAAAGTGAACAGGCTGGTGCATATTACAGGTCATGGAGACTTTCAGCTCAGTCAGATCGATGCTCCCACAGATCCTCTGCCCATTACGACAGTAGCTTCCAGACTAGCGAGGCCAGGACGAGACGTAGAGATGATGGTTAGGATGTTGTATTGTTTTTTAACTTTCATAGACAGAGCAAGACATTTGTGCAAGAACAATCATTTATTTACCTTCATGTCATTGAAAACCTATGAGATTTTCTTCTGTGGAACAGAATTTTGCAGCGGTTTCGTGTCCATACAAAAGAAGTCAGGGGGGGCCAATGTTGTTGGTACATCAATGCTCTACAAAATATCTTTTTATGTGTTCTTCTGAAGACAGTCACACAAGTTGAGAATGACTTGAGGGTGAATAAATGATCAAATCATTTTTAATTTTGGACGAACTGTTCCGTTAAATTGTCTATATTTGTTCACATATTTATAACATGTTACTTATTTATTACAAACCAGGTAAAAACCATTCTGTTCTTATGTCGTCTGTGTTGGTGTATTTATTGTTGAAAGTTTTTTCATTGTTTAGGTTATAATGTTATAATATTAAAGTGATAGGAATGTGTACTTACATCTTTGTTTTGCAGGATGGTACTGATGGAGATAAAAACGGCGATAGTGGCGTTCGGGTGCTAATGAAAGCTGACCCTGAGACGAGGGAGAGCCTGCAGGCAGAGGCAGAGGTAGACCCGATGGATGGAGAGCAAACGTGGCCCTCAGAGGCAGAGCTGCAGGAGGCTGAAGGTACCACAAGTTTCTTGGTGAAAAGTTCTTACTGATGGTGATCTTAAGCAAACTGCAAGATTTTTGTGATCTTTCTGCATGTTCAGAGGCCAGAAAGAGCAGGAAAGTGGTGAAGGTACCAAAGGGGACATCTGACTACCAGGCTACATGGATCAATTATGATGCTGAAGAGGATGTTGATGATGACGATGATGTGGACAGTTGTGACGATGATGTAGATGAGATGATGGAAGAAGAAATGGATGATAATGAATCTCAGGTAAATTATGCTTAGTTTTTACCTTGCAGTTTACAAAAAACAAGGCAGTGAAGCATTCTCTTAAGAGACAAATTTTACGTCCTTGTCCGTCATATGACAAAAAACTATTTTGGGTGGTGCTCCCAAAAAAATCACAAGGGGACTGTGAACAAAATCTGACCTTGGAATTTTTTTGAATAACAATAGACTGTAACATAT
This sequence comes from Triplophysa tibetana, assembly GCA_008369825.1. Classification (NCBI taxonomy): domain Eukaryota; kingdom Metazoa; phylum Chordata; class Actinopteri; order Cypriniformes; family Nemacheilidae; genus Triplophysa; species Triplophysa tibetana. The sequence continues at coordinate 12,626,994 of CM017917.1, forward strand.
CAAGATGTAATTACATATCAGTGGAACCAAGGGCAGGTGTTGTAAGATTCGTAACCATGACAACCCCTCAAGGTTCAAGTAAAAGTGACCCGGCCCAGGAGAGAGATTGGAAAAACAGGTTAATTCACTCAATCCATCCGGCAAATGTGCATAATGACCATTTAGGTCTAATTGAAGTCAAAATCAAGCTTGATTGCTGGAGATGGGGGTGAGCACGGAACAGGCGTCACAATGCGTACGTGACCACCACTTAGTGCTCTGCATGGTGGAGCGGCACTGTTTGTTTTCCCAAAGTCTGCTGCTTGGCCCTCAGTGCCAGTCTTCTCAACGCAACAATAGTGTTTGGAGCGGGAGTCCCGAGAGAAGCCTCCTTTCTTCCTGGTGTTTGGACAGAACTTCCTGTCGAGACTCGCGGAGGGGGCAGACATTTATTTATACCAGCTGGGCTTGAAAGAGCGAGGGGAAACGTGACATGTATGGAAGCTCTGGTCAATTTATTTTCTTTAATCACAATTAGCATTCGTTTGATGTTTTGAGGAGCTCCAAAGGAGAGTTTTCAATGCGAATGTTAACAATGGAGGAAGTGGTACTACAGATGATTACAGAGATTATTTTTATTACTGCACCTGCGATTGTTCTGCAGGTTGACCCCGCAGGGGGCTAACGCACCACAGCAGCATGTCTTGTCCTTTTCCCATCTCCTTGAAGCGTTGAGTCTATTTAGTGGACTTCAAAGAAATCAAGTATTTTGTTTGGGTTTGCTAGACTCTCCGAGGATGTATGACTAGAGAAAATGTTATGTGCTTCTCTTCCTCCCGAAGGATGCCGGGTCTGAATGCGCTTCTGGAGATGATGGCGAGGAGGAAGAAGAGGAGATCAGTTCTGTTGGACGTACCGGATCAAATCAGAAGTATGACGAAGGTTTAGACGAGACAGAGGAGGGAGAGGGGCTGAGGAGATACAGAGAGGCACGTGCCAATGAGATGTTCCCAGATGAAGTAGATACTCCTCTTGATGTTTCAGCTAAGACTCGGTAAGACCCTGTTTTTTATCACCTTTATGAAGAACCCTCTCCTCTATCTTTTTTATACAACAACATAGTGAATTCCTGGAAAGTCTATGGTCACTGATACATCATTACCTCCTCTGCAGTTCCCAAATACAATGTCATGTGGACTGTCTGTGTGTTAAGGTTCCAGAAGTACAGAGGTCTGAAAAGTTTCCGTTCCTCCCCATGGGATCCCCTAGAGAACCTTCCCCCCAACTACTCGCGCATCTACCAGTTCCAGAACTTTGAGCGCATGCGTCGTCGAATGCTGGCAGAGGCTACTAGTGACGAAGAAGGCGCAATGGTTTGTCTTAATCTTGTCCAAAGAATGATTTGCGGCATGTGCCGTTGTTTAATGTAAATGCCCTGTTCACCCATTTTGATTTCTTAAGGCGGGCTGGTACGTCACTCTGCACATTGTGGATGTTCCTCCCACAGTAATGGAGAGCTTCCAGGCTGGCAAACCTTTAGTGCTGGTATCTCTTCTCCCACATGAACAGAAGGTGCTTTTTTAGATTTAAATACTACATGAGCTATGTTTAGTTAGAGGGTGTAATTTGGTTTCAAAAAAAGATTTCATTTGACTTTTTCTAGTTTAAATAATCTTTTAGGGTAAATTGTAGTCATTACTTCATACTTTATCTGGTGATTTGTTTAGCTATAGATAAACTAAATGTTAAGCTCAAAGACAATTGAAATACCACTGTTGTGGTCTCTTTGCAGATGTCAGTGATGCACATGTTGGTGCGGCAACATCCGAGCAACACCGAGCCCATCAAGTCTAAAGAGGAGCTGGTGTTTCAGTGTGGATTCAGACGCTTTAGAGCTTCAGCCATCTTCTCGCAGCACACGTCTGGTATAATCATACACCTCATGTGGTCAAGTCAGAGAACTTAATTTCAATAGGACTGTCAAGTCCACAATTATATTTTAAACGGGGTGGAATTGGCATTCCACTTTGCAATCTGAGACAAATTTGGGAATCCTGAAAGGCCTTTATTGTAAGACTTACTTTTACTGTGATGCAAAATTGCAGTTTCCTTTTATTTCTGTTACATGCTCATGGCCATGTTTTTATATTTGGCTTTCCCTTCAGTTTTATGACATTGCATGATTATCATGGCCGAAAGATGAACGATTACAATATAATATAATTCATTTTTTATTTTGTTTACTGGCTGTTTTTAAAGTTAAAAGTTAATTTGTTTTTTTTGGTCAATTGCACTCAAAATGCAAGATTAGGGGAGGTAGAGACAGCATATTTTAAACCATTGTGTCTCCTACACTGTGTCTACACCAGAAGTGACCGACACGACACACGGCTTGTTCTAATGGGATTGTCGTGTTGCGCTGCATTCAGTGTGGACAAATTTTTTAATTATAATAGGGATGCGTTCTATTGTCTTTTGTGCCATTGCATCGTGCGTGCCCTGTGCGATGTAGACACAGTGTTAGGGCAAAACTTTAAATGACAGCTTAATTATTTAGGACGATATCATATGTGTAAAATTAACATAATGGTTACACTAGGCTTTATTTAAATCTAATAAAACAATTCGAAATTAAAATGATTAAATAGAGATTCTGTTTTTTTAGGTGATAAACACAAGATGGAGCGTTTCCTGCTTCCTGATGCCCCTACGGTGATGTCTGTCTATGCCCCTATAACCTTCCCCACAGCTGGTGTCCTGGTCTTCAAACAGAGAGACAATGGTGAGGGAGAAAAGCCAAACAAGCAGTGTTTGCATTGAGAATGAGCACATCCTAGAGCATGTCTTAAATGAAGGTGTGTTTTACCCTTACTGTAGGTATGGAGGACCTGGTAGCCACAGGCAGTCTGTTGAGCTGTGATCCTCGGCGGGTGATGTTGAAGAGAATCGTCTTAAGTGGACATCCTTTCAAAATCAACCGCCGGTCTGCAGTGGTCCGTTACATGTTCTTCAATAGAGGTCAGTACAGAAGTGGTTTTCATCAGTTATGTGCAGATGGGTTTGTAAAATATTTAAAGGAACGATTTTTTTACAGTCTAACACTAAAACAGTTTCTCTTTTGCAGATGATATTATGTGGTTTAAACCAGTAGAGGTACGCACAAAATGGGGACGTAGGGGACACATCAAGGAGCCCTTAGGTAAAAAACTATAAATGGACTTAAATTGACCAAAAGATTTACTTTGTGAACTGTTTATAAGTCTTTATGTGTGTTTGCAGGTACTCACGGTCATATGAAGTGTGTATTTGATAACCAACTGCGCTCTCAGGACACAGTACTGATGAATCTGTATAAGAGGGTGTTTCCTCGCTGGATCTATGACCCTTATGTCCCCGCACCTCTACCTTGGGTCAAAAGAGACGAGCCAGAGGTTTATGGCATTGACATGGAATAAAACAGAAAACATTGAAATGAAAACTATGGGAAAAAATGTACAGCTTCTGTCACAGAACACACAGATATTGTTCTTGATTGGATAATAAAAAATCCCTCTCCTGTTTAATTTTGTCTGTGTTTTTAAGGACCAGAACACCTTAGTGGCCACTAGATGGCAAACATGTATTAAAATGGGTTTCTTCCACAGTGTAAAAGTATTGCATCCAAGAGTATATGCCCTTTTAAAGCAATCATTCAAGTCTCAGATAATTTAAACTGATGACAGTATAACGTGGCGCTCTTGGTCGTCACTTAAAGCCTAAGGTTGACAGTGACCCCTCGTGTCATTTCACAGAGACAAAAATAGTTTTGTTTGTTTGCGCTGAACTCATTGAGCATTCAGGCCCTCAGTATTATGCGCCGTGTTTGTTGTGGAGTTTCTGTTTAGCAGAAGGAAAAATTATGTAAGCTAAAGCAAATTAATGCCTAAACTAAAGTAGCCTTGAAAACTTTTATTTTTTGTAATGTAACTCACCTCACATTGCAGTATTTCTCTCAATTATGTTTTCCCAACAACAACTGCAGTTCTCACTGTCTGCTGTTGTTATCCGACAATCGCTGGTGACCAAATAGATAGCTGCCGTAATTTATGTGCGTTATATTATGAGTGACTGGGCTTTTGTCATATCCTGATGAAGTTCTTTACAGTGCCAAATAAAGACGGTCTAAATCTCCCTCCTACACAGACACTTGCAACCACTCCCGCTCCCTGGTGGATCCCTGACCTTGAAGACCCCCTTTCACCAACATCTTCCCTCGTGACCCTTTTTAGTTTTTTCGCTGGATCCCCCAAATGCCTTACGGTTCTTGCCTGCTCTTGCTCTCCCTCAGTCTCTTTCTCTTCTGAGAAACAGTGATTTATGAATTGTAATATTTATCATAAAGCACTGCTCTTGCATGCTTGCAGCTACATGATTCATCCCCAGGTTCTGTTGGGACCTCACAATAGGCGCATGCCAATATGTCTGGGAAAGGAGAAGGTGAAGCTTTGGGCTCAAAAAAACAAAACCCGATCCAAGAAACAGGGTATCAAAAGTTCAATATGTACATTTTTATCCCGCGCTGTGAATTTGATTATGGTGGAAAAAGTCAAATCATGATAAAACAATCGCACAGTGGTAATACTTCTTTATTGCCTAGGGGTGCACTCGAAGCTCCGGACGGTTAAGCTGAGGCACTCAATTTATTTTCTCGTTCATTTTTTAGCCGGAGTGCACCGGGGCATTGAGCGGGAATGTGTTAAACACATCTTGTTTAAAGCTGAATGGGGTGTGGTATGCCTGGCCAAATGTTCATGATCTAGAGAGGAAATCCAATCCTCCCACACTGGAGATTGTCCTTAGCGTTAAGAAACACATGCGTTGAATGTGAACGTGTTGCCTTCCTTCGCTCAAGGCCTCCTGCTTAACCATCCCTAGTAGTTTGACGTGGAAATGTTGAATTATGCTTCTGCTGATTGAAAGCGAAGTGTTTGTGAAAGCGATGGGAAAAACAACACGGATGTCAATTGGACAGCTCTCGTAAAAGCATGTGATTGGTTTTGACCTACGTTCAGGAGTTAACGCCGGTGGCTTTGGGCTGCTTGGACCAGGAATGTTCTGTGGTTCCCAATTCACTGCCACCACACACAGCTGGATCCCACCGAAGACATAATGGATGAAAGATTTTCCATCGGAAAGGGGAGAAACACAGTATAAAAAAAGATGGATTGCAGAGAAGGAAGAGATAAGAGTTGAACCGCTGAGTGTTTAAGTCGAATGTAGAACAGAGATTGTGCAGGAGTATAATTTAAGTGTCGCTCAGTTGGGAAAATAAGAATAAGCAAATATGTTTGAGAGGAGGAGGAGGAAGGGGGATGTGAGAAGGAGAGCAAGAGTGCCTGGCGTTTATGGATAGCAGATGTGGCGCTGTGGGATTTTGGCAGGAGCCAATGGTGCCTGAGTCCTACACTGGCTGGGTGGCACCAGGGTGAGAGGGAGGTCAGCGCACCGCAGCGCAGGCCGTAAAACACCGCAAGAGAGACACACACACCGAGGGCCGCCAGCCTGGGACGGCAACATGGTACAGAACATTGAAGCACACTTACGAAGCACATGTAGATGTTTGGGATGAATTTGGGAAAAAAATAACTCATCCATTAATTATTTCAACATTTAAAGAGTAATACAAGTACGAAAACAATGAAATCATAATCTATGCTTGGGTAAGGGTTTATTGTTGTTTTATAGTTGAGTAGAAACGTAAAACCAGTTTGCCACAAATAAAGACTTCAGAGTGGATTTACAGTTTCTACATCGCTGCACTTTTTACAAAGTAAATCTGATGTGACACAGTGCCCACACAAACATATTTGGAAACTTGTGCTATTAAGACGGTTCCATTAAATTTTTTTACGAATAAATTCAATTTAAATGCAATTACAACCTATTAAAGGAGGCATGAATTTTAACCCAAGCTTTTGTTATATTTGAGCGAATCGTATTCAAGCGAACATCATGTAAGTGTAAGAACCGAAAAGGCCCTTGTTACTGAGATTACATCTGTTATTGAAACCAGGCCCAGCGAACGCCAGGTTCTGGAAATGCACCTATCTATGACGACATTAATAGGTTAAACACCACCTAGAAGAATACAGTCGCTGCATAACCTTCCTTCAGATTCCGATATTAGGAATGCGGGGTTAAAGTTTATCCAGCTCATGTGGGAAAAACATAGAGCGTTTGTCCGTTTCATTTCTCTGAGGATTCCTTCTTGAACAAGGCACAGGTAGACACTGAATTTAAATTTAAAAGCATTTAGAAGCTGTGCCTTCAATTGGATCCGATAGGAATGGCGCAGCAATCTTATGTGAGTTAAACATTTTTTTACTATGCGTCACTACAGTATGCTTCGTGAGAGATCGCTTGATGTGCCCTGAGCACTATTCGCACTAGATAAGTATTAACTAGAGACCTCTAGTCATTTGTATTAATTGCAGAGGTTGTCTGTGATATTAAGCCCGTGCGAATCGCCATCACTGTGATTTGGTGGGCTCATGTATAATTTTTCAAGGTTTAATACACCTTCTGCGAATAATGGAGGCTGTTTTGAAGTGTTTTGGTATTATTTCGTGTGCTGGGTGATATCCATATGTTACCGGGAGTCTCCCGTTTGTTAATTTATGTGGGGAGGTCAATTATAAATGACAGGAGGTCTCCAGATAATACTAATGCCGTGCGAAGACTGTGAATGGTGCTAATGTGTAACCTTACGTAACATCTCGAATCAAATTCACAGAAGGCTCCAACTACGCAAACTGCTATCCAATCAAAGCGGTGGGCATTTACTTCCAAGTGTCTTCAATGGGGAATACCCAAAGTTTATAGAGCTGTCCTCAAAACCTGGGTAGAAAATAGTCTATTACTTATTGATTTGGATTTTCTTTGATGTAAAAACCAAGCAAACATCATAAGTAGACCTCATATAACAGTATAAAACAACAAACAAGAACAGTTCAACACACCTTTAATACCACTTCTTCACAATGTTTTAGGTATAACTGAACTCAGTGACCAAATTAAACTTTGTTAGCACTATGTTCATGGTAATGAGTAAACACAAAACAATAAATTGACCGAGCTAAACTAGAAAAAATCTTTGTCCAAATTACTTTATTATCTTTTTTGTAATAACATTTTTCAAGTTGTTGTTTCCATCAACTTTCTGACATTTATAAGTGCGACTTAAATGTCCAAATAAATTTAGCTGCCGCATAATATTACAAAAAGTTAAACACATATTTCAATGTCACTTTACTCTGACTTTAAGTTTGGGTCACAAAAGTGTGCATAATGTCTGTTTATGTTGTTGCTTTGAAACTGTACATATGAATTACAATTCCAGAAATAATCTTAAGATTTTAAGATGTGGTCAATTAACATAACAATGATTATGAATCAATAACATAACAATTATTGACAAGTTCGAAATATTAAATTCCAGAACATTCAGCCACAGCAACTGTTAAGTCAGCTAATGCTTCATTTAATTTACACATAACCAAATCAGTATAAGTGATCTAATACTAGCCAGGTTAGATCACCGCGGGACATATTTTAAAATACTTTTGCACTATCACACAATTAACGCAAAATTAGGAGTAGCTTTCACGCGGGTGTGTAAAGTCATCTCCAACAACGTCATAGCTTCTCCAAATTCCTCTGCAAAATGAACCATCTTGTCATTTCCTTCCCATTCGCCCACATTTGCTCTTGTTCCCCCTTCCTCTCCTCTTACCCTGGTCTTGACTCACTGGTTCCTGGCCAAAGCGTGTGTCCCCGAAGGAGCCAGTGAGGAGATGGAGAGGGGCAGATCAGGGGCTGAGAGACAGACTCCAAACCACAGCTGCAGCAGCCTTGCCTCTCCTGTCCTCTCTCTCACTTCACTTAGCAAGAAGCCGGCCTGGCACACTCCCCAGCTCTGCCATTAATCAGAGGAGCGGGGTAGTTTGCGTGTGCGTGTGTGCGAGTGTGTTTGTGCTGATAGAGAGATGGTTGGAAAGGGGGTGGTATGGAGACCAGGACCTCCCAACAAAGCGTGGAGTTCACCCAGCGAACGTATGGGGTGGGAGTCTAAAAGACCAAAAATCCTGAGTTCAGATCGTGACTTTTCAGCGAGCGAGACTTCAGGGGACGAGATAGATGCATACAACCCGAGCAGAGATGTTGGACCGCGTTTAGGTGGAGCATGAGGGAGTGTGAGGGAATAGGGTAGCGGAAATTGATTCGGGGTCTACTGAGGAGGAAGAAAGGAGATCCAAGATTCTGTCTATCATTGCATATAAACATGGAAAATCTCATGGTTCAATGCAAACAGCTGTAGAATGTGCACTTTTGTCTCATTAAGGTAGTTCAGTGAAAATAGTTGGCCACAGTGCGTTTCACTCATGGTTAATGCATATCCCAGATACCAAGACTGAGCTCCTGCCCAAGGTCTCAATGCATTACTGTACCACACAAATCAAAGCTGCTAAAGTGAATGAAATAAATACAGTATTAATCCAATGTTTGGACATACCTGACTGAATGTGGTTTCTTGTAAAACCTTTTCGCTCAAAATTTGTTTTCAATGAATAAAAAATGGATCAATCTCCTTGCAAAACTAACATTTTCATTATATTTTATTTAAATGGCTTAGTTGGACCACAAAGAGACAGAACAGCAGCCGTCAAGTGGACAGCATACATTAAGCATACAATACTCTTAAAAAAGCCAGAAGACACCTCATAATGGCCTCATAACAGACAATTTCATCGCATACTCGCACTAGCCTTGCTTGAAGTTAACTTCCAGTCTGTGTTTGGTTATGACAACAATTTCTTTAAAATATTTGTATATGAATATTAATTTGATACATTTTTTTGTACATTGATTCATTGCAGTGATTAACTTAAGTTAAGTTTTGGCCACATAACGTTTGTTTATGTTATTGGTGCCGAAACCGTCTATAGACACTGCAAAACCATTTATTTGATTTTACATGACAGCAAAATGACAAGACATGAAGTCATTTTCAGTTTTTCTGAAAGTGAGTTTATGCTTAAAACAAGCAAATAAATATCAGCTAATGTGGTAAGAAAGATATACTTGAATTAGGCTAACTGAATTTAGTTAAAAATGACTAAATGATTAAAAATGTACTGTATTTGCAGATATGTGTTGCTTGTTTTAAGTTTGAAAAACCTAAAATTTCCACACAACCTCAAGTTAAAAAAGTAGTATTTTACAAAGTGGCTGATTTTGGCTTATTCATATGAACTTGTATACATTTAAGTAGGATTTGCTTTCACGCCAGTGACGTTAGGTTTAGGGGGTGGGTTAGGGGTGTATTGCTTTTTTCAAGTAATCGTACGTTTTTGTACGATTCACGATGTACAAATTCATACGAATGAGCTACTTTGTAAAATAGTTTTGAATTCCTGTGAGATCAGGTCGAAAATGTAGATGTTTTGGTAACTGTATAACTTAATGTTTGCGTCAATAGTTTTTCTGACTTCACCTTCTTCTAAAATGCGGAAAAATAAGTTGTGCTTAAACTTTTGACTGTAGTAAAAACACTTGTTGTAAAAATGTGTAGTCCTTAACTGAACACATATCTGTTTTATTTTTACTTTCAACCCAAGAAGTATTGTCGCTTTCATTTATTTAACACAAAATGTGTTAAAATTGATACATAATGTGTTAAAGCAAACAGAATAGATCTCTTCAACAGGAAAAAAGCTGGAAGCAGATTCCCCAGAACTGAACTGGGAGTACAGTAATATTCGACTGAATTTATACATAATGCCTTCCTGATTAGACATGATTGGTGCACTAGATGTTGTGCAAGACTGATTATACCTCAGAGCACGCTAAGCAAACATTAGATTGGACGATGTAAAAATGTGAATCTATGAGACTGGTAAATGAGGGCAGACGTTCTATATTACAGCACAGGCACAGGTCCCTCAAGTAAGACAGTTTACACACAGTCCACGTTCCCCCTCCTCACTCTTCCATGATTATCCAGGTGGGAGTGAAGTCTAAAAAACCCCAAAGCACTTCCAACCTGCTCCCCCCCAACCCCCAATGGGCCTCCCAGCATGCCTGTCTGCTTACATCACTGCACGGAGACCTGGCAGTCCGATCTCTCTTCTCTGCTCTATCCTTCCCTTTAGCTCGGCTTCCTGCCCTCATGATGTCACACGCCATATGGTTTTCAGTGAGAATCAAGCCGGAAAAGAGATTTAGTTGGAAGAGAGGACAGAAAAGGAGGTGGTTCGCCGTAGGGTGTGGACTAAACAAAAGGTTGCTCTTCCCCTGTGTGTGTATGTGGGGTGGCAAGGCTCCGAGGGGCTAATGAAGGGGGTCCAGTCAGCGGACAGCCATGTGCTGCCCAGAAGCCAAGATGAATTGTTTCCTCATAGTGACCACTTGTAAAAAACAGTACAACCCCAGGGCAGGGTGGCACGGGGGAAATGATCCTGGTATCACAGACAGAGCACAAATTTAAGGGCATAGCAGCTGGAAGACTACTCCAGTTGTGCCTTATTTCTGCATGCATCGTGGCAATTCTAGTTTAGTGTAAAAGTTGAATATTCAACAATAACAAACCTCAAGAATCACAGTAACCAAACAGCAATGAGAATGACCGACATCCTGCCAAGATGCATGAATGTTGTGATTAAAAAGCGATCTATTTCTATACAATTATTGCTTCAGAACTTTCTAAATAGGCTACCTGTAAAACAATGTTATTGTGGTTTAAAAATGAATAAGAACTTATTTCCTTTGAGATGGGGTATTTGAGGCAATATTTGAGATGGGGAAACAGTGCATCTTTTTGTTATTTTGACCACCTTGTCCCGTTACATTTTTTTGCAAATAATTGGGATTTTCTGAGAAATTTTGTCAGTTATTTACAGAATGAAACAAAAATTTCCATATTACACCGTGTCTACACCAAATGCGACCGGCACGGCAGTGGCTTGCAATAAATGGGTATGTTGTGTCGTGTCGCATCTAATGTGGACTTTTTTTATTATAATGGGTTCAAATGCCATGGTTAGATTAGAATTTGAGCATGTGAAATTTGTTCAGACGGTGTTTAGAAAATGGGCGGGTGTACTTCCTCCATCCTTTACATTTTGTAAGGAGACATAATTCGCAGGTCAGAGATCACCAAACTTGAACTTTGCTACTTAGCGAAATATCTTTGGATTGGCTTGCGTTACCGTTTTTTTGCATTCACATGCGTATGAATGGAAGTCAATGGAACGGAAAGTCAAGTTTGGCCACAGGTTGATGTGTTCTAATGTCTTTTATTGTGTCTGTGTCCGGTATAGACACATGTCAAACACATAACTCAAGAATAAAATACAATAAAATATAATTAAAATGTCTTTAATATTAATAAAACATCTGCGTCTGTGTATTTTATATTAGGAAAATTCCATATAGAATTTAAAAATGTCCAATATGATGAAATCTACTTTACTATGAAATTGTATATGCATGGCTAAACTTTGGTACCTGACGGAATTGATCTAAAACCAACTTATTGCTTTATCATTAAGATAGTTAGGAATGTTTTAGGAGATGTTTTGGATCTGTTTTTGGAATCTTTTCTCCTCAGTTATACTTGTTTATGATGCATTCATGTAAAATGTTACAAAATGACCCAAGTTTTCCCATTTTCCAGAATTTTAACAAAACAACAACAACAAAGGATGTGTTTAATCTGTTTTATGTTTATTCCCTCACAGATAGTTTTTTTTACAAACCAGGCTATGAGATGTAGTATTGCACAATAGTGTTTTAAAGTTACATCTGGCTACATTAGAGAGACACTCAGTAAAGGTATATGCGGAAGTCACACCGCTGGCCCTCAATGGCCCTATAAAGAGTGGTTGGTTTGCAAATGCTGTGCATGCCTTTTCCCCCAATGCAACCTTTGAATCACAACATACCCAGTTCAAAACCCACACTCGCAATCAATCACAACAGCATCTCATTTAGCTTTAATCTCCGGAAAACGGCAACAGTGCCAGTGCCGTACTACTCTGTTTGTCGGCAAAGACGTTCACAAAAACCATAGGATGCAAATTACATCTCTTCACGTGCCTATCCACTAAAGCTGTCTTGCAGCATCTCATTAGAGTGAATTAGGAGAGGGTGTGTGTAAATGTTGAGCCTACCACTCAATTTCGGGTGAGATGTTGGTTCTCAGGGGTGGGTCTGGGATAGGGGCCGGTGATCTTGCATGTGGTGGATTGAGTGGTTGTACCCACAAAAATAAAAACAGAGATCATCACATTGCCGTATAGTGGGAGTGTTGGATGTCTGGCCAAGGGCACAAGTCAACTAAACCGCCAATTAACAGTTCCCATGATGCATTATTTTGACTGTATTTACGTCACATGGATGACAATAACAGAGAGATAGGAAGTTAAGTGAAAGACAATAAGTCATTCTCAATGGATACGCAACTTTGGTCCCAAGTGAGGCATACATAAGGTATCAACAGAGACAGAAGTGCACTCACACAGCAATATCACTCACGCACACGGTCAATAAAGTTTAACATGCAGCACATAAACATCCCACTTGTTAAAACAAAATTTGTTCAGCTCACTTGAAATCTCCTACACAAACATATTTCTGTCACTTGCTCACACATCTCTCATTTTTACACACACGTTCACATTTCTGACACTACATGCACACACATACAAATAAACAAGAGTAGGTGTGTAATTTAGGAGGTGATGGCAGATTGTTAAGTGCCAGTGGTTGTATTAGTTAGTGGAGATTTTCTTGGCGGAGTGTAAAATGCACATACTCGTCTCTGTTGAAAATTGTTTGTTTCAACATTCATTACTTAAATGTATTTCTAATTCAACAAAATTCAGTTTGTGCTTGTGCACACACTGGGCTTCCGTCATGAAACATGAGGAGAACAAATGCCTGCATAAATACATTCTTTGATTAAATCTGATGCAGTAATATTTAAGGAACAATGCACAAACATTTTTTTTCTGCTAGTGTTCCATTAATGGGGTTAATGCATTAAAAAAAGAGATGAGTTTTGCAAATCTAAAAAGCAAGTAAACAAACAATAAACAACTGAACGAAACATTGGTGTCACGTGGGTCAAGGTCAGTGAATCACGAAGGTCAAACCGAGCAATTATTTTTAACAACGAATCTATTTCGAGCAATTTACTCCCATTGTTTGTCTCAACATATGCGCAGTGAATTTTATACCACACTGTAAGTTTTAAAGTGACCCGATAAACATCCAGGTGCTGTTTGCACCCCGATCTGTCCTTTGTCTAGCTCTGATATCTCTGTTTTTGAGGTTATCATGAGTTCATCGGGAGAAACTGGAAGTGAAAGACAATACCTCCCACTCAGTAAAGTTGGACTGCTATGACTTTGACCATTCTAATTAAAAAGCAACATCTAGTTCTGAAGTAATTTCAGAAGAAAGGCCGGGAAACATGATGTCTGTCAGTCAGCTGTTAGAGTAATTCAGGGACCGGGGATGGGGGGTGGTCAGGGGGCAGGCTGTGACATGAAAAGGCTTCTATCAGGTGAATGCCCAGCTAAACACTACTTTCATCGTGACACTCAATAACAAACAGACGCCACAAAGTGATAGCAAAAGCAAACTGTGTAAATGTTACCATGATACCATGGGAATTTCTCTTTGAGTCAGTCAGAACGGTGTAATGTTTCGTAGCATATATCAACTAGGTTAACTCGGGCACCAAGACTGGTAAGACTACATGGAACATGATGAATAATAAAAAAAGGTATCACAAATGAAAGCAAATGGCTATGTGCAGCTCATTGAAATTACATCTGTATTTAAAAAATTACAGAAATTTGGGAAAAACAGGAAAATAAAAAATGATGAAAGCATTTTTTTCCTGTTAAACAACCAGAACGGTTTCTACAAAAACTAATTTCTACAGCAAAATGACAAAATGAAAATAAAAAGTAAGGAAATTACATTCTAATTAAACTGAACCGTTGTATATGTAAAGTTCAAATTAGTTCTACTTTACTTCTTTAAGGTCATTTTAAAATGTTTTTGTTTTAAAAGAAAGTTTCTTACAATAAATAATTAAATAAATAAAAAATAAATAAATGTATTTATTTAGCCCAGGGGATTTCAAACTAAGGTTTGGCACCCGAACAGCAGTACATTTGATTTTGTAACAAATTACACAAAAAGTCTAAATAATCAATTATAACGGATTTAATATCCTACCATGAGGTTAGTATTTTACATTTCATTCATTCACTGACATAAATACTCGAAGAGAAGGAATGTGTAATGCTCAATATTTCCTTTTATACATATCTGGTTGGAATTTAGATAGATGAGACCTGTCTAGGTGAGAATGAAAAAGTTGATTTATCAGATGCTTTTATTCGAAGTGACCTACAAATGAGAGAGCATTTCAATGTTGTCGAAATAGCTGGCAAAACAGCCTAGTATAAAAAGCAGTTTACAATTAGGAATATCAGAATTCAATAAATGTTTAATATTGGGTCAGGTTTAAACGGCACATTGTTTCCAGTTTTAGATTCAACGTAGTAGCTGTTTCGTACGCTTTGGTCTCAACTTCTACATTCTACGCCATCGGGTGTCGCTGCACGCACAGCCTATGCTGGGTTTGACAACCGAACGCGGCTCAGGGTCCGATACGATTCTGAAGTGTCTGATCCATTCTGACACGGAGAGAGGGAGAGAGAAGAGAGAAGGTTGAACTACAAGGGAAAACACGGAAGAAGCTGGTAACTGCGGGAAAAGTTTGCGCTACAAAGGAATTTTGACTTTTGGGATCTTTGGACAAGGGAAACCCCGTAAAGGGAAAGTCAAGAGCGGCAGGAGCATCAGACATGAATCTGAGGTGAGTTAAAAGGCAGCGTTTTATGTTAATGCTCGCGTTGCGCTCAATCGTGCGAGTACCTGTAGTTCAGGTGCGCTCATTGAGCGCGTGCAGAGACACTTATCTTCTGCATTATGGTAACTGGCGCTCGTGCTTCAGGCATGTCTGGACAGCATGGAAACGTATACTTTTTAATTAGATATTTATTTTAATACAGCCTGGCAAGTGTCTAAATCTAAAAACAAAATCTCTCAAAGTTTTTACTCTCGAATATTACAAATGATAGTACGCAATTTGTAGGCCTGTATAGCCTACTTACTTTTAAAGAGGATTGGAAATAATAATAATAATTATTAGACAGTGAACTGCATCTACAATTACTAGGACTGCATCACGAGGCCAGATGATTTAAATTATGGACTTTTAGTTTTATTGAAAGAATATTGTTTAAAATAAATAAGTTAATTCATAAAGTTAGATACAGTACTACTAAAAGCCTTAACATTTCCAAGTTCACTAACTTATTTTTGTGAACTTGTTGGGGGACAGAGTCTGTGTAACATGATAAAAATTAGGCTGTTCTTACTAATAACAGAGACCTAATAACTGTCTGTGTACTCTGCGTGAGTAAACACTTGTTATGGGCCGTTTCATAAAAGATATTGATGCATCAAACGCACCCATTAAAACTAACAGAATAAATAATAAGGCTTTTTAGTTAAAACCATGTATCAAACATTACGTTAAACAGCAACAACAACAAAAAACGATTTCAGATGATTAGCTGTTTCTGTCAACTAACTGCATAAAATGTGATCAAAGACATCCGTTTAATTTGTTATTGCTAAACACAAACTACTGATTTTTTTTAAATCTAAAAGTTCATCATAATTTGTGCAAACACACTTTTTTTCACACATTTACAGACTCGATATACTTTATCTTGAATAACATTATTTTGAACTTTATACAACACTTGATCAAGGGCACACAAGTCATACACATTCAGGATGTTCACAGTCATAATATACTGTTTAACGAAAGTGACGTTGCGATATACGATAAAACGCCTGTCCCTTTAAGACGAAGACTCGATGTGTTGTGAAGTTCAAGTTGGGGTCACGCTAAGTTCCTGCCCTCGATTTTACCTTTTACTTTTATTATAGACTGACATCACACGCGCGTTAAAACACTCAGGCAGCCCAGAAGACCCATTATCACCTAGTCGCGTTATTGTATCGACGCAAAAATAGTCAAGGAAATTACAAATACAGAAACAATCGAGGAAAACTGATGCAGGAGTAAGCAAGTATTTTATAGGAGGAGTGAGCGAGTAAACGAACGAGAGAGATCGAAGAGAGAGAGAGAGTAAGAGGGAGGAGGGAAAGAAGTGGAGGGAGGGTGAACAAGAAGAAATTCATTGCAATTAATAATAAAAAAGAGTTGGCAGTCGTGCTCGGAAAACTGGCATGGTTTTTGGGAGGCTGGCAGTTCAAAGTTGAAACGTCAGAAATGACTCCAAAAGACTATTGAGATGATCATTAAGGGAGACTTAGATCGGATGGCAGCAGAGATCGGGCATCCAGGTAACGTTTATTGCTCTTTACATTCGAACTTACATTTTAACTTTATGAACGATTGATTCTTAGAGTTATTAATAGTTCTAAATCGTAAAGAACGGGCAGCTACAAGTTTATTTATTCTATTGTGTGTGACTTCAAATTCGAGAGCAATTAGCTGACCATTGTAAAACTTTAAGAATAACGCAGTTGTTTGTCTTTAGGGTTTTGAGTTCTGTATTGTCTTCCGCGTTGACATTATATATTTTTTCATGAAAATACGTTTCCAGAGGTTAAAGTTTTTAAATTTACTCATCGATTGTGAAACGTTATCGTTCACATAGCCATTGATGTAAGAATACGAAAGGGAAATTCATTATAAATAGTTACAAACAAGTTTGTATTCAGCAGTATTACTCCAAAAGGTTATGCCACCATAATGGTTTCGTCTTTAACATCGGGTACAGATTTATTCAATGTTTTATCCCGGTGGATTCTCTGTGTGTTCTTCATTAGTGATCGGACTTTCACTCCATCCTTAATTGAGAATTCCTAATGTTTCACATCCAAGTTTGACATAAAAGTAAGAGAATAATTTGATTTGAATAAAACGAAGAATGCCTTAGCACCCTGATGATGCATGCATTACAGTCTGATCTGTAATTAAACTATTTACTTTCCATCTTTGGTGTCAATATTTTTAAAGTTTAGTATTTTTAAATGACATTCGCTGTTCAGTCTAAACAACATTTCCGGCCATGTTTATGAGACGGACAAGGCTGTCTGACAGATCAGCTCTCAATAATGATATTTGTTAATAGAAACTAAAGTAGCTGTAATTGACTGTGATAAATCATTCAAATATACACGCTTGAAAGAGCATCTTCTCTTTTTGTCGTTTATCACGATTTACAATAGACCTGAAAGGTCAATAACTTTAACACCTTAATGTCTTACTAAACCTTCATAATGCGGTACTTAGAATCCAAGTATTTTTTTTCTGTGTTGATCTACTTTGCACGCTAAAGAATTACTTACTTTAAGATACTTAGATTTAGCCTAAATCTAAGCAAACAGGTTAAGACTATCTGAGATTATACATATGATGTGGAATATTTTCCTCTCGTCCTTGACATTTGAGGCCACAAATAAGGGATAATGAGCTATCCTCCCAGTGGTACAGTATTTATGAATGAAGATCCAGAGCTCTGTGTGCTGTGTGAAAGAGCGCGAGAGAGGGAGAAGCGCTGCGTATGGTTCCAGAGAAAAGGATCTGTATGAGAAGAAGGTTTAGCGCATGATAGCTACTCTTTCAAAGCGTTTGCGTTCAAAGTACATATAAACATGGGCAACAGAACTCAGGTTTGATTTTAAACAACTTAATGCCTTTTAAACAGGATAATAGATCTATCAGACGTTATTTGCTGCCAATAACTTTTGCGCAGTGTTTTAAACGCCCCTTTACTAAACGATCACGTCTTAGTAAATTCTAAAACTAAATACCTACACTAGCTTTGTGTCTTTCAAAACACTTAAAACTGACATCAATTGAATTATATAAACAATACCGTTTTATCTTTTGATATCCTACACCTTTGTTGAAAGAATAAGCAATGTTATTTGTTATGTAGGCCATACTTAATTTTACATTTCATATTGCATTATATATTTATTCTCTCTATATATTATTATAGTCAAATGTTAAAATGTTATCTATTAATTCTGAAAATGGTCTCTCGTATGTGATATGCACTTTTAACCAATAATAAACAATGTAAGTTTACATATTTTAAGAAAATTCGCTTTACTAACTGATTGAGTGTTTATTTCTTAAAGGTACATTAGAATCACTGTAGGGGATAAATCTCAGAGGGAGGACGCTTTTGTGATAAAAAAGATGATAGACCCAGGGCGGGGAGAGAAAGAGAGAGAGAGAGAGAGAGAGAGAGAGAGAGAGGAAGTCTTAAGAAAACGAGCAGACCCCTGCCTCAAAGTAAAACCAGCAAAATGACACCACAGACAAAACACAGGGCTAATGAATACCAAACCACCTAAAATATGACCCATGCACTGTCTTTAATCCAGTCCCCGCACCATACCAAATATAGCAAACAACCAAGGACTCTGTCGCCTGGCGACCATTTACTGCATTCAAAATAAGTGCCATTTTATAAGCATTATCTTTTTTATTCTAATTATTAGTTCTTGCTATTAACTCTGTTTATTAGACGAACAAACTATATCGTGGGCATGAATACGACTTTTTAAGTAAGTGATTTCGGTTGATAACCCTTTACATTATTTAAAAGACTCAATTAAAACATGGAAATGTTTTTATCCTCAAATTGTATATCATTTTCTGATTTCTCATACACTTGTATATCAAGTGTTCTGATTTGAAAATAAAGTAAGTTTTAAAGACGTATAATCTGAATCCGCACGGTGAAACGATTGGGAGGATGCAAGTGTTTATGCGGAAAGTTCAAACAATCGTTTTAGAATACTATTTACTGCTGTCACCACTTCCCTTTGAACATGATGGCTTTTTTGACAGAAGACCAACTTATGCATTTTGTGAGATCACTTGTAAAATAACAATATTGTCAAAAAAGTATTTCTTTCTTTCTTTCTTTTTTCCTCCCCTGCACATTTACTTCCTTTCTATTTTGTTAATTTTGTAATTGTTGTTTGTTTAATATGTTCCTTCTATATTCACTTCAAAGCAGCAAATTTAGGACAGTGCGCGCGAAACGCTATGAAACGCTCTAAATCATGCGCTCAAACATAATGCTGCTCTCTCAAACTCTCACAGCTAACGGAAAGGACATGAGCCAAAAATTATTCTAAACATTAAAATAGACCTGTCAGACGTGTCCGTGGGCAGCAGGGGAGGGGATAAAACGTACACAACTTCTGCGCTTTTTTTATTAAGAAGTCTTTTTAAAGACGCTGATGAGAGAGACGGGCTGTGAAGAAATGTTGCGGGTGCTATTTGTCTGCTTGAGGGGTACCAATGTTAAGGTAACTTTGACTGAAACAGGCAATTAATATTATGTCATCTTTTTCATCGTTTCTGTTGTTTTAGCCAGTGCATGCGGCAAGTGTGTTGAAATGTATCCTGTTGGTAAAATTACGCAATTATATAATCATTTGAAAAACGCTCGGAAATCAAACGGAACACATTTGTAAATTATGAAAATCTTGAACGCATTTCATGCTGAGACAGAACTCGTGCATTGAAGGCTGAAATAAAGAGGGAATGTACAGGTGCTCTGCAACAGAAATGTCATGTAGCTGACGGCATTATTTCCACTAAAAGGAAACGTTTATAATTAAAATAAAACATCCTCACTGATTTGAAGTGATGTCTGTGCAAAAAATGTTTTATACAAAAAATACAATACAAATTTTTAAATGTTCTGCTTCTGTTTATCTCCATGTATGGTTCCTCTCTGTCTCTACACTGTCTAACACATTGTGTTTAGTGGAGTGCCCACAATGACACGCGCCTGTACAGAGATCAGCTTCATATTTAAATCAAACAGATGCACAGACATAGCCTACTACAGGCTTGGTAGGAAACAAGTCAGCGATTTTATAGGCCTCACATTTATCTTCTGATTGAAATTTTAATAAGAACAACCAGAATTAACTACATAATTACGTTTAAAAAGTTTACAAGTTTTTTATGGATGCCATAATGCAAAGTGTTAGGGTAGTATTAGGATGCTAGTTTAAATGCTAATGCACCTTAGGCCTACTGTACGACTACAAACGACATTATTCTTTTTAGAAGATTATTTTATACAATAAGATAAAAAAGGAGAGGAAGATCTAATGTTAGGGTGACTGCCTGTATTTATTCAGCTTCTTGTTTCACATCAAAAAAATGTAATCCCATAGGGACCCTTACAATTAATTTAATCTCATATACAGACTCTCCTCATGTAACAGGGCTTATACAGTATATTCAGAAAAATGTGTAATGTTTACTGTATATGTTTACTTGGGAATTTTTTGAAAGATTTGTGATCTTTTGGAAAATTATTTTATTTGTTAGTCACCCTTCTATTAAGTAGCTACACCACAGCAGCGTGTCCTTTCGTGATTTTGCTGCCTTTTTCGTCCCCTCTAGTTTATGTCTGCTGTTCATCACACTCGCAAAACTTTCGGTCTGACTTTGTTTAAAACTCCACACACCACCTCTGGAATTCTTTATCAGGAAGACAGCAATATAAAAACATGTTTATACTGGCATTTTTCCTATGTCTTTTTCTTTCTTTTTTTGTTAACGGCACTTCACTGTAGGCTTTAAACATGTGGGTTTGTATCTTGATAATGGCAAAACCACAGCGCTCTCACTCGTTCAACTATAGCTCAGTTTTATGGAGTCATACTGATGCTGCTTGTACTAAGTAAAAGCTGAATTGTTTGGAAATTGTCCTGAATAGCCTACCTGAAAGTCTACAAGATATCAAAGAGTAACAACAGATGTATATATTGGCTCAAGAAATTGCACATGAGCTTAAGTGCTTTTTTTATCTTCAGTCAAGTTTTACAAGACATTCTGTCACAGCCAGCGGTGCCCTTTTCATAAACAATGTGTGTTTTATACATCTCAAAACTCAGTAATTAAAAACAGATTCCAATTGGCACAGTCTCTTGGCAGACGTTTTGATCCAAAGCAACTTTCATGCATTCAAATTGTACATTCTTTAGTATGTATGTTCCCTGGGTTCTGGGTAAATATCACTCTGTAAAGTTCGGTAATATTGTATTTTACAGATCTTGCATTTTAAGCTTTTCCTTTAACGGTTTGATTTCTCTTCTGTTTCAGGTGTCGGTCTGAAGTCAATGCTGGATGCCATGGAAGTCCCAAGTCATGCTAGGCACCTCCTTTTGCAACTGAACACACAACGCACCAAGGGCTTCTTGTGTGATGTCATCATCGTGGTGCAGAATGCACTGTTCCGGGCTCACAAGAACATTCTGGCAGCCAGTAGCCTCTACCTTAAGTCTCTTGTTATTCACGATAACCTCATCAATCTGGACCATGAGATGGTCAGTCCAGGTGTCTTTCGAGTCATTCTTGACTATATCTACACTGGCCGGTTAAGCGAAGGTGACCCCACCTGCCCAACTGAGCCTAATATAGGGGCAGTGCTGGCTGCTGCAAGTTACCTGCAACTACTAGATCTGGTGGCTCTATGCAAAAAGAAGCTGAAGAGGAATGGAAAATACCATTTACGCCCTAACCCAGGGTTCTTACCATATAAATTAGGTTCCAGTGGGATGGGGGGAGGACGATTTCGAGTCTCTACTCCTGTTATTCAACCAACACCATTTGACGTCTTGCCTGCCCACTCGCTGCCCCGTCATGGAGGAGAGCTTTATGCCCCAGCTCTAGCACAGGGGCCTCCACCTTACCCCCCATCAAAAGCATCCTTGTCACCGCGGTCAGGCCTGCACTTACCCCCCACTGACGGGAACTGCTCATCCCTCTACTGCCTTGACCTGTCCAAAAAAAGTCCCAGTTCCCAATCTCAGCTTCCTTCCAGCCATCCACACTTGATCTCCTCCCTCCACCCGGATGAAGAGCCTGAAGGCGAGCTGGACCAAAGCCCCATTCCCTTGCTCAGCCCCAATGATGGCTCCCGTAAAATGGAGACAGCTCACCACGGTGTCCCTTTAAACCCACATCCCTTTCCTCTGTCCAACCATCCCCTTGCAGCACATCTTCCTCACCTGCACCGTTCTCAGGACCAGGAGCCTTACCCCTGCCCTCCCAGCCCTGAGCCCATGGACGACTCCAGAGAACAAAGTAGAGAACGGTCAAGCATCTACCGCTGGGTGAAGAACGAACCCTCTAATCCAGAGGATGAAGATGAGGAAGATGATGAGGAGGACAGTGGAGGAATGAATGGGCAGGATAAAGACAGACATCACATAAATCACCATAAAAACAGTGAGGAAAAGATGAACATGAGTGAGAGGGGCTTTGACAGAGGAACAGTTACTTGTGACGACGGAGAAGATGAGAATGGCACAGGCAGTGAAGAGACGGGAAGCAGTGAAGGGCGTTCATCTCCTCCCGGTGCCGGTGGAAGATATCACATGCCATATGAGCCAGAGAGTTTCGGAGATAACCTATACGTTTGCATCCCCTGTGACAAAGGCTTCCCCAGCTCGGAGCAGCTCAATGCTCACGTTGAGACTCATACGGAGGAAGAGCTTAACAATGGAGGTGAGCTGGACAACAACAGTGGCAAACCCGCCAATTCCCATGGACCTATAAGCTCAAACAGCTCCAGTGGTCTGCACAGTCCATTCCTTGATAGCAAAGCAGTGCAAAACCATCATCCTATTGGCCTTGGGGAGATCATACGACCATATCGCTGTTCATCCTGCGACAAGTCCTATAAAGATCCCGCCACACTGCGGCAACACGAGAAGACCCACTGGCTGACGCGCCCGTACCCCTGTAGCATCTGCGGCAAGAAGTTCACCCAGCGTGGTACCATGACGCGCCACATGCGCAGCCACTTGGGCCTGAAACCCTTCGCGTGTGATGCCTGCGGTATGCGCTTCACACGGCAATACCGCCTTACAGAGCACATGCGCATCCACTCCGGAGAAAAGCCTTATGAATGCCAGGTGTGTGGGGGCAAGTTTGCTCAGCAGCGCAATCTCATCAGTCACATGAAGATGCACAGCAGCGGAGGGGCCGGCGGAGGACTCACCCCTGACGGCAAGTTGAAGATAGACTTCTCCGAAGGCATTTATCCCTTGAGCAAGTACACGGCTGAGCATTTGGGTCTGAAGCAGGAGAAACCCTCAGATCTTCTTATAGCCTCTCATCATCTGCTAGCTGATGCCAAAGTCATTGAGAGCCTCTATCCACTGTCAAAGCTGGCGGCGGAACACCTCGGCCTCACCCACAGCAAGATGGACATACTGAATCAGTCACTTCCACCCCCACATCAGCAGCTCCCAGCAGAGACCCGCACCATCGATCGCTACTCTCCCAGCTAGAGGGGGAACCACTAAATAAATCTTCCAAAGAGACATCACTGTATACCATTCACAGTATTCAACTCACACCTCATCTTCATTTGAACCTGCACCTCAGATCAGAGGCCGGAAAGTGTTGGCCATAAAATGCACACAAACTGTGTCTGACTTCTAAACGTGCCTTTTGCAGATTCCGCAGTAAATGCATTTCTTCTTTCTGAAAGGAGAAGACTGCTTTATTTATAATCTTTTCTGACGGCGGACACTCAGCCGATGCAGTATTTATATAAAAACAACTTCTTTTTTGTTCAGTCACCGAGCCAAAAAAACAATTGAAGACCAAAAAGAGATTGTTTTAATTATTTTTCTTTTTTTTTCGTTTTGAATGTTGGAAAAGCCAAAGAGAAAATGTTACAGAAGAGTGTTGCAATCGTAGTACCCTAAACTTGTGTACTAAGTATTTACTAAGTGGCGTATATAAAATGACAAAGCACATTTGAACAATATTCAGGGCTACTGTCCAGATAGCAGAAGGATGTCTGCCAAATCAAAACAAAACAAAGCCAAATCTTGGGGATTTTATAGTAATTGGAGGACTTTTATAGACTATTTTTGGAGTACTGGATCACCTGTATCTGATTTTCCAACTTTGTGAATGGCCCAGTTTTTTCCATACTAAAAGGGAGCAACTTTCAGAAGAGAGTGTTTGTTCCAGGATTTAGGTAAAGTCCTCTAAGCTTTCCTCTTTATTGATGTAGTTATCCCCTTCAACACAGAGTCTACAGGGAGTGTCATTTCATTTTTTGGACCTTCAGGTGTATGGTCTTGCTTTTTAGTGCTTTTATGTTTCCTTTTCTTTCCTTAACTCTCTTTTGCTTCACAAAACCAAAAGTGCCTTTAACTTGTCATTGAAAAAGTAGCAAGTGCTGCCCTGTGATCTCACAACTGGAATAAATTTGAGCATATTCCGATCTTGATATAATGTATCCATTCGTTTCGGTCCATCTGGTGTTACAGACCAAACAAGGGTGTTGCTTTGAAAATGGAGTAATATTTACAACAGGACAATAGAGCCCAAATGTTTTCAATGAACCACAGCGTCTACGCAAAGCTTTTAGATAAATGTTTAACTATAACAGTGACACCACTTTTGCTACAAATTCAGTGTATATTTAGTGTGAACAAACTGTCATGCATTTGCAAATGATGGATTTAGCCACACCTTTAAGAGCTTTCTCTGTCAATTGTGCGCAAGGGTCTCCTCACCCCTATTATGGTGCAGTTAATTTCAGGCTAATGTGACGGTTTTAACCCGGCAGGGCCCCAAACGCGCACACGTAAATCCGCTAATGTGACAACCATCTGAACATGAGGAGCAGATCTTGCCCTCTCTTTCTCTGATACTGTGAGCACTACTAGCAGCAGCTGGTCCATCAGGCTAAGCCCTGTGAAATTTCACATTTTCGAAGGCTATTCGCGCTTGTCTGTCCCACTGATGTGAGATTTTATGCCAGCTGACCAGGCCTTGTGATCTAACGCTGCCTGAACATACACCCTAATCCCTCAGCTACTGCACTAAATATGCCATAAACTAAAATAATCTGCAAATCTGAACAATCATCAATCTGTCAATTCTTTCAAGCAACAGAACGCACAGCAGCCTGTAAGGTGTTAGGGTCACAGCCACGCTTGTTTCCTTTTTGTAGTATTAAAATGAATTTTGCCTCCAAATAAATCACGTTTTTTCTGCAGATGTAAATGCATACGATGTAACTAATCACATTTTATAACAGTATTCCAAAAACCATGTTGATGGTCTTTTCTCTCAGACCTAATTTTCTGGTTGTACGATTTGTACAATTACAACCTCAGTGAGTGAATGTGAAGATTAAACCATGAATGCACTGTGAAAGACACATTTGAAAGCTTTGGAGCTTGGTCAAAATTGAACACATTGTGAGGGGTGTTTGGGACACATTACTGAGGCTTGGTAGCATGTCACTAATCCAAGTTTTTCTTTTCTTTATTAATCTATTTAACTATTAAACAAAAGCAAAAAGTCAAATTGGTGCTTAACTCAGGACTGAGCCCCTATGTCAGCGGGCACAAAGCTTTGGCAATAGTTTGGCACACAAAATTCTCTCTTTCTCATACAAAAGAAATGTATCGCCTACAGCAAAACTTAAGCACACTCTTTTGGGAGGGATTGTATTGAATTTAAACCTGTGGTTGTTTAAAAATGCTAAAAATGTTATATTGTTTTCTGAAATGATTTTCTTTGAAAATGACCTGTTTGTTGGTTTGTTTCTGAATAGCCTATGCAACTGTCTGTCTATTTTTACATTACCAAAAATACTGTTATGTAATTCAATGGTAATTTAATTACCATAAAAGGCAAATTTATAAATTAAAATGATTTTCATGATTTCTACAAGATTTTTCTCTGTATACTTGAAGGTATTTTAAGCAGCACAGTTTAAAACTCACACATGCACCAAGAGAAATGCCAGATAGCAAGTTAGTTTACTGTTAATGTTATGCTGTATAAGAAATGTTGTATGTTTATCAATAATTCGCTACAATGATAAACACTTGGCTGAGTGGGTAAGGAGGAAGCATATTTTCTGAAGTTGATTGACCCATTTGTTCTGGGCGGGCCAGCAGAAACTTTATCTGACCTCTTTGCCGAGAGGCAGGATTAGACTCCCAGTGAGGTTTTGTATACACGTACTATTAAACCACGCGCATTAAACCAGCTTGTTTGGGGCGAGACAGATGCTGAAATTTCCCAACACTCTTAAGTGGATAGTGGAGATCCAGAAATTCCTCTCAACTTAATTTTGTGAAACACATGAAAACAGTCTGGGCACAGCGGTTTGTTTGTATCCAAATGAACCCCAGAACATAAACGAAATACAAATCTTCTGACTCAAGGGAGAGGACAATATTACAGCTATCATAACAGTTAAAACTTTGACCACAGACATATTAATAGACGCCGAGGAGATGCGACAGCCTGTCTGAAGTGGATTTTGGTGGTGGGAAAAAAATCTCACACCCCTCCACTTTCCTCACCATTGATATCTTACACTCATCGAAATCTATCCTTCTATTTCCTTTGACAGACAAAACTAGAAAAAAGCATTAAAAAACACAAAAGTGAGCAAGAAAGTTCAAACTCCCTCTGCGATTCGCACTGCTCTGAGGGGGTAAGGGGTCGTTGGGAGGGGTGTGAGTAATGTTTTAGATCGTGAATGAATAAAGTTAATAGAAGATGTGAAAGTGCATCTCTTAAAGGAATAGTTCACCTTCAAAATAAAAATTCTGTCATCATTTACTCAGCCTGTCGTCACTTAAAGACTTTGTTGTCACCAAAATCTTTTGGTTCCCATTGCATTCTATTGTATGGACACAAAATCAATGCAATTCAACGGGGACCAATGGTTTTCTGTTACATTCTTCAAATTATCTACTTTTGTGTTCTGCAGAAAAAAGAAAGCCATTCAGGTCTGAAAAGGGCATGTAAATAATTTTCATTTTGAAGGTGAACTATCCCTTTAATGTTAAACGTTAGCCTGCAGTAGCAGAAAGCAAGATGTTTAATCTATGATAGAAGATGACAGAAGCAAGATAAAAAGAGTGCAAAAAATTTAGTGAAGCTATTGTATATCTATGAAAAAAACACTAAACCTCCATCCCTTCAGATATACAGTACTGAGTGCTGCGCATGTGCTCCTCCATTCTTTAAAGTGAGGTGGTATTTGACAGAGTCTTTAACCCACTGGTCACCCCGCTTATCCTCATCACAGGCCGAGCAAAGAGAAACAAAACTTGAGACGTAGTTTAAAAAATGTGGAACACTATACTGACCATGCTTCATAAATGTGTCCAAGGGAAATATTCCTCTCGATTTCAGGAAACCCACTCATTCTAAGCAGAAAACCAAAACTTAACCAGAGCTGGTCATAAACTTTATAGGGAACAAATTTACTCGAGTAAGTGCTCACAGAACATTTAAACAGGAAAATTGAAAGCGCCTCGCTACATCAGTCAGAGGCTGAGCCTCAGGTCTGATAACAGTCAGATGGGGAAGTTAGTGGCATATATTTGAAGTGTTGATTTGGTGCACGTCTTGTGAAACTGCAGAGATAATCTTAGCAGGATCAAAAGCCTAGAGCTTCTTTGAACTGAATTGTCGATAAACCTGCCTCTCTTCCTTCATACAGCTGGCGTTGATCGACATACAGTTTCTGTATGCGTTTCACAATTCACAATTCTTACCCCATCTAGATTTTATATAAATTGTTGATCTTGCCTCATTTAAAACAGTCTGCACTGAGTCATCTGCGGCCATGTGGAATCTTCCATCAATGTCAGCGGCATGGCCCACAATGCACCTGTCCATCCATCTGGCTTGTGTTGTCTGAGCTCAGCTGGGGGAGAGAGAAGAAAATTGTGTTACACTTCAAAAATCTATTCCTGATCATATCTAAGTCAACATCCCAACAGGTTTAAAAAATGGCAAATCATTTTTCTGTCTTGTTTAAACATACTTCAACGATTAAAAACCCATTAGCCTACATTTTGTTCGATTAACTACTAGCAAACAAACAAAACAACTCATACACTAGAAAGCAAGTTTTATTAAACAAATTTGTGTTGTTTAAAGGTTAGTTTACTTTCACTGGAAAAACAGAAATGTTTTGCGTAGTGTATATCAAGGGTGGGCACATTCATCTGTTTCACATCAAGCATTTTTGTGGATTCTCATTCGAATCCGTATTTTATTCACTTTAAAAACACCTGCCTTCTCAATGGCCCGTGCCTCTCCTTCACCCTTCCCACTCAATCTCCTCCCTTCATTCACTAGACCTTCTTTCTCATCCCATTTTAACAATCACTCTGAGAACATCTAGATGCTCTGTGTCCCCCAGCACCCTCTCCTAAAGCCTGACCCGCAACACATGCCCACACCTCTCATGAAGAGGCTTCCAGCTGTTCTTCATGCTGTAGAAGACAGTTGTCTAAATGTTTACATGAATAACTACTTTCTTCTACTTCACGCCCCGATCGAGTTCCTGAGTGAGCATAAAGGCATGTGTTCATATTCTTCATGGGGCAAGATCAGCTATATAAACAATTGATGGATCTATTATGTCCAACTTTATATAAAAAGTATGCCTAGGAATGCAGAAAAAGCAAAATCTTAGTGATTAAAGATGCTTGAGGACATATGGGAAATGCTCATTTTGTGCCATTTTGTGTCATGACACATCATTTTGTTTCTCAGTCAGTTCGTCATCCTGTGAAATAGATTTTTCAGCAGTGTGTCTTCTTGCACAGGTCACTAAATACAGCAAGTAAAGGAAGTATTTTGGCAGAGTTCTTTTGGGAAAAAGATGAACATATTCAAGTTGCTCACCTGAATTTTGTTCTGATGCAGCTGAATTACTATGGAAGGCTTACTAGTTGGGCTAGTTAAAAGCATCACAACAAAAAAAACACACTGTATATTCTGGTAAAAATATTTTATTATATTAATGTAGTCAAATTGATTAATCACGATTAATTGATTGCAAAACTAATGTTTGTGTTTATATAATATATCGCTGCTGTCCATCTGAAACCTCCATATTTTGTGATCTTCATTTTTTCGCCATAAATTATTATTAATAATCACCCTTTAATTAAAGAAATGTAATAAAAATTATAATAAAAAATACTTTAAAATGTGCTTGACAACTTTGGAAACACTGTATTTAATCATTTTACAAGTACAGTGTTTTGTCCATATGCGAATTTGGACATCCGAGGATTTTATCGTTGCTGAAGGACAGCAACGATGTTCTTGTGTGGTTTGATTATTTCTGGGCATATATAAACAAGCATGTATATATTTTAGAAATATGTATAATATCTATTTATAATAATGTAAATTATATTTGAATATAAATGTATATTTATATATATGTCTTTATATTTCACATGTGTGTTTTTATGTACATGTATACATGCCACACACATATATTATATAAAAACAAATATTTATTTTGGAATCGATTAAACATGATAAATCGATTTAAAAGCACTAAAACAAAGCAGTTTTTTAATGTTTAAATGATCATTTAAAGGGGTCATTGAGTGGATGCTTATAGTGTCTCAAGATCACATATCTATTTTAAAGCTCACGGCCTGAATATCAGGATAGTTTTACCAGGGCCTAAAATTATCACCTCATCTAACTGTGACAGGAACAGGCCGTCTTTGTGCTGGCACAAAGATACGGTCGCTACCAATGTCTTCTTCGCCATGTTTAGCTTGGCCGAGCCGTACCCCATCCAGAGCGGAGACCAGATGAGCCGATTACACGCAGTCAGCAGGC
The DNA here is from genome assembly GCA_008369825.1 of Triplophysa tibetana. Taxonomy (NCBI): domain Eukaryota; kingdom Metazoa; phylum Chordata; class Actinopteri; order Cypriniformes; family Nemacheilidae; genus Triplophysa; species Triplophysa tibetana. The sequence continues at coordinate 12,656,839 of CM017917.1, forward strand.
TGCATACAAAAGTGAAGGCCACACTGATGAAACTGATCTGTGTTTGTATTTGTGGAACTCATCCATGAGAAGACATGCCTGAAAATTCTGTACAGTTTAACCGAACACGTAAACAACAGAAAAGCAAGTTGGCCGCTGGTAGTCATGCATGACCACACACACACATACACACGCTCGCAGCTGATTGGCAGACAGCTCCGTCATTGCTCTCTGTTCCAGATTAGGTCAGATTTAATTAGGCTGTCCCTGCTGCTTTTGGAGTGTCGCTTTGAGTTTAAAAAGTCATTATTAAAACACATGCAGCCTTACCGATGCTAACAAGAGGCCAGAACATCTCGGAGATGGCTTGAAGGTCCACACACACACACACGCTCACACATACGCGCATGTTACTCTTGTATGAAAAATGTTAAGTATGTGGTGTGATGAGGAACAAAAGAGGGGTGAGGTCGTGGCACATAAGCAAAAAGAAAAGGCGCTAGTACATAAACCAGACACCAACCAAAGGCCCCAAACAATTGTAGTCATTTAATAAAAAAACTGCGTGAACAGAGAAAAAAGAGGCAAAGGCACAAACTAATTCAACCACCCAGAGCCCTGTGAATGTTCCCATTACCCTGCGGCCAAGCAACACACCAGCATGTCTGTTTTGATTTCAGCGATCACCATTACTTCTTGTTCTGAACCTATTTCAAATATAACACAATTTAATATGCCACTTTCAAGTGCTTTCTTGGAAGATTTATGTGACCAAAAAAAAAGCGCAGTACAAACACATTTGAGCAGTGTTTATTTGAATTGCGTTGTCAATTGTTTCTGTCCAGTTCTATTTTTTTGCTTTTCCTGAAATTAATGTATTTATTGCATGTCATATGTTTTTTGTTGTATAAATTTATATTCTGGGGAATTAAATTTTGTTTTGTTTAATTTCAATATCTAGATGAATGACTTTGATTAGGCTTTTAATTGTTTTAAAAGCCAATGTTAAAATAACATTTTTCCACCTATTATTTGAATCACTTTGACAATAAAATAACGTTTCGAAAAAGTATGAGCTGTATTTATGTATTTCATGTGGGAGAGTTATTAATTTGAAACATTGTGGCAACATAATAAACCACATTATTAACTGCAGTTCTGTTAATATTCTTTTGGGTCAACAGACTGTTTTTGTACAAACGATGAAACATTTGTGCTGAGAATAAAGGTGGGTCGGATACTCCCATCTGGACTTGAGCTTCTAAACAGCTAAATCGAGTTCAGAAAAAATTCTGAATGAAAGTCATAACTTACACAAGGTCCATATTAAACACTCTTCATATCAGTCAGACACTGTCAGCTGGGGTTCATGCAAATACACTCCCATCACATTTCTGAGGACACCTTGAAACCAGCGATCTCCCAATCACTCGTTGACTCCAGCATCTCCCGATTAACGTTTCGACATCGCTGGAGAAAATATTTCCTGGAAATATCAGCAACATAATCACATCCAGCGCACTGCCACGTGTGGCTTATTGAGATGCTGGGGAAAAAATATAACGGAGTCCAATTTTGAGATCTGTAATGAAGTCACTAAAAGTTTATAATAACAAGTAGGGGCAGACTGAAAGAGAGCTTCCAGGAGTTTCAACAGAATAAACGTAACTATCCAACAGCTCCTCGGAACTGTGAACCATGACTCCATCTGTTTCATGTCTGCAGCCAAGACTCTGAACTTTAAAGGTTTCGACGTGTTAAGGCAAATTGCAATGAGTCCTGAGTTTTATTCTGTACACTGATGAATTCAATATGATAGCGACTTCTGAAACACACTGATATCATTCATGTAACCGGCAAAATGTTGACACTTACATTTACATTAAATGCAGATGTGTTTTTGATTTTACACTGTAGTTTTGATAACTCTCATGAACCACGAAATGTAAGGGATGGGCATGATTTCCTAAAGTCATTCCCCACTGTTAACCTGAATTAGTTGACTTCACTAGAAATTTGTGTGGAAACCAGTTGCCTTCAAACTTTTTAGTTTTTGCACAAACTGAACGGATTAAGTTGTACTAAGACAACCTTAATTGAATGCAGTAGAGAAACCAAATTTGTAATAAGTCTATAATAAAAATCTTTAGCTAACATACCTCAAAATCATGCGTTCACATAAAATATTTTTTACACTGATATGATGATATTCGATTGATGAATTAAACTTGTTCCCTTTATGACACGGAGTATAATGAATGAAAATCATGATGGCAGCCGATCACATTTTGTGTACTAAGAACTAAAAGTTTTCCTGGATTTTGTTGGTTTATGATAAATAAACTAGATTTTCTTATTTTTTTATCTAAAACACATCATAAGTAGTAACGTTTAGTCATGATTGCATGTATAAATAAAGACAAATTTAGGATTTACAGTTCCACTACCATGCATTATTTTAATACATTTATTTTTATATCACACAGTACTTATACACTATTTTAATATGTTGTTTAGGTTTGTTACTTCACCCTTACAATAATACATTTACTGTGTAATAATATTTAATTTGTGTCATTGGACAGACGATTTCAGATTTTATATTACACTTCATTTTAAAAAGAAAAACATGTTTAAATGTCTCTTTTTATAATTATAGACATTTATCTTAGTATAGTTTATGATTTCACTGTTTTGATTTTGCACAAAATTGCTTTCTAACATTCTGTTTTTGTATTGCTACATTAACCAGATCGTAATTGCTCTCAGATGAAATGTCGGTTTCACAAGGCGAGTGTCAATGTGAATCATTGACTGTGTGGTGTCGATAAAATGTTGAGTTTGCCGCTCGGCTGATCATAGTGCCAGGCTGGAAACTCTGGAAATTTGCCCCTGACCCCTACGGCTGGGTGTCAGCCAACCTAAATGCCAGGGGTCTGCGGTGTCTGGTGTCATGTAATGAGTGGTACCTCTGCCCATGTCAGATAATGTCAAAGGGCACAAAGTTCTCTCATGTTTGGATCAAAACATGTAGTCTACTGCAGATTAGCAACAATTACAAGAAAAAAGGCTGACAGCACATTATAATACAAATACATGCCTGAAAAGATGACTTCCTAATGTCTCAAATATGTCGCATAGACAGCAATGAGGTTAAATGGAGATCTCGCTGAGACCTGTTATGTCAAATATGCTATCCACATTCATTTTGTTCTTTTACTCTTTATCAGCATCCCGAAAAACGGCACGAGTAACATCTGAGACAAATGTTATAAGCCTGAGCTTTGAAAGAGCAACCACTGAGCAACTCAATTTTTGTGTTAACTCGGTATTGTATGAAAGGTGTATGACACACAATATTGAGGGCAAAGGGCACGTATTGTACTGATGGAATCACATCTCACACAGCATGAACTCAGGCTGAACAAACTTTGCCAGCACAGCATGCTCTAAGAAACAGCTCAAAGACGCTGGCAGGCAGAGACAGGGTGTGAACATATCAGAGATCCCGGCCATCTTTCTGGCAGGGTGGATTGCCATTGCCCGATATGACCGTGCGTTGCCATTTTGACTGTCCTGCTGAACGCGGAATGAATTGCACAGCAGAGATGAACCACTTCTGGTTCTCCATTATACTCTACCCTAACTCACTTGGAATCAAGATGGAGAAAAATAATTCGACCCAGTGGCTTTTCACTTGTTTGACCAACCTTATAATCCACCTTAAACCGAACAAAAACAAATGATGATAATTATTAACTGTGAGTGAGCACATAACATTAGAATAAGGCTAAGAACAATGTGAACATTTGTGCTTCTGTCACGAATCCGTCAAAAATCTGTGATCCTTTTCTAAAAACATATGAAAGCACTGTTATTAGTAAAATATATATTTAACCCCACTATCAGGGCTATATGTGGCAAAATGTAAATGCTTGCAGACAAATGCATTAATCCCAGCACTAAAAATCCTCTCTCTATTGGCAAAGCGTTCCCTCACTTCTCTCTGCCCGATCCTCTTTTCTTCTAAGTTTTCACAGTGTGCTTTTCCTCCCTATGAATTGGGAAATTCAACTCTTTATGTTTTCATTAGAAAAACAACCTCACAGTCTCTGATTGTAATGTTTTAGTGGGGGTCTCTGCTGCCAGCGTGCTGTTAGCCAAGTGTTTCATACCAGCAGCCTGTGCCATGATGAGGAACACAGAGAGGTACGGAAGATAAAATGAACAGTTAACAGAAGACAAGGGAACGTAGAGATACAATGGATAGAGAAAATGGGTTTAAATGCTACTGGCAAGGTTGCTAGTGTTGATCTGGCTTAAAGGGACAGATCACCCAAAAATGTAATAAATAAAGATAAAAACAAAAAAGATAATTCAAAGAACATTGGTAACCAACACCGGTCCCCAGTGATTTCGATTGTACGGACACAAAACAAATTCTGAAGACGTATATCAAAATATCTTCTTATGTGTTTCACAGATGAAAAAGACATATACAGGTTTTGAGTGAGAGGACGGTGAATAAATGTTTGTGTGAACTATTCCTTCAAGCTCCCACAATGTGTACTGTTTCTGTCTTCGTTTACATAATATTATATTATATAACATTTGCTATGTGTATTGTGACGCAATTGATTAATTGGTATTGATGTGCTATATTTCATGAACTAATTTTATTCTTCTTTTATAATAAACATGCACCTGACTTATGAACTCATCCATATTAAGAAAATCAAAAAGTGTATCTACCTCACAACACGACTGTATAAAAACAAAAGGGTGTCTAGAAACGCTAGAAACTTGAAATGTATCTTAAAGGGACCAGTAAGCGCTGACGATTTAAACAACTGTATCAGATTTACACTTTTACTTTGTAACAGAAACTTCACACTGGATGACAAGTGACGGGAAGGTTTGCAGGTGCACAGTTATAAACATCCATGTGGCACAGTTATAAAAATGCATGTGCCACATATGGAAACATGCATGTGTTCGCATTTGTATATTTGTGTGTATATGTGTAAAGGGTGGGTGTGGGTACGTGAGATTAGATGGTGGTGATGAGGGTGTGATCTTTCAGTGCCACTTCCTGTTTTATGATTGACACAGATCTGTGGGCACCTACCAAAACAGAACCACCCATCCTGTGACATTGCCAGAGGAGCTGTCAAAACAAGTGAGAGGCCAGCCTTTCTTAATACTTACACAAACACTTACCGAACACATTCATACAAAAACACATTGACCATCACACATGAACATTTATGTTATATAAAATATCCAGTTTTGAACCTCATTTGTTTTATACATAAGCAACGTTTATCTCACACACACACACACACACACACACACACACACACACACACACACACACACGCGCACACACACACACACACACACACACAAGTCTGATTTAATATCTCTGTGGGGACAGTCCAAAGGTGCAATGATTTTTATACTGTACAAACTGTATTTTTCCCCTACCCCTTAACCTAAAGGCCATAGAAAACTTTTAGCATTTTTAGATTTCAAAAAATATTGTTCTGTAAGATAAAAAAGCTCTTTTGCCCATGGGACCTCAAATTTGGTCCCCATCATGACACAAGTCCTCATGAGTTGGTGCGTATTCAGGTGTAGGGATATGAAAACAAGGCTACACACATGCTCACACACACGCAAACAGAGGCTTGAGAAAAAGAGAATAATAGATAATGTTTATGCACTGGGATGGTGCAACAGAATCACGATGAACTGCTTGAGGTCTATGATGCATTGAACTTAGATTGTACAAGTCCAGACTGTGGTGTACTGAGAGGCCTGAGGCCAGTAAACACAGGGGAACCCCTGCTTGAGAAAACACAAGTATACACACACACACTTAAAGAAGCACCCTGAGATCTCTACCGCCATACTGCTTGTGCCTGAGGAGAACGAGACTACCACTGCGCTATTGAAAACAGTTACACACCTAGTTAATGGTAAAGTGTGTTTCTTCATAAACTATGTTCTCCTTTCCCATGCCTAAAATGCTAATTTTGTGTAGGTTTGCTCTGTCTGTACATGTACAAAATAAGCAGCATAGAAAGTGAGTTCATGAATGGATTTGTTGGTTTATTTTTATGATTAAAAGTGTGAACACTGTGACATTGGAAAGGTCATAAATGAGGTTGGGTCTAAACAGGCTCATAAGAGGCTGGGGATCCAGACCTTCAGGAAAGCACTGGGTTCAGGTGTCCAGTGACCTCATGGGGTAACAGAGCCAGTGAAACCTGCCCAACTGTCAAGACAGAAGTGAGGAGGAGGCCAAGAAGAAGTGACAGCGTCAACATCACTTTGCATGTATCTGTACTGAAAGGTGTTGTTGTATCTGCAAAGGTGAAAGTGTATTACATCTTTAACCAACATTGCCACACTTTAAAACACACACAAAAATATTTTTTTCACCCCATTAAGGGAACAGGATGTGATAGAATGTGTGCATTGTTTAAATAAACATAGAATGGTGTTAAGAAACTAATCTTAACTAAAAAAATATGTTTCAGGATTTAGAATTTTTTCAAGAATCATTATTATAAAGCAATAAAACAATAAGTCTGAGCAAATAACACTGATAATGTTAGCTATGATCCATAACATATCAGATTTTGTTGCTTCTGTTGAGACACAGAATGCACTTTGGAGTACAAGGATCATTAAATTTGGAAATAAACTTGTCAGTCAGCTTAAAGATCCAGTATGATTCTATGTCATGCACTCTGACTTCTTTACACTGTTAAAAGTGCTGGCTTCTCATGCTTACGGGCAATAATATTTTGGTGCTTGATATACTCCCCCAGCACTCCAACTTGTTTCGGAAAGTTTTTTATAATTCTGGATCCCTGTGTCGTCACTTTTATTGGGCAATTCTCCTGGAAAAGCATTGCAAGGCGAAGGCGGAAGAGCCCGCCCACTCGCCACCAACGAACGAGACCCGCTTACCATCAAGATTATATGCGCTGCAGCTCATTACTCTTGCGATAGTTAAGTTTAGGTGTGTCAGTTTATTCATGGCATTTCAGTGATGGATGTTATATAAACGGTGGATAGAACGCTGTATTTGGAGCTCGTTTGAAACTGATAGATGTCGCGGTCCCACTTAATACTCTTCGAAGATACGACGCATGCAATAGTACTGTATATGCACTCAATATTAATATGAGATTGGGAGAAACTGTCTGTGATACGCGATCTTTAAAGGAAAATTGTGTTATTTTTTTACCCACCCAGATGACAATCAACATGGTTTAAGGCCTCCCAGCGTCTTCGAAACACAAATAAAGAATTTTTGGGTGACATCCGAGAGATCCTCACAGACATCATGGTTGTAATACGATTCAAGTATGGAAGGAAGGAGGCGAGAACCGGAAGACAATAAAAAACATTTAATAAATAATATAACAGCCGACGGCCCCTCACGGACGACCGCCGGCTAACAAACAAACAAACCAAAACATAATATAACAGCCAGCGGCCCCTCACGGACGACCGCCGGCGAACAACAACATTAAAACAATACAAACACAAGCTCGGGCTCGGGCCCGGTCCTCTCTCCTCGACGGTCCGGTCGCTTGTTCCTTTTATATGCTCCCAATCTCCTACGTGATGCGAGGCCGGAGCGCGCACCACTGGCGCTAATTAGCAATTACTTACCGGTCTCGAACCACGGTCTCGCCTCGCATACTCCACTACAATGGTTATAGATGTAATCTAGGTCCAGAAAAGTACTTAAAGTTAAGACACCGTTAAATTGGTCCATCCACTCATAGTGGCTCAATTGAATTTTTTTGAAAGCGACAAGAATACTTTATGTGTGAAAAACAAACCAAAACAACGACTTTAATCAATATATTCTTCTCTGTCTTGTCAGTCTACTGTGCACGTTCACGAGAGCACTTCCACGCATGCGCATTCGGTTGGGCAAAAAAAGTGTAAGTCTACCTCAATATCGAAATCATCAGACATTTTGCGAAGATCAGCTTATATAGAGCGTGCATCTGCTTGTAATCACAGTGTTGCGCTCCCAGGTTGTCTTTCAGAACGCTGGCGACATCAGAACAAAGAAATTCATACAGATTTGAAACAACTCGAGGGCGAGTAAATTTTTTTATTTCTGGGTAAACATTCCGATAAATTCATCATGAACTAACATGAACAATTGTATTTACATTTACTTACTTTGGATTAATACATTCTGAAAGCTATATTGGTCATTGTTTGTTCATTTTAGTTAATGCATTTATTAATGTCAAAGGGGTCGCATGACACGGCTAAAACGAATATTACCGTTTGTTTAAGATGGAATGTGTATACACGATTTAAGGTTCAAAAATCCTGTAATTTCCGTATACCTTATATCTCCTCTTTGCTCCGCCTCTCTGAAATTGCGCAGATTTTTTACAAAGCTCATCGCTATGAAAAGCAAGGTTAACCAGTGCTTAGTGATTGGTCAAATACTGCAAGCGTGTGAAAAAAACTCTTACAATATTTGGAACAAGAGGTTCCAAACCAATTGTACTGACAGAAGCGCCCACCTTACTTGAGTAAACATTTGGGGGGTCTTAGTCAAATCACACCACAAACTGACATAGATTTGTGGGGGTGTTTTTACACAAGGCGTTTCAGGCAGATCTGGATGAGCATTCACTTTTAGATAGAAATTTTGTTCCGACACTTTAAGTTTTGCTATTTTATATGTCTAATACATGCATCAGCAACTTATAACACACCTAAGACACAAAACACAAAACCTTTTTGTCAAGTGTTACAAAGAAACCCCATTAAATATATTTATGTGACTTGTGGTCTTCAAAAGACATTTGGACCATACTGTATACATGCTTATACCAGACTTCAATCATGAGATTCATGCTATCTCACCAGGATCTGACAAAGATGGGTGCGGCGCTGAAACGTCTCATGAAGGGGGGTGATGTTCGATTACAGCATTTGAGCTGTAAATCTCAACTATATGAGTAATTTAAAGACTTGCTGATTTCAGAATGCACGTTTCAGCAATGTGATTACACAATCATACACTTCAAGAACATGTGTCTGTGTAAACATGTATCAAAGAAGGAGGACAGGGAGTGGAAGAGCGATACGAGCGTGTGTATTGTAAAAGGAGATTAACTTTCCCATTAGAAATACTAACTGCCCTGTGTTTGGGTGTATGGTAAACAATCAGAGTAAAAGACTGATGATCAGTAAAAACTCTTCCTCATTGGTCTAACAACATATTAAATGTGAACAACTTTTTTCAACTTAATTCGGCCTAACATGTAGCTCATCTAGGAGAAGACTTCACTAGTAAAATCAAGGTTGTGGGGTTGATATCCAGTTTAACAGTATTGATAAAACACATAAATTCACTGTAAGGAACTTTGATCTGGGAAGTGCAAAAGTATGCAACGTGGTGTGAAACATAGTATTATGCACTAATATTTATGCAGTATACATAATTTTCAGTCTTAACCTCGCACCAAAAAGGGTTGTTCTAATCTCATGCCCTCCACATGCCATTTAACTGAATCTACCAGTTAGATTTGATCCTTTCTTTCTCTTTCTCTTTTTTTCTTCTCAGAAATGCTCGATTACTTCTCTGTTCCCAGGATCACATGTCTGTCTTTTGATCTGTGTAACTTGGAGAAAAACAACACAACAAAGAAACTCTAGAAGCAGCACTTTACAAGCTTGTGATGTGACATGACTTAATGCCCCTATCTCATTAACTTAAAGAGCAGAATGTCTACGTGTGATGGTGTGTAGGTGAGAGATGGAAAGATACAGAAAGATAGATAGATTATGGAAGGGGGTTGAAAGTCACACTGAGATATTATTAATTTTAGTAATGATGAGAAACTAAGAAAACTATCATTCAAAGACATCTTGATAATTTAGATGGTCTTAAACTTTATACAATAAAGTTTAAAGTAGCTGTAGACAATATTACAGAAGTTCTGAGGCCTTCAGTTGTTTACCATAAGAAATAATGCAGAGTAATAATCGCTTACCCTTCTTACATTTGCCAAGTCACATACGATTTTTAGGCGGTTGATAAATAAATCTTTAGTTTCTTTTAACATCCACATAAGGACTCCGATGATAGCAGTGCTTCTCAGCTGACAGGTTGTACATCCGTTTTCTAAAAAATATTCTGTATAGTTAGAACAAAAAAAACGTAGAAAGGAACAAAAGATTTCTCCTCAGCTTTGAAAATAAAAAAACAAAACAAGAACTCTTGTGTCTTCAGCCATGTTTCAAACTCTTGGGCTGCACGTTTTTGGTTTGATGCATACATTCATGACATAGCAAATTCAGTGTGTCATCTTTCTCTTCTGTGCAGTATTTGTTTTACAAACTAAAGTAAAAGTCAATAATATTTTCAGTGATTATCAACAGAAAGCCCCAGATTATTGTCAACACAATTTAATTAAAATATTTTCTTTTAGGAATATAAATTCTGGTTTGTCAGTAGTGCAAGGGAGAGACAGAAGTACTTCATTGTGTTCCCTATTATATTTCTATACAGCCGTGGAAAAAGTTAACAAAATTGTAATTTAAACTTTTCTAGTTGTATTATGACGCCTTTCCAGTTCAGTATAAAAAAAAACAATAAATTTTGGTGTGACATCGAATAGCAATTCGAAAGACTGACAGCATAACAAAACACATGAATATGTTGACAACATTAGAAGTAATCACATAAAAAAAAATCTTTTGAACTTTTCCTAAATAGGCTACATAAATACAAATATTACTGTTGTGTTACTTAAAAATGAACACAAGCTAATTTTCTTTGCAGTATTTGAGGTGTAAAAATATACAGAGCATCTTTCCTGTTATTTCGATTTTCTGCAAATAAATGCAAATAAACACTATTTATATTTGAAATTTGGGAGGAATGTTAGTAGTTCACAGAATAATCAAAACACATTCCCTTATTAACTAGCAAATAAAAAACAGAATAATCATTTGACATGGTCTCTTAATTTTTTCCGCGGCTGTATATATGTGTGTGTGTAGTATGGGCTCATCTCTTGCCTCCCTGCCCCAGATTACTGGCAACAGCCCTACTGTCTGTGCTAAAAGTCACGTCTCGAAAAGAGACAGAAACGGAGAGAAACAGGGGGAGGCTGAAAGAGGGGGCGTGAGGGGGCACAGGGCGCAAGACACAGGAAGTGGAGAAAGATGAAGAGACCAGAGACAATAAGATGTACAAGGGGCTGAGGCAGAGGAAAGGAGAGAAGGAAACGCAAGCAGAGAAGAGAGGGAGAAGAAAAGAGAGAAGAGCTAAAGGATCGAGGAGGAACGTGGGAAGAGAGGGAGGGTCGAGTGAAGGAGCAGGCCGTGTGTATACTGTATGTGTGTGCGTCTGGCACTTGCAGGCGGAGAGATAGCTCGGGTCAGGCTGGCCGGACGTGTGTGTTTGTGTTTGGCTGAAGAGGGATGTGAAAGCAAGAAAGCCCTCACTGGCAAAGCTCAGAGCTGGAACTGAGCCATCAAAGAGATGTGATGCGCACACACATGCGTACACCCAGAAAGCCCTTAAACTCATGCACATCTCTCTCAAATATAAACAACTGGTATTTGCGGTGCATCTGTTTAACTGCATGTCTTCAAAGCTCTGGGATTTGAGCGGACGCAGAACTGGTCAACATCTCGGGTGCGGGTTACAAACAAGACCTCAAAATGATAACAGCTAACTGTTTTTAAGCAAGTTGCAGGAAAGTCGAAACTGCTCAAGGTTATGACAGAATCACAAAACAGGATGGGCCCTGCTTAAGTATAGCCCACTATCTTGGGGGCTCTTGAGTTGAGATGCCCTCTATGTGGCACCAGGAAGTAAGCAGACGTCTGTCCCGAAGTGCGGGGGGCTTAATGCTAGTGTCCAAAGAATGAGTCATCCATGACCTATTAATACAAATGCATTAAGCAGACAAGCTGACCCAAGGAATGTAAACGTGCCCCAGCACAGACCACCACTTCCTGCTTTGAACATCCCACTGCGGGCCGTCCGTGGCTCATCAAGACACTGTGGCCTTCCAAAAACGTCAGCTTCGTTTTGCGGCCCCCCACCGCCGTCTGAGAATTCCTACACTCCGAAAGTCACTTCCTGTCCCTGTATTCCAGAGTTCTGCGGCCCCCCCTTTCCTTAGTGCACTCTAGAGAGGCGGCCAGGTTACTATATGGGAGCCGGCGTGAGGAACCGTTACGCTAGTGGGTGGAGAGGTGCTGTAGTACATGATGGAGGTGCTGCTCAGCATTGTTTCCAGTCTGAAAAGCTGGACTGTCACACCCTGGGTGAGGAGGAGCACAAGGGAGGTAAATTTAGAAAGCAAATACCAAACATTCTTATGCAAGCTTTCTTGTGTTTGTTCCTGTGATTATGGTTACATGAATGCCAGACTGCGCACGTGCTTTTAATATGCTGTTGCGTAATACGCTACCGGAAAAAGTTTAGGGTCACTAACTAATAACTAAACTGTTAAAAACTGAACTATATTTAAATTATAATTAAAACATGTTAATAAAATGGATGGCTCAACGAGTCAGCATAGATAGGATCTTCTTTAATACTCCTTCAAGACAGTAGACGACTTCGCAAGATATAAACACGGGCCCAGTAGCACTTCCGATTTCGTTTATTTGATCATTTATGTGTTTAAATCTTACATATATGATAAAATCTTAAAGATATTTGTTTAAAATTTTGATTAGGTTATTGATTGGTTGTATTCCATTCAAACATTTGTTCAGTTTGAAAAAAATGAAAGAGGAAGTTATTCTGGACCAGCATTGTTTACATCTTCTATACGTGGTCTATAAATGCTCAGAAAAGAATTTGACTAGTCATACCTCAAGAAGTTGGTTGATAAAATAATTATCATTAAAGAGTAATTTTTTAACAAATTCTACATGAAGGGTGGATGCTTTTAAAATGGTTAAAAAAATTACGTATACAAAAATGGAAATGAGCAAATGATGCTAAACATTTCACCAATAATGTAGATCTACATACCTGCATTCGTCAAAAAAACAATATTAGTATTGAATTTTTTACTTTTTTGGCATTTTGGTCTAATTTAATTTAATAAGTCCAAAAGTTAGAGTAGGGAATCTTTGTTCCGTCAACATAGAGAACAGTCAAGCTGGCAGTGAAAGGGTTTAGTCTTCCTGGACCGGACCAGAATGTCTTGGCCATTTCCTGTGGGCTGCCCAGCCCTGACCTGCTGGCCCAGGCCCGGCCGCACACACACGTAGACATCTGACCCATGCATCCTGTCAGACAGCGACACCCCCGCGACTCCTCACAAACTTACATACAAACACACACGTTAAATATGTCCACGAGTTTTCCTGCTGTGCACCGATATAGAAAGATCTCAGCAGGGGTATGTGGAATCCGTCCAATCAAAGACTACAGGTGCCTCTTGTGGGAAGTATTAAACCAATTGTGTTCACACACACAAACACACTCAGCCAAACCTATCTCGCCTTGTCCAAACACCAGCATCTATGCCTTCTCCCTCTACAGGTCTGGACAGAGGCGGAGCGGGCGCACTTGTTCCTGTACATCCACGGCCATCTGTGTGTGAGCCCAAACGGAAGGTGTCAGGAAGCAAGGCCAGAGTCCAGAGGCCAGAACAATGAAGGTGAACCATTCTATTTTACAGCACAGAACTGGCTGTTACCATTTTCCTCTCTCCAGGACGTATGTGTATGCGTTTGTCTGGTTTGTCCATCAAGCTTGACGCTGGGTTTCCCGACGGCCCAATGCACGTGGTACGTGTTGAGGGTTGTGTCTCGCGGGTCAAGGGTCTCATCTCGTGCGTTTTGCGTGCGGCGAGACGTGCCGCATTTCCGACCTTGGCTTATTCTCTGATGTCATGCTTTGTATAGTGGGCTCATGCAGAATGCAGCGGGGGCGGACACTAGATGTGAGGTGACCCACCTTATTACTGCAGGATTAGATTGGAGGATGCATTTGAAGACAACAGAATGGAAAAGCGTGGGTTTTGGAAAACAACCCAACCCTTCCTTTCTCCCTTGCTGTGTTAGCTGCCAATGTCACTTTTTCTCTCTGCCTTAAATTGATAGTTTACCTAAAATGAATTCTAACCCTCTTGTTATTTCAAACCTGCAACTTAATTTCTTCTCCAGAACACAAAAGATATTTTGAAGGATGTTATTACCCGAACAACAGCGGTACACTTCTATAGTATTGACACAAAACCAATGCAAGTCAATCAGTACCGCTGTTGTTTGGTCAACAACTTTTTTCAAAATATCTTCTTTCGGATTTTGCAGAAGAAAGTAAGAAAGTCATAAAGGTGAATAAATAAGAGGGTGAATAAATAATGACAGTATTTTCATTTTTAGGTGAACTGTCACTTTAAGTCGTAGTACGGATCATCAAGTGCAAGGAACACTTGCGTGTTTACAGGCTTCACATATTAACACTCCTGTTAAAGCAGCGAGGGGTAGCCTCCGTCTAAAGGTTTTCTGGAGTACTCTAAGGGTTATCCTCATCTGATGTGCCACATTTTGCCTTTTAAATGACTATAACATGACTGCCACCAGACTACCGCATAAAAAGTTCAGTCTTGTACACCAAGCCAAGAGAGCATTTCCAAGTATTTCTCAAAAGGAATAAACATTTCACAAACACCTTCTTTACCCAAAAAGGTTCATTCCCTTTTTTGCTAGTAAAATGCTCCACTTTTTCACGTCTGCAACCCATATGCACTCATCCGCTTGGCAATATACAGTGTCCTTTGATGAATAGGGCCAGATAATATGTTGCAATTATCAGGCCCGAACCAACCTGTGTGAATAAAACATGTCAAGTGTAAATCTAGCTCTGTTTTCTAGATGACACCCGGCCCTAGAGTCGCCCCGCGTGTAATTAGAAGCAAATGTTGGGGAGTGCGAGTGGACGCGTGAGTGTTTGCTCTCTCCCTCTCTTCTCCATCTCTAATCAGAGAGCCCCTCTGGTACGGTGTGAGAGCTCAGAGGCTGTTCATAAATCAAGACCGGCCTGGGAGAACCTGCAACTGGCAACAGGGACACTGGTATGGAGATATATAATATGCTAAATCTACTGAAAGGTACTCTACACATTCCACTCCACAAGTTTTCTGGAGAAAGTCTGATCTGTTGTCACAATATTCTCTGATTTGGACTCATTCAGAGACGAATTGGAAACCAATGTGACACCTTCCACGTAAGAACTCTTGGAGTAAATTCAGACTTCCCCTAGATATCTCTCCATCTTTCCTTCTCTCTCTCTCTCTCTCT
The DNA here is from genome assembly GCA_008369825.1 of Triplophysa tibetana. Classification (NCBI taxonomy): domain Eukaryota; kingdom Metazoa; phylum Chordata; class Actinopteri; order Cypriniformes; family Nemacheilidae; genus Triplophysa; species Triplophysa tibetana. The sequence continues at coordinate 12,672,157 of CM017917.1, forward strand.
CTCTCTCTCTCATTTCTTCTCGATTCTTTGTCTTTTTTGCTTCGTTCTCTCCTCTCTCCGGGGCCCCGTTCTGTTTCAGGCCCTCGTCCCCTGTTGGACCTTGCCTCTCCCTCTCTTCCACATCTGGACAGACAGCTGGGGCTGGCCAGGTTTCAGGACTGGGGGTGGGGGTGGCCACTCGGAGCAGGAGGGTGGGGGAAAGCTATCCATTGCAAAGCCCAGGGCACTGAAAAAAGTGGATAACTTACAAAAAATAAAGCATTTCACACACACAATGCATACAGCCAAAAGTGACACAGTACTTCTAAAAAATATCTCTCCTGTCTCTCTCAGTCTATCTATCATGGTGTCTCCCCACACACTATTTTGATGCATTACAGAGGGAATGAGAAGGCATTGAGAGAGAGTGAGACGGAGCGAGAAACAAAAGATGCTAGGGAGAGCAACGATTTCAATGTCCTGTTTCCACATCTTAAATGCATTAATCTCTTTAACTCGAGAGCCGACAGCGCAGGGAAGAAAAATACAAAAGTAGAGAAGAGTAGTTTGGAATAACATTCTCCATCAAGTCTCACGGTCATTGTTTTACATCTTAAGAGGTGAGCTCGATCACCCTCCCGCCTATATGTGCACTGCATTAATGATGCATGCTTGCTTTACAGGGGAAGAGTTGTTTTGATATAGATGGGTGCCTTGACGTCACAGCTGTGTGGCCGGACTGCTATAAGCGATTCCAAGTCATTGTGTGGGAAAGTGCAGGATGTGTGCGCTGGCTATAAGTTACACCTCCCTGTTGTGCCAGAATGACGGTAAAGAAGTCTTTTGTTTCAATTAGCGCGCTACGGCCCACTTTCTCCGTTCTGCCTAAAGGTCGCGACCTCTGCTGGAGTTCACACAGGGACAACCCCATCCAGACCTCGGCTGCACGGCAGCTCGGCAGACTTGGAGCGGGTGGGAAGTCTGCACAAATATGGAAAAGATTTGACATTTTTACACTTTCCAAAAAGTGTTATGGAACAGTTAGATATGAGACCATAACAGACGAATAAGAAACCTTAAGGCGTTTTCACAACACAGGGGAGGGAAGTAGAAGAACAGGCCTAGGAAGTCAACGACGAAAGCATGTCAATCAGACTTTAATGTATGTTTGCAATGGAATACTCAAAAATGAGAAGTATACACTGTGTGGTGCTTATTATTGTTAAATAATGCGAGTAAACATTAGGTATAATATCAATATAAATACACAGTTTCTTCAATTTTCATTCTCTGCAAATAGTTACAGTAAATTGGGAGAAATGTTGTTAATAGTTCACAGAATGAAAAATTATAATTCTACCTAATCACCTACATATAAATGGTAAATTATAGCATATTATAGAATATAATATCATAGTAAATAAAACACCAAATGGTCTTTAAAATGTAGTTTTTTTCCCACAACTATAAAACAAATGACAGTAATTATAAGATTAAGAGAAAAGGACAAAAAATGGAAGAAACAAATGAAAGTGGGACTATATACTATAAAATACAGCTATAAATGTACACAATATTCTGCCAATTTCATATTAATCTTGAATACATATACAGTAGTATTGCATACGTACTCATATCTTCGAAGAGTATTTAGTTTGATCAAATTTATTAAAGAGAGATACAGCTGTACGATTATTTCCGGAAAAACACGAGTTCCTGAAGGCAAGCACAGCACGAGCACACAACACATCATCTCATTAATTCCTTCGTGTTTTATACATTATGCACGTGCACGCCGATTGCCAACAAAGAACAAACATATGACTTAGTTTCACCTACCGCGTGCGGTTTATGTCGGGTATCTTTTAGCAATGGGACAACGTCTATCAGTTTCAAAAGATCTATATATAACATCCATCACTGAATCCCGTAAACAAACAGAAACACCTATACTTCACTATTGCAATAGTAACGAGCTGCAGCTGCAGGCCCACAGCGCAGACAATCTTGATGGTAAGCAGGTCTCACTCATCGGTAGGCGGGCTCTTTCTTTCGCCTTGCTTTTCCGGAAGAATTGCCCAATAAAAGGAATAAGTTCCCTGTTATGAAGCAGGGATCCAGACATTTAAAAACTTTCTGAAACAAGTTGGAGTGCTGGGGGAGTGTATCAAGCACATAAATACTGTGTCATACGTCCAACTGTTTTTTTAAACAAGTTGACCATGTTAAGCATGAGAAGCCAGCACGTTCAACAGTGTTAACAATTCAGAATAAATGACAGTGTGTTATCCTGCCCTTAAATACATTTTGTAACTTTTGCTATCTGTATTGCCATCTCTGTTTATAACCTAAAATTCCAGATTACTTTTAATATTTATCATTACGTAATAAAGTTTGAAGGTTGAAGTATAACTGACATGATTCATTAAATCATACCTAACAGATCAAATTATAAATCCTTATTATAAGTTTACAGTTGTGAGTCGTGGAAAAGTAATTTTAAGCACATATTTTCTTTGGTTACCAAAAATGTATGGACTGCAGCTTTAAAAAAGTTCTCAAATAGCAGCTGATATGATTCTGACTCACTAGAAATGAAAGGTCATGTCAGGTGCATTTTTGTGGGATATTGGGTTCTGTGCTCTGTTGTGTGCTGTATATTTTGGCAAACAGAGAATTCCATACATACAGAACACTTGCATACTATGTAGTACAACAAACAGACTATAGATAACATTACAAAAAGTCTGATGCATACTATTCCAACCATTGCACATGTTTCTGTATAAGCTGGAGAGAGGGAGTGTAAGTGAATAAGAGCTGAAGTGCGTGTGTAAGTGTGTGTAAGGGAGTGTGCTGTTCACAGGGTATGGGAAGGTGAACCCAGGCTTCGCTCTGTACAGGAAACCCTTGATTAGTGCTAATGAGAAATGCAGGCCATATTAATGCAGCCACACACCTCTTCTTACCTCCTGCCATCTGCAGCACACCCATTCCCTGCCAGACACCATAAACCCACGCACACAGTCCCACAGTACTGTCACACAACACTCATACACATGCATAGGCCACAACCCACAAATACTGAAATAAATAGAAACAAACAAGCACATAAACACGGTTAAGAAATCCACGCTTGCTACACACCTCAACATGCCGAACAAAAGCCAGAGGGTCAATCCTTGAACCCCATTGCATTATGGGCCATATGTGGCGTTGACCCCCATAGATGAGGTGCTAAACACCATTTGCATGGAGAATAACCGGATGAAAGCGGGTGAGAGTGTAAGAAGATGGTGCAATGGAAAAGATGTAGATGGAGAAAAAGTCTGTCAAACACACACACACACACACACACACACACACACACACACACGTGTTATTAACTGCTCCTGCAGATGGTAGAGTGGGGTGTTCTCACACACTAAGACACGGATACCCTCAAATATCCCCTCACACTCCCACCCACACATTAACATGTGTTTCACATTCAAATAGGCCATGTGGAAATCTCAAGCCTTTGCTCTTGCTCACACACACCTACACACAGAAAAAAAACCAACACATGTATGATAAAGGATGGTCATACAGATCAGATGAGATGTTTTTTAAAAATGACCATACTACAAAACAAGGTGTATTGACACGTCTTTACTGTAAGAACAAATAAATAAATGAAAATGTGTTATGTGGCCTTCTTGTTATGTGAAATGAGAAACATTATGAGAAGTGAAAGAAATAAGGTGTCAAACCTTTTCAGTCAGATGAGCATCATCACGTGCACTAGCGCATTCCAACTCTGACCAATCATCTCAGTATCACCATGCAAAGGATTCACCTGATCTTATATAATGCACCTGACAAGTGACAATAAAACAATTCTCTTCCTTCAAAAGTCTTCATGTCATCATGAAAATCTCCACTTTGTTATTCATTTTTCTGTAGTCATGGACTGGAAGTGCAAACGTGTTAATGTTATGGGAAATACAGAATGTAAGTGTGTGTTTACGTATCCATGTGTGTGGTCACTTACAAACATGTGTCCGCCTGAGAATGAGGTCACATGTCTGGGTAAATGAGAGCCTGTTTTCCTGTGTGTCCTGTACATAATGCATGACAGGCAGCGTGAAGGTAATGTGTGTGTGAGGGGGAAAGCGAGACCCCAAAGCACAATGAGTTGAGTAATCTGACAGGAGATGAAATAAGGAAACAAATGACACAAACAGGATTTTATCTCTAATTACATAAGAGGGATGGAGAGAGAAAAAGTGGAGGAAAGTGATTGGAGAGAGGGGGTCTTCTCGCTCCGGCTTACCCAGCTGGAGAGTTTTGAGACCCAGACAAGATTCTGATGTCACCCCCTGTTTTCCTGTCCTTCCCAATAACTCTTGCACTTCCTGTCCCCAGTGAAGTGATGTCACAGGACAGCTGGGGATGTCACGTCCACTTGCCCAGACACCCCAGTGCCCTTTCTCTCTCTCTAGGTCTCTGTGTCTTTTTTCCATTCTTCAATCAATGAAATCCCTCTGAGACCAGAGACTGCAACAGAAGCACGTACCACAAACACTTACGCACATTAAAACATAGACAAGCAGGCAAATCCCATACATGTGCCCGCGTAACCTAAAACTGAAGGAAAACGCTGTGTTTAAATATCAGTTAAAACTGAGCTTTAAAAGTGCGCAGAACAGTCTGAGGTCATAAACATTACATGAATGAAGCCATTTCTCTGATGTTCGGTCCGTCCTATGCCTGTGGCCAAAAAAACATCTGTGATGGACTTCAGAAGAGCACAATGACTGCAGTGTTTGTTCTTACTGTACATACTGTTTCTCAGTCACCCGTTATGGGGTTAATTTTAATGGCCCTTTCATTCAAGTTGAGTGGATGACAGATCTCGCACACTTTTAAAAACTTAAGTCTGTCTCTCCTATTAAAGCTTTATCAGAAGTGACATGTTTGCTTTGCTTATTAGGGCTGAGTGACAGGGAATCCCTCACAGCTGGAAGTCGAGACGGGACTACTCTATGTGTGTGAAGATGAGACTAACAAGAGATCAGACAGGGACAGAGATGAGACTGACACTGAGAAATAAATGAGACGAGCTCTGAGATAAAACAGGTGCTGAGACTGTGATGAGACTAGGACCTGATTTTGTCAAGTGGTTGATGTCCTGAGGAAAACATATTTTGTTGACCTAAGGACAACATTTTTATAAAAAAAAAATTAAAAACCTAAACCCACACCAAACCCCAACCTTAACCATACCTTATCCCTAAAATCAGGGGGAAATGATTAGTGAAAAACAGTGGTCTAAATGCACCAAATCCTGGTTGGAAGATTCAACTTAAAATAAACTGTAAACTTATTTCTGAAATCTGATTGGTTGATTTAAATGTTGTCCCAGGGTAGACATGATCTTGTCCTGAGGATATCAACCACTTGACAAAAACAGGAAGGCCAGACTAGGACGGAGAAAGAATTGAGACTGACACAGCAGTAAGACTGGGTTGCGACAGAGATATAGAGTTGGACCAATAAGGAGATAAGACATAAACTGGGAGAGAGATATGACTTAAACTGTCTGTTTTAGACAGACACTGTGGCAGAGATGAGATCTGACCAAAATCTTCCTGTTTTTGTGTCTTCTTGCACCTCACAGCCTTTCCCTGCGCTCGTGAGCACTCTCCACAAACCTCCAACATCTATCCTTACCTTTACCGATTGGTCGACTTGTGTATTTACAAACAAATCGCACCCGTAAACCTGGAGCCAAACAGAGAGCGCATAAAAACCACCGACCACACTCTGGTTTCTGTCCCACTTTCCTCACCTCATAATTGTGTAGCCGACTGTGACAAAATAACTCAGAGAGACTCATTTGAAACAGCTGTCCCCTGATCTGATGTTAAACTCAGATCTGATTTCCAGCTCCTCATTCAGCTCTCACACTCCCACAAACCCATTCATTCACCATCATCTCTTAGCCACACATAATTCACTCCAAAAGCCCTTCATTCTTCAGCTGAAAGAATGAGAGAGCTGGGAGGAGAAAATGCTGAGGCAAATGGGGTGTGTGTGTGTTCCAGAGAGAGAAAGAGGCAGACAGAGAGAGAAAATGATGAAAAGTAGGGGTCAATGCCCCCAACTTCCACAGACTGTACGTGCAAGTCAGCAGGACGCCCCTTTTGGAAAACGAACACCCTGATCTCTCTTCTTTTGCCATGAACCCACCCTGTCCCCTGGTGGCCACTGTCCTTATCCAAACACACGCTCAGTGACACTTTCTCACACACACACACACACCACTCGCGCTGTATAAACACTTGCTGCAGTAGGATTAGCTAATACACAGAAACCTAGTTACACACACACACGAACGCAGGTTCACCCACTTATCTACTAAAGAGACAACACTTCTATTATTTTTAGATGAAAAAGCTCTGTTTCCTCACAACCTTCTCACCTGTGTCCCTCCATCTCCCTAAAGAAAAACTCAATAGGTGAATGATCACACAATGTGGAAACATCAGGTACATCTCTGGCAAATAACCAAAACAAGGCCCTTAAGATTAAAAAACAGATATTGCCTGATGACATCTCATTTTAATTCAATTTATTTCTCACTCCTCTACCTGATTGTCGGAATGTTTTCCCCCGTGACTCCTTGCTTCCGTTCCCAGGCTGAGAGGTAGGACTGTGGCCATAGCACACATACTTTCCTTTCTTGAAGGCAAGCAGCGGCTCCTCCTGTCCATACATGTCTGAAGGAAACCTTGCGATGCTTTCACATCAGCTCACCAGCCTCCTGAAGCATCTGCACATACACAACCACATTTATTTATTTAAATGAGGACATCAAGCGAAATTACAAGAATAGACTAGCCTTACCTTAAATAAATAAAAAAATAAGACAAGGCACCTGTATTTATGTTTCGCTTTTTACAATTGTAATTGTATCAAATCAGATATACAAGAAAGAACACAAAAACATGTTAAATTGTTAAAAAGAAAAACACAGGTGACTTGTTAGCATTTATTATTATTTAATACACATAAAAATAAAGAAAGGTATGATCTTAAAAGTGATATGAGAAAGAGAAAGTAACGAAAAACATACGTATCTACATACAAACAGTACATATGTACACACATAGAGTCATTATTCAGCAGCAGAAATGTTTATATGTATTGTGATCATTCCAGTCCAGCTTCTGTTGAATTTCCACAAAATCACAAAATCAAACCTTCAATGTGAAAAATTGACAGCATGACAAGACACATGAAAACGGACAAAAAAAGGGCCTTTCCTAAATACATGTACAAATATTACTGCTGGAGTGCCTTAAAGTGGATATGAACTAGTTTTCTGTGCAGTATTTGAGATCTGAAAAAAACAGAGCACCTTTTCTTTTATTTGTTCCTGTTTCTCCAGTTTTCATCCCGTGCAAATAAATGCAAATAGAAATAATATTTTTATTTGAAACTTGATAGAAATATTGTTAGTAGTGCTCTGAATGAAACATTAATGATCATTTTACCTAAACATATAAAAAAATATATATTTCTGCAGCTGTATATTATGTTATATTTTACTACAAGCCTTGGAATGGAATGGCTGATTCCGATTGGCTGTTGCAGGTTCGTTATTCCCAGATATAACTTCTCAAAACTAATAACAGAAGGTAACTCAGATCTAGCAAATCTTTTTTACAGGTTTATTTGACAAATTAAATGTAAATATATTTTTAATAACATATGATATTATATTTACAAATGATTAAACCAAATTGCCTGTTCATGACATCTGAACGTCGTTTCTTACCTTAAAGCTGTAAGTAACCGTCTTTTTCTGGCGGAATGTCCGCATTACAAGTAGCCGTGTAATATGCAGGAAAATGTACAAGCAGCCGGCTGTTTCCGGCCTAGCTTTCCTGTATCTCAGTGGAATCCCAGGGGATTGCACATACTTAGAAACAAATGTATAGGATAATGCAATGTAAGTCTTTTTGGATAAAAGCGTCTGCCAAATGTGTAAATGTGAATGGCTGTTTTCGCGAAATAAGCCCCTTCAGTGCGATACACTGTCGGGGCTTATTTCTGCGATAACAACAAGCTGCCTGTACAGTACCCCTTACATAGAGCACAAAACACATGATATTATTGCAAGTCTCACAAAAAATGAACCAGAGGTACTAGAGAAACATGAGCTAAAGAAACAAATAAAAACACAAAACAAAAACACGAATTCTTTGCATGACTAAACAAAACATGAAAGTCAACAAGCTTTTCTCAGGTAACCCAAAACTCAACACAAACTGTTGCCTACTGACAGTGTGTAAAAAAGTAATAAAAAATAAAGTTCATCATACGGAACAAAAACAATTAATAATTGTATCCAAAATGTGTAATTTTTCGTCAGAAAACCTCTCATTACCTTAATGCACCTTAGTCAAACCCAGAGTGCTGAATAAACCATGTAAACACTTCTGCAACCTGAGAAGCTGTTGTCCTGTAGAAATCTCTCCTAATGAGTCGAGAGAAGCCAGAAATGACTACACATGTGTATACACACAGCCCCTGGCCCTCTATGAGAGCTCCCTGCCAGTGGATTACCACATTGATCATCAACATGAATTCGGGCAAATCTAAACAATGGCTGGCTTACCGTCATGTTTCTACTGCTTTACTTGATGTGTGTGTAATATCAAACCAGTCTGATCTCATAATGTTAATCAGCTCTCAGGAGATCCGGACTGATGTGCCACACCACTAAAGCATCTGGGTCAGAGGAGAACAGGGAGAAATGTGTTATCAGCTGCAAAGAGTCCCGCTGCCCAGTGTTGGTACTGGCTGGAGTTCTATATTGGATTAGACCAGCGCCTTGATAAAACACAGGGCAATTGGTTTAGTGATGAGACTGAGAACAAAGGAATCCATTTAAAGGACTACAGCTGAGCTGTGTGCTTAACCAATGAGGAATAGCATGGACAAAATACACAAATGTTTAACGGATAGTTCATCCAAAAATGAAAATTCTGTAATTCTTGTCATTTCAAACCTGTACGAATTCATTCTTCTGAGGAACACAAGAGAAGATGTTTTCAAGAATATTGGAAACTGAACCAAAGTTGTTTTGTTTGGAGTTTTTCTCGCTTTATTGCTCCTGTGACTGGCACTAAAACAGATAAGAATAACATTGAGACAAGAAAAGGGACTGAAATAGAGATGAAATGAAAATATGGGACTGACGCTGAGAAAGAGCTGAGACTGAAAGAAAGAAGACTAGAAAAGACACAAAGATGAGACTGTGTTAAATAAATGGCTCCTTATCTTTGAATGTGTTCGTGCTTTTCAAATGAATGACTTTGCTGTAAAAATTGTCTGACTGACCTGCTGCAGGACCAAATCTAAGCACATATAAGAAAAGAGATCATTTGCTCTGAGGCAACCAGGCATGATGAGAAGGTGTGAGTCAGTGTTACTGCAGTTTTGACTCATGGAGGTCAGAGGGAGATGTCAGGTTCTTATTGAATTACGCCCGGAGCGCAGGCAGGGTGAGCATGGGGCCCTCACACAGCACAGAGGGGTCTCTGTGCCATGTGCCACAGACAGGAAACTGCCAGTCTCTTTCAGATTTAGCCCGTTTCCTCCCTCCACTCTCACCTCTCAATGACCCGCAGACCTTCCGACCTTCATTGTGAGAATGGCACAGATCCAGCGGGCATAAAAAATACACCCACAAACACTTACTAAACCGACCGCACACAGACTCTTCCCTCGTTCCAAAAGATACCTAAATCTGATTCAGAAACAGTATGGGCACTGCTCTGGAATGCATCGCTAAAGCATTCAACAGACAGAGGGAGAGAGAGAGAGCGATCGTGAATTAAAATGTCAATACGCTATCCATATACAGAGAGAACTCCCCAGATCCCGGCTCGCTCTTTCCCTCCCAAACAAATAGTGGCAGTAATTTTTCCCTCTCGCTGGGTTTTACGAGCAGTAATGTGAAGCACCTGTAACCACATCGAAGCCAGACCACTTCTGCAGGGGTCCGTCTGTGATCTGAACTCCACACAAGTATACAAACAGCAACAAACACAGACATACATGTGACTTTCGTGTTGTGTACACTCACACGTTTCATTCTAGGCACCATTTAGCATTTTTATTCGTATTCTTTTTATCACAAAAATAAAATGGTGCCGTTTTAGACTTAAAACTAAAATCGGAAAGGTTTGGAATATTGAAGTTGAAAAAAAATTTAAAGTTGGAGAAATATTGAACAGAATGTGCTGTTTTACAACTCCTTTGGGTATGAAATTGGTTTGATTTGCAGATTGGAGAGATTGAATGTAATGTAACACTTTATATATAAATCGTTGTGTAATAACTTTTAAATGCAAACACAAATCCTTTAATTGAGGTTTATTATGTATGCAGTTTATTCATAAAAGTCACCATTATTTGCACTGGTGCAAATAAAATTGCAAAGGCTGTAAACTTATTTTAGTATAAAGGATGATTGGATCCATAGTGACAGCCATGATTTACAAGATAGTAGTAAAGTATAATTCGGGCATCTATCATACGAATGATACTTAACCATCATACTTCCAGCATTTTCAAGAGCAGATTCAGGTGCTTGGATTGCATTTGGTCCCAATAAAATACACCGTACCCTACTGCACTGAATGTATGGTTTGCGTTCAATGCAGTGTACCAAAAAAGAAAGTAAATGTTACCATGTGGGCATAAGTAATTCTTTGTAAACTCCCCATAGGTGTAAAGCAGAGTAATAAACAGCTGGTGTGTGGGGACATGACCTAACCTCATGACTTACTAGTGAGAGCACAGGGAGTGCCGTGCTGCCGGTCACATGAGAGTCAGAGCTAGAGGAGGCGACTGCAGTCATCATCACATATCACAGCCTCTGCCACGGATGAAACAGGCCTCCTCCCGCTCCCTTAGCAATCTCCTATCACCTCCATTTGTTATTAGATAGAAAAATCTGCACATCAGCAAATATCCAATAAGATAACGACGCAGAACCAGGAAGTCACGCTGATAATCATCTCCATATGAATCCAATGTTTGCATTCGGGCTCGTGTGCACATTAGCAACGTTACTCGTGATAACCGGCTTTGATTTCAAGGCTGCGTTTATGAAGGCCTGCAAAGAAACCAGCTGAGCTGGTGTTTCGCCAAAATCATAGACATAATAATTATTTACAGAACCATGTTCGGCGTAATAATTATTTTAGTCAGGGCTATAATTCTTCTTAAAGCTGTTGGCCAGTGTGTTGTTTCCTGTGCATTTTGGACTTGGTTGCAACAGGAAACAGCAATCGAAATATTTCACAATCCTGCTTTAAAATACAGATGAGTAGATAAATGCATGTGAAATATCACAGCCGTTGTTTGACGAATTACACGTCACTTGTTTTAAATAGAAGGGCTGGATCGCTTTCATCTCGTGGTGTTGGTGGACCGTTGTCCTATATTAAGGCCACATGTAATGCCCGGCACTCTGCCTACAATAAAAACAGTGGTTTATTAGTCTCTGTGAGAGATCTTTAAGATTGGGTTACGGGGTCATGAGCCTTCCATTAGCTGTAGGGTTAACTGGGTGTGAAGTTAGTACCAGCACGGAAATTTAACCCAAATTTTTTCTTCCACATGAACATACAGTATATGCATTTGAAATTCGTTTTTATAGTAGATTTAATGGTATTAATAGTACCAAATCATGTTATATTATTCTTTTAAAAATAATAATAACATTACCCTTATTACTATTAATATGAATATCATTATTATTAATCATAGTAATACTATCGATACCGATTTTAACATACATTTTTGTAATAATAAATACAAATTGTAGCGTTGTGAGCTGGTGGAAACAAACCACAAATATTTACCAATATTAAATACATCTGCAATAAAAATGACACTAAAATATATTTTGTGACAGATTTAACTGACAGTAAGTAATGTGTAATGATGGCTGTTCACTTTTATTCAAGACCCCTCCATTTTCTAACAACTCTTTCACAACCTTACTTAACATAATGATAAGTAATTGTCCTTAATTATTCAAATGACAAAATCCAATATTGAAAGCATGTTACGCCTGACTTGGCATCTCAGCAAGCACATAATCATCATAAAAAGCCACGGACCACAGTAATGCTGCTCCATTATAACCCAAAACAGACAGTGACCATTAAAGCAAGTGTGACAGTAACAGTAGAAGATGGGAGCAGTTTAGAGAAGCTGCTTGCTACCAGATCACAGCAGTGTGGGAACCACAAGAACTGTGAAGAGTGATGATGTGAGTCATGACTAGGAAAAATAATAGAAATATGAATGAAAAGAGAAATAGAAGTGCAATGTACTAATGAAAAGAACTTTTCACACATTTGCGTATTTTCCACACCAATAAAATGTTGGAGATCTACAACAAAACAGAGCTGTGCGAAAGTCTTACGCCTATTAGATGTTTTGCAAACAATTGTGTACCAGGACTGTTGATTTATAAAAACAAGGAAGCTTGCAATAGATGCTATGACTCTCAAAGAGACTGTTCGCAGAGGCCAAATTTCCACTGGGGATTTGTTTGTAATGATTTTTTAACCACACGCCCTCATCACAACGGAGAAGTAGGCTACTAGGACCGAGCAAGACACAGAGAGTCTGCCTGTGTCGAACTCTAAAAATAGATCACTGAAAGATTGTTTTCAATCACATTGTTTTAATTTGAATTTAATCGAAATTTGTTTTTACATGGTCTTTGTTTGGGTAGGCTGTTCCCTTATAATGGACTTCTATGGCGACGAAACACGGAACGCGTGATTTATTACTTTTTCCGTTTAATAAGGACTCGTTCTTTTAATAGCACTAGGTGTTTATGACAAGGCTTGACAGAAACGTGGGCTTCCCTGGTCGTTGTTAAGTTAAGTTAAAACTCTTAAAGCATTTTAGAATGTCATCCGAATGCCGATTCGACAAGCCATGCTTTCCTCCTTTTATCAGTCGATACTCGCATTTCCCCCTTCATGAACATCAACACCTGTTGGTTTCATGGTTTAATCAATTTAAACAATCAAAAACAATGCTGAACGTAAGTATTGAAAATTTGTGATGGGATTCAAATCAAAACATTTCCCCCATTTTGTGTCCCCCCCACTTCTCAAACCAAAGTTGCGCCCTTGCCTGTGCGTAACATAAAGTCGGCCTGAGCGACAGAAGCAACGGTCAATAAACTGATTTAATATTTTTACTGCAGTGTGTTATTCCAAAAAGTAAAACTTCACCATTATTAGGTCATAAGGTCACAGATCTAACACAGAGTCAGAGTTGTAACAATAGGAACCACTTAACCCACATTTCCTCTGATCAGTTGATTTCAGAGTCATCTATCTTTCCTCATAGGTGAATCTTTCGTCTGATGTTTATTTGCTCTTGTTCCAGACAGAAGCCCACCTGAGCTAGGCCCTGGGGTGTGTGGATATCAGTGTCTCTCTTTAGGTCTCATAAAAACTCCTGTCTGATCAATCTCCAGAGATGAACATGTTTAGTCAGCGATGTAAACGCTTTGGGCTGCAGACATCTTTTGAAATACAAATGAGCACGGATACTGAGGCTACATTTTCACATACATAATTGTTTTTTTCATTCATACACTCACTCATATAAACAACGTCAGGTTAAAAACAAATGAGGAAATGTTGACAGCAGGCATCTCACTAGACTCCTGAACAGAGCAATGAAGTGAGAAATAATCACAAAAGTAACGGAGAAACAACACAGCCTCTTAGAGAAACGTTATAAATTGCTCCTGTAATTATTTTAATATGCTTAGCTCTTATAAAATGTCTAATATATCCCAAAGCTCCTGTTAAATGTTTCATATTCTCAGTGAACCCGGCGATCAGTATGGGAGGTGGTTCTCTGTAATGTGCATCAATGCAAATTGCTCGCTGATAAGTGATAGCTGCAAACACCTGTTTGATCCATCCACTTCTCTTCATCTCATTTCAACTGATACAATCTAAATGGGAGAAAAAGCCAAAGACTGCAGGGTGTGGTAATGTTCCAGTTTTATGTCCCTCTTTCCCTGTCTCTCTTCTCTATACGTTGAAAGAAATAGCTCATTCTAAGGTAATAAAAACAAAACGCTACATTATAAGGACTCTGAAGACATAGCTATGTATAATATATTGCATTTCTGTCAATAGATTCTCCATAATCTATGGAGATATGAGGTTTCAGAAGGACAGCAGACATTTTATAATATTAAATAATAGATGGATGTGGACTTCAGAAGGTATATATAAAGTATTTGGACACTTGCATGGTGCTGCAAATACTGATCAGACATTCTTCGAACTGCAACAATGCCAGAAATCATGAATGTATAGCTAGAAGCATTTGTGCTCACATACTTGCATAGAGTCTCTTTCAGACCGTACTGGAACATGTTCATAGTTATTGTAATGAATACACCTGTGGTTTGTGAGCTTGGGCACCTGTATGAACTTGCATAGAACTGACTTTGATTAAAAGTAATTGCAAAAATGTCTTGTTCATCTATCTGCAGATGCTTTTTATTTTGATTCTGTAACTTTTTTCTTTTGATGCAAGTATCCAAATAGGCTTTAGACACACCATGCTGTAGAGCCATGGTGCAGAATAAGCACTCACAAAAATGTTGTACCTGTGATGCTCAAGCAGGACTTTTGGGTTTAGTCTAGCCTATCATTAGGTAAAATCCCATTAAACTTTCTCTCCCAAACATCTCCACTCCACCTACCCAATAAAGTAAACAAAAACAAAAAACAGTGATACAAAAAACCCAACACAGATAGTTCTTCAGTCCTAAACAGTGTACTTTATGTGTGTGTGCTGAGCAGCTCCAAGGTAACAGAAACATAAGGAACAAGATCCGCCAGCCACTTTATTACTTTTTCTTATGCCCCTTCACAGACTGAAAGAATAAAGGTCTCTCCATCTTCTCTCTTTCAGATTCACATAATGTCTAAGATATTTGATGATTTATAAGGAGAGGAAGAGAGAAAGAAAGAAATGGAAGGAGGGAGGGGGTGCAGTGGCAAGGGGGTTCAAAACATGATGCAAACCATTTGGAAGAGAGAGACGTTTGCCAGCACAGCCTGCTCTGTTTAAACTGGGGAGGAAGTGACCGTATATACAGCATGCCAGCAACCTCCCTCTCCCTCAAACACACACGCACACACACACACTATCAGTTCTGAGGTCAGTTGCTGGCCATTGGCTGCACTGTGTGTTTGTTATTGTTATATTGTGTTTCAATACATCATCACTGAGGCCACCGTAGCCGTTATTATCATTTCTCTTATTATTACAATCCATGAGGCTGGAGGGCAAACATGAGGGCACGGATAAAGGAGCGTGAGGAGACACGAGAGAAAAGAAGAAGAGGAGACTAAATAATAAAAGTCGGAGCAGGAGGGAGGACGATAGGTCAATGTTTTCCCTCAACACAAGCTCATGACTTAATCTTATGGAGCTTTGAGACTGAGACCTTCCCAGGGACATTGCCGCCCTACGGGGAGAGAAAGAGATACTGGAACAGGATGGAGAGAGACAGGAAGAAAGACCGGGTCATAAATATTTGGTAGAGATGTACATTTTCAAAAAATTTAGTTCTTGGGTGCTTCAATGCCTAGTAGATTTGTCGATCTTGAGGAAGTCATGTAGTATTAGACACAGAACACCAGAAGTTTTGATTTCACCTGACCCCGTCGGACACGTTTCTTAGGGACAGTTTACGCAAGACACGCTCGAGTTCAAAAACAGCTAGACAGAGGGAAATGAAAGAGAACAGAATGCAGGGGTCTCGAGGGACTTTTCCATTCTTTAAAATGCTATGCTTAAAAAATCAGAGACATGATGCAACAGCGAAATACATCCGTCTGAATGTGTTTGACTGCAGCAGCGAGGATTTAAAAAGCAAAGACGCAAAGTGTTTCACAGTGTTAAATTTAAGCAGTTAATAAATGCACTGCTTCTAAAAAATGATAAATACAGAACAATACAAAACATAAACTGACTACTCAGTTGTTGGGCCATCCGCAGCTCCTTGACATGTGTCGAGTTGGACATCTTCTCTATTTCTAAAGTCACTCATGAATGCTCTGAATGGTTAAAGATGCGGTTACAGCACATGCTCTAGACATGTTGAGCCAGGGGTCATTCTACAAAACTGCTGCTATTTGTATTCCTCATACACAGACTTTAAGCACAAGGCTTATAATGTCAGACGAATCTGTAAAACTGTCAACCCTGTTACTGTGATGCAGAATTCAATCTGGCCTGCATCCTGATCTCATTCCTCCACTCTCTCCTCTCTACACCATCCCAGTAGAAATTGGCAATTCAGTAAAAAGTGGCAAAGAGCCCAGAAACGCACATAAATACATGCACTTCATTACTTGCATTATATATTCACCTCTACATGGATCTCAACACCCTCAGGACAGAAGGAACTAAATTATACTTTGTGATGCTGTTTGAAATGGAGATGAATAATCGGAAAACACTTTCAAGCATCTAAGATAATGATTGGTCAAAGAGTTGTAGGGTTCAGCAGCTGCTAAAACAGGCACTATTGTTTCCAGAGACAGGATCAGATGGGTACATTTTTTTAGGGCATTGATAGCAGGCTCTGACAGTGGGCCTTGTATAATGCATTGAGACTAGAGTTGGTATGCCTCTCCCATCATACCCCTGGGCGCCCACTCATATGCACTGTCAGCTGGTTTTACTCCACAGCTGGTGGGAAATGGGGAGGGTGTGCAGTGAGGACACATAGGGCACGGAGAACTTTTCTGGGAGAAAGAGCCTGGCAGAGAGGCGGTGAAGCAGTGGAAAAACAGCTCAAGAATGTTTTATGATAGGCCCAATATGCAGACTGGATGTTGGGCAATTCTAGATTACAGAGAGGATGTTTGATTGATGGACAGCTCTCCTAGTGAGCTGGCACATGCTGAACGGGTTACCCAACCGCTCAAACTGCCACATGTACAGAAACACCCTGACAGATCTTAGAAGTTTAGTGGGGATCTAACCCTCAAATAAAATTTATGATATTATTACAATGTATCAGATGATAACGATATATTCAAATCGTGAGGACCACTTAAAGGCATAGTTCGCCCAAAAAAGAAAAATCTGTCATTATTTACTCACCCTCGTTCAAAACCTGTAGCCCAAACATTTCTTTGCTCTGTTGAGAACAAAGGAAGATATTTGGAAGAAAGTTTGTAAGAAAACATTCAGAGGGCACAATTTAGTACATTCTCAATCTTTTTTGTAATCAACAGAACCAAGAAATGTATGCAGGTTTGTAACAACTTGTAAATTATGACAGAATTAAAATTTTTGGTGAACTGTCCCTTTAAATGTCCATATGTGTGTGGCTGCTGTATGTGCTTGTTTTTTGTTTGGATCTCACTATTTTAATTAGGAGATTTGGAGCATCAAAGCAGTTATAGCCATTATATGTCAAAAACAAATCATTGGCGTTTATCACTGTTCATGATTGATTATATGATATACTTTAAAATACAGTATTAACACTTTCATTATAAAACTGAATTGAATGTTTTTATAGAAACTTTTATTTTCTGATTTGGCCAAATACCGAAAGTCGTCTTCCTAAACATTGATTTCAATCTCTGTCATGGCCTTACTTAGTAAATATTAAAGATATCGTTGTTCTTCTGAAACCTTGAAACCACCATTTAATCATTAAAAAGTATTAAAAAGAGCTTATCAACATTGAAAACACAGTATGAAAAGTACAGTGTTTTTCCATTTCCTAAAAAACAGGGAATTTTGACATACGAGGTTTCAGAAGGACAGCGACGATTTAAATGTTACTGTATATTTGCACAGAATGTAGAATGCTATTAGAAAACAGTAAATCACAATAGCTGGCTTTTCACAGGAAGGGTCACATTATATTAGTTCATTAAAACATGCATTTTCTTCATAGTTAAACCTGTACCCACACACAGGTCACATCACAGCACACGCCACCCACGCACACACACTCCTGTTTTCCAGGTTTCTGGTCAAGTCAGACACACGCACGCACACACAGAAAGGGAGGCAGAGGCTCATCTGATTTCACAAGAGGAACGATCGGAGGAGGCCAGGGTGGCACTGGGGATCAGTAACTAAATGGCAGAACCTCCATCTGATCCTGCTTAACTACACTAGCACACACACATTACTCGGATTTCCAATCTGGATTTGAACATCTGGCATGTAAATACAAAAGTATGTGCTGGTGTGTGCATGATGCGTGTGCCAGGTACATATATGGATGATGACAATGGGTGTGTTACATATAAGTAAGTGACAACTTACCCCAACGACAACAAGCTGGAGAACATCAGACATCTGCACCACTGTGTGTGTGAGCATCTGTTCGACTGCGCGTGCATTGCAGTCCGCAAGTGCGTGTGTGAGAAACGGCTGAGCGCGATAGAGCTTACGGACGCACGCGTGTGTGTGTTTGTGTGTGGCTGGGCTTCAAGATTATGTCGAGGGCGTGTGTAATAAATGTGCCCGAGCGCGAGGGCCCAAAAGATATATCACAGGCGGAGAGAGAGCAGAGAGAGTCCAGTGAGGAGGAAGGGGGTGCAGTGAGAAGGATAGATTGGCGAGGAAAAAATAGGAGGTAGTTGGGGGGCTGGTTTCTCCTGGGTCCTGCTATGTTTCCCATTATGTAAGCCATGGTCACCGGCAGCATGCCAACAGGCAAAATAAAAGAGTCTATCTGGCTTGGCACGGCTCATATTTTCCTATCCTCGGCGCGGGGTCAGAGAGGGGTCAGGCAGCTGGATGGGGCGCTGGGGGGATTGTGGGGTCTGGGCTGGCCTCCAAAACCCAAAGGCCCAGGGTTCAAGTACCAGCTGAAAGCAATCAGGGGGAAATCTGGGAGTGCCACAGCTGGTCTGCGCGGTGCTGTTCCGTGGCTCAACTCTCGCTCTTTCCCTCTATCACTCTCGATTGTTTTTCCCCCTTTTCTTTCTCTCCCTCGGTTGACACAAAAGACAAAAACAGCATACTTTTAACATGAAGCCAGTGGTGTGCATATGTATGTGGGACTGTTTGTGTGTGTGTGAGGTCAAGGGAAAGACACAATGGAAAACAAAAACACCACTACAATCTGTTTAAACCGCAGTGAGTGGTAGGGTATGTATATGTGACCGCCAATTACAATAGACGGGTATTGTGTGTTTTGTGTCAGACACCGTTATAGCATTAATGTCTCATACGGCTCTCTGGTGGACTGCAGAAAGCACGTTCTGCAGAACTGTGAGTCTTACGCGACCGTGAAGGTGGGTCTCGTCGCTTGTGACCTTACAGAAAGACACAGACACAAAACAATATCAACACCTCATCAGCAATGACAGCAAGCAACATCAAAGTCACTGTGGTCCGGTGATGTCTGGTTCCCTCCCATGTCACGCCTGGTTTGGACACAGCGTAAAAGAGAAGGTGTGAATCTTCTACTTACTCTGACTAAGCATTTACCCAGACGTGACACACACACAAACACACACACACACTTCCACAAAACCTCTCACTCATCATTAAGACGGATTCTCAATACTAAATGTTTGACAGTGACCGATCTACAAACGTGAAGGCTGCCGTGACCTCTACAACGCGCTACATCGCTGATCCCACTTTAGGAGTGGAAAGACGTGACCCGACACGTAAAGTGACCACAGCCGTGCTGAGTGGAAGCGAGTAAGAGTGAAAGTGAGTTTGGCTGTGACACAGTTCACATGTAATGAATCCCACTGTGTACCCATATAGCAATTTAGGGGAGACAGATGCAGTGTTGAGTAAGCGGCCACGCAGAGAAACGGCCCCCCTTGTCTCCATCCTATACCACAATGTTACACAAAACTGTTAACCACAATTAAAAATAGTTAGGAATAATCCCTGCACCCATTTAACACAGTAAACAATGCTAATAAGAGAGTTTTGTCAAAATTTACAGGGGTTAAATTGTGCCAGAATGACCAGTAACAGATGCATATTATGTTAATTAAAGTTATTATAATAACATGGAGCCTGTTTATGAAACGCATGTGCAAGCTGAATTCATGTCATGTTAAAACTAAAGAGAGATCAGAGAAAAAAAATTGATTTTTAAAAAAGATTATTCACATTTTTTTTGCACAGAAAGGAAATTGAGAGTTACGTATGTGTGTGTTTGTGTGCGGTAGATTTGGTGTGTTGTTCTGGCTATGTCTGAGTGTGTAGTTTGGACAGGCTGGATTCTGAGCGTCTGATGTGGCTTGAGCACAGGAAAAGAATTCACTGTGTCTGTCTGATCTTCAATAATCTGCCTGTCATACACACACGTACAAACACTCACATCCCAAAGGCCTTTTGTCCAATGAGTTAAGGAAGCCAGGGCCTCCTTAAAATTTTTTGGATCAGAAAATAATCAATGGGCTGAAAATAAAGCCAAACAAAAGAAATATTAAGAAACATGAGTTGAATAGTAGATGCTTTTTCTCTCCTGGAGCTCATTCTGTTCTCATCGATGAGTTAAAGTGTGGCGTGAACGTGAAAAATTGCAAAATACAGGCAAAAAGTCCTATGAGAATGTGACGATAACGTCACTTTGCTGTGATTGGCTTATTACCTTGTCAATGTGATAATGCTTGGTTATGTTCACAGCCAGTCAGCAAATCGGACTGAATGGGTAAAATTGGTGGAATGACTGTTTACTGTTTAAAATCATAGCCAAACAGTTTGTGATACGAAAATACATACTATTTGTAATTTAGTAAGTAAGGACAAATGATAAGTATTATTTTTAACATAACAAAATAAAAAAAGATTTCAAAAAGATTTCAAATATGAAAAGCATGAAATATGCATTAAACCATATCTCACATGCAAAAATGACTATTTTATAAAGTGCCGCTTTCACTTGAATTTGTTTGATGGGAATCATTCAAAAACATAATTATCGGAAAAAAGCAAAAATCCAGCCCTAAACCTAACCATCATTTTGGCAAAAGCAGGTACTACACCGTTTGAATTAGATTAACATTCACATTTCATATATGAATTAGCTACCTTATAAACAGTTATGGATTACCATGAGGTTTTGTTGATTTATTTTGGTGCTCCTTGTTGTCTGTTAACAGGGCAAGATAATTGTGTTCCATTAGCCTGGCTTACATCCACAAGAACAATTCACAAGGGAAACCGAATTGGACATTACATACAGACCCCTGCTGTGAGGATTTAACCCTGTTACAGCAATGTTTCCTCGATTCAGTGAAGTTTGAATTGTGGTGATGTTGTGGTCTATTGCTGGAATGCTGTGGAGCCAGCCAGACTTTCGGAGTGTCCACTTGTGATTTGGAAATGTCGACTGTTCAGTCTTATTGGTTTGACTGTCTCATAAGAATGAGTGTAGGACGAGGAGTGTAAGAGACCGAAGGAAGTGAACGAGTGAAAGAGAGAGAGAGCAAAGAGAACGACATGCTAGTTATCAATACGATGAGAGTGTGGGGTAGAAAAAGCAAAGGAAGTCATATAGACAGAGCAGACACAAGTGTCGAGGTGACACACACACACACAGACAGTCGGTACACGTTTACTGTATCTGCATGTGTGTGTGTGTGTTTGACCGTGTAAGACTGGCAACAATGCGTCCCAGGCTGAAACAGGAAGTGTGTTGGGGATAAGGCAGCCATGTGGCAGGATGTTATGGATATCTAATTAGAGCAATTCATCTGTCAGCGACGCAACACTTTTACTGCGGCTTTTACTCGCTGCCCTGATCTTCTATACACACACACACTTGCCACAGACCCTTACACACTCCTGTCTGACCACACACTTCACAGCTGCTCTTGTATCTATCACAGCCTACGATTAGGTTGACTGGTGTGGGAATTATATAAGTTTTGAAAGTTGATTCATAGGAATTTCTTTGGGGAATATTCAGGAGTTGTCAATCCAAATTTTACTAGTCAATGAGGTTGGGGTGATCACCCGTCCCGCTCTGCGTTGTACCGCACAGCATTTGAGCCCCCCGCACATCCCGCATTTGAGCTCTTGTCCCGCCCGTCCAGCATTTTCGTCAGTCTGTTGGTTTTTGGTTGTCACATTAAGAAAACAGAAAACATTGTTAACCAAAATGTACAAGAGACACTTGTTTACGACCAGTGTTTATTCAAGCATTTAGCAGCGCTGTGTCAAATGCAGCAACCCGCTGCACACCAGTGTCCAACGAGCAAAAGTCAGACTTTTATCCAATGGATGAGAAGACAGTGAATTCCGTCACCAAGAGATCAAACTTTAGATCAGGTGGTGAACCCTCCCATGTCAACTTGCTGGATAAGTCGCAAAAACATAGTAAACTGTGTTTAAAATGATTAAAAAATCATGCAGTATTTTACGTTTCATTTTAAAAGAGAAATTTGTATTATTTTTCTGTTGTTTATTCCTTCCCATTTCTCTTTTTCTTCAAAGTGTACAAACAGTATGATAAGTGTGCGTATGATCTGTGCTCAAAATTTAAAGAGACAGTGAACCTTGAATAGAAACAGCCATTAAAATTGTTTTATGTTATAAAGCCTTAATTATGTTGCAGTTGAAATGGACTAAATAAAACATTATTTTTATGAGCTGAAAGATACAAAAAATATGCATAAAAATGTTTTCATTCCGTTATTATATCACAATTTTACGCTAACGTACCATTCAGTGGTGTCCCACATTTGGTTTGTTGGGTAGTGGTCACCCTAAATAAGAGAAAAGTCCCCTTAAACACCCCGTGACACGTGAGGTTTGTGCCAATCAAAACTCTCGCACCAAATTCACAAACCATGATTTGCAAAAAACAAAACTTAAAAAATTGTTTAGAAAAATGCTTGTTATTTGATAACCATGTTACATTCTTGCTAATGAGTTTATTGTTCTCCTTATCAGACTGTTTTTCTTCTTTCTTATTATATATATTTGTTTGTTTCTTAAAAGTTTGCGTTCATTCTTACTGGCACAGAAATAATTCCAAACAAAGATTCTTGAGACAAAACACAGACGAGACACAATGAAATTTTTGATTGCACCTCCAGACTATTGAATCCTGTTGAAAACACACTGTTGCATCTGTTATCAACAGGTAAAAAAACTACTTTCTCAACAAGTTAGATTAAAAGTTTGTCATTGGAAAATCCTCTAATTCGTTTATTTGCTAAAAAAACTTTAGATCACCAAACATTTTTATTTAACTTTTTTTAGGGGGATTACCACAGACAGATCATGTTGCCATCACCACCCAGGCCTGTAGATTACTCCTCTACAACATTAGGATAATTTGACCTTTCCTGTCCGAGCATTCTACGCAAGTCCAGGCTCTTGTCCTGTCCAGACAAACAATTGCAATGCGCTTCTCGCTGGACTTCCAGCTTGCACAACCATATCTCTAAATATGATCCAGAATGCAGCGGCAAGAATGGTCTTCAATAAACCTATGAGAGCACACGTCACTCCTCTCTTCTTTAACATTTGACTCCCTATAGTTGCTCATATCATATCCAAAGCTCTGCTCTTGGCCCACAAGACCACCACTGGTTTGGCTACAGCATATCTTCACTCGCACTTTGACTTATGTACCCGCTAGCAGTGGTGGAAAGAGTACTGGAAATGTATACTTAGGTACCAGTACTGTTGTTACATTGCTGAAATTGTACTTAATTACAAGTAAAAGTACCGGTGTTAAAAAGTAATTGAGTAAAAGTAAAAACGACTCTTGTAACTCAAAACTTGACAGACAAATGAAGAGAAAAAACAGTAACCCTCTCTCTATCTCTCAAGAGGAAGTGATGTAGCTTTTGTTGAAACCAGTAACTTTGTTTTGGCACCTATTGCATCATTTCTCCTGTTTGACATATTGCTTTTGCTCCCTTAACTCTTTGTAAGTTGTTTTGGATAAAAGCGTCTGCTAAATGACTAAATGTAAATGTATCTTACTGTAAAAGCTTATAACTGGATACAACTCAGACAAAATAACCATTCAATGTGTTGTTCTGTCTGTCTGTCTGTCTATTATGAGCTCAGTTTTCCAGTAAAAACCATTTATGCAATTCCAACACTGTTCAATCATGTGTACTAGTCCCCACAATGCAGAAATTAATAAGAGCCCCAAATACTGCATGCAAAAAACATTTGTAACCTAAATTGCATTGTATTAGCATTAACAGTCATATCTGTAGAGGAGCTGGCTGATCAATTACTCAACCTCAAACCATCCAAGATGTATGTGACATTATTTCTTAGGTAGAACAATAAAGATTTTTACCAGTTGTGGTCCATGGTTTTTCATGGTACATGTCTTTAATAGTTCAAAATACAGATAGAGGCAACATTAAAGTAATCCCTGCGTCTACTTTCGTTGTAATGACATCTTATTCAAGCGAATCGAACTGTGCAAGAAACTGAATGTTATTTATAACTTTATAACTGGTAATGCACAGTTTGCGAAACTGCTTCCAATCGCATATGTTCCCTACTCACTTTAGGGCAGAGCACTTGAGTCTTTGGAGAGTGATGGACAATTTATCTCATGATATACGTTAACAGTTTGGATGAAACTTGGCGAAAGGAGTGACAAAGGAACTTAATATTTCTCCATATCTCAGACGAGCCTTCTTATTGTGTTCCTTTCCCGCAGTGACTTTCAAGTGCGCAATATTGCCGTTTGATACTGGTCCTGCCTGCCACACGTTCATCCTCCTGCACGATTAAACTAAATTGGCAGTAGATGTCTTGAAATCTTTTTTTTTTTTTGGGACTTGAGGGAAAGGGGTCACGTGACAGGACTGATTATGCTCCTTAAACAATCACATGAAAATTAAACAAATGAAGGAAAAATTAGGAAAAATAGTGCTGTAAAAGTACCGACTCATCACAAATGTACTCAAGTAGAAGTAGACTGCGTTTAAACTACTTAAAAAAGTACAATTTCATGAAAAAGCCTACTCATTTACAGTTATATGAGTATTTGTAATTCGTTACTCACGTACCAACTCTGGATCTGTTCAACATTTGGGAATGAACTGCCAGCTGCTACAAGATCAGCAGATTTTGTTGCCATCTTAAAGAATCGATTGGTTCTGACTGCCATCTCTTTTTTACTCTTTCTATCCTTAAAAAAACTTGAACAAAGCTTTTTATATCGTTTAGCTCATTTGTAGGTCTCTTTGGATAAAAGTGTCTGCTAAATGAATAAATGTAATTGTAAATATGACAGAGAGGAGGACATGTCCTCCATATACAGTATGTAGGGCAGTGCTCAACCTGTATAGGATTTATAACGACTGTTTATTTCCCTTTTACATCTGATCATGAATATCGACAAAGATCAGGTTTCAATTAGGGGGGTCGGTCACCCAAACCCCTCACTAAAACACTGTAATCATCAAAAAACACGATACTGATGTGTATGTTTCTTATGTCCCAGAACACTGCTTTTGAGTTAAACAGACTCTGACAGGTATTGTTGCACACATACACATTGTGTTCATATTCATCCGATGTCTGCATGGCATTTTAATCAAACGCCATGTTGCTGGAACCCAACGCAGTGAATGTGTTTGCTGTAATCATTCATTTATCGATCAATGTCACGCACTGATTTCATTAAAACTCTCTCTCTTCCTCGAGTCGCCTATGTGCTTCCACTACTAAACAAACTCTCATCTTGGCAAGCTGCATGCAAAACTATTGCATTACACCCTGTATGCTACAGAGTTCTGGCATTTAATAGAAGACAATCATATCAAACAAATAAACTGATATGGAATGTGTGTGATTTCATACAAAAAGATGTGTGTGTTTACACATTCATATGTATAAGAGAGAAAGAGACTCAGAATAAGAAAGTGCACATGTTGTATGCGTGTGTTGCGGGATTTGACTTTTAATCGAATTTTATTTTCCCAGTAATAATAGAAAAAAGAGAGATGTAAAATGCATGACAATTTGCTTTTGTGTTTTAAGTGAAAATCATTTAGAATTCAGTGAGGTTTAATAGTCTTAAAGGAATAGTTCAACTTCCAAATGAAAATGATGTCATCATTTACTTACCCTATTGTAATTTCGAACCTGTCTGACTTTTTTTTGCAGATCAAAGAAGAAGATATTTTGAAAAATTATAGCAACAGAAAACCGTTGGTCCCATTGACTTGCATTGGTTTTGTGTCCGATCTTTCCATACAATAGAAGTCAATGGGGACCAACAGTCTTTAGTTACCAACACCTTTATCCCCATGTTATCCCCAGATTGTTTGAAACCTGTATACATTTCTTTGCGCTGTTGAACAAAACATACAATATTTTGGAGAATTAAGGAAAACAAACAGTTCCGGGGCACCTCTGGCTACCATTTAAATTTTTCATACTATGGTAGTCAATGATGTCCCAGAACTGAAAATTGCAAAAAATATTCCAAATATCTTTCTCTGTGTTCATCAGAACAAAGTAATTTATACAGATATGAAATTACATGAGGGTGAGTAAATGATGACAGAATTATTTTTGGATGAACTATCCCTTTTAAGGATTCAAGGTTTTTTTGTAAATACTAATAAAGACCATGATTCTTTTTACATTGTAGGGGACAAAAAATGAACTTTGAAGAAATGCACTCAAAGAAACGATTTATAGATAAAAAGTGAATATGTTTCTAAAACATTTATTTTGGGGTAACGTTATGGTTTCCATGTAACTCTGTAGCAATAATAATTTGTTTTATAGAAAAGTCTATATAAGTCAATTGCCGGACAGCTATATAAAATATTTGTGTGTGTGTGTGCGCATGCAATGAAAGGTGGCTGTAGTCACTATGAGAATTTTACAAACTCTCCATTCAGAAATAGAGACACATAACATGTAATGGAAAAGTGCAAAGTGGAATGTCTGCATATGAAAAATTCTGCCTCTTTTTCCGACAATTTCTTCTCAGTCATATTCTCTTTACATTCCAGCCGGGAGTAGAGCGCGGCGCAAGAAGGAGGCCGTGCGAGGCCGGGAACACAGAGCAGCGGCCGGAGGGATGTTTACATAGGTGCAGGCTGCCACTAGGAAGTCCGGGCTCCAATATAAACATGAAGCCACACAGCCCAGTGCTCGCAACTGTGGGAGAAACCTGCCCCCAGCCGCCTGAAAGACAGACAGAGAGAGGCAGAGATGGGGGGTGGTGGGGAGCACAGTGAATGGGTACACGGACACTTTCAAATCCTTGCGGAGTATATACACAGCTGACTAGCTGCTCTGTAACAATTTCCTCTCTCTCTTGCTCTCTCTCTCTTTCCCTGGGCTGGACTCTAGAGGCCAAAAGTAATAAGCCTATCTTGATGTGATCTCACTAACAAACAAACACACTTCTGCACACAACTCTCACTCTCTCCCACACGCACACCCACACACACGGGTCAAAGGTCATCTCTTCAGACTTGTCACTGCAATGAGATAGGAAGGGAAATGGAACCGTAATTCCTGCGAATTTACACAATCACACACAAGTGGATCACCAGGGCGGCAATAAACCACAAAACTGAAATAGAAAGACACTGCCCATTTTACAGTCGGGAAACGTATGACCAACTTTCAAATTTCTTTAGTAAATCACACTTTTGGAAAACGGTTCATACTTCAGCTACCGTAGTAAAGCTGGTAATCCAGAATGGCTTTCAAACCAAAAGACATTTATGCTAAATCACACCAAGCACCTTCATTTATGCTACAACACACCACACCTTCATTTATTAAACTCTAAATGTAAACCAATAAAAAACATATTTGGAACATATTTAGTTATCAAGATGCACAATGTCTTTAGCACAGACTAAAAATTGACTTTTAAACCAGGTGGGTATGAGCAATTAGGAAATTGAGTAAGTAAACAAAGATAGAGCATCATTTTCTTACTAGTGCCACTTTGGTTTGCTATGGCAGGTTACCGAGCGGCTGTAGCAGTATGATGATGTGATAAATATGAAGGTTCTCTAAAACAGGTCAGAAGACCATCGAGCCATTTGTCTCTTAGACGTGTGCGTGTGCAGACAACTCTAATTCGGGTAAAGATGGAAAAAGGCCAGTCTATGCATGTTTAGTCTGTCCGGCGGTGATAAGTCCCATGAGCTACAATTGTGTGAAGAGCAGAACTGTCACGGTGTGTCTCTTTTCATAGAGGAAACATTACACAGCACTTCAAGACAGGCAGACGGAGAGATTTCGTATTGCGGTCCCATAAGTCAGTAAAAAGCAGTATTTTAATGGGGTTGCCGTAAGTAGTACATGGCCTTAAAAATGGGGGTTGTAGGTCTGAATCCTGCCTGCGTTTTCTCTCCAAACTTGGCATATTTTGCTCTTCTAAGTAATACTAGTATTTCTAAAAAGGCTCCTGAAGGTCCAGGAAATTACTGCAGAGTACTCTTGCACTGAAATTTCTTAAAAAATATTCTACACGTTGATATTAAACCACAAAAAAACATGATTAAACAAACCTCCCTTTCCTGGCCAACACAGTACTACGATCGATCAAGAATATGGCAAAAGGACAGTTATTTGAGAAAGAAGGTTAATAATCATTTTAAATAATGTAATAAGGTTGGTTCATCTCATTTAATAGAAGATGTAATATTTCAGAGAAAATCAAGCGTTTTTGTTTTTATTCTAGTAGAGAAATAAACAATTTAGAGATGGCGAAAATGACTAAATACAAAACACAGATTTTAATGTTTTATAGCACTGGCACAGTGCTGCCCACCACACGATGCTTTTCAATCACTGACACACCGGCCATATGGAGGAGGAATGAACCTACACCCAAACACTGAGGAAAAATACACAGAAACACACAACTCCCTGCCAGTAAACACTCACAAAGCCAGCTCTTTCTGGAAAAGCACACACATGCACACCCCATAAGAAACAACAGATTCCAGTATGAACTGTACTTTCATCATCAAGGCATGATCAGTTATCAGTTCACATGAAGTGTTGCTGGAGATGATGACACAAAAAAACACCCCACATATACACATTCTACTACACACACACACACACAAACAAAACGCAACAATATATTTATTTCATAACTGTCTATGGGGTGGATCTGTATATGAGAGTCAGCACTTCCACAGGATGGTGTGGCGATCCGCTTCATGTTTCCCCTAAAAACAGTCCACCTAGCTCGCCTATCCAAAAGTTCCCAGACAAACCAATGGGTTCATTCTGTGACATACTTTCATTGTGGTGTACAGTCGATATGCAAAAATCATACTGTTTGTGGTTTCATGCTCTACACTGAGCAGCTCCCAAGTTCAGGCTTCAATCAGCTGATCAGCAGAAAGAAATCACAACTTCAAACTATATTGTTACGCTGCCTGTCCCATCTATATTCCTACATTAACCAACATAAACCAGTCCTAGGTCGGAAAAAGTAAGCCTTTTTTGCAGAGACTAGAGACTACTTGGAACAACTCTAGACCTTAAAAGATCTCTTTGAAAGCAAATTGCTCCAAACATCTCTTCACAGGGATAGTGGGAGGCGGACCTCTGCATGAACCACTCTCTATGGAGCCTGTGGTCCAAAAGACAGAAGAAAAGACCCAGAATCCTCCTGCACTGTATCATCGTCACTGTCCGTTTGAGTCTGTCTCTGCCATAGAAGACACACGCACCTGTCACCCTCTACAACAAATGACCGGCTAGTCAAGCACACTTAACATTTTAAAAATTCGTACGCACACAGACATACACACACCGTATGCGTTCACACAAAAGTCACTTGCATAAAGATACACCTCGCATAAATCCACAGAAATACAATAAATATGTTCCCCTGCACTGTAAACACATGGCTCGGGCTGGAAGATCTTCAGACGGAGACGTCGGGGCAGTGACACATGAGAGTGTACTGCGACACAGAGAGACTCCATCTTCCATCAACGCACATTAACGTGCTGCCTGCGCACGCTTCCACGACTGCTGAAGCTAGACAGGTCCTGCCGGTTTACAATCCGTCAAACTCTGCAGGCTGGCCCTGGGTCTAATGATCTACCGCTCCTGCTTGAAGGACTATGCGGTTCACACACGCGGACACAATTTTGGTGTGTGTGTGAGTAAACCAATAAGA
Organism: Triplophysa tibetana; assembly: GCA_008369825.1. Taxonomy (NCBI): domain Eukaryota; kingdom Metazoa; phylum Chordata; class Actinopteri; order Cypriniformes; family Nemacheilidae; genus Triplophysa; species Triplophysa tibetana. Next base: position 12,702,380 of record CM017917.1, read on the forward strand.
CAGGCCTCTCGTTCATAATAATGTTAAGGTTTTCAAACCAAACTGAGTTAATTCTTAAGCCTGAAGCATAGAAAGCAGACCTACTTTGACTTTGATCATTTGATCATCTTTTACTCCCTTTATTTCATTCCAAACCTGTGTGTCTCTCTTCTGCAGAACACAAAAGAAGATATTGTGTAAAATGTCGGTGACCAAACAAAACTGGTCCACTGACTTCCATTGTATGGACACAAAACCATTGAGTCATTTCACAAAATATCTTCTTTTGTGTTTTAAAAAAGAAAGAGTCATAGGCAGGTTATGAACCATATCAGGGTGAAAATATGATGACAGACTTTTATTTTCAGGGAAACTATCTCTTTAAAGGGTTAACTCACTCAACAATAAAAATGTTATATTAATGCTCTTGCACCGTGTAATCGAATTGTTTATAAAGCCGTCAATGTATCTATTTGAGCCGTGGGGTTGCTTGTATCTGCTTTTAAAACTAAAAACATAACAACTTTCATTTTCTAATTCACTAAAGACCACAGTTTCAGCTTAAAATCGTATTAACTCTTCTACTAAGGACACATTGTCACCTAATGAATATCTTGGATGGCCTGAGGATCAGTAGACTAAAAGCAAATTTTCATTTTACAGTGAACAAACTCTTTACTTGATCTCATTACATTTGTAGGTCCCGGGAGACATCAGAGAAGACTGTTGGAACACTGGCTGGGCACCACACTTTGCTGCCATGAAAATGCTGCCACATCATGACTGCTAATATGTACACGCAAGCTTTATCTGGGGCATCGTCCATCTGGTGAGAAAAGAACAATATGCTAGACAGGGTGAAAAAGGAGTGGAAAGAAGGAGTGGAAGTTCAGAAGAATAAGGAGGAAGATACTTAGGATGGAAAATCCCTTTTCTGTGTCTCAGGCTGAGAAGTGTCACGGGACTTTCTGTCCTGGTAAAAGGGTGAGAGACAGAAAAAGAGAGAGACAGGTTTTGCACGTTGCAGCCAGAGACCGACGCAATTCTGAAAGGTAAGATCAGCCACATCTGAAACTCGCACTCTCTCTACGGACACATCATTATGAACGGCGGTCAGCGTGCATGTCCGCAGGCAGCGTCTCACTGCAAGAGGCAGACATACATACGCAGAGCACAGAAAGGTGGAGGGGGGCGGTGGGATGCAGGTGGCTTATTCCTGAGCGCTGCCAAGAAAGCAGAATACCCCGGGGTGGGAGAAAATAATGAGAGAGATGAGGAGGAGGGCGGCTGATTTGAGCAGTGTGTTTTTTTCGCTATTGATTTGGAAGGGGTTCTGGGTTACATTGCAGCACGCTTTGCCTTCTACGTGAACCAGGGTGTGACTCGCAGCGAAGCCCAAATGACTCAATTCATTCTTCTAATCCTCAACACGATGTACTCTGGACCTCAGAGGCACAGGGCTGTGCCCATTCCCCAAAGCTTGAGAAGGGGCCAAGATCCATCGGTTCTGATAACAGCACATGCCCTTCGCTTAGCACATGCGAACAAACAGACACTTGCGATTATACCCCCCACCTTAGACCACAGTGTGTGAGCACCACATTAAAGAATGCTCTCTAAAACATCTCCACAGAGACCGCACAGGGCCGCATTCATCAAACCCTGACACGTCCAAACTGCTCTATTTGCATTTCTGCAAATCGGGCGATAAGCAACGGGACTTAGAGAGAAAATATTTGTAAATATTTCACCGGGGGGATTTCAAATGGACGGATGACCAGACAAATTACGAAACGAGTATACACTTGTCCAGCCATGCTTGAGATCTTTGGTTTAAGCCCAACTTTCATAGTCCAACAGATGGACAGCTTTGCTCATGGCCGGGATCAAACAATCTGTTGCCCCCAACATCAAGCAATTAAAGTAACTGAGAACTTATAGAAGAACTCCAGTTACCGGATGACCTCAGCTCGAGCAACATTGAGGGATGATCTAGTCTAGGTAGACACAAGGTGGACACCTTAAAGGAATAGTTCACCTTCACAATGAAAATTCTGTCACCATCTACTTTAACCTGTGTGATTTTCTTACTTCACAACACAAAAGAAGATATTTTGAAAAATGTTGGTAACAAAAAAACATCGGTCCCCATTTGTTCCTATTGTATGGACACAAAATCAATGCAAGTCAATGGGGCCCAAACCGTTTTCTGTTACCAGCGTTTTTCAAAATATTTTGTGTTCTGTAGAAGAAAGAAGTCATACAGCATTGAAATGATAAGAGGGCGTGTAAATAAAGAAAGAAATTGCCATTTTGAAGATGAAATATCCCTTTAAGCAGATTTGACAAGCTGGACCAACCAATGACCATCTGAAAAAAGTTTTAAAACTACTATTCAAAGCTGAATATTTCAAAGTTGAAAGCAGCTATCAACCTACACTTGAGCTCAAATGACACATACAGAAGTATAGGGAGGCCCTATCTGTTTGGACTCAGAAGGAATGGAGAAGAGCGCAAAGATGAGGAGGAGCAGATGAGGGGAGGGGTAATCTTTCCTATGGGTACTGTGTGATCCAGCCTGTATGACAGCCGAAAATGTGGAACGCATTACGGAAGTGACAGAGCTGGGACACAGATATAAACAAACACATAAATCCCTGTAGACTGAAACACAGACGCTCCGCCAGACAAACAGGCACCCCTTTACAATATCTCTCTCTGTCTCACCCCATCTCAACCGTATTTTTGTGTGCTTGCCAGCTGCTTTCATGACCATGGCTGGCTTTATCATTCCGCCAGATCACCATCAACATCTCTCCCTCTTTGTCTGTCTCTCTCACTCATTTAAATGGGCCCGACGGCCCTGCTCTTGGTCAGGGGCCCGGAGAGACGCAGAGAAAGCATTCTGCCCCCTCGCCATTCCTTTGCTTCTCTCGTTCTCTTGCTACGTCTTGGCTGTGCTACAAAGGTTAGCGAGGGCTTGGTGTGGGTGTTGTGTCTTAGGGTGAATTATGGGTACTGCAGCCAGGGGACCCCAGAAAGAACAAGATGGGTGTGCAGCTGGAAGCAGGATGAAAGGGAAGGGGTGAGGCAGGGGATGAGGGAGGGAGGGCAATTCAAAGGTTCATAATGCCAAGTGCTGATGTGTTTGTTTTCCATCGCCGCAGTTCCGGGCAATGAGGAGGGGAAAAATAACAGCAAATACAAATAATGGATGTGATGTATTGCATACTGTAGGTTCACGAGCAAAGGGCAAAAACTTTGAAAATGTGAGAATTATCACCAGACAACCCACTGGGAGGATCATTGTTTGAATTGCTTATGTATTATAATAAAGGGTAATGCAGACCTCCTGCCTCTAACAAAGACATCATTCTTGTTATCAACATTGATTTTGTGTTGAAAACCTAATGGCTTGTAGTGGGTATATTTAAAGCTTTGTTTAAGGAAGTGAGTACAAAGGTGAGAAAGTAGATAAAGTTATCTCAAAAAAACTGGCCACAGTAATGGTTTCAAGTTTACAGACTTAATATGAAAGATTATTTCTTTACAGTTATTTAGAAAATAATTATAATCAACCTTTTTGATTAATATGTTCGTATAACAATGGGCTCATTCTTTATTTGAACAATGTGGCCATATGTATGAATTTTTATAGCATTAGATAAAATATCCAGCCTCAAGTACTGCGCTTAAGTGGTATGTAAACAAGTTATAGTAAAACATTTATTCAATTTAACTTTCTTTGCCAATTTTGCAATTATGTCCAAGTTCCCTTTAAGTTCAAGAGCTTGGTGTCCGAGTAAGCACAGGTGTAATTCAGCACATTATTTATGAATGTGCTTCACTAAGTCCCAACAAAATGTTCAAATAGTTTAGGAAAGCACTACATCCATGTTTAAATTGTATCGTCTTTATATTGTTATTGTTATTTTAATTATCTTCAGAAATACTTTAACATTAAAACAAACTTTTTTACGTGAAATGTGCTTGTGCTATCTAATTCAGTTATATTTGTACATTTTTAAAGCAGTCCTCTATATACTTTCTCAGCCAATGAATAATTATGTCATAAAATGCATAAATCACAACCAACACTTGATGCTAAAGGCAAATAATATACAAGACCAAAGACGAAGTCTGCAAGGTTGATATCATCTTTTAAATGGTGTAAAGGTCCAGCGTATAGAAAAAAATTCACCCCTCCCTTTCAAAGCATTACGATGGCTGACACAGGACTAAGATCTCATCACATTTTCACTTCTTTGCGGAAAGAGATAACGTATTTAGGAAATGCGTTCTGTAGAGCAGTTTGTCCATTTAGGGCTACTGTAGAAACAACATTGCGAAGTCATTTAAGGAGACACATGGTGTATGTAGATAGAAAAAGCTCATTCTTAGGTAATAAAAACATAACACCTATGAAGACATTGTTAAGTATATTAAATTGCAATTCATGTCAATATATCCTCAAAAAATTACACATTGGACCGCGAAGGCGTCAAATTAAAGAGTGTGTTTAAAGTTCTCTATTTACATGCATCACATGGTGTGGTTCACTGTGGCAGACCTACATCAATGTGTCATGTTTGAAGCAGCAAGACTCAGACAGCAACATGTCAGACGCGTTCCTTGTAATGCGTCTGAGAAAGAAATGCGCTGGTGGAACCTTGATGAGACATGAGATAGGGACCCCCACGGACATAGCCTCACCGACTCACTCACGGCTCATCTTATGAATGGAAAGAAATTGTTTCCTTAAAAAAGAAAGAAAGGATCTGAAAGCATGAGTAACTACAATAATGCAATCACTCCGCCTTCCAGACCAACTATGAGAGGAAGGACAAGGTGAAAAATGAAGGAAAAGGACACGAGAAAGAGAACGAAAGAGAACAAGAGAGGTTTATTTTATTAGCCCTTAATAAATATCTGACAGATTTCCTCAGGAAATATTGCAGATCACATGTAAAATAGTTTAAGACTGATGTCAACTGCAGCAACATATGAAATCTATTACTGGGAAGCCGCAGCAGGCACAGAGTGAGAGAGCGAGAGCCGTGCTGAAAGTCATTTCGAAAAAAAGATCTCATGGCCTTTCCAAATTCTTCGAGAGGTAAAAAAGTCAGCCAAGACACAAAATCAGAGAAAAAAAATGAGAAGGAAAAAAGAACAGAAATGTACACACATACACACAAATGCTGAGCTCCACATCCTGTTGGGGTTGAGGCCAGTGCTGTGGAGAGTGCCCAGACTCCGCTGCCAGCTCCAGGGAAGGATGGAAGACGGAGAGTGAACTGGAGGAGGGGGAGTAGGGGGTTAAAGTGCCCGGAGAACAATACCAGCTGCAGGGAGGCAGGGGGAGGAAGTGAACCCTCCTTCTCATCCTGAAGAACCAGAAACTTGACAAAGCAATCAGCCTCCTCTGAGCCAGCTCGCCCCACTGGCATCCTCTTCGCATCTGGGACAGAGGGCACCTCGGTGGACGACCTGTTTATCTTACACATCAGTGTGTACCTTGCTGAAAAGGCAAGTTTTAAAAATTTACAAAATTGTTAAGACACGTATATTTCAAGGCGAGTTTCAATCACCCTCTTGTCATTTCAAGCAAGTATGATTTTCGTTCTTCTGCAGAACAAAAAAAAGATGTTTTGAAGAATGTAGGTAACTGAACAACGGCGGTACCCATTGACTTGCATTGGTTGTGTGTCTGTAAAATAGAAGTGAATGGGTTCCGCAATTGTTCGCCTACCAACATTCTTCAAAACATCTTCTCTTGTGTTCAGCAGAAGAATGAAAGTCATACTGGCTTGAAATGACAAGAGGTTGAGTAAATGATGAATTTTTGTTTTTAGGGTGAATCATCCCTTTTAACTCATCGGATTCCTGACATCCAAAGTCAGTACTAGGGATACCCAAAAACGTACATTTGCATGCAGACAGGAAACTCTTACTACACATTTCCTATTCAACAAAACCAGCATTAAGACGGAAAGCTAATAGCCTATACCAATCCAAAATTTTCACATCTTTTCACAACACCAAAAGACTGTATTCATGCAGATACAGCAGTCAAAAGGACAACCTTAAGTTAACCCGCGTCAACATGCACACATAGTCTCGGTTCCTTGTTTTGCATGGCAGAAGGAACTAACTTTGCCCTATGGTGCCAGTATGTCTCAGTGTGGCAGCTAAGAAATCTACTTCCATCCCTACTTGGTGTCTCCACTCAAAGCAAACCACAGGCCAGTACCCACAAACCAACCAATCCTGGACTAATAACCATCAAACAACACACCAACATACACTCACCGAACGAACACAATCGACCACACATACCAAAGAGGGAGGTAGCGCCATGGAAAATGAGAAGTATTGAGGTTTCTGCTTTTTCTGCAGTGCTTCCTTCTTTTTTATCATCACCTCGTAAGAGGGTATACAGAGTTTAGATGGGGCACTGTAGCATAGCGGGTTGGGCATCAAAGATATGAAGCAGCCACACACAGTGCAGTCAGAGGTGATGATTCTGCTAAACGGTCTGAATGTCGACAAGTGCGTATGATAAAGACCACAACCTTATGAGCATGTTCGTGCCAAATATGTGTTAGGGCTGGTACAGTTTTTTTTTAATTCAGTTTTTATCATTTGTGAGGTCAATTTGATTAAGAGACTTCTGCTTTTTTAAAAGTTGAATGATAATGATATGAGTCAATGATAACAACACTGGTATGTGTTTGTTTGTGCATGTGTGTCCTGATCAAGAGGGTTGAAGAGTACAGCGTGTCTAGATGCATCACAGATGGGTGAAAAATATGTCAGCTTTGCATCTTGAGCTCACGCCGATTAAAAACGAGGATGACCCACCACAAGAAACTGACACGGAGAATGGGTGCCAGAGCCCAAACAGGCCCTTATATGGCTTGCTTGGGTTGTTTTCTCCTGCTTCTCCTGCTTGTGCTGGTAAGCACTGCACGTTTAAAAGGGAAAAAAATATTCTTGTAATTGACCTTATTTACATATTTGTAGCAAAGCAGGGCTACTTGCTGGCAATTTTGTGGTCTGTATAACCGCCACTAGACAGGGTAATATGAATTCACCGTTCAGAACTACCAAATTGCTGTATGTTCAACAGTCTCCATTGGCATGGTCTACCCACATCATGGCAGAAAACAATGGATAAAAAAGCAGCTCCTAAGGGCCTCCCATTCAGATTCCTCTGAAATTTGTTAATTCGTGGTTATTACACTAGGGATGTGCAAAAACATATTTTTGGGCTGAATAAATGAATTGTTGACAGAATGTTCTTAGGGGAATCCTTTTTGTGTTTGTAGCTGAAAGTGCAAAACATAATGAAACAGTATTGTATTCAAATGTTTTACTATTTTTAAGAAAAACACAAAACTTGTGGCAGGATGCTCAGAAAAAAAAGAAAATCTGTACTGTCAACTAATGCAAAGCATAAACTTTGCCCAAAAAGGAACATTCTTTCATTATTTCCTCACACTCACAGGTCCTTCCAAACCCAGAACACAAATAAGATATTTGACGAACATGGATATCCAATCAACACTGGCACCCATTGACTTCCATTGTATAGACACAAAACCACCAAGTCATTTCTCAAAATATCTTCATGTGTGTTTCACAGAAGAAGGAGTCATACGCAAGTTTTGAACCACATGATGGCAAATAAATGATAACAGAACTTTTATTTTTAGATGAATTATCCCTTTAAGGCCGTGCAAAATAGAACTTTCATCATCCACCCCATACACAAGACATTCACATGACTCTCCAAAATCGCTTTCCTCCAAACAGGATAAACAGTGTACCAATAATGTGGATCTTGCGGGAGTGTCTGAGAAATGATATTTTCCTTTAACAGAATAACTCTGTATGGGAAACTGTTCTTCCACACTCCATTTATCTCTGGGCGAAGGCCTGGGGTAGAACCCTGAGGAACCCTGACGAGGCCTGCAGTCCAGCCTCCCTTCATCCCCTTCAGTTTCATGAGCGCAGCGCCATGTTGCTCTTGGCAGAACTCTGCAGGCTGTCCCTGCGTGCCTGAAAACCAGCACTCCCCCCACAATCCCCTTGGCAAAGGAGGACATTTCTCACATTTTCTTGTGCTCCAAGCGATCAGCGCACAGGGGACGTGCTACCCGGCTTGACAAACGCAGGTTGCAATGGACATGTCCAGCTCTGCTTGTATCCTGTCCCTCCGCGGCATTTTACGAATCCTTCATTGTGACTGACACGCGGTCATGGCCGACAGGTGTGTCTCTCGATGTCTCAATCAGGGTGTGATCTGAGAGCTGGAACAGAAGGAGAGGAAATAGTGAAGTTGTCTCTAAGCCAAACTGCTGTTTTGAGTCTGCTCTGTCTGGTAAAAATACAAATTTTTACAGCAACTGCCAACGATACATTTTATTGCTTCGAAGTTGATCTATAATAGTTCTAGAGACTTAATGGAGTTAATGGATGTGTTGGAGATCTCAACCAGATCTCACTTTAGTATCAAGCATGTCTCAGATGTCTAAACCTCATTAAAGAAACAAAAATTAATTTACTCATAAAAGTAAAAATATAGAGGTATAACAAAGTATGTGTACTTTCTGAGCAGAAAAGTGGGCTTAATCTCCATTTAAAAGAAGACTTCACCCAAAAATGAAAATTCTGTCTTTATTTATTCACCTTCAAGTTGTTCCAAATCTGTACAAATGTCTTTGTTCTGATTAGAAAGATATTTGGAAGAATGCTTCTAACCAAACAGGTCTTGGCCACCACTGACTTCCACAGTAGGGAAAATTGCTTTATACATTTCTGTGTTCTGTTGAACACAAAAGAAGACTTTTTGAAGGATGTAAGAAAGCAAACAGTTAGGGGGCACTTTTGACAATCAATGTAATATTTCCTACTTTGGTACAGTAGACATTGGTGGCCAAGAACTATTAGAATATAAGCATTCTTCCAAATATCTTTCTCATCAGAACAAAGAAATTTATACAGATTTGGAAAATCTCGAGGGTGAGTAAGTGATGACCGAATTTTTATTTTTGGGGGAACTGTCTCTTTTATCCCAGGAGAAAGAATTGAGATGTCACAGAGAGGTTTATTTGTATTGTACTGGTGCACCAAACTGTACGAACACAACGCTTATACTCATCTAACAGCAATATAAGTCACCATGTCAGAGTTTATGTGAAAAAAATCAGTCTGTGTGTTTTTATTGCGTCTGTTTGTGTGTTCATTAAACGGGCTCGGAACGACCAGAAATCAGACTCTTCATTTGTTTCCAGCAACAGAGGATGGACGTTTAACCTTCATCCCACACACACCGGGATCTTTGGCAGGAACGGAAGATTTATATTTATTATTTAATCTCTTTCTTTTCCCTAAACCTTCATTTAAACGTTATTCCCTCAGTGAGTCTTGGGTTTGGGCATTTATACATAAACGAAGCTTCTCTGCAAGAAAAAAAGGATGAGGGAAGAGAGAAAGGAGAGAGAGAAAAAACACAGAAAAAGCACGGGTTGTCTCCTGGGTGCCCTTCTTTGCCATCCCATTTCCTATGCATCTGGTCTGTGTTTGAGCGCGAGAGGAGAGGGAGAGAGAGAGAGGGAGGGCCGGTCGTCTGGGGCCGATTAATAACCAATGATTTATAGGAACTTTTATAGAATAATACAATAAAAATGCATGTGCGTATGAGAGTTCACCCGTGCATTTGTGAGTGCATGCGTGTTTGTCTCTGCGTGTGTGTGCGTGTAAAAGGCAGCGAGCACACAATGGTTTTCTAATTCTGGGGAATCAAAAACAAATTATCGGGAAAAAAGCAGACCCAGCTCAGGGTAAATTGGGCACAGATGGACAAAGAGAGACAGGAAATACAGAGAGAGAGAGAACGCGAGATTGAGGGAAAGAAAGACATGCGAGGAGGACAGTGGGGTACCACAGAGTAGGGGAGGAGGAGGTGGGCGAGGGTGAGGAGGAGGTGAGAGAGAGGACAGGGGCACAATGGGGAGAAGAAGAGGAAGAGAGAGGAACTGTGGGAGGAGAAGGATCAGGGTTCCCATGCCCTATATTGAGGAAATGGGACTTCAGAGGGGGCTTACTGCATGTGTGAATGAAGGAGGGCAACATGGGATTGTACTATCATACAAAAGAACTTGGTTTTGACATTTTCGCGTAGTGAGTCTGTGCAAAGCTGGCAGCTGATGTTAGGGTGTTGTGGGTGGTCGCATGGGCACTGCTAAATCTTTATTAAATACTCATCCAGTTGTCCACTGGACATGGTTGGGATTGGGAACCTCCATTTTTTCTTTCCTCATTTTATTGTATGCAAGTCGAAAACTGTAACCCCAAAGGTAACCGAACACCTCTCCTCAATAACTTGCGCTTTTCAGCGGTATCATTCATATCCGTAGCTTGAATTTCTCGCCAAAGCCCCCATCACTAATATATCACAAGAAATGAATAACAACAAGATGACAAAACTATGGCACAAGTATCGTTTCCTTAAACACACACACACAGACACACACATTTTTGCTCTGCAACAGGAACTTAAACAATCCCAAATGACTTTAACATGTATTTTATTACATCTAATGTGGCACGATTGGGTCACTCGTTACTTCCCCCAGCCACATGTGTGCCTCTCATTTTAGTGCCTTTCTGACTCTATGACACACTGAGAGTCTGTCGGAAACCTTTAAACACAACCAGTGTTCGCTTAAGTGAAATACCGACGACCAATTAGACGTTGACGTTATGAGCGATTCAGTGTTTGGGATTCTGAACAAAAGAGAGGCAGGTACAGCTGGAACATTAGAGGAAGTTCTGCTTGCGTTCTACATTTACATGTCAAGCAGGAGGTTCCCTTCAACCAAGCGGAGCCCACGGAGGCCTGTGATAAGCGCACAGCAATATGAATGACTTCCTGTGATGAGAGTCTGGACTGTGGCATCTGTCAGAAAGGATCTGCTGTTTCACAGACCACCGCAGCCCACTTGCACACACACAAATGCATTCACACGCACTCACTCGTGGCCCTACCCAGAAACTCCCCGGCTGAATAACACGCATTAGATCAGGCAGAGATCTCACCCCTGGGCAGTGCCACCCACATAAACAGTCCTGCTGTCTCCCAGCATGCTTCCCTCCCACAAGGTTGGTCGGGGTGGCGTTGATATTGGCAGAAGCTCTGTGATGGCCCCACATTGGAAACTTCTTAAGTGAATCATTCTCAGCTCGACTGTTTACAACAAAGGATAGCAACTTCCTCCCTATCTTTCTCTCTCTCTCTCTCTCTCTCTCTCTCTCTCACACACACACACAAAAAGTCAATCTGGTGTCTTTTGCATCAAAGGTTGCAAAAAAGAAAAAAAAAGAAAGCCACAACAAAAAATACCCCTGCTTACTCACCCAAGTCCTCTCAACTTCTCTCTTTCTCACACTCTGATATTTTCAACAGTGAGAAAAGGTCCAGTGAAAGTTTAATGCTGACATAGTGAGAACAATCAGATATGAAGATGGGAACTAATACGGCACATGAGGACAGACATGCACCCTAAATGTCACTTCCATTATTCAAATTAAGATGAAAAGAAATAGTTAATATCCTGCATGGCCAAAACTGTGTGGCAATTGTAAATATGCTTGTATGCATCTTTAATCTCACAAGCATAATGCGCATTAAAAGTTGGATATTTCTTTGCTTCCTTATGAGCTTCTGCTCTTAAGCTATTGCAAGATTTTCCATTCAGACACAGGGGCATTGGTGAGGTCAGGTATTGATTTTGGGTGAAAATGGCTCGCGGTATTGGAATTTATACTCTCTACAGGTGTGCAATGTTTAACACACCTTACAACCTTACAGACCTCGGTTTGGGTTATTCTCATGCTCAAATAAACAGGGCGCAATTCTACCAATGTTTGTTAAAGAACCTTCCAAAGTTTGATTTTCATGCACCTGCTTTTAGCCAAACATGCGATTGACAGGGGGATTTGATATAAATTAGATTTGGCAATGCAGCGTATCAGTGAAGCGCTCGAGGCAGCAATAATAAAACTCAACAGTGCCCAAATGTTGCACGGGGCATGAGCACGGACCTCACACTTCCTGTCACACTATTTATACAAATACAAGCCGAGAATGTAGTTTTCTCACGGTTGTATTCTGAGCCGGGTGTTTACGTTATAAGCAACCCAGCAAAACTGTGTGAAGGTGTGTGTGTGTGCGCGAATGGCCAGAGGCAGGTAGCTGGGTGCTGTGTGGTACGTGTTCAAAGAAGGGCGCGTACGTGCCGACCTGCCCGTGTTTCAGTGTGTGAACGCATTTGTGCGGTTGGCCCGATATGCATGAAACCACAGCACATCAGAGAAGTCGAAGATAGAGAGAATGAGAGAGAGAGAAAGAAAGGAAGAAAGAAAGAAAGAAAGAAGGTGCGTAAGCAGCATAACAGGATCCGGCGTGTGGCGCACATTTCAGCTTGGGTACAACAGGCAGCCCAGAAACCCACACACAGGTTTCGCTTCTGCCTGCTGTGGCAGCAAGTTCACACTGGGTGGAAAGTTCACGCGGAGGTCAAGGCAAAGCCATGCACACAAACACGAACGACTAGAATGCTCACTCAAAAAGAAACCTTATCCAACACATAACTAAAGCATTTATACCCACGGATGTTCATTTCTCATAGGGGTTAGCGGTTTCACCGGTTACGACTCTGCTTTGAACTAAATCCGACTGGCTGGGACTGAATTGTGGGCCTGCAGAGAATCAGCAAATGTACTTGAGTGGAAAGAAGCAGTCAGGAAAGTGATAAGGTGAACACTTTCTGTTTTTCAATGCATATGCGAAGCATACAAATAGAACTTCGAAAACCAAAACACAATCACTCTGGTGAGCTGGAGAGGAAGAGGGTCATATCAAGAATCCACTATTGAAATATTATTGCTGTGTGTGTCTCAGAGCAGCGCTCAGAGCGAGAGCAGCAGAAGGCAGCTGGCTTTTAGGGTGAGGAGGGTTGAGTCTTTCTCATGGCCTCTCAGGCCTTTGATCAAGCCGTTCTATTGGTTAGAAGAGCTTCGTGACACGGTCGCCACCGCACACCCGAGACAGCAGCCACAAAGACACGCTGGCGGAGAGAGAGGGGACAGAGCGAGATGTTGAGTGTAGATGCACGGTGTTAACTGAAACACATGCGCCAGTGACTCAGACAACCAGCAAAGCGGTGAAACATAGAAGTCCAGACTCAACGCCAGACTGTTCTGATGAAGGAAGAGTCTGTCCTCTGCTGGTGGAGCCTGAAACTGCAGCACTGCTATACATTCAAAAACAGTAATGCTTTTTCGTTTAATTTGTGAAGGTTAATTTTGAAAAAGGCGAAAACAAACTTCATATTATATTCTTTAAATTGTTATGTTAGGATGTTTTTAAAAAGCTCAGTGGTTACAGCATGGAGCTAGCAACGCCGATGTTATGGGTTTGTCGCACATGCTCAAAAATGTACTGTGTAGTTTAATGTGAGTTAAGTCGCTTTGGAGTGTCTGCCAAATGCATTAATGTGAATGTAAAAAGAAGGAAATTAGCAAACGTCACAAATCTACCTAAAGCGTTGTCAATAGATAGGACCATTAACTGCTTGTCAATATTTAATCAAATGTTTTTAAAGAAAGTTCTCACTTGCCATCATTTACAATGTATCACGCCAATAATGACCAACTTCCAAAGACAGCTACATTGGATTTTTCCAACATTGGCAATTGAACAGTGATTGTCATATGACCTTCATTTTATAACATGTAATCAGTAAAATGCACCGTTCGTTCCACATGAATGAATCATAGTGCGGTTAACAGATCCCGCACCGGCACCGAGGCCTGTGGAAGAGAGAGTCTCTGAGCGCATTGAGTTCCGCTGAAGGATCAGACCACCCTCAAGCTCCTCATCAGTGTCAGGCTTCCCTTACATAAACCAGGAGAATAAGTGGGCACTGAAACCTTGCCAAAAGCAGCAGAGCTTGAAAAGTAGTCAGGTGCCCCGGTAATTCAGAAATGACTAATAGCAGCCACTGTCAATGTGGTATTTAAAACGCAGCTTTATACACACACAGGTTTTTAATGGCTATAACCCAGGACAGACGATTACGCAGTGGTAAGTGCTCTGGCTGGGTACAGTAGCACCTACTCAACAGCTATAAATCACCTAAAGTACAAACAAAGAGATAAGAGTGGTTCTCTATATTATATACACGTAAGTGGCTGTATACATAAGCCCTTTGTTAGTCCTGAGCCGCAGGTTGTTTATCAGACAAGTCACCTGCTAATTCCTCAGCTGAGCGCCGGTGCGGAGATGAGGATGGTCACCAGTTCCCTGCAGTGAAAGTCACTGTAAATGCTTGTTCACAGTCACACAGACAATAATGACAACTATAAAGTTCTTAAATCATTCAAAATTTTAGAGCATTCCGAAGTACACGCAACTATAACTGTACAAATGAATATCAAGGGGGTAATTTTCGAAACACGTGACATTACAACACTGACAGCCAATCAAATCCATTAAAATGTTAAAGGCACATTTAAAACGTGAAGCTACAAGGCTACATGAACTTAGAATAAACATAATATTATTCATCCTAAAGACTACTCAAAATATATTTAGTACGTCCCAAATCGCGGTATGTTGAAATAAGTATCCTTAAAATACCAGATTGGTTTTATCGAAAGCACAATGTCTGATATTACTCACAAATTATTGGAAAAGATAGAAATGTAGTGATTTTAGACAAAATGAATAATTATTAAAGTTATGATTCAATTAATACATAAATGAACTAGTAAAACAACACAGTGCATAAGTATTAATGGATGGAATGAAGCGGAAATGTGAAAGTTGTTGTATTTTGCTATGTGAGTTTGTTAATGATCAAAATGTCGTCAATGTTGGGTCTGAATTATACAATACAATACATTTTTTTTATTAATAACATTTTGACACCCCTTTTGACATATATATATATATACGTTATAGTTATTAGCCAATTATCATGTTTTATAAACAGAATGACAACCATAGGTGGATTGGCCATTTGGCAATTCTGGCAAAAACCAAAGGGGACTATTTTTTTAAATGTGTCCCAGTGTTTTAAAGCAGCAGCATTAACAAGCGCTTGTCCGAATCAAAATGTTGATCAATCAAATTAAATACAAAATTATAATTAAATAAAGACCAGGTTCACAGAATTCAAGTCAACCAAATGAGACACCAAGCAGAATACAGCCAATCAAACTAAAGAAGACAGAATTTTCAGCCAATCAAATTGAAGGAGGCAGAACTTACTGTCAGTAGGGCGGCTCTTAACATGTGTGTGCACCAGTGTGGTGATTCAGTTTAAATGATGACCAGTGTTGTGAGATGTAAGCAGGCAAACATAGCAAATCCAACGGTTTTACAATAAAAATGTTAAATTGTAAGATTCAGATGAGCAAACTTTGTAACTTTTGTGAGTTTTGCTCTTGAAAACTTTGAAGAATGAAAAATGGTTTGTCCCATAATGTAAAGCGTGTGTTCGAGTTAACATATCTAAAATCATGCTGGAACAGATACGTTTATAGCATATAAGGCATGAGATATGACTGTGTGTGTATGTGGTCCATTTTATTAGCATGGAAGAATTCAATAGACTGCAGAACTATCATCACAGGTACAAAAATGACATTTCATTTTTCGGTCAAATTTGTATTTAATGTATAGTTTTAAAAAGCTTATTAAGCTTTTTTATTAAGCTTATAAAGTAAACAACTTACTTATTAAAGCAAAGGGGGCATGTTTTCTCTCCTCGGTTTATAAATCCTAAACACTAATGCTGATAATGGATTTTATAGCTGATGTTAAACAATCTTTGCTATTGTCATGCGTCATGCTCCTGCCGAAGAAGTCGAGGGCCACTTTTTACTCCCATTCCACCCCTGTTGACGACCAGTAAACTTAATTTTCTGTCAGGAGTAAGACATGGGAACCATACGTTCTGTCTCTGCGGCCTGCAATGAGGCACACGCAGATGCACACACGTCATCCTGGTACCTGTTCTGAGAAATATTCCAGTCAGCATAGCAGTGGAGACCACATGCCTCAAAATACACCAGCTTTGTTCTACCTGAACCGCTCCCACACGGGGGCTGCTTGTGTATGTGAGCGAGCCGTCTGTGCGCACGTTGCAAGCACTGACGATCAGTGGTAACCACGGCAACTGAGTGATGATAAGTCCCTGCCCACTGATACCCATCTCTCCTCCTTGCAGTCGGAGTGACTCATGATGATGCACACACAGCTTCCTGTGCAGAACACTCTCTCTGACCTACACACACTTCCTTTTCATGTACCTGTTAGATATGGTGTTACGCTGTCTTTTTGAGCAGAAGTTGTGCCCAAAAGTGGGTCACATCATGAACTTAGGACAAAATGTCTAAATGTTGAGAAAGAAATCTCATCACAAACACCGATGTCTAAAAGAACATTAACGTAGGTTTGTGAAAGTTTGTCAAAATGGTGATCTGATTTTTGTTGATTTGTAGGACGAGAAAGTTGGTGAGAAAATCCCGATTTGTGCATGTGTGTGTATTTTCAGGTCCTTAATCTGGAAAGCCTGTGGTGGATGTGAAAATAACATAAGTGGAGATACCAGCAGAGACATGATGGATATCACAGACAAACACTTAAAAGGACAAAATTACTTCTTTGACGCTGTCGCCATTATATTCAGTGCAACCTCAGAATGGAGGCAGCCAAAAGCAAAAATGTTTTAGTTACTTTATCTCATTTAATTGTTATCTAAACTATATCAGGTCCCATTTAAAGACAACAAATGCCACACGCTATTATGCATAAGCATAAAGACACCATTACAGTACTAACAAACAAACTGAGGTCTATTGTAAGGTCTGGGATAAGAACCAAACATGGGTTATCAACACTCTTCTATCTGAAGATAAGACCACACATCTGATTAGGGCAAAAAACAACTACCCACACTTCTCACTTGGTCTGATCATGAATAATATTGGAAATATGACATACGCTGATGGAGATATGGTCTTCCAAATAATACTTCTGCGAATTCTGCCCTCCTTTACCAGATCTATACAGACTTTAGACAGAATATTAAATGAGTCTCTGAAGCATTGTGTGAAATACTTAATAAACGTTAGGATAACATAAAGGCTGTGTATGTTTAAAAGTACACAACACTGCATACTTAGCAAACGAGATACTGACATTAATACGCATTATGTATAATCTGTACTCATGCATAACTGTAACTGTGAAAACAATTGCGATTATAAGTGGTTTCACCCTTAAAGTCACTCTGAGATGTTTTCGAAAGTGACACTAGTAATATTGCACACAAGTATGCTAGCACAGATGTGCCAAACTGCCATTCTCTCTCACTCCCTTTCACACACAAACACTCACACACACAAACACACGCATACTTGTATAACTCTATAGACGTAATATAACTCTCCACAGATGTAATGATTTTTATACTATACAAAGGGTATATTCTATTATATACATACACAAAGCTGTCTTTGACTATTTTACATTTTAAACAGTTCTTGGACCCCATTGACTACTATAATAGAAAACATTACAATAGTAGTAAAAATGGCCCTAAAACTATTGGCATTCCTACATTCTAAAAAATCTTCAATAAAACAAAAAATATTGTGTAATTTTTCCTACTGTGGTAGTCAGTGGGGTCCAAGAACTGTTTGGTTATAAGCATATTTTCAAATGTATTTCTCTGTGTTCATCAGAAAAAGGAAAGTATACAGGAACACCTCGAAAGTGAGTAAATCATGACAGTATTTTTTGGGTGAACTGTTCTTTTATTTTATGCTATAAAATATTACAAAACAGTTTTTTCTCTATATTTAAAAGCATGCAAAGTTTTCTTTCTAAATAAGAGCCATAATTTAAATCACTCACATAGAAAACCACAAAGAAAGTTATTTATAAATAAATGTATGTGACGCTTGTTTTCCCAAAGATATGATTATCACACAACCAGCTCCAAAAGAGTTCGATCCAGACTAGAGATAGGATACATGTCAACTGGGCCGCTGATTATTTTTATTCATATAATTTGACTACATGGATTCATATATCTCTTTGTAAAGTTCTGTGATCTTAACTTCAAGGTTTGAGGGCAGTTTTCTCCGTGACAAACAATCTCCTAGTTATTAACACTAATCAACTCAAAGCAAAGCTAACACTGGTCATTACTCAACGCTGTAACTTAAAGTGATGCCTACGGAAATTAAGTTAGGTTTTGTATAATAACAGAGCATACAGCATATAAGCAGAAATGTTTGAAGCGTGTGATTCGCCCGCATACGTGCTGCATGACTTATTCAGGTGATCACAATGGAAGAATCTATAGACAGTGTTTATTATTGTTGGTATGGTGACTGTTCAAACAGGATGACTTATAGCTTCATCTGCCCACAGCTGTTTAGAGTCCCTGAGAGATGAAGATGTTTCAACGCAGAATATGGAAAACCGTAAGGTCACACACAAACTTCTGAATCCTCTGTATGAAAAGTTTACTTCTATGTGGCAATGAGAACCATAAACAAATGGGAACAATGAACAGTGACTACATTGATATGTGCTTAAAATGAACTTCCCTGAATATTTTTAGCAGAGGATATTGCATAAGAATTCGCTTTTGTAACCAAAACTTACAGAAATCCGGTTAAGGCAATAGTTTACAATTTATTTATTTATGCCCATATGCTGTTATAGTTTGCTTTACAACACAAAAGGGCAAGTCTTCGAAAACATCAACTTTACCAGGAAAAAATGTACGTTTTTGCCAAATCTTTTTACTTATTACTAACAGTACAGATATCAGCATTTGTTGGTTGGGGTATCTCTTCAAGTTTTTTTGGATTTGTTTTATTTGAAGTGCATGATTTTCCACAAGTGCCATTTTCAGGATTGTCACATCCATAACGGGACTTATTCCTCATAAATGGGCACATGAAAATAAAAATTAAATAACATTTTCTTGTTCTATGAAGAGCCATCGCTTCTCCATATATTGGGTACAACTCATTCACGTTTGTGCATTTTAATTCACAGAAATCGTAAAAAGTTCATTTTACAGCTCTTGCCATACACGCAACAAAAACAAAACACAAAGCGAAACGTCATAAAATATACAGCCTCATAAAAGTTGCTTGATTATTAGCAACCTTCATGAACCATCATTGCATATGAAGAACAGTGTATAGGCTCTTTAAATATTTCTTGGGTTCAATGAAAAAATCAAATATATTGTAGACTTAGAATATCATGGTACTGTGGTAAATAATGGCTAAAGTTTCATTTTTTGGGCGAACTCTTTCTTTTATCCATCCACAGGTGGTTAAGAAATCAAGAGGAACAGAGAGAAGTTGAAAATCAATGGGGCCTTTTTGGTTATGCAGTCTCTGATCACTAGTTTCATCAGCTGACAGCTGGTGTATTTTTTCTTTACTTTGGTTACAAGAACTATATCTGTAAACTGGCATTTCAATCCACTCATAATAGAGTGTGGGTTTACTGCTTACAAGCTTCAAAAATCACCCACTTGAGAACATTTATAAATGCCTGCGTTTATAAAAAACATAGTCCCGCATCGAAAATATTTAAGGATGCTCCGTGACTTTTAAAAAAAAAAAAAAGTTTAAGAGGCAGAACCTTTTACCAGTGGATGAACTGAAACTTGTCAAGATGAGAACACCGCAGAAGGAAGCAACGATAGGTTGTGACCTCTGGGTCAGCTGAGCAGCATAGCGTTTGTATGACTGATAAACATTTCAGAACTCCCCCTCCCACCCGATGCAATGTGCTTGTGTGGCTTCCCTCTCGGTCTTGGTTCCCTGTCTACAGGGGAAGCAGAAGAGTGCCAAGATGCAAAGTTTTACGAGCTGGTCTCGACCAAACTCACCACATTCCCACCGTCCCTCAGCAGAGAGACGTGACTTAAGCCACGTTGGGGCTTCAGCCAAACCACAGCTCGCTTAAGGTCACACACAAACACTCGCATGCTTTTCTTGAGTCTATGTTAAATTTATCAGACATTTTGAAACAGACTTTCATAATCGACTCTGTAATGTGCTGGTAAACAATGACACTCGTTCGTGGTGCGGAACTGGCAAATGTGGTTCAGTCAATTGAAAATCAAAACACAAACAAATTATTTTACTAAGAAACAATATTTTAGATGGGCCTTAGTGAACTTTACTTATTTTCTTTTTCAAAGACAATTTCACGCAACTGTGACGAAATAAGCGCCAACGCGCGGTTTTAAATTGAGCAGTGTTCTCTAAGGGGTCTTCTTGGAGGTGGGCATCTGCTGAGTCATGAACGGTCAAGCATCAAAACTGACCCATGACGCATCATCATCGTACCCCTGAGGTATGACTCAGATTTCACCGTTAATGGGCTGTTGGGTGTCAGCCGCTAAAACTGCTCTGTTATTTAGCAGGATCAATCCTACGCTCGGATCTCTCCTTGTCCCACGCATGCAAAGCTAAGGCCCAGACGACCAGACTCGGCAAAACAAACCTGAACCGTTCACCTTGCAGAACTGTGAATGTCAGTCCGGCCAAAGAAAATGACAATAATGTGGAAAAACGTGGCAGTGATATGACCCTCACATAGCTCAAATCACATTCGTTTGACCAAGGCCAACCGACAAACTCTCGGCCAACTCCACACTTCAGATTTATGAGGGAAGACATGTGGAATGTTCGTGACTGCAAGATTTACAGACAGCATTAGGGATTACTAATACGTCCTTGCAAATGATAACGCATGTTGATCAATAGCAGCCTCACTAAGTTCAACATATATAAATAATTAGCAGAATATATGTGTTACAGGGGTCTGGATTGTATCCTGTATGCTCTTGCCATGACACACAGGTTCATCAATGAGATGTGACTTTTTGCCAATTTTAATGTTTTTGTATGCAAGTATTCCCTCTTCATTGAAAATCTCTCAACTACGCTATACAGTGCTTTACAAATGCTTCAAAAAATACATACTCATACCATAAATATACAGAGAACGTATCACACTATTTTACAGTATGCAAGCATGCAGTCACAAATGCTGACAGCATCATGTCACTGAAAAAAAAATTGGTGTTTTGGATAAACAAAATGCTTTTATAAAAGAGTCATATACCTTTTACTTGTTTAAACTTGTTGTGGTCCTGCCTTGACATTTTGTAAATATGTATACATTTAGTAAATGCACGTTTTAATTCATTTATTTAGAAAATTGTACATCGATTTCAAAACCTCCAACTCTAAAAGAAAGCTGTTTAAACTATCAACCTATACCATCAAATGTTTTTCTCACCTGCATATGACAATCTAGTTTTTTTTCATAATATGTGACCCTGGATCACAAAACCAGTCTTTTATCACGGGAAGATTTTAAGTAAAAGACAAAGATACATTGTTTGGGTCAAAATGATCGATTTTTCTTTCATTCCAAAAATCATTAGGATATTGAGAAAAGATCACGTTCCATGAAGATATTTCGTAATTTCCTACTTTAAATATATAAAAACTTTATTTTTGTGAGTGGATGGCCTGCCACAGTGCCCCTGATAAACAACTTCAAAGGCAATTTTCTCAATATTTATGTTTTTTAGCATTCTCAGATTCCAGTTGTATCTCAGCCAGACATTGTCTTATTCTAACAACTCATATATCAGTAGAAATCTTATTTATTCATCTTTCAGATTATGTAAAAATCTCAATTTTTAAAAATGTACCCATAAGACTGGTTTCGTTGTCCACGGTGACACATAATAATTTATCATAATAATTTAATGGCTGTATGGCTCGGTGCTGGAGAAACTTAAAACATAAAATACATAAAAACTCTATTGACAAAAAATGTTGGACAAATTACAATGCCCAAAAAAGGACTTCCTTTTCCTTTCTTTCACGCTTATACTGCCATCTTGTGGCGCAGAACGTTAATATGACGACAGCAAGTTTTCACAAACAACTTTTAATGAGACCTGACGCTGGAGAACTAAAAAGGCAATTATACTGAAAGTTATCGTTGAATGGCCACTTTAATCTACATGTAAATATGCCTACATGTCCGACCAATAAAACAAAAGTAATGAACTCGGATTTAAATGTTTGTGTTTCTCCCCCGACCAAAAAACTTTGTTATCTAACGCGCATTCTAAACACAGAGAACAACTCGAATTTCTTTCTCTATGTTGTGCACGCCGTATATTATTTCCTTAATTGTATAAAAAACTAATAATAAGTACAACAGCATAATAAAACACACAGATGGATAAGAAATTATCATAATGCTTACATGCGTCCAGAGTCTAAAACGTCACTACACCTGACGCCAAACTACGACTCTCGTCGAGTTTTGACGCAGAGCTGTGCAATGATTCCGCTTGAGTAAAACAAATTACCCCGGATATATCAGTGACTGCAGGAAATAATTGTAAATAATTGATGTCTTTATGTGGCATGCAATGATATCGCACTGGATCTTACCTGGACATCAAGGCCAGCTCCATAAGAGACTTTTCTAGAATTGTTGACAGAGTAACATCAAGGTGAGCGCTCGTTGACGTAAGCAACACCAGGCCGAAGAGCAGATATAACGTTATCCTTTGAACAATGAACATTTTATTTCGCATTGTATACCATAATTCCCATATATAATTTTGTGTAAAATCGAACTATTTAAAAAAAAATCGACTTTATTTCCAATTGGAAGTTACGTTCAGACAAAAGTTTTAAAAAAATAATACAAAAATGAATATGGAATGAATGAGAAAATCTCAGTCTTCCCTTCTCCATCTTTCCCAGGTTAAACATGAAGATAATACAGTGATGTGTAGCATGATAAGAAAAGGAAGGGTATGAGTCATTTCTGTGAGTCATTAGTTCTGTGGGGACAGTAGCAGCAAAATGAGTGTTTGTGTATGTGTGTGTGTGTGTGTGTGTGTGTGTGTGGACTGGGGACCTAAACCTTAATGCACACCAATTCATGGGGACCTGTGTCACTTTGTGGACCAAAATTGAGTTCTTATAAATTGCTTATAAACAGCTTATAAATTGTACTGAAAAATAAGTTTTGAAAATCTAAAAATGCAAAAATATTTCTACAATCTTAAGGTTTAGGGTTTGGGTTAGGGATTAAATTAGCAGTTTGTACAGTATACAACTCATTATGCCTATGGATTGTCCCCACGGAGATAATTAAAAAAACATGCGTGTGCGTGTGTGTTTTAGAACAGAAAGAAAAATTCTATATGCAGGAATGCAGTTGATTATAAATATGTGACATAAATGAATTGACTTCCTAATTTTGGACAGAAAATTGTTAGGAGATTCTTAGGTCAAGTCTTCTTCAGAGAAGTCTTAGGCAAACATATTTATTGACCTGAACAGGTGACTTCGACTAGGCTATTAATGCATCATCTGTCAATTGTCAATAATTGGGATGACCTATTTGAAAATAGTTAATTTTCCAGATGGACAGTGTAGAGAGAAAGAAATATTAAACATAACCCACACAAGATAACCTACAGAATAGCAATGGACAAAACCTTCTCATGTATAATCTAAAGCCTACACTAGCCTATATGCTTTAAATATGAAATCCAAAGAAATGCAGTTATAGAATTATATTTATATTGACCATCTTGTGTGGTGGGGATGTTTTTATGAAAATAGGCTCCACATTTTTAAAGTCATATAACGGCGGCAAACAGAATCATGCAGGTGCTGGTGTGTGTTCTCTACCTACATAAGAGAACGTTTGCTCTCCCACATTTATGACTCACAAGCCTGCCACTGCAGTCAAAGACCCAGCATACGTAAACATTAAGCCCACCAGCACACTGATCTAATAAACAGAAGTAAATTAAAAGATGTAACAGAAAACTGTTTGCTCGATTTAAAAATAAACGTGTTAAAGGACACTATTTGAAATCAGTCTTGTGAATTTTAAGCTCATTTTGCTGCATATTTAATGTAATTTCTTAATACGATTAATATAACAGGTTAATCATTTTATAGAAATACTCCCAAATATGCTACATAAATGTACAGTGCCTGACTTACACATGCAATTTCTAATTTTGACTATTTTGTCCCCTCTTTTGTAAATATCATGCCCTAAATCCATAAAAAAAGGAAATTGAACATGCTACTTTAAAACGAGCCCTGTTGAATTGTTTGCTAGAACTGTGGACACAGATCTGAGTGAACCTACATAATAAAAAGGGGTTTTCATGGTGGAGTAAGTCTCGTATACTCCATGGTGCTTTTCCTAGACCT
The DNA here is from genome assembly GCA_008369825.1 of Triplophysa tibetana. Taxonomy (NCBI): domain Eukaryota; kingdom Metazoa; phylum Chordata; class Actinopteri; order Cypriniformes; family Nemacheilidae; genus Triplophysa; species Triplophysa tibetana. The sequence goes on from CM017917.1 coordinate 12,726,752, forward strand.
CTTCTTCTGTTTGCTGGCCCCTGGAGAACAGGTTAAGATGAAAGACTGACGCATTTCCCTGAAGCCTGAGTGTGGCTTTGCATCTGCCTGTTTCATGCTTCTTGACAATTTTTTTCCGGATAGTGCACATTACCAGTGACGCATGCTGTCAAGCTTGTTTTATTACGATGTTTTTTTCTTCTTTTAACCTGAACAGCATTTCTACTAATGTATATTGTGATAAATATTATTGAGTCAAGGTACTCTATGCATGCTACCATTTCACCACTCACTCAATGAGTGAGTCAGTCCAAAGGTAGTCAGGCAGTGAGTCATTAGAAGATCTTTATTTTATTTTATTTATTTATTGAAAGCTGTCTGTTTTATAAGACAAGCCAATCACACCTACACCAGTTTAGGATGACAAGCTTTCAGCCTCTTCAGATTTAGCTTTGATGGCCAAATGTCATGGGAAGATGTATGTGACTAAATGAAAGCATGTGTATTGTGATTTATATATAAAAAGGGAAAAATTACTGGCTATTTCTTCAGTTTGCTCTAGTGGATAAGAAAATACCGTGGTGTGGCATCTAATAGGTTTGGCATCATGAGATGGCTTTCCATTGGTAAGTGTAGCCAAAATATACCAAATTTATTTGAATGTTATTCAAATGTTTTAAAAGTCAACAAATAGGAAATGTTACATTTCGGTTCTGAAAATACAGTAGTCTATATACAGTATGTTAATAAAAAATATATAGAAATATGTTTCATTTTTATAGTTTAGTATAAATTGAATGCATTTAACTTCTTATTATTTATGAAACAACCTGTTTATCCTTGTCCTGTCTCTACATTTAATAATCTGAAAATACACAACAGTTGTCTTGCATGTTGTTCGTGGAATAAAGCGCATGTCAATACAGCACATTTTAGACACACACTGCATGTTCAGCACAAGAGGCTGAATTGCACCATATCTGTCTGAGGAATGTCTCAGCATCGTTCAATTTATGCCATGGCTGAGGAGAACTGAAAAAGAGGGGGAATGAGGGAGTGAGAGAGAAGATGAAGAGAGAATACTGATGACTGACTGACAAGGGAGGAGGAGGGAGAACTCTGCAGGTGCATGCTGAGCCCTGTGGAGCTTCTCTGACAGATGCTCCTGCTGCTTGGTGGGGAACTGGGCGAGCCTGCTAGTGGTGCACGAGAGCAGAAAAGAGACACAAAGAAGCGGGTACAAACCAAAGCAAGGGAACATGCTGCTTAAAGTTGTGCGAGGCTTGAATAAAGCGAGATAGCAAGGGATGAAGGCCCGAAGGAGCTTTTGATGACGTGTTATCATATTTAATTCACAAGACTTGTTATGCTCTGCTTGAGATGGCGGAGAATCAGTGGATGCCTCTGGATCAGCATGACCATGATTGCCTCAGAGTGTGCATCTTTTATTAATGGAGACCTCAAAAGTTTGCGCAGCTCATGCTGGGTTTCAGTTTTTTTTCCCGATGTGAAATGTTCACGGCTACAGGACTCTTTGAATAAACAGTATTGCAGAGACTAAAGAAAAAAATATTTCTGGGTTATAGCAGACTAGAATTATGAAAATTAAATTGGTTGTATTCTTTTAGATAAAGAAAAGCCTCAGCCACTTGTTTTGTATGTATGATGCATGCTGAAATTAGTCTGAAGTTACCATTTTGCATTTTATTATCAAGACATTTGTCATCTTAACTTCAACTATTTGAAAGTAGTTAGATGTAAATTATCACTCTGCAATGCCATAGAATAACCATTTTTGGTTCTAAAAAGAATCATTCAGTAAATGTTCTTTAAAGAACAATCTCCTTCATATTTTTGTTACATTTTTGTTTATTCGATGCCATAGAAGAACGTTTTGGTTTCATAGGGAACCTCTAACATCATAAGAACCTTTCTATTTCACAAAATAATCTATGTGGTAAAAAGGTTCTTCAGATGTTAAAGGTTCATTATGAAACCAAAACGTTCTTCTATGGCATCAAAGAAACTTTTTAAGCACCCTTTTTTTTAAAGTGTGAATGCTAGTAAGTTTTTTCACAGAACCAATGAATTAAACTTCAGAATTAGAAATAATTACTGACATTCCCCCATTTGATATAAATGAAAATGAACAGATTTATATACTATATGAGATGTCATAAAAAGTAAAAGCTAAATCTGACAAGCATAGTGTAACAGTAATATTTTAAACTCAAAGTGTCTTCAAAAATTCAATTTTCAAATACATCATACACAATCCTGTTATAGGAGAAATGTCAATTGAAATACAGAAGTGAAATATTATAAAAGGCCAAAGGCCAGACTTCGACAGCATGGTAAATGGAACTGAAGGACATAAGGGATGGATCTATATTGATCTAACAGAACCCACAGGTGATTCATCAGGAACACAGCGTGTTAGAGCAAAACTACAAGGACACAAACAAGAGCAAATAAATCCAAGTGTCGGTGAAGAGGTGAACGAGGTGGTTGTATGTTGTGGGCGATCATGTTAAGCAGAGAGTGGGATCAGGGGAAAGTGGGTAGAAGCGACAATAGACAGTGACATGGAAAGTACGAGGGATTGGCAATGCCGACGGGACCTGAAAGCTAAACAGTGTAAGGTGAATCACAGCGAGCAAAACTACACGCCAACGGGCAAACAAACCACACACAGCTGCCAATTCACATCACCATCCTTAATTTCTTGAATGTCTAATTGTTGGTAAACTCTTGTTAACATTAATGATAAACAAAAGCTATATGAGCAGGATGACTCAGTGTGATTTTATGGCTGTTCTTATATAAATCTATCCTTTTTTAAATATGTAAGAAACATGAACTGATATGTAGCCTGTATAAAAACACAATCATGAAAAAGTGAATTCTTTTAAAATGTTATATCTTAATTCGACCAGGTGTATCAAACTCGCAGTGTTGCCTTTGTGGTTTGTGAATAATAGAAATAAAGAAAATATACCCGTATTATATCTGGACCGAGTCTTGAAGGTCTTTACGCATTTTTGTATGACCCTCTCCTTCTGGCGCGCGCAGCCAGATGACTGCGTGTCCACGGTGACGTCATAGAGCACGTCCGAACCACGGTGCTGCTGATGTTTTTCAATGAATGAGATCCCCCTCCCATCTGCATTACTATCACTACGGGCTCTCTATAAATTGCGAACGATGAGAGAACCCGTTAAATTTCACAAGTGTCATCGACGGCAAAAGAATGAGTGGATACATGCAGCCGAAGACGTTTTGAAGCATGACATTACGGCACACTGTTCAGCATCATTTCTCATCTACAGAAGTACCCGTTATTTAGCCTATTCACATTTATAGTTAACGCAGTTACTTTGGCGATGCGATCTGAGAAGTTTATAACAGGAGGTAAGTGACTTTTTGGCATTAATAGCTGGATACATTTCAACTACATACAAAAATACAATGATTATAATTAGTTGCAAAATCAGCATATGTCGGAAAATTGTACGACGTTAATAAGATTCGTGGCAACGAGGGAGATTTCTCTGCTGGATTTTTCCGATTGTGTTTGGTGGATGCGAGCATCTGAAAGTTACTGCAGTGTGACTCACTTTTGCGCACATGGGCATTGACAGATCACGATCCAGGAAAAGTCGTGCGTCTTTCATTTTCCACCACTAAATATAAGCATAAAACATATTTTCTATGTTAGAATTGTTGGCTAGGCTATGTGGCAATACGCTTTTTAATCTGTTAATCTGGTATTTTATTTGTAAACACATCGTAAAACTCCAGTAGTTCAGATGACCTCGTATATGACCAATTGTGTGAAATGGTTTAAATGTTAACATTACAGCATGAAAGTAAATGACGATTCTAACGTGGACGGTATTAAATTCTACCTAAACGATTGATTTAATAATAATAAGCCTTATAGAACATAAAGCGTATTGTTTAATATTACAAATGCATGTGCCAAGTTTATCTCTGTCAGTGCGACATGATTCGTTTTATCTGACATTTCCGAATTAGAAACTTCCATTGAGCGAAAAAATAACACGAGCCATACTCTTTGCCTCTCTCGAGCTCCTTAATTTTAAATGTACAATATCGTGACGTACTTTGAGATGAAGTCAATATTGCGTCATTCCTGCGCACACGCCTACGATTCAACACCCCGTCGGGATCACTTAAAGAGACAGCTCGTGCATGGCGCATGCGCATACCTCATTTACCCGCATTGCGACCCCCTCGTGGGGTGGGAGATGGGGGTATCTGAGGGGTTGGGTGATGCGTGGAGAACATCCAAATCTCACCCTGGGTATCTCCAAGCGAGCTTTTCAGAATTCACACACGTTGCTTTTACCACTGACATCATTTAGGGATTACCTCTACGTGATCATTAATGGAGATGTTAGCCACATTACAAAACACAAGAGACGTTTGCAAACACGGAAACTAAACTCAAGGTTACAGTCTTCTTTAGTCTAATATTAAGCTATTTAAACCAATGTTAAATGCTTGTAAAACACAATTTAATTAGTATTTGTATTCCTTGAAGCCTAATTGTAGAGCATTGCATGAACAGCACAAATGCTTTGATTCCCAGGCAGAACTTACAGTTTAAAATCTATAGTTTGAATTCACTTTAAATAAAAGTGTTGGCCAAATGCCTAAATGTTTTCAAAATGAGTAAATATTAAAGAAATATTTAGTGTAATGTTTTGTCTGCATAGACACAATAACTCCATGTCAGCACCATGGAGAGCGCCAAACCTTAATCTTCACTTTACGTGCAAAAAAAACCCAGTTTAGTCGGCATATCGGATAACAACGTTTCTTGCTAGGTTTTGTGAATACAGTAGTAATACAGCATCCTTTTATTTACAGTAATACCAAAATTTGTATATTGTTTAAATCACTGTTTTAAAACATGCGCTATGATATGGTTGCCTATTTGATAAGGTCAACAAACTGTTTGAGAAGTAAAATGAATAGTGCAAAATACAATAGAAATAAATGATGCAATACTTAGTACCGCAACAGCCCAAGAAAAATATTTTACGACACAGGGTCACGCTTGGGAATATTGCTTTGTTGTCACTTGTATTTCTCCTCCAGGGTCAGTCAGTTTATGATGTCAGTGCACACAACATCAACAGCATGGACGTCAGAGCATGTTACTGAATTAGGCTTGCTTAACACAACGCTCCTCCATCAGCCACCAGCAGCTAATATCCTGGGAGTGAGTCAGCCCGATAATCTCTGCTGCAATCAATACGGAGTTGTGGAAGTGGGCCATGCCATTATGGACTTTTTGTGGTGTCATCCCGGGCCAGGAAAACTGCTTTCCTATTTATAGCTGCTGTCTGAGTTGCTGCTTATTGTGTAGAGAGATTTTTAGATACTGTAGTTGACCTTTCTATGGAAATGTAAAAAAAACGTTTGTCTATGACAGAAAGCTTGATTGGCACAGAAATGTGGAAATGTACCATTTGCTTCTTTTATGTGCATACAAATGTCAAAATTTCAAAAAATGCAAAGTATTTGCAAATTGTGTGATATGAAGAAAAACAAATGCATGTATTGAAAATGTATAAAAGATTGAAAAGTATAAATACGTTTAAGGTCAGTGCATCAATACCTTGGCTCTAGACTGCTTACTGCTAAATGTGTCTAAAAGTACAGTAACAGTCTACAGTCATGGCTACTGACGTCTGGCAACCATCCACAGAGCATTCAACCACGTAAGAATATGGAGAATCGTCCATGCAGCCTTGTTTTTAGAGCTTTAAGAACCGTGAGAGGAATCTGTGCCATCTACCCTGGAAACCCCTGTACTGAATATGTGGGCAGTGTCATAACCGGTGAACCAATCAGGTTAGCTTATCTACAGTTTCCATTGCAAACCGTTTTTCCATCTTGCTGTCTCCATGGTGACCGTGGCATTAGATTGTTACTGTAGCAACAGCACCGCTGGTAACAGTCTACAGCCATGGTCGCTAGGGGGCAGAATCTACAGCAACAGACATTCTCTTTTCATCTGTGTTTTGTAGCCCACAGTCTTGATACAGTTGTATTTTTGTCATAAATATTTTAGTATTTCCGTGTTGTTTTAGATTACAATAGCATGAATTATAAAGTCATGTATCTGCCAAACATTGCATTTTCATCTAAAAAAGCGAACGTAAACATGTAAAGCCATATTTCTGTTGTTGATATAAAAAAATGGGAGAGTACTATCAAAAATATAGAACTGATTGAATTGTTATTTTTTCAATTCCCCATGGTACAATTCCAATTACCTAGTGCTCTTGGGTAAATAGGTTTATAAAACAATAAGAATGTAGTAAACTACCAGACAGGCATATTTTCAAAGCAAAACTATACGCAAAGTCTTGCCATCACATCCGGGAAATAAGTCAGTAAATTGGAGTAAAATCATCCCGCGCGAATGCGTCACATGGAATACTGATGTGGGGAGGTCATTTATAATTGACAGGAGGTCTCCAGATAATACTTATGCCGTGCGAAAACTGTGAATGGTGCTAATGTGTAACCAAACGTTAGGTCTCTAACCAAATTCACAGAAAACTGCAACTACACAGACTTCTTTCCAATCAAAGCAGTGGGCGTTTACTTTTAAAGTCTTTAATGCCCATTAAAACCAAGCCTTTGTAGAGCTGGCCTCAAAGCCCAGATAGAAAATAGCCTATTACTTATTGATTTTGATGTTTTTTAATGTAAAAGTCACGCACACTTCATGCGTAGGCCTCATAAAACTGTATATAACAATAAACAAGCCCAGTTCATCACTCCTTTCATGTTCATGTATACAAACATGAAAAGGGCATGTGGTATGTGTGTAAAGAATAAGTAGGTAGCAAAGTGGTCAATTTAAACAGAGATTTAAAACAGAGCAGCCAAATCACGGCGGCTTTTCAATAAGAGATGCTTTAATTGGGCTGACCTTGAAAACTGAAGCTTTGAGTAGAAATGTTAACAGAAATATGCATGAATCACCAAGCTGGTATCTCTGACCATCCCATCGTCAGTAGTGATGTTAAGGTGGAGGAGTAAGAGGCTAAAAAAACAAACATTCATGGGAGAAACAAGTTTAATGGCGGATTTTGTAGAGGTGTTTTTGGCTGTATTATACAGGACAGACTGACCTCCCACGCAATTAGTCATCTCCTTTCAACTTGATCTTTCTCTCACATTCACAGTCGATTCTCATCTTTTTTTTGTTAATATCTTTTTACCTTTCTTTTGGCTTCACCCATGGTTCCCTTCAGCAAATTAAAGATTCCCTGATTCCTTTACTTTTCAAGATTTCCCCAATGGAATAAAGATGATCAAGAGAAAGGTTAAAGTTCAGCCCAGAACTACATGGAAGAAGCCTGTCAATGATTTCAAGACAGTTAGGACCACAGTTATCAAGCAAACCATAAACGCAGTGCCACAATAGATTGGAATCCTGAAGCAACGGCAAGGTCCTCTTGCCCCAGAAGGCCCGTCTGAAGTTTGACAAGGAACATGAAAATAATTCAGAAAAGGCTTTGGCGAAAGTGCTGGAACTGCTGTGAGACCAAAATTGATTCCTGGGTTTGGAGGGAGAGAAATGTTGACTATGACCCAAAGAACACCATCCCTACAGAGAAACACAGTGTTGGAAACATTATGCTTCAGGGCTTTTTAGCTCTGCTACGGTCACATGATGACTTCACCACATTGAGGGGCTGAGGGACGGGCCAGTGTACCGTAAAATCTCGGTCGAGAACCTCCTCCCCTTAACTAGATCACTGAAGATGGGTCGTGGATGTGCCTTTAACATGACAAAGACCCAAAACATATTGCCAAGACAACCAAAGAGTGGCTTAAGGAGAAGCACATTACATTTCCTAGTCCTATAGAAAATCTGTGAAGGAGGCTAAAACTCAAATTTGCTGAGCGACAGCTAAGAAACCCTAAAGAGACACATGTGAAACCTGGTGACCAACTATCAGAAATGTTTAACCTCTGTGCTTGCCAACAAGGGTTTCTCAACCAAGTACAAAGTTATGTTTTGCTCAGAGATCAAATACTTATTTCACTGATTGATATGCAAATCAATTTAATCTTAATCCATTTCGTTACACTGTACTTGTTATATGTGTAATGACAATAAATTGAATCCAATCCAAATCACCTTTATATAACTTTTAAATATTCTGTCTCTGTCGGAGATAAACCCACCATAAAAATGAAAGACCCTTTATTTCTTTGTAAGCAGGCAAACTTACAAAATCAGCAGGGGATCAAATAATTATTTCCCTCACTGTACAAGTGAAGCAGTTTATGTTTGAAACCATTTAGTTTCAGTTTGTATCTTTTAAAGGGACAGTTGGAAAAATGACTATGGTAGTCAAAAGTGGCCCAGAACTGTCTGCTGTCCTACATTCTTCAAAATATCCTCTCGTGTTCAACAGAGCAAAGACATTTCTAAAGCACATTTTCCTACTATGGTAGTCAATGGTGCCCAAGAACTGTTTGGTTAAAAGCAATCTACCAAATACCTTTCTCTCTGTTAATCGGAACAATAATTTTTATGGTTTGGTGAATAGTTCCGCTAAGGCCAAATCAAAATCAAGTGCATACTACCACATACTATGTTGAGAGTGTTAAGCCAATATTGGCACAGAATTATTTATAACATTATCATAGTAGCCTTAACGCAATACCAATAATCAAGGTTATTAATATCCTGGTTATGGCCACTTGGATACAACTTGACAATGGTGGGTAAAGCTCAATTTGAGCTCTGTCTTTTGCTGCTTGAACACGTTGCTACTCAGAGAAACTTATTACAAGCACATCATATAACAACACAAATAGTTTGCCTCAGTCCTTTACAGCCACTGTTGTATAACCACATCACTCTGAGACAGAAGGGGCAGACGTCAGCTCCTACATCCAGTCAGTCTATTTGAAGTTTGAGTGAGGGTGTAAAAAAAAGCATTTTAAGATGAGTCTTCAATTAGGAAAGAGTAAGCAGTAAGCGGACATGGAGAAAATGGATGGCGAGACGGAATAAAGCATAGAAACATGATCGCGACCGAGGTGACTCAGCATTTCCTGTATCAGGAAGATAAATACTTTGCCCTGCACTTCACAAAAGCTGCCCACTAAGAGCTTGAATCTGATGGGAACAGAGACAAAAGCTCCAACACAGATGCGTACACACACAGTGCAGAATAAACACTGTCGAGAAATATGAAAGCATTTGTGTGCATTAGCACTTATTATCTCATATGCCCACAATTATAGAACAAGATATTTTTATTAGAACCAAAATTCATTCAAAATTAAACTTGGCCTTATACTGTTTGAAAAGTGCACTTCACAAGGTAAGATTTTGAGAGCCATAGCAATTACAGTATTTCCCAATATTTGTTTAGACGTGATGCCGGATTTTTAACTGTTTTTTAATACAATGTTTTGTGTTCTCTGGTGTTATTTGCAGAATGTACTTTAAATATGATATACGAGTGCAGCAGACATTATAGCACAAACTTTGGTTGAAATAAAAGTACTTGATGAAAAAAGCTTTGAAAAAATAAAAAGCTGTTGAAATGCTAAAAGTTATTAGAAAGTACACAATTTGTGCAAAGGCTAAAGAAATCTGCCCTCTGAAGAACAGATGCACATATGGTAGACATCAACAGATTCTTGATGAACTTCGTCTGCTCTTATGAGCTCAGTAAGTATTGGCAAAGAAGTATAGAGAAACTTGAGCATCTCTTAGCTCTTCCTGTCAATTCCGGTGCCCTTCCCATGAGACAGGAAATGAATGCCTACATACACACACACACACACACACACACACACACACACAGAGGCTGATACTGACATCCTCATCACATCTGGAAGTCATTGCACACGAGCAACTAAAGTACAATGGGTTCTCACACACACTGCCATGCAAAATAAAGCAGTAAATCAATATTAGGCGAACAGCATCAGGCTTAACTATAAACCAACACTCGATGCACGGGTGGGCAGACAGTGGCATCTAGTGGACGGTAAAAATCATGAACATCAAGACATAGGTAACAAAAAAGCAATGTACGGGAAGTGTAATAATTGGCTACTTGTGTACCTCTGAACATGTCATGTATTAAAGATTTTGTTAAGATAAGGTGTAATAAGAATAAATACAATTTTGATATCACACTAGCTTGTCAAAAAATTGTCCAAATATCAAGTAAACCTAGGCTAAATGTTTTGTTGTCCATCCTACACTTATTAGTTTGTGATTTCATCATAATTGTAATGTAATTTGAAGGCTTATATTTCTGTATATAAATGATTGCTGTCATGGCTTTGCAGTGTAAGCACCACCAAAACGTATGGAAAAAAAACATTAATATTGTACTTTCCAAATGTTTTTTTTTTGCGTTTATTGGACAGACAGTGATTTTATGGAGAGGACAGGAAGCGAAGTGGATGAGAGAGAGGGGGTGGGGTCGGGGAAAGGACCACGAGCCGGGATTCGAACTTGGGTCGCCCGGGACGCACCGGCGCTATATATGACGGAGCACGAACCACAATATTGTTCTTTCAACGATGTGCACAATATGCAATAAGGTGGAATACCCTCCGTTTAGTAGAGTAGATGAATAATTATACACAAAAATAGTTGGTTTGACCCTGTGATGGTGTTCACAGACTCAGCATCTCTACTGCCAGACTCAGGAATATGGCTGCTTTCCTGGACACTAATCATGTGTTGTCTCATCCTATAAAAGATTTCTCTCTGAATAATCACTGCTGACAGTGAATGTTCATCCAAGACTTGGCCTAATCCGCTTTAGGGAAATTGCCTCCACGTGTTTGAGCTGACTGCGAACCATCCGGGGTTTCACTGCACTTTTAGTCTGAAAGAAAATATACATAATGACATTCATGTTGCGCTAGTTAATCAAAGTCTGGACCGTCAACTGTAAACTGTTTATTTTGCATTTAACCAAAACTGTGTCACGCGCACAACATCCGAAGCGTGGCACTAACTTCCACTAACTGACTTCTGATGGAAGAATGAGAAACACAAAAGCCAGAGCTTTGAATGGGTTTTATCTTTCACTGCAGAGGAATAATTCTGAACATGCTCTCGTCCCCCAATGTTACTTTCAAAAGGTCACTGATGAAGAGTGGCTGACAGCTTCTTTCTAAACGAGGGCCAAGATGATTGCATTTAACTAAAGCCACCCACATTGTGCAAGATGAAAACCTCCACATTCATGCTCAGCACTTCTTTCAATGGATTGTCTGTGAGTTCCTCACACTTAGTTAAAGAACACTCACATTATTTATCTAAAATAAATATGTCTGTCTCTCTCTCTCACACACATTTTTTTATTTTACACAAAGACAGACCCTTGTGGGTACAGCCGCCTCTTTTAGCCATAGTGAAAAAACACAGCTGAAGATTGATTGGCCTGCTTGTCTCCTGCAGATGTCCACGATGATCTGTGGTTGGCTGGCAGACTGCTGGTGTGATGGGCTGAGTTTATTCCGCCTGGCACCCACAGGAGGCGCTCTGCTCCCGGCCACATCCTTTCATCTGCTGACCTGCATCTGAACTTGGCTTCTGTTGGAGATTGAAGGGATATTAAAGTGAAGACTGAGCCAGATTGTGTGTTTAATAACGCTACCATTACCTTTACTATGTGTCCTATCTTTTCCTATCTGCCATTACCTCTCTATATTAAAATATCAGCTTAGAACAGAATTACCCTTAAATATTTCTTAGACATACTCGGCAAAGAATCTTTCACACCTGCTTCTTCCTATGTAACTGACCGCCTAGAAATAAAACTAAACAGAAAATACAAGACACATGATCAGACAGAGTGTGTTTTTGGAAAGGACTGTCAACAATAGTTACATTCATCACAAACATTATTTCCAAAAGAAATGCACAGAGGTTGTAGTCAAACTGATAGTTTAAAAAATGCCTCAGATGCTTTGTTATCACTTTATCACTAGGGGGCAGTATGATATAATTTTCATTTAAAAAAATACAAGCATGTTCTAGATTTACATTTACGCATTTGGCAAACACTTTTATCCAAAGTAACTTACTTTACATTATCCTATACATTTGTATCTAAGTATGTACATTCCCCTGGGATTGAACCCACTACCTTGGTGTTGTTAGTGCCATGCTCTTAACCACTGACCTACAGGAAAGCTAAAGTATAAACAAAAAACATTTTCTCATTTACTTAAACTCATGTCATTTCCAAACCTGCAGGACTTCTGGATTTTTTTCTGCAGAACTCAAAAAAGATATTTAAAAAAAATGTCGGTAACCAAAAAAACACTGTCCCCCATTGACTTCCATTTATGGACTCAAAACAATAGGAGACACTTCACAAAACATTTTCTTTTGTGTTCCACAGCAAAAAAGAGTCAAATACAGGTTTTGAACCACATTTTTGTAAAACATCGCTATTAGTTTCTATGTGAAGGTTTCTATGTGTAGGTCTATGTTCTAGGTGTAACTTAACTGTACACAGATACAGATTTCCGTATGTTCACGCTAAATCGCACATATTACACCCCATCTCAATTATACACAAAATACTGATACACACCTGTGCTGTTTTGCGCACAGGTCGTTGTGGTTGGTTGTCCGTGTGATTTGGAGTCCATGCCCCCAGGCTTTGATTGGAATAAAAATCCATAGGATAAACCTCCTGCCATTCCACCTGCTGCAGAGCGACTGCCGCCTGAGAAACACCACAAGAGAGTCACACACATTGTTAATTTAAGACATCGACTGACTGCGAATTAAACGCTGTAGCTTCAAGCCTGAGAATCTTGAGAAAACAGCGTGGCAGAGCTGCCAACAGCTGACAGGTCGATACACGTATCAGCCACGAGTGCAGTCGGATATCAAGGGAGCTTTAGTCGAACCAGAGGCTTCTAGGAAAGGGCGTGTCATGTGACTCTCAGGCCGCGAACACATCTCCTGGGTGACTTGATAGATTACCAATGCGCAAAAGATCTTCCCCACTGGCTATGTATGCCAAGCGGAGACGGGGATCTGTAGGGGCGTAATCTGTGCCGTTTCATATGAACTACAAATGGAGTTGAATATGTTTGGCAGGCCTCGGGAGGAACGCAGTCCTGCTCCTTCGGCATGCAGCTCAATTACATAAACTTGGGCAGGATCTCGAGCGTCAGACTGAGCTGCTTATATAAATAATCAATGCGGCGTCTCCGCCCGTGGATATGTCTGCCCACTTCACACGTGAGGCGTGCTGTAATGTACGGCTTTAATACCGTGGGAGAAATGACAAACACCTCCGCCTCTGGTGAAGGACTGTCTCGCTTCGCTGACAATAACAATCCCATAAGCAAATGCTTCTCCATAAATCTCTCTTAAATACCCTTCACATCTTAATACAACAGTCAGTGTTTTTTACCGACTGAAAAGGCAACAGAAGAGCACAAAGAGAGACGGTCGAAGTTCTGACCTCCTTCTTTTTAAGTAAAAGCAATTTCTTGCGTATTATACACAACTTAACATACAAACCGCAGAACATTATAATTTATTTACAAAGGGGAAAAAAAGATGATGTGGCAAAGTGGCAAATACACGTGTTCTGATAAATTAAACTTTAATGCATATGTGGGTGATGGCAGATTAGGCTCATTTTTCAGATTTTGCTATCTGACCTTAATTGTCTACATTAAATATTGAAAACATACAATTCCGTGCAGAATTTAACATTTTTTGTTTAATTTTACAAAGTAAAACATTGCATCACTGCATCTTATCTATCTAATACTGTATGTGACAGCTTCTAGATGAACACCTCCTGTGGATATGCTCCACTTTCCATCCCTCAGTTTCTCTTCCACCATCCATCACTTCCTCATTAAAGATCCAGTGTATGAAATTTAGAGCCATCTAGCGGTGAGGTTGCGAATTGCATACAAAACCAAGCCTCCCTTTTGAAGCACTACAGTGGCTGACACAGGACTAAGATGTTGTCTCGTTTTGCTTCTATGCTGAAGGAGGTCATTTTGTTCTGTTAGGGCTACTATAGAAACAACAGTGATTACCATGTAAGGGGACCCGCAGTGTATGTAGGTAGAAATAGCTCATTCTAGATAATAAAAACATAACCCTTCATCAAATAAGGTCTTTATTCTCTAAAGACATAGCTTTGTTTATTACATTGCATTTCGGTCAATAGATCCTCCAATAGCTCTAAAACACTGACATTATGGCATATTCCTGTTCATCCCTCCACCCACCTCTCACTGACTTTTCATCATATCTGTGCATAAACTACCTGCTAATCCCAACACTGACGGCAGTGTCATATGAACTATAAATATAACACGAGACAATCTGAACTCACTGCCTTCTTATACTGTTCTTTTACACTCTCTCACCTCCTCTCATCTCCTTCTGACTGCATAGAGAGCAAACACAGGCTTATATACATCAAGATGGCAGTTCTTATGCTGAGGACTCCATCCATTCGTGTTTGGATATTTAAATGATCCAGCTGGCCAGGCACGCTGTGAATTCTTTCATTATGGGGTGGGTCTCCACTCCAGCGTGTTACCGCTGCATTCTAATGTATTCTCATAATGCCACATTTGTTCTACGACGGCGAATGAGCTGAGCTCTGGCGTGGGCCATGCAGCAATGAAAACAGATTTGAGAATATGAGAGCCACATGCGATTATGCAGTGATTCAATATGGCTCTGCTGAGCATTATCATCATTCACTGAGAGATAAATGAGTTTCTACCGGTGCATTGAGTGCAATATAGTTAGAATGATATTCTAGCCAGGCCAATTAATTGGCTGATATTTGGTCACTTTGAGGTTTTTGGCCAATAACCATGTGTGTGGCTACCTACCTACCTTCTAGGGCTGGACCAGAATATTTGAATAATCGTTCAGTGGGTTAGCATTCGATTTCAAATTTTGAGATTCAAATATATATTTTTTCTGACACCTGGCATCCAATGCACAGCGCTTCTCATTCCCGCTTGAATATGATTCGGCCATGAACGAGTGAACGTCATGATTTGGTTAAAGAAGACATTCTTTTGCTGTTTTTGAGGCTTTGATTATGTTTATTGGGAGTTTCAACAATGGATGTTCATGTTTCTAGTTTAAAAAAAAACGACTTATATTTCAGATATTTCAAGTCTATTGTTCACCACTGTCCCTGTTCTGACAAAACAAATTGATTTCTTCCGGTCTATATAAAACCCTCCTTCCGAAACGTTCAGATGACCAGGTCTGTCGTATTTGGATCCCCGCTTAGAGCGTGTGTCTGAAGATGTTCCATACAATCCATGTCAGCCAGCTTGAGACAAAATAATTGTTTAAAAAATAAAAGTTAATTCTCGAAAAAATCGCTTACTCCACCTTTAAATACCAGCTGTTTTTGTTTTTCATCTGGGAAGAGGCACTAGGGATTTAGCGGAGACACCTTTCCCAAGAAAAAGTCCACTTTTTGTGATGACACGTGTTGGGATGTATTAGTGTGAGAGCATGAGAGAGATTAGGAACAGCAGTGCAGTTAGTCATCCAGTGGGAGGAGCTACTGTTCCACTCTGAGCTGTTCAAACCAACTCACCAGAGCAGATATAGTAAATAAACAAACCCTGTTCCTTGTGCAAAGCACAGCACACTGCTAGCATTACGGTGTGTGTTTGTTTTTGTGAGCAAACATTTACACGTCGTACACACAAATGCATACAATCCATTTATGTTCTTGAAGGCACGCACACATTCCCAAAACAAACACCTATAAGTTCACCGTGAAGGTAGACAAACAAGACAGGCTGAGGTCAGATTGTCAGACACCTAAGACCCCCTGTTCTCATGTTGGAATTATAGCAGTATCAGGGCAGAGGTGAACACCTGCTGTAGGTGCTTCCAGTGCATCTGCGTGGTCTGTGTTTGGGGGCATTTCTTTAGAAACGTGGGTGTTTCGCTCTGTGAAAGTACAGTAGATGGATTCTGGTGTATTCATGTAGTGTACCTCATATGGAGACAGCAAGGGTTTGGAGAAAGCCGTTCCCCAGTCGATGGAAAGGCGGGGACAAGCTATCTGGACCCACCTATAGTAGAAAATAAGTGAAAGAGAGAAATAATGAAAGTTAAATATCTTAAAGGGTAGGTAACATGCTATTTCACACATTCTGACTAGTTTACACTGTTAAACGTGCTGGCTTCTCAAGCTTAACATGGTCAACTTGTCAAAAAACAAGTTGAGTGTATGACGTAGTATTTCTTTGCTCGATTCACTCTGCCAGGGGTCGTACATGCTTCGGAAAGTTTTTTTCCATCTCGTAACAAGGGTTCTTAGTCCTTTATAGGAACATTTCCCCAGAAAAAGCCATGCATAATGTAAACAACAGGAACTTATAGTGAATTACAACATTTAACAACAGTTATGCAGGAATAATGCGATGATATGCTTGTGCTGTAGTTACGCCCCCCCCACATCTCTGCACGCCTCCAGGAGCTCATCGTTTTCCGCAAATAATCATACAGCTGTATCTCTCTTTTATCAATTTGATCAAACTAAACACTCTTCGAAGATATAAAGTATGCAAAACTACTGTATAGGTACTCAAGATTAATATGAGATTGTCAGAAACTGCGTGTGTTACCTCATCTTTAAAGAGTATGAGAACGAATTACAAAGTTATTGGTTTAGGAGAAAGGAGTAGACTCTGATTCACGTAATGAGTCGTCTGTCGTTCTAAATTCAGTTCCAGATTTGCGTCACTCCGTGTGATGACCGCCTACGTTCCATTTGCGACACTGCACGCGGTAGACCAATCACAGCAGACAAGGCTGACAGAAAGGAGGGGATTAGACAGATGAATCGCCGAACGAATCATTTGATATTCCGTCAAGAAGTGAGGTAATAATGAGTCCCTATTATTAGAAAATAAAAGTGTTTTTACACTGTGTATGTAATGTACGTAACCGTGTTGTTGGATACTCGATAAAACAAAGTAGGACTTTAAAAATATTTGATAAATTCAATTATTTAAATGATTTAACTAAATCAAATAATTGTGATTTTTATGGTTTTGACTTGTTGACAAGCTTCATTCAAAACTCTTCTAAAACAACTATAAGGGTACACCTCTTTACTGGACAACAGTTGACAGTATTACTTGACAACAGAAGTTCAAAATACAAAATATTTATAAGTAATACATTTATTGGTTTATTGAACATGGGTTGTGTCGGGAAAGTAAAGAATGACCACAGGCAGAAAAGTATTTTCAGTGGTAAAGCCAGTTAATGGATACATTTTAAGACGTGGAATAATGTGCAAAATAAGTGAACAAAAAATGTCAATCAAATCATCATATTATGTTCACAAATTAAAAATAAAGTGTATAAAAGCCATGGTATTATTATTCAAAATACACATGCTTCTCTTGCAATCTCTTTTCCTCACACTAACACACACACACACACACTTGAGGAGTCTGAGCACAACTCGGATCACAGGGAGAATGTGAATATGAGCAATATTGATGTGCAGACCTGATACTCTTTTCTGTAAATATAAGAGTAAATCTGCACTGCCCTAAAGCCTCCCTCCACAGCATTATTAGACAACCACGGAGTCAAATAAAATAAAGAACGAGCGAGGGAGAGAGAGAGAAAAAGAGAGACAAAAGCGACGCTGAGGTGAGAAAGGGAGAGAGAAAGAGGTAGCAATAAGAAAGGTTAGGTGAGCAGAAACGACTGCACTGCAATGCTTCAGTCTCCATGGAGCTACCCTACATAGCATCCAGACTGGGCGGTAGAGAGAGAGAGACAGAGAATGAGAGAGAGAGCAGGAAGGACAGAAAGGAATAACAGTGACACGAGGGATGAGGCAGGGCTGGGTCGCGTGAAGAACACCACAGTGATCCCTGGCAGGCACAGCCAGGGAGTGTCAAGAGAAGCTGCATTGTCTTGAGAATGTGTGTTATGAATACAGAAGCAGTTCTGCTGGAATTGTGGGTATTTTGATACCTAATGCAAATGAATAGAGCATCAACGGGCTGTGCACATTCTCACTATGCAAAACTCCACGCAAGGAGAACGTAAAACGTAGGGGTTTTATCACAAGACTCGTTCCTGCGTAAAAATAGCAAGCAGTGCCTGTTCTATTTTAACTGGATTTATCTTAACACACCGTCTTAAAGAGGTCATGTCTTACGTTCTTTCATTTTCTCCCGCAGTGAAAAACAAAAATGCATCCTGAGTAAAAAGAAAACTCACTTCAATGCTGTGAGACACAAAAATAAAGTCTGTAAACATCTGTCGCTTTACGAACATGACTATGGATTTATGCCTTTATGCTATACTGCGGTGGGTAATGAACGTACTGTGAAGTGAAACGCGTGCAACAAGTTTGTAAAGGAAACAATTCAACTATTCAGCCCTGTTGTACTAAACTTCAATATAAACAAAATACATTTCAGGAGGGTCTTTCTCTACATCTACTCTGTGCAGTGAGACCCAGGGAAAAACGGTAATGACGTTTTCTGTATGCGAATTAGTACATTGAGAATCGATTCTGAATCAATCGTGAGGGACCAAATGATTGCCACCCCTAGTGTAAATATTGACTTTGAAGGTGAACTATGCCTTTAATTCTGAATTTCTGTTCTCTTCTCTCAAGACAGACTATGGCTTCACCTTGAATGCTCACATTTGGGTAAAAAGAGTCTCAGTGAGTCCTTAATTCATAA
Source organism: Triplophysa tibetana (assembly GCA_008369825.1). Classification (NCBI taxonomy): domain Eukaryota; kingdom Metazoa; phylum Chordata; class Actinopteri; order Cypriniformes; family Nemacheilidae; genus Triplophysa; species Triplophysa tibetana. Next base: position 12,745,529 of record CM017917.1, read on the forward strand.
TGTAAATCAAAGGTTGCTTGTTTGAATCCCTTACGGGAGTCTGAGGGAGTTTGCCGTACTGCTTCTGTTCCTCATGACCCTTCTCTAATCTCCGCCTTGAGCCTCAAACGTAATCCTCAGTGGCTCTGGGGGATGGCATCATGGCAGGGCCGTTGCCAAATTATTCAAACCCCCCAAGGCAGGAGAATGAATGACATCGCATTATTGAAACCTTTTCAAGGTATGAAGGTTTAGAGTGAAACTGATCGGAGTCTGAACACAAGTTATTTTTAACACGAATAGCTGCCTTTCTCGACTACTGTCTGACATTGATTAATCTCATAGGTAAAATGCAATAAAACGGTCTTTAATTTAAATAATGTCTCAGCGGTCTCTGTAAATGATCAAACAGCAAACACAAGAGACGTAATGGAAAATATATGTAGATTAAATGAGTGTACACATGTGTTTACACATATCACTATGCCTATATGCAATCTGAAGGCTTTTTCTACACTCGTTCTGGGGGAAGATCTTGGGAATACTGTAGAATGGATTTTAGCGTCATGAAATATGTTAAAGGAAGAACTTCTTGAACAATAAGCTTCTGCAAGGTTCTGCCAAAGCAAAAACAGTCATAACTGCAACACAAAGCAACACGTACAATTTTCCAAATGGTCTGGAAACGTTTAAATCCTTTAAGATGCGGTTTATCTTATTTTGAATGTTATCGTCGACTGCAATGTTATTCGAAAATGAACACAGAGTAACATCAAGCAGTCTGTGGTAGGCCATCTGATTCTGACACAAAACGGAACAGCTGTTGGTCTTAACTCAGTGTGCATTTGGGAAAATCCCATCAGGGGTTCAGTCTAGTTCAAGAAGAATTCCCAAGCAGATTTCATCAAATCACAAGGAAAACAAAACAACATGTGCCGAGAACTGGTACACAATGAATTCCGAAAGATGTGGTGGTCTCCCTTGGATTATCCATATTAAGACCCCAGAGAAACAGGAAAACGGACAATATAAATAGTCAAATAAATATAAATATTTATTAGTATTTATAGCAGAATCGACTTTCAGATATGCAAACGCTGAGACAGCATCGGGAACATCAGCACGCCACCAAATTCAATTTACAGGCTTATCAGCGCCAGCATCTGTCCCCCTCGCCTGAGACACCCCTCGCTGCGGGGAGCCATACGGGCAGAGACACACTCCTACGTCTGTCCGCATCAAGCCCATTCTCTCAATAATCTTCTGCTCGGTGGCATCCGAGAGTAAGAGAGGTCAAAGACGTGTAATGATGCCTGTTTTGCTTCCTCTGAAGTGGCCCCATCAGCATGTGAAGGCAGACCTGATGAGAGGATGTTCCTGCTGGTCCCTTAACGGCCGGGCGAAGGTGGGAGGCCGAGACTTCACATGAAAGAGTCTAATTGAAGGAGGAAGAGGAATGGAAGGCCTGTGATGGCTGCAGGGGTGGGGGGGTTTCTCATACAATACTGGTAAGAGCAGCTGCCCCGGTTGGCTCTCGTCTCTTGCCATGAAAATAATGGATTTTAATTAGCCACAGGACCTGCTGCACACAATAGCACAATTAACCTTTGCGATCCACACGGAAATGGGTGCCTGCACCGCCAAACCTCACTTAAAACCGACAGACATGTGTAATTACATTAGGCTTACAATAAAGGGCACATACTGTATATGTTGAAGGGAGAAAATCAGGAGTCAAACCCGTACCTGAAACTGATAGAAGTTATTTTAATTACTTATAAAGCCCTAAACGGTTTAACCCCTACCTATATAAAGAGCTTCTATCTTATTACAATCCATCACGCTCTCTAAGATCTCACAACTCTGGACTTTTGATAAAACCTTTTTCCCTGCTTATAACATTCCACTGTTGCCTGATGTCGATAAAAAATGTTTTTGACCCAAACAGTTTTAACAAATGAAACTTCCTAAATCACAATTAACAAACTCTACCGTTCTTCATCAACATTTATTCAGAAACTTTTAATTAAAGTAACTGTGTGCAGCTGTGACACGTCAGAGGAGTTCTGTCCCTCCCGGCAGAGAGTCGTTTCTCTTGAGTTAAAATTATGTTAGATAGGTCTAGTTAAAATCATTTGAGTGAACAAAGGGGGTGAAGTTAAAATTATTTTACTACTTTGAGGTTTGAGTGGATGTTTATTCATGTCATGTCTCTAGGTGCCATGGTACTAAACTTTCTGTAAACTAGCTTTCCTGTAGCTCAGTGGTAAGACCATTGCGTTAACAACGCAAAGTTGTGGGTTCGATCGCAGGGGATTGTAAATACCTATGTAAAATGTATAGGATAAAGCTATGTAAGTCGCTTTGGATAAAAGCGTCTGCAAAATGCCTAAATGTAAATGTAAACTTAAATTAGTACAATTTATCTAGACACATTGCCGGCGTTTCTTAATTATTTCCTTTTTTTAAACTGAAATGTTAAGAGAAAACTATTATTTTTGCTAATCAGTTTATTGTCTTTCAATATCACTCAATATTCCCTAATGACATCACCCACTAAGAAATGATATAATTTCCTAGGTGGGGGGGGGGCAACAGAACAAACATACATAAGGCGATTGACTAAATTGCGTAAATGTTTTTGTAAAAGTTGATTTCATACAGTGTCTATACATACACTAAACTAGGTGTATAAAAAGATTGATAGCGATTGATCACATTCAGAATAAAAGTTTGTAACATAATATGTCTGTGTACTATGCATATTAATTTTGTATCTAAACACACACGCATATACTTAATACAAATATATACGAACATTATAAACATTTTAATATAAATAAATTATTAGTAAATATAAATAAAGACATTTAAATATTTTCTAAATATGCATACATGTATTGGTATGTGTTCATAAATACATAATGAATATGCACAGTACACAGGTTTTATTCTGAATGCGATTGATCACGATTGACAGTCCTGTTCTAATCATTACATTGTATTCAATAACATTATGAAATCATTTTTCAAAATATAAAATAATTAGAGACCCATCACTGAGCAATTGACAACTAATATTTTCCCCCTTTGTTATCTTCCATCCTGGAGAACCTGCTCATTTTCCTGTCATTGTGTAAATAAAGTAAAAAATTAAGAATAAAGTTTCATCCAGCATCATCCAGCATCATCCACCAGACTAGGAAACATCTATTTGCTAAGGTCCATGTATCAACGACGCTTCTCTGTCCAGCAATTCCCCAACGAACGGTTCGATAAACCTTCCAATTACGCTGTCGGCTGCTGGCAGTCAGCTGATACCTTCATCTCAAATCATCTTCTCCGGCAAATTGACATCATCAGTGAGGCAATAATCAACGATCACGTTTCCCTCTGAAATGTCCTCCCGATGTTCTCTCTCTTCCTCCGCTAGGATATACATTTCTGCCAACATGACACCCATCACAGTGAAAGCCGCTGACATCAATAGATAAAATGAGAGGGAAAGAGAGAGAGGTGTAACTTTCTACTGCTGGTGGTGCCTGCTTCTGTTACATATGCAGAATGAGAGCTGTGCGACTGATAGGGATGTTTTTTCTTCACTTTTTAACACAACGTCCATGACTCTTTCTTTCTCTCACAGAGCTTTTGTCCCCCGTTCACCCACTGCTCCAGGTTAGGATGCCAGCCGTCCCCTCTCTTTTCACCAGAGATAGAAGTCAGCCAGACAGGTCAGGTAATGGTGACTTGAAAAGATTTAAATATCGTATATACTGGAATATAGTATTTTGTGATCTTTTTTGCGATAAATCATTACTATTAGTCACCTTTTATGTTTGTCATTAGGTTTCGCAAGTATCTAACCAAAAAAACGAATTAAAAAGTGCTTGTCAACTTTGAAAACATAATGTATAATAATTTAGAAAGTACAGTGTATTTATCAATTTTCCTAAAAATCAGGAAATTTGGATTTTCAGAAGGACAGCCACAAGGCTTCGGAAGGATAGCAACATTATGCACATCTTAATATTATGAAGGGCACAGCAGAATATTATCAATACCATGCAAAATTTTAATAACAAAGAATTATTAAGTTCACAGTGTTTGTACACTCAGGCACCAGGCCAATACAAAATAAAACAAAACTCTTTCATTTTTCTTTCCATTAAACCTCCCTCAATAATCTCTCAGCCTACCACAGCAATAACCCGACAATGCCACAGAAGAGATGCTCACAAATCAAAACCCATGACCCCGTCTGACGCGGCTTGTGATATTTCCATCATACAGGTACGTGGCTCGTCCTCAGGGTGTGCTAGGCCAAGATTAACCTGTGTGGAGGAGCTTCATTGTGTGATGCCTGAAGTGAGCTGGTGTTTAATTGTGTGAAATGAAGGCCGTGACCATGCATGTAGATAGGGGATGAACTTACGCGTCCACGTTCGCGAAAAGCTCCAGCTTGCTGGGAAAGATTTCAGACAGAAGCACTCGAGTGCACGAGCGGCCCAAAGACTTTAGGCGAGACTCCAAATGCTGCGGAGATGGAAGTTAAATCCAGAATTTCAAAACAGATTTACATAAAACACCTAATTTCATGCACAGTGCTCAAGGTCAGCAAGAACAGTTGCCAACATCATTAGGACGTGACAGTGTAGGAGGAAAGAAAACTGGTACAACTAAGAATTTCCAGAGTTTATTGAAGAACAAGAAAATCTGTTTCCTATAAACTAATGAGAAATCTTCACAGGCCCACTGATGCTGCACTTGTGTAAACTGCTTTAATGAAAAAAAACCTTATGTTCTTCAAAGCTTCAGTATCAGGACATTAAAGACATTGTGTCTCTAAAACAAATAACCATTTTAGGTTTGGGATTTTACGTTTTTATGACTAATTTGTTCAGCCTGTTTTGCTTTAATTACTTTTTATTGGTTTTCCACATGCCTACTTCAACAAATCACTAAAATATACAATAAGAGAAGCTTTCAAATGTTTTTTAAAACAACACTGTATATAAATGTATCTAAAAGAATAGTAAATAAAAAATATGACTGAGGATTAGTTGTAAATTAATAATATAATTAACTATGTTGATAAATTAAAGGTCCAGTGTATGAAATTTAGCAGCATCTAGTGGTGAAGTTACAAACTGCAACCAACGGCTCACTTCTCCCCTCGCTTTGGAACCTCTACGTTGGTTGACACAGGACTAAGATGTTGTTTCACTTCTTTGCAGAAAGATATAACGTATTTACCGTACGAAAAATGCTCTTTAGACCAGTTTGTCTGTTTTGAGTAACTTTAGAAATGAAATGCTGAATTCTATGTATGGGGACCCACAGAATGCAGATAGCAATAGCTCATTCTAAGATAATACAACCATAACACTTCATTATGTAAGGTCTTTATACACCCCTGCAGACATAGTTATGTAAATTATATTGCATTTTTGTCAATAGATCCTCAAAACAATTTTAAGTTGCACCATTAAAACCAAAAGGTCAATCCAATGATACAATAACCAGCACTTTGTATAAAAAGGCTATAATGCCTTTTTCATTGATTCATTTTCCATCACTTCTAATTATTGAATCCCCAGTGACAAACAGGAGGAAAAAGGAATAGCAGCACAATTCCTACTTCAGGATAAAGCCTTGCATTACAAGACTCCCCACAAACTCTGAAGTGTGAAGCCCGGTGGACCACAAATATCACCAGCAGAAACTTGCCGACATCAGTAAGTTAGTACGCAGGTGAATGGTCGGCCTCAAAGCAGAACCAGAATAAAGAAAGCGAGTGGAAAGGAGCAGATTGTACTTTTCTCCTTTATTTTTAGTTTATGGACAGATTAGCTGGCTTAGTTAACTGCACTCCGTACACAATGTGCGTTCAGGTGACAGGTACACAGAGGGTTTAATATGGGATGTTACAAAGCCACATCGGATTAAATACTTTTATCGTCTTGCGTAACATTTTTTTAAATAAAGTTTGAATGTGGGTGTCATTTACAACATTTACAAAATGACTGGAATACAAAGAGAGATATTTTAATGGAAGTTCTGGTCGCTCAGCGTCCATGCCATTACGATGAATGGGAACAGAGTTTTCAATCTTCTAAAAAGATGCACAAATATTTTAAGCTTTTTGAGGGCCATGGAATCTTCAAAGATTCTCCATTCACTATTATTGCATGGAACAATTATAAACTATTTCTGCTTTTCATTATTTCTTCCACAAAAGAAATGCATGCTGATCTGAAATAAAATGAGGGCGATTAATTGAAACCTGAAATTCATCGCCATCTTTTCAGCATCTATATGTTGTTCTGTATAACTTTAACATGAAACAAACCTTTCAAAAGTACCCCACAGAAACCAGTTGTAATCTCATCTGGGGCACATGTACCCCTGGTTGAAAATCACCGTTCAAAAGGACATGCCATGAGTTTTGGGGATAAAAAAAGATTGCAGAGAGCTACAGCGTTCTGCCCAGAATCACCATCCCTGTTTGTCTAGTTGCTGAATTCCTCTCACTTCTCTCCTCCATGCATACCAATTAAAGAGGATGAGAAGAGAAGAGGGGAAAAGCTGCCAATACAAAGTCAAATCCAAATACATACAAATGAACAGATGAAAAGAGGCAGAGAACAAAGCGAGGAGATGGAGAAGCAGAAGGGAGGCAGAAAACACCGCCCCACCTCAAAAAATCGATTAAGACCCCTAGTGCTCTCTCTCTCCAGCTGAATGACGCAGAGTGTGTGTGTTCGTGAAAAATGCGAGATTTTAGCACAGATGCGAGCTGGGTAAACAGCTCATGAATCTTGAGGAACACAGACATTTTTAAACAAACAAGATTTGTGTTGTATGAAGTGGGGAAGTAGACAGTCTCACCTCCAAGATTTTAGGGTTGCCCTGGCGACCGAGGGTGCCCAGGATGAGCCCCCATCTCTGGGCGGAGCGGGCTCGTTTTATGGCCTGCAATCTGGTGGCCCTCATGGACTCGTGGTCATAATATTCTCGAGAAAACACTTTACTATATGGGTCATACCTGCAGATATAAAATATGACATTTTACATTCTTTTGTGTTTGTTTAAATCACTAACTCGTGAGATAGCTTTAGTAAAATTGTGAACATCTACGACTGGTTTACCTGTATGCAGGAATCTCTGGGTTGGCGATCATGATGGATTCCAAGTGAAACCTTCCATCCCCAAGATATCTAAAGACACAAACAAAACTCATATTAGAGAGTGAAAATTAAGATATAAAGAAAGAGAGAATGTGTGGGCGGGACAAAATAAAACTCTAGATCCACTTTCCTGTGATTTGCGTGACAAAACATCATGACTGAGTTCAAAAAGATAGTATCAACCTAAAGACCACAACAAACCAAAGTAGCATCTCTAACCTCCAGTAAGCCATCAGGGTGAGAGCCACTTGCTCTGAAGTCGAAACAACTCAAACACATGAAAGCAAGTCTTACTCATAGAGGGTTATAGGCTACAATCCAGGCACTTTGCAAATAAACGCGTGTGATTTCAGAATCAGAAAGAGCTTTATTGCCAGTGCACTTGGATACACAAGGAATTTGTTTTAGTGACAAAAGCTTCCAGTGCACAAACAGGTTAAAAAAGTGACAGGGCACAGGTAACAAAAAGTAAAAATAAGCATGTGGGAGACAATACACATTTGACAAAAAGGACAATATTAGACAAAAGGACAATAGGCAGTATATTGTATGGACAGATGTGTTATATACAAATTATACAGCGTTATATACAAGTTATGCAGGGAATTGTGGATATCTGAATATTTTATCAACGACATATATATAAGAAATATGAGTATATATACAGTAGTTGTTTATTGCATTTCAGACAGTCCAGACTATATGTTGTAGACTTTGGAGGTCAGTTTTTGCAGCTGAACCGAACCAGACAGTTATGGAAGTGCAAATGACGGATTCAATGACTGGCGAGTAGAACTGTAAGAGCAGCTCCTGTGGCAAGTTGAACTTCCTCAGCTGGCAAAGGAAAAACAGCCTCTGCTGGGCCTTATGAAAACAGAGTCAATCTGAATGTCCCACTTCAGGTCCTGTGAGATGGTGGTGCCCAAGAACCTGAATGGCTGTACTGCGGCCACAGTGCTGTTCATGATGGGGATTTGGGGATGTGCCAGCAGTGTTCTCCTGAAGTCCACTATCATCTCCACTGTTTTAAGCGTGTTCAGCTCCAGGTTGTAATGACTGCACAAGACAGCCAGTTGCTTAACCTCATTTCTTTAAGCAGACTTGTCACCTTCCTGAATGAGGCCAATAACTGTAGTGTCGTCTGCAGACTTCAGCCGTTTGACAGAGGGGTCAGTAGAGGTGCAGTCATTGGTGTACAGGAAGAAGAGCAGTGGGTAGAGCACACATCCCTGGGGGGCACCAGTGCTGATGGTAAAACTGTGCGATGTGAATCTACTAATTATAACTAGCTGTTGCCTACCTGACAGAAAGTTGATGATCCATTTACGGACAGAGCTAGGAACAGAGAACTGGGTTAGTTTTGTCTTGAGGAGTGTTGGGACGATGGTGTTAAAGGCTGAACCGATGTCCACAAACAGGATCCTTGCATAATTTCCTTCTCTGTCCGGATGTTGACCTATTTACTCGGTAAGTAAACTGCATGGGGGTCGAGTAAAGGTCCAGTTATGTCTTATGTCAGGTAATCCAATAACAGTCTTTCAAATGACTTCATGGCCACAAAAGTTCCACAAGGTCTGTTCATTAAGTCCTGTGATTTTGAATTTCGTTGGGATGGGAATAATGGTGAAGCATTTCTAGCAGGAAGGGACTTGCATAGCTCCAGTGATCTGTTGGAGGCCAGCTGGTCATCACAAGATTTCAGACAGGCTGATGAAACACCGTCTGGGCCTGGTGCTTTCCTTCGCTTTTGTTTCCTAAAGACCTGACGCATAATATCTGCACTGATCCGAAGTGCAGAAGCGGAGAAGAGGGGGGTTGCTGGAGGTGTTGATGGCTGTGTAGAGAGGTGGTCAGTGTAGGGTGTGAGACCGGGGTTTTAAATCTACAGTAAAACTCATCAAAAAAAGGTCATCAGCAACCCTCAAAAAAAGGTCATCAGAAAACTGTTGATTTGCCTCAGTGCTGGTGTCTTGTTGTTTGTAATGTCTTTCAGGCCTTTCCACACCGAGACAGTGTTATTTGCTGAAAACTGCTTTTCCAGCTTTTTAGTGTAGCTCTTCTTAGCAACTAATTTCTTTTGTCAGTGTGGTCTCAGATGGATTGTACAATATTCTGTCCCTACTCTTTTAAGCATCCTCTTTGGCCTGGCAAAGCTGTCTGAGTTTTGGTTTGAACTATGGTTTGTCGTTGTTATATGTTAAATATGTCCTGATAGGATTAAGTCATGTCGTGAACAGTGCACAAACAACATTGGACACGCACAAACAAGCACTGATTATCCTCGGCGGTGCAGACAGGAGAAGACCTGCCATTAACCTGGCAAACCTGATAGACGCCTTGGGGAATGCTACTACAATTAGAGTGGCTAATTAAGACACATTTATGAAACGCTACGGAACATACTGTGGGTGGAAAGCTCCTGGGTCCACAGGAGCAAAGGCTAAAACCAACCATGCTTCACTCTGAAACACACACACCGTAAAACAGACTTTTTAGTGTTCATTTTTATCACCGTTCAAACACACCAACTGTGACTGCAACCGAAGGCTGATGCCTAGTCAGTCAATGACTTGGGAACCTCTTAAAGGGACAGTTCACCCTGTCATCATTTACTCAGCCTCGAGTTGTTCCAAATCTGTATACGTTTCTTTGTTCTGATTAACACAGAGAAAGATATTTGGAAGAATGCTTGTAACCAAACAGTTCTTGGCCACCATTGACTACCAGAGTAGAAAATATTACAATGGTAGTCCAAAGTAGGGGTGGGCGATCTAGAAAAAAAATCAAATCCCGATTTTTTCTAGATAGATCACAATTTACGGTTTCATCCCGGTTCTTTTTCAAGTTGGTTTTAAGACTATTTTGCAAATTACAGAGCTACAATACAGCCAAACTAATGTCCCCATATAAAAATATACTCTTTACCATTTATATTTTCAAGAATATTTTAATCAAGTTAATATTTAATGCAAGTGCAAGACCATAAATCAGCTGTTGTAGCAACAAACTTTACATTTTGAATTTTGTTTTGCATCTTGTTGCGGCACCCAGAGTAAAGCTGTGGAAGAAAAATATTTGCGGCTGGGTATTTTGTAACGTGGATCAACGACTTTGAGCAGTCTTTTAAAGCCTGCATTTTCCACAGTCTTCATGGGAATCATGGCTTTGGCCAGGTAAAATGCGACCGCGTCAGTTATATCTTTCCAGTGCTTGCTCGTTCTGTCATACGGAAATCCTTTCTCAAATGCTTCTTTCGTTAAAGTCATTTGTTTACGCCTTGTAGTTTCTGAATGCTTGGCTGTACCTGATTTACTGGCGTGGGCTCCCCTTATAATTTGACTGTCGGCATACTCTTTCGGGTGCTTTCTTTTGAGGTGGCTTAAAAGATTGAGGTTATGTTGCCATCCGACGAGTGCGATTCTTATCATTGCAACATTTGCAAATAAGGTTGTGTGGGCCGTGTCAGTTGGGGGAAACCCAAACCATTTCCATATTACTGATGTGAAATATTCTTTGTAACCAACTCCTCCGTGTTTCCCTCCATCGCCACTTTTCGCGTCGCTCTTTCTCACTGAATTCACGAGCATATGTTTATATATGTTTATTTTGTAGCAAACACATCATATTCCATTTGATCTAATCTGAGGGGGCATTAAAAGCAAATATTGTACAAATATGACCCCTTGGTCACTTTTTTTTCTGTCAGCAAAATGCCGAACCAGACACTCACACAGGATTGTGAGATATAATAAGCAGTGAAGGATATCTCTTACCTCTAAGTTTGCTTCCCAGGGAAAACAAATACCGAAAAACGGACACACAAGGAATTTGTCTTAGTGACAGAAGCTTCCAGAGCACAAAGAGGTTAAAAAAGTGACAGGGCACAGGTAACAAAAAGTAAAAATAAACATGTGAGAGACAATACACATTTGACAAAAAGGACAATATTAGTCAAAAGCACAATAGGCAGTATATTGTATGGACAGATGTGCAATATACAAATTATACAGCGTTATATACAAGTTATGCAAGGGAATATCTGAAAAACAGGGGGAAAATGGCTGAAAATAATCCACTGTAGACAACATGTTAACTTCCTACATTACCTCAGTGTGCTGCCTGAAAAAGCATAATTTCACAGATTTTGGACGTAACCACAAGATGAAAACACCTCACTGCAAACACATCCTCTCTCCCTTTATTACGTGACCCAAATGAAATACCAATTTTCCAGGATTACCGCACTGTCTCTTTCAAGGGCCTCTATTACAAATATTGCCGTTACGGCAGAGGCATTAAAGTGTCCACGGTGCCCCGGCTCAGCTTTTAACAGCATAACTTAAACGGCCACAAATTGATGTATTTATCGGAGATGGCACCACTGAGAATACAAGATTAGAAATGGTCCATTTGCAGTTCTTAAAACTGCTTCTCACAGCATAGACCCACTCACCTACAGTTCTGTTCATTTATGCAGACCCCACTCATTTCAGGAAAAAAACACAGGTGGAAATAAAGTTCTGTTCGCACTATTTCGCCATCAGTCCACCCACCAAGCTCTGATGTATCACATGAAGCCGGCCTGATCTGTGATGGAACCACACCCACCAGCCCCAGCCCCCTGTCGGTGCTTAACGTTTTTGCAGATACCTGAACGCCTTGTTCCTCAAATTCAATTAAATACACATAATTTTACGGTTCGCCCAACGCAACAGAGATAGCAGGAAGGTGGTGATCAGCCAAGGACCTGTGTAATTTCAGCGCAAAGCCATAATCTTCTTCTCCCTAGGACTTTATTCAGACCCCCGGCCAACATATTACATCTTATGAGAAAGTCAGGCTCTGTGTAAGCTTTAATTATCTGCTAATTATATGGTTGTGATTTGGCTTCGCAATATAACATCACATTACTACGACCGTAGGTGTCGGAGAAAGTTTTTAATTTGGTTGCATAGGACGAGGGCAAAGTGAAAAATGAAAGTAAATGATCTATGAAAAAGGGTATTTGCATAATAGCTGTGTCATTTCGGGGGTCAGTGACATGGGCGCTTGTGTATGTCTGAAGCTGACAGGCGTTCTGATGAAGAGGTGACGGGTGAATATGAAAGAACAAGCCAGACGCGGTCATCAATACGCTTTCTTCTCAAACACACACCAGACTTAAAGGCAGAAAAAACACACTCTCTTTGGCTCCAGTTTAGGTAGACTTGCTCACACATAGCTATATGCATTTTACATTTATGCATTATCCTATACATTTGTGTCTAAGTATGTGCAATCCCCTGGGATCGACGAACGATCTTGGCATTGTTAGCACCATACTCTTTACCACTGAGCTACAGGAAAGCTATTTTCCCATAGCTTTTCTCTATTTCTTCATATTTTTGAAATGCTGCAGCCTACATAATTTGTCCTTACATGATGGCGTTAACGTGCTTCTCCAGATGAGGCGAGGTACACCCAAGGATCTCCCCAGGAGAGAGTGGGCGACACTGAGGTACCAGCACCTCGTAATCTGGCTTCAGGTTCACACTGGCTGCCTGTAGGAAGAGGAAATAAATAAAAAAGGTGATGCTGAGACCATACCGGGATATATCTGACAAAAAGAACAGTCATCTTCAACACATCCCGACACCCACAGGCTTTTTTCTTAAACAAAGAAAAATGAAACCAGTGCCAAATAATTAGTGCAAGTAGTGCTATAGTAATGTTATGTAGGTGGGACATTAGTTACAGTTATCTTTTGGTGAAGTGGAGGAGATAACACAAATGCAATCAAATGAAAGCCCGCATTCACACTACTCTGACCTCCAGAGCCGGGCCCACACACATGACAAACACAGGCTGTGCACACCTCCAGAAATAACACAGGTCATTATGAGGCAAGCCTTCACAGAACAGAAAAGTCAACTTAATAGAGAGGGTCAAAAAGAAAATGAGAAGGGAATACAGAAAGTGTTAACATTTATTCAAATAGTCTTTTCCATGTTTAAGATCACATAACACACCCACATTCGCAATTATGGGAGAACTCAAACGTACAAAAAAACACATCCGTGCACACACACACACACACACACACAATTTTATATGTTTTTAGAAATCTTGAAGCAGGAAAGTAAATGATGGAGGGAGACAGTTAATGATGCAGAAAACATCTTTAACCAGAGGGAATAGTTACAGCATCACTGAATAAGCAGTGGAGGTCCAAGGTCACCTGCAAGGCAGCAACGAACTGGATGGTGCTGACGAGGGCGAGCGATTGGCCGGGGGTAAAGTTGAACCTGAGCGAGTCCAGAAAGTGTGCAGTGTCAATCTGAATGTCTACAAACACATACAGCATCTTGATTCCCTCTGTGGAGTCTATGGGGACTAAAGATACAAGCACAAAAAACATCAGCGCATTAAAAAAGGTTTTAGGTTCTCCTAGTGGTTATTATAGTTTACTAAAACTAATACTGTGAAATCAAATAACATTTTTGCTTCAATATTATTTGAACAACATAAATTAAACGAAAATGAGAAATGTTGCCTTTGAAAATAAAATGAAATAAGTTTAAGTTGAGGTAATAAAACTCATACCTTGGAAAATCCTAAAATAAAAATCAAATGCAAATAAAGAACAAAATATTACAATTACAAAAGCATTCTACTAAAATGAACATGAACTATAAGTGTACAAATGAAAACTGATTCACTTTCTTAATAAAACCTCAATAAAAATCCAACTGTTGGTGTACAATGTGTACTGAAAACAGACCAGTGCTATCAAAATGACACTGACTTAGAAATGACACAATTCGCCATATTTCTTATAGAGAATTTCAAAACAAAACAAAAATCAGTGTTAATCAGCCATTTTCAGACCTAAAAAAGACAACTCACCAAAAAGGGGTCAACCATTTAATTAAAATGTATTAAAGCCATTCATTTCACACCCCATTTAAAAGACAGCAGGGCTGAAAGAGGGACGTGGGCTTCAATCTCCGCCCATCTAAATTATCATTTAACGCTGAAGGTCATAATTGCAGCTCTTCTCGCTCCATTTTTTAAAGCTCCATCCGTAATGGCCATTTCACTGCTATCAGGCAAATGTCATTGGTAGGAAATTTTTGAAACATGGAGCCCGTTCAACTTTTAAAGAACAGGAAGAGACAAGACAGTCAGACATGGAGGAAAGATAGGACAAAATAATTTCGCTCAAGCAGGAAGTAGGCGGATACTTACTGTTAAGAGACATCTATGAAAGAACACATCATCTGGAAAGCACTGAAAGTCCCTGTGAACCGGAAGTTGCGATCGTTTTTCCTTCCATTTTTTGATGCATTTCAGAATAAAATAAAATTTCTAATGAGAAAAATAGTGGCTTTCTCTGGGATTTGATTGGATGTATAAAAAACAGCTATTGAATTTTGAAATGGAACTGGGAGCAGACTGACAGTTGAAGGGGAGGAGTTAACGGATGCTCCGCCCAAGTCGTCTAACATACTAGGAATGCACCGAAATGAAAATTCTTGGCTGAAGCCAAATAAAAATTAAACACTTGGCCCAAGACCGAATATCGAACATGGCTTTTCGTATTGCTTCTATTCATTTTGCCAATTTTCTTCACTATTGCATAAACTGAATGGTCAAAATGTGCTTTTTATACTTGGTCTTGCTTACCGATCGGAGAATTATTTCTGCTTTCATCCAGAAGCAGAAGTCTCTGCTTTCATGCTTTCATCCAGTAATTTTCTCCGGTGCGGCAAGTCCCGTGCTGTGTCTTTCTCTGACACTTAAAATGCTCAAAACTTTTGCATTTTAAGCGACATGTTTGCTACATTAATAGTGCGCGCGTCGCTGTTGGTTGCCAAACAATCGGTGCATCACTATAAAATACGACACTATAGATGGAAAGTCATTAGAGGAAGGAAGTGCATTTTCAGATTTAACTAAAGATTATAAGGGCACACAAATTTTAAAAAGAGAATGACCCACATTGATAAACTACTTACAAAAAACATTGCAACATTTCATTAAAAAATAAGCATTGTAATTTTTTATTTCACTGGGACTTTAAGCATTTATCTCAAAGTGTTTAGTGTTCATTATCTCAAATCTGACGTATGTGTAATGTTAACCTATTCTTTACAAACACGTCTATAAATAAACAATTTGTATGCTAATTGTTTGAGATTGTTTAAAAAACGCCAAACAGCATATTGCCCAAATGCACAAACACTCTAAAAAACAAAGTGCTGTTGATTTGTTACCAGAGAAAGTGATGTACAGGTTGGAAGAACGATGAGAGATTTTACTGACTGCGGCCATAAAGTTTTAGTTAGAGGGTCAGTATCAGAATGTGATGCATGTATGTAACACAGACAGGAGCATCTTTTTGCAGGTGTTAGAAAACTAGTAAAATATAGGGGTCTGGGGGGGTTTGAGTTAAGTGGATCCAATCCATTTCTCTTATTCAATTAGCACAGCAGACGGAGATCACTTTCTCAATGCAACAGGGAGGCTCAGAGATGACGTATTTTTGTATGCAAAACACGGAAGCGAGTTAGCATTTTAGGACTTCTGGTTCCATCACTCCAGTGTCTGATTTTTTTAAAAGTTTTTTTGGTACATCGCCCGAAATAAGGTCCATGGTAAACAAAACCTCTAAATATTTTCACTTTTTATTCTATGACATAAAACACACCAATTATAAACCGGTTGTGAGTTTTTTAAAGGTTTATTGTGTCTTAAAAACAGCTGTTGCAAACAAATTGCTAACAGGGACTTCTTCCTTTGGCTGGGACATTACACGTCAGTGCGCATATAAAGCTCACAAATAATACTTGGGTCAAATCTATTGCAACATAGATGCCGATTCATTCACAGAGTAATTGCTTACCAGGGAACACATTTTTAATAAAGTTTGAAAATAAAGTTTGAAAGAGTTGTCGGAGGCTTGTTGGTGGTGACGTTAATATCGAGCGACCTTAAGTGTTAATAGCATCTTGCTAGCTTTTTACTTCTGCCGATTGCTCTTCGGCTTCAAAATGAATGTGATGTTAAAAAAAACTAAAAGACCCTAAAAAAACCCCTAAAAAACGTCATCCCTGAGGTGCTGGATTACAGCTTTTGTCAATAAGAGTCGTTGATTCAGTCACCACATTCCTTTACACAAACACACTCACAACTCTCTCTGGGTTAAAATATTAACAGGTATGTTTGAAGAGCTTCATAAAGTCGATGAAATTGAAAGTCTGTGCAAATGAAAGAGGGAAGAACAGACAGTGATGTAGAAACGGCATAAAAAGCATTTACACAGAACTTATAAAAAGATTATTATACAAATTAAATGATTATAGAAAAATGAAACAATGGATTAGGGTACTTTCTTTCATCTCGTTTTTAAATCCAAGTACTGCGTCAACTTCCATTTCCTACATCTTCGAACAAAATGAGGTGTCAATCACACCGAACAGCTTATATTATAAACAACTTCTCATTATCCAAACAATGATCAAGTCACTCTGATGTGACGAACAAATATAAATTATAATTCAAAGAATAAAGGCTATTCACACGCAGCACAAAAACAAGATCAATATTAGTTAACAACATGAGCTTTTGGGTTTTCTTCCCCCATTAAACCATCAAAACATCGCAGCATCAACATTGACTGTCACAAATACGCAATATAAATAGTTTATTTAACTTATCACCATTGTTCTATGGTGTTTTGCATTACAGGCTTGTGAATGACCAGAGTACATTTTGTGTTCAATCAGGTACAGTACTGTATGCATAAAGAGACTTACAATCATGTCACATGTCGCTTCTTTTGTAAGATCCATAAGATCTAAACTGGGATTGTCACAAAATAAAATAACAGCCAAAGTTTGCCTAAATTAATGCTAATATTAGTTTTATGTGAAAAAAAACAATGATAAGAACAAAATGTTACATGGGTATAATACTATCACCTTCTATTCTGGAAAGTCAACCAGATGCTGCTGCTGGATGATTTACAATTTTAACATATGTTTAGAATAAACACAATATTGACCATCAAGATTATTGATATTATGAATATTGTCAAAAACTGAATATTGTGACAGCCTAATCTGAAATGTACACAAAATTCACAATGTTTATGACACTGCCATGCACATCTCAGATGTTTTGACTTTGACTGTCTGTGTATATGTGTGTTTTGCCGCAGGCTTCGGCCCTCAGATGCAAGATTAATATTCCCTTGGCCAGCTCTGGTATTTGGGCGAGGTATGATTTTTCGGAATCTGCCGGAGATATATCGGCCCTATCGATTTAGCATTTCCTCTACTGTATGTTGTGCTGCTGACAGACAGCAGGGGGTGAAGGAATGGCCTGCTCCTGGTTGGCACGTCCAAGCCATTCAAAGGACAACCTTAATGCATGAGCACTATCGATCTGCTAAGTAAACATGCAGGCAGGCTCATTCAGAACGTCTGCTATCCCTTACACATCACAGCTCGGACTGACTACCACACTGAGCTATTGAGAGCGGCTCGGAAAAGCACTTCAAAATGATAATCCATACGACAATGACACCGCTTCTCCTTATCACGATCCACTGTCTCCAGCCTTTGCTCTCTAAAAAAGACCCCTGGAGATTATTTGGCCTCCATTCTCCATAATTGTTTTTGGAAATATATGTACCCGTTAATGAAAGACCTTGAAACGGATCACTGAAAACCAAAGATATGTAGAAAGATGACATGCTAACATCACAAACTGTATTCTATGAAAGAAAGACATAATGATTTGGAACGTCATAACCCAATGACAAGAGCATGTTTATATTTCGATGAACTCTCTTTAAAGTATATGAATAAGAATAGTTTTTGTTCAACTCACCGAGACAACTGTGCCCATAATGCACCATGAAGTCAGCTCCCAAAGCCCGGGCGGTGAAGTCATCCACACAGCAGGCCCCATATGTCACGTCTCCCATCACCAGAGTGTCCGCATCTGTGAATCTGACAGAACAACACAATCAACCAATCAAGGACTTTGATCGCCACCCTATAGCAAGCCATAAGTGAAACGGAGGTTCCACGCAGTCAGCCGATCAATTGCTCGAAAGAGGAAATGTCTCTCAGATGGCCATATCTCTAGGTAAGTTGGCTCCGCTAACCGTAAGAGCCAGATCGCTGTAGGTCGACTGCGGGTGGACGAGCTCTGTGTGGGGTGGACGAGCTCTGTGTGGACTGCGACAACATCTGAAATAACCTTCAGAGATGACTGAGCACACTACACAACTAATGTGATAACTGCCATAAGTTAATGCTTAAATTCACCAATAAGCTGAAAAGCTCAGTTCTGGATATGAATGGATGCATAGTTCATGTTGGGTAACATGTGGTGGAGTAATGCAAAGGTCAGATTATACTGAGCATGCGAAATTCGTTCGGACGGTGCTGGGAAAATGAGAATGAGTGATTCTTCCATATTTACATTTCTGTACCGAGAGGTCACGCTGTGACGTTTTGATCTGCTATTGGTCTCAAGCACTCACGTTACGCAAATTCACAGGTCAGAGCTTGACAAACTTGAACTTTGCTATGCAGCGAAATGTGAAATATCTTCGATATGCGTTTCTGGTCTGTCGCATGCGTATGAATGGAAGTCAATCTAGCGAAAAGTCAAGTGTGACCGCTGCTTGATCTGTTGGTTGCAGTTCACAACCACATCGCTAAATGCTGCTAAATTTCATACACTGGACCTTAAAGGTTCTGTGTGTAAGTTTCAGAGGCCACTATTGGCGATGTAGGAAATTGTAACCTACAGCTCCGCCACCCCCCTCCCCCTCCCAATAGAGAAGCTACGCTTGCCGTCACAGGACAAAAGGGTTCCGTAAATGATAGCGGCCATTATCGGTGGTGTTGATAAATGCAATCTACTTCTCACAGGCTAATAACAGACTGAAGTTACGGACATAGGACAGAGATGTCGTCGTCTGAGACAGCAGAGAGTAACCTTTGCAAGTCAAGTGACGAGGCTTCTTTACAAAGAAAAATAAATAAATAAAATTTATTTGATTTCATCATTCATCATTTACTCTTATCTTTATAGTGAATATTATTGTTACTTCTTAAACATTGTGTCATTGATTTATTCGCTTATTTTTGCATAGCATTTTTAGGGACGATAACTCGGTTCGTAATACAGCCTATTGAAATCGCATGCTAATGCTAACAGCGTGTAATCTAACCGCGAAAGTCTTAGGCAGATGTTTTCCTCATTATCACAGAGTCAATCAGAGGACTTAACACAGGTAGTTAGAGGGAGAGGGCGGAGAGGTAGGTGTGTTGGAGATGCAGGCAGGGCGAGGAAAGGCAGAGGAGCTAACGTTAGCAACCCTTTTCCTTCTTCAGTGCGCTCCGTGGAAAAGCCACGCTGATGTTTATTCGGGTTTTCTGCCGTTTTTTATCTAGACTTCGCCTTGCTGCATCGTATTTTCTCTTTTCTGACGACACAGATTGACGCTCTGTCGGCTCTTGTGCAGAGTAAGTGTGGTCCGGCATTAATGCAAATTTCACTTCTTAATGCAACAAAGAACCGTTTCTATTTCTAATAAAAAACACGACAAGTATATTTTGTTGTTATTTCTTCCTCTTATTCTGCTAATCCTTCTATGTAGTGGGTTTGCAAGCTGCCTCCTAAACGTAGCTGTAGAAGAAGAACATAGTCCTGTGCATCCTTCGTTTTACGAAACGCGCTCAGTTTGTCCGTGTAGTTCTACTATAGAAACATGGCTGTGCAATTTGATTTATTACACGGAAGGGTGTGCCCGCGGTGTATATACATAAAATGGCTCATTGTAAGGTAATTTAAACCTTTCGGTTAATTTTGTAAGGTATTTATTAACCACTCACAACATAGTTTTGTATCATATATTACATTTTGGTAAATAAATCCTTCAAAATGCTACACACTGTTCCTTTAAAGCAATTACAAAGTACAAAATCACTAAACACTGACAGGATAGGTTTCACTGAAGGACACATTTTGTAGGTAGTTTTAGAATGACAGTCACAAACATGCAATGAAAAAAAAGCTTAATAAATATTTGTCACAGAAAGAAATTTTCATTCGACAGTTTCATAGCCCGTGAAATATACCACTCACAGTTATTCCTATACATTTCTCACCAAATATCTTTTATGAATTCACATTTTTCCACTTTCATTTTAGCTCTAATGTGCTCACTACTAAGTCAACAGAGGACACCAAGCAACTTCATAATGTGAAGAGCCCATCATCACCAGTTAAACACACTGTAAAGAGATGCTGCTGCAGCTCGTCCTTAGCTTCCTTCCTTCACTTTGTAGGACAAGCGTTCCAGTGAGGTGCATCTCTGAGGAGCTGTTTGAAGAGCCAACGATCTGTTTTTGTTTGCTTCTACAGAGGTCTTTAAGTGTTAGCACATCTATTGACTGGCTCAACGCTGCCGCCTTTCCTCTGTGTGAAATTTAAATGCAGGATAAACATGAGACAGGGGCACATAAATTATTAGTGCAAGAGAGAAAAGGAGAGAGAGAGAGGGGGAGAGAGAATGAGATATGAGAAGAGAGTTGTGGCTGTTGTATGGTAAGCTGGCTGTCTGGAAGCAGACACATTTAGGACAGGTATTATTAATAGAACAGAGACACATTTTCTCTCTTTACACACACACACACACTCGCGACTAAGCCTCTTCAACACATTCACCTTCCTAACCTTACGTTCAGACTGTAGCTTTATAAACTTGCGAACTCTTTGACAAAAAGTAGTCTGTGCAGATATCCGTGTCTGGACTGCTTACAAATATAAAACACACCTTGTTCAGGCCACATTCTTTTTCTACTTCCTGTCTGGACAGAGTGATTTCTAAAAGTGCTATAGCCTCTTTTCTTTCCTCAGTCTGTCAAGCTGTGTACGCGTTTGCCTCTCTGGCATGCCCTGCCCTTCACTCTAATCCTCCCTTCTCCTTTTGCCAAATCCTTAGCGGATGAATGTGCTCAAGAAAACCTGCCATAAAAATGTCCAAGTCAGATTTGACCAAAGCATAATTTGAAAAAGCTTTATGTTTAAGGAAAAAACATAATAAATGGCTGCCGAAAATTTTAACTTTACTTTAAAATTGTATTTCTATTGAATTCATTCATTATAGGTTTCGTCCGAAATATCTGGCGCCCCCGCCTTAGACTTCCGTGCTCGTGCTCTCTCTCATTCTGCAACCCACTCTAGCTGTTATCCAAAGGACGATAATGTAAGCCCGCTATAACATAGGTTAAAGCTAAAAAAGAAAAACTCAAAACCAGCGGACAAAAAAAAAATCCCACACAAGCTGTGTGATGCGCGACTTCATGTGACAGCTATTATGTTTCTTTATTGTCTAAGATCACGCGCATTGACTCGTGCGTGTTTTTAAGCCAAACTTTTAACACGACAAACTCTTCATTTATGAACGATCAGCAGAACGATCTGTCAGTAAGTGATGATGTAGCTCACGCTGACTGTAATCGGCAGGTGCTAATATCACTGAAGCTCATTTTAAGCCTGTTTACATGAACAGATTCCCTACCCCTCTTCGGTATCGGATTCGGCCCAGAATTTTTATGTCGGTGCATCAGTAGAAAAAAATAAAGGACAATTACATTTTGCATTATGCCATTCATGCATATCCATCCCAATAGAAATGAGGATTTGGGGAAGAAGTAGCATTGTAAATATTTGATGCTTTACTGTACCTCAACAATGTATATACCATAGACCGTATAAACCTGCAGCTTCACTTTTCAGCAGGTGTGAGGCAGACACGGCACATACCAATAACTTTTACCTCAAGGTCGGCTTAATTTTAAAATCCTCAGATTTTTCGAGGATTTACATGACTGTAGGAACACCCTGTTTTTTGGGGGGACAACATAATTTTTTCCCTTTTGATTCTGGATTGAAATGTAACTACAGCTTGTTTTCGTGACATTCACCCATGTGAATTATCAAAAAAAATGTTGATATCATTTATACACCCTCATGTTGCTTTTTTGTGGAACATAAAACATATTTTGAGAAATGTCGCAGGAGTTTTGTGTCCATCCATACAATGGAAGTCAATGAGGTCAATGGACATCAATTAATTTCAAAAGATCTTAAAAATATCTTCTTTTTATCCTGCTGAAAAGTCATGCATGCTTGGAATGACACAAGGGATAGTAATGAAAGAGTTTCCCTATAAAGGTCCCGTGCATGATTTTTGTTGGCATCTATAATTGAGGTTGTGAATTGCAACCAAATGCTCACCCCAACGCTCGCCCTCCCTATCGAAGCACTACAGCGGTTGACACAGAACTAAGATGTCACGTTTTCGCTTTTTTCCTGAAGGAGTGTGCCGTCTGTTTTTACCTGCACATCATGTTAATATTAATGCGGCCGTTCAATGGTGTTTCATGCATTCTGACTTCTTTACAATGTTAAATGTGCCGTCATCTCATGCTTAACATGGAAAACGAGTTGGGTCTATTACATAGTATTTCTGCGCTCAATACTCTCCCCCAGCAATCGTACAGGTTTCGGAAAGTTTTTTTCGAACATACAAAACTGTTTTCTAACAACTTTTCTTAGTCCCTTATTGAACAACTCTCCCGGAAAAGCACGCGGCACAGGCACATGAGTGCAGGATCAGAGAAAAGAGAGCATACATTGGCGAAGTTCATGTGTTTTTGTTCACTGCATTTGGGTGATGAATGTTACACAAACTGTGGATATAACGCTGGATTTGGAGATTGTTTGAAACTGATATATGGAGCAGTCCCAGCTCTAAAAGATGCCGTACATGCGGTGAGTGAAACTGATGTCTGTGATTTGGTTGAGCCTGCCCACACGCGGCGTATGATTTTGGACACAATCGTAAAGCTGTATCTATCTTTTATAAATGTGATCAAACTAAATACTCTTCGAAGATACGAATAATGCAATACTAACTATGTGACCCTGGAAAACAAAACCAGTCTTAAGTAGCAAGGGAACATTTCTTTTTGCCCAAAATCATTTTATAAATCTCCTACCGTAATTTATAGAAAAACTTTCTTTTTGTGAGTGGATGGCCTGCTACAGAGCCTCAGTTTAACAACTTCACAGTCAATTTTCTCAATATTAATCTTGTTTAGGACCCTCAAAGTCCAGCTTTGTAAACGCTTGTTGTCCTGCCAGATAGTGTTCTATCCAAATAAACCATGTATCAATAGAAAGCTAATTTCTTCAGCTTTCGGATGATGTAAACATCTCGATTTCGAAAAATCTACCCTTAAGACTGGTTTTGTTGTCCAGAGTCACGTATGAGATTGGCGAAAATCCTGTGTGTTTCGCCCGCTTTAATCAAAGCGAGGAAGAATGTGGAGCATGACAAAATTGAATATCATTTAAAAAACCTTGCATGTTTTACAAGCAAATCTATTTGCTCTTTATTTAATCTTATTTCTGTCCAGGAGAAACAATTGGGAAATTACAATCTCATTAGTGATTTTCGAATTCAATGAATATGCAAATCTTTAAGCAAAGCTAAACATTTTGTGGCCACTTAATGCCTTTAAAGCCACGCTTACATGAGTCAAATCTGAGGTGTTTGCGAATCTGTCGCCTGTAAAGATGACTAACATGGCATGCAGCGGCAAATCACGTGCCAAAGCTCATTGTCAAGTTTCCTTATTCGTGTGGTATATCCGATTAACACAGATGAGAGGGGCTTGTGGATGAAACTCGGAAATGCATTAATATAAACTCTGAGCGTCAGATTACCGGAGCTTGTGTGAGAGCGAGATATCGTCCGCTACCTGGGAATGATGCTGTAATTACGGAGCAGAAGTGTGGATCAAGTTCGCTCTCCCACCGGGACTGCGGCTCAGTTAGAGCGAGATGAGGGTTTTAGTTGTGATTAGTGCTTCTTGCACCCCTCCAAATGAAGACCGCGGGATATGAGAGTCACTGTCAGATATGGCCGCTGCAGTCTGACTCTGCTTCCATCTAAATCAAATCCACCGTCTCTCCGTCATGCTATTTGGCTCCAGCTGAAACATCTGAGCTGAAATGTCATTAAGATGCAATTAAGATGTAGAAAAGTCTGTGATCTCAATAACAAGGCATGTTAATTAGTGTTTCTGTGGCAGCCGGCTCCAGTCGCACGAAACAGTCACGCAGAGAAGATCGAGGAGGGACAAACACGTGAGCTTTTCTCAGACGCAGTGATGCAGCAGTGGACTGCAAAACTGGTGTGCACATATACAGGATTCAGAAATCTATACAACAAATGATCATCATTACCATTTGGATTTCATTTTTTTTTCTCACAATTCTTACCCCATGTCACTATAAAGGTTGTGGGATGGTTCTGTGTCTCGCTCTGACACATTCAGGCTCCACATAGACAGTTCATGTATCTCCTTCACGTTTCCCTCTCTCCCTCAGAACACTGAGACAGTCACGCTCCTGAAGGGATGGTCAGTGTGACTGCACGTCTCTCGCTTTCTCGGTTAATGAACATTAGGGTGTGCTGTGTCTGGAAGTGGATCCATCCATTTCAAGCTGTTCTTTCTGTCTTTCAAAAGTGAAATCTTTACTTGGCTTTGACAGGACTTTCATCAAAGCTCAGCTTGAGTGAGGGGTTGCCAAAGCAAAGCGGTTTGTGAATGGTGCGGCCAAAATGCTCTTTTTCTTTGGCCCCTTAATTTTTTTTTTTTAACTATTTCGAATAAGACTAGGGCTCCAGACTGCGACTAAATGGTGTGATTTGTCGACCCTTTTTCGAGACATTTTTTACAAGTTTTCGCCCATGTGCAACCTGCAAATTTGGAATTTCCTCAGCTTGTTATTTCATTTGGAAAGACTGCAACTTTATCATTCAACATAAGATTGAAGGCCTTAAATCTAATCTAAATTACTTATTTCAAAACTGACTAGTCATTCGATCATCTTAAACAATAAGTCTAACCCGGGTGTCTTCAGATATAAGCAAATTAAATTTAAGCCTTTTTAAGACCATTTTAATGGCACTTTATATGAAATTAAAGACCAAACCTGCGTTGGAAATACACATATATTTCATATGCATTATAAATATTGCTTTATATTTCACAAAATTATGGAAAAAGATGGTTTTCCGAACACTTAAATATTTTTTAATGTTTGTAAAAATAAATGTATGTGAACCAGTCTGAGAAAACCAGGCTAAGAAACGAATCATGAGATAAGAAGCATCAATTTGATTTCAAGCATTCATTTCACTATGACTTGGCCTTCCTCAGTCAATATTAATGGTCCCCAATCCCAGAAAATTAACTTTTAAATGTTTATCTGCCAGAAATTGAGTCGCCAGTGTGTGTGCATGAACACCCTGTAATTATACAAATCCTTCTATTCTTCTTTTTGTAATCTCCTTTAAACCAAAACAGTGACACAAAACAAAAAATAATAACATGAATGCAGTCCTGCGGGTATAGTGGGAGGGAGGAGCAATCGAACTAGGGCTCGGACCAGGCGATCGAACTGAATCTGAAACCGACATTAAACAAGAGAGACGCAAAATATGGGGGGACGCGAGGACCAGATTAAGAACTGCTATGCTATGTTTATGTTTCCTAAAATGGTGAAATGAGCAGTATAATACAGGTGTATCATTTTAGTACCTATAAATATGTCATGTAAAGCAACCTATACGTTTACATTTTGACTCCCTCTTTTACAGACAGGCCCCCTCAAAATTAAAAAATATTTAATATCAATATTTCGCGTCCAATAATTTGCTAATGTTGTAAGTAATGTTAGCCTTTTAATATGCGGGATATGTACATCCAGCCGGTTGTAACGTTAATCCCACTTCGCACAAGGCTCCTGTCGGGTTTTACTCTGAAATTTCAAGCGGCATTTTAACAATTAAACAATTTTAAACAGGCTAGGATGCCGTAAACTAGCTGTCCTTCAACCTGTATTCTGCAATCTCAGTTCTCTTTGATAACGAAGTAACTATAACAGGGAGAAAAATCTTAGGCTTGTTCAATGATATTAAAATCAATTGGTCCGTCAGACAGAAAGATTTTGTTGCGGAAATGTGACCAAAATATTTAAGACCCCTATGATTTGTATTTAATACTTTTTAAGACTTTTTAAAGCCTTAAGTTAGGAAAACGTTATTTACAGTAAGACATTTTAAGATTTTTTAAGGACCCACGGCCACCTTGTCGAATTAGATCTAGACAATATACTTTGTCTTTATAATGCTTTGTTCACACTCTCATCCTGGAACAGAAAACAGCATAATTCTGCTTAAATTATTTTAGATTTTATGCTTTTATACTTGTTTTATGCACCCAGACGCTAGGCAAATCCCTTTATCATAGTAATACATGTTATAAATAAATATATATATAATAAAAAAGTAGAAAATAAATAAATATATTAATTCATTTACATACTTGACATAAACAAGAAATAAATAGTCCCTATTATATGAAATTAATTCATCCCCTGTGCAAAAATTACCTCTAAAAACCCTTAATCAAAGGTCTAAATTGTTGGACATCCATCCAAAACTCTCAAACTCTCATTTTAATCATTTGTCAGAAATTTTTTCAAAAATGTACCCGAGCTTTAACTAAAGCTGTACCCTTTCAAAAAGTAGTACACCTTTTCATCCAAAGATAGCACATGAATACATCAGAGGAACATATATACAAAAGAGTTCATATTAGTACCACATGTATGCATATCTGTATACAATTGGCACATATTAGGACATTTTCAAAGCGCACTGACCCAGTGACAGCTTTGGTACATGTTTCTACTTTTTCTTCTAACAGTGAAAACTCGGCATGGCTCCGTTAACAGAAAGACTAATATTAGATCAGTGATGAAGGTCTGTGATAGAAAAAGAAGTCCAAAAAGGAGTTTGGGACCACTTAGCAAAGCTCAATACACACCAACTCGCACCAAAGCACGTTACTGTTACCTGCTTAGCCTACACAACAGCTTAATCTGGTCTACAGGGCCACAAAAATCCTTGTTAGCAAAGTTTTTGTGCATATTTCTCCTTTTTGTTGTCGTATGACCCCCATGGTGTCAGAGTGATTTATGAAAAGCAAAAACATTGTAATTGTCCAGCTGTGTGCCGCTGTGGATTGAGGTTTACCCTCAGACTAGCTCCGGGCTGAAACGGGTCTGCGCGTGTATGTGTTGGTCGCTCATTTGATGAAAGGCTGGCCTCAAAACAGCTTAGTGGTTTTCTTCTTGTGTGAGCAGGTCTTAATGTCTAGAGGGGACAGATCATTGGCTGGGTGACACGTCCATGAAATCCTGTTAGTCCACTGCAGGGCAGAACTCAGCCCGAGAGGGAGATGCTCTATTGAGGACGACAGGATACCCGTCCCACATTATCCCCAGCAATTCCCTCACATCCTGCTTTTGAGCTATACGACCTGAATTAAACAGGGACTGTTTTGTTTACTTGTTTACTAGTGAGATAGTTCACCAAAAAATTAAAAATCTGTCACAATTTACTCTTTTCAAACCTTTATGTCTTTCTTTCGCAAAAAACAAAAGAAAATATTTTGCATTCACAATGGAAGTAGATGGTCGCCAGCTAACAACATTCTTTTTAATTTAGGGTGAACTATTCCTTTAATATTCCCATAAAATCAACGTTTTGTTGGGTTGTATGGCTTGTATGCTTTATCAGTCACTTTAGAGGCAATCTATATTCTAAAACTGTACAAAATTAATTTATAAACAAACGGATTGTCTCTCTTTTGGGGAAATGGACTATAAGTATTGATGTCTTGCACACATAGGCAAGTCCCAAAAAAAATGCAGAATTCTCTAGAATGACAATGCCTCTAAATTATAAATACCACCTGTCTCCAACTAGCAATAACAAGCAAAGCCTTTTGTCCTTAGCCACACTAATGCCAATACTTTGTTATTAATTTATTTTCCAACTATTAACTGGTTATGTCCCACCAGTCTTCTTACATTACCTCTACAGGAATCTAGTTGGGTCTATGACATGCATCAGATATTCGAAAGCTTCTCTCAGAGACAATAGTGTAGCATTATCCCAAGGGAGCGGAGACAGGCAGGGGAGTAGAGCCAGATTGAGGTGTTCTGGTGCATTTTCACATGAAGTGGTGTCTTTACATCCTGCATAGCATAATTAAATGTAGAGACATCGCCATACATATAATCACATGCAGACAAATTGCAATAAGATACATGCACTT
Source organism: Triplophysa tibetana (assembly GCA_008369825.1). NCBI lineage: Eukaryota > Metazoa > Chordata > Actinopteri > Cypriniformes > Nemacheilidae > Triplophysa > Triplophysa tibetana. The sequence goes on from CM017917.1 coordinate 12,773,964, forward strand.
GCATAAACAAGGATGTATTAATGGACACAAAATGTGCAACAAACAACACTGTCTTAAAGGTGTTTCTATACACAAAAACTTCACTCAAAGGCTGCAGCTATCGATTATTTTAGTAATCGAGTAATGTACTGATTTTCCAATCAATTAATCGGGAATTTGGATAATAAATACTTTTTCTTTATTAAAGAGCAATACTTAATATAATAAGACAGGTCTCTTAAAATGAACAACTAATTTGTTTCCGTTTTAGATTTTTTTTGCTGAAATCGCATACAACAATATCTGTGAAAAATTAACCCATTTAATACATTACATTGCCATATTACATTCAAAATGCAATATAATACAAATGTAATACAAATGAATGAGAAACGTTAATAAAAATAGAAAGAATAATTTCAAATGTAAACAACTAACTTCAGCTTATGCATGATGTATTTGGTTTATCTAAATTAGTTTTAGCTTCTTTTATTTATTTTTGATATTAAAAAGTAATTTATTAGTCCACATAAAATACTGAGTTAACCGGACCTTTATTTTGGCAGGTTTTCGGAAAACTATTATTTTTTAGTATGTCTGTTTCTTAACTCAAACAATAAAATGTTCGTAAAAATAAACTCTCAGAGCAACTCTGGTGATGAAGTTCATGTCATCATAAAGCGCAGACGCAGACATGAGCATCACGTGTGCAGCACGTTAAACTGGTCAGTTTATTCAGTCAGACACTCAGAACAGCCAGATGGCATGTGTAAATAACAGGATTCTGCATCCACTAGTCCACATATAGTTTTATGGACTCATCGAAGCCGTAAAACAAGTTTAACTCGCAAAATAGACTAAAACTACTTAAAATAGCAGTTCACCATTTCAATAAGCTATCACTTATTTATCAGCATGAGAAATACCTGTGAGCGTGTGAACAGATAAAATGCATGCGTCTCACGGTTAATGCGTACGTGAGACTTTAGCCCTGTAACATGAATAGAGTTTAGCGGGCTGTGCGTTAGTAATAAGGGTCCGTTGGGAAACTCAGTGCTCCGTGTGTACTGTAGTTAAATGGATTAAACAAAGCTTCGAGAAAAACATGATTTTTTTGTATTCGAATTACTCGAGTAACTCGAGGAATCGTTTCAGCCCTACTCCACTCAGAATGAAAAGATACTCTGTTCTTCTAAAAACAGACCGAAGCTTTCCTCCTTATATACAATGTATATCTATCAATTTTTTTATAATAGTAGCAAAAAGCATGAAATAAACGTCATTTTGAATTCTCTTGTGTTTGCTACACTTGACATACTAGATCATGATATTAATATGTCAGTAACTGCCACTGAGAGAAACAGCAATCCTAATGGATAGCTGCTTTAAGGTTTTATAAACCTCCTTGGTACACGCACACGCGCGAACCACACACTTACGGTCCCACCCAACACATTACCCTCTACTCAAAAAATCAGGTTAGCGATGTGAAATATTTATTCGGCACACCTGCTGATGCCTCATTTTTCATTTGGTTGTGTGGCGCGTGGGCTCATCCCTCCTCGCCCTGGCAGAAGCGTCTGGCGTGGGGACACAGGGAGAGGGGAGATTACCGCCAAGACAGAGAGCCTCTTCCCTTGATAACTGAGCAACTCTACAGAGGGCCTGCCTCATTATTTCCTCTTTAATTGAATCGACGGAGAGAGAAGGGAAGACAGAAAAGCTTAAAAATGTGGAAAATCAAAAAATCAAGGAGTGAGAAAGCAGAGGAATACTGAGAGATGAGCTGTATGCTGAAGGTCTTGCTATTGAGGCGGACAATTACATTTTTTGATTGAATAATGTACATCATATTCTTTTAAAAAATGATAATGATTTAAAATAATTATATAATTCAAAGTAAAAATATTTTTTTAGTATTCATTTTAGATCAATATATTAATTATAAACAATTGCTCACATAAGTTTCTTGCATTTTTCATGCATTGAACATTAAGCACTAGAAAAAGTGGCTTGGATGTGATCCTGGATGCTGATTAGTCAGCCGCAATGATAACGCATGTAGAATAGTATCCATTATTTTTCTATGTAACTCTATTAAATAAACACATTAGTAATGTTATGTACGCTTCAACAAAACCACAAAGAAAACCAGCAGTGACAATGTGAATAATAAGATCAAGCACTTTCCACTTCAGCTTCTAAGGTTTGTTTCTTTTTGCTCTTTTAAAAGCCCTCTCCTCTGACCGAAAGGTCTCCGTACCCACACACCTTGCACAAACAGAGGCCGAAAGATGTCCACAGCACGGCCCTGTGCCTCCGCTAATGATCGGCTGAGCGATAAGTTGCCCCATCAGTAAAGAGAGTCTGGTTCCAGAACACACAGACAGATGTTATCGCTAATGCTGTTAGATAATCCCTTAACCCCCTGAAAAACAAGATCATTACTGCTATTCCGCACACTGGATTTCAGCCATTGGCCTTGACATGGCTCCAATCGGTTGGCCATTATGCAAATGCAAGGTTCTCCCACACACCCACACATCTTAAAGAAAATGCATCTGGTCACATATGTTCATACGCAGCCATGAGGCCTTCCAAAAGACCTTTTACGAATGGAACGATGAGCTGAACTGAATTGTGTGGCCTGTCTGAAGAATGTCTTATCAGAGGATTTTAATCGCAGTTGGGGATGGTTGGCACAAAGGCGGGAGAGGATAAAGTATGCCGAGTGGTGCATGTGGGGCTTTAAAGGTTGGCAATGAGATTTTAGGCTAGATTTGCATGATGGGTAAACAAGTTCTGGGCATGGATTGGTGTTTAGCGATGTACAAAATGCAAACATGCTGGTTTTGGGTTCACCTGAACCGATCGGCTGCGGTTCTCAAAGGGGTCCTGCATTCATAAGGGTATAGCTCATCCAAAAATGTATATTCTCTCATCATTTACTCAACTTCTCATTTCAAACCTGTATGACTTTCTCCTTCAGATCACAAAAGATTTGAAGACTGTTGGTAGCCGAACAACGGTGGAACACATTGACATGCATTGGTTTTGTGTCTATACAATAGAAGCGACAGGATACCGCTGTTGTTTGGTTTCCAGCATTCTACAAAATATCTTCTTTCGTGTTCTGCAGAAGAAATAAGGCATACAGATTTTGAATGGTAACAGGGTGAGTAAATGATCACAGACTTTAAATTTGGCGGTAAACTATCACTATAACAGAGTAAAAAGACGACGGGAGTCTCAAGAGGAGTCCCAAAAAAAATCATAACCCATCCTGGTCACTTACAGGCTTTGATTTGGGGATGCAATCTGGGCTGCATGACAAGAACTTATCATTTCTACAAAACATTCAAGGGTCCACTGTCAAAAACAAGTTGGATATGACAGAACATTGCTTTCAAGATTCATATCAAAGAATCAGTTTTGCATTAAAAAATCAAACAAATAATGAGGTCAAAATTCATCCATTAAGCCGACTGATTTACAAATCCTATCACAGCGAAAATAAAAGACCTTTTAGGTTGACTAAGCATGTCAGTAATATCACTCTGATCTCAGAAATCTATTTATCTTTCTATTCACAGTTTCTTCTCTGCTCTCCAAACTCATTTCTGTCCCTTTCTTCTTACTTCTCCAACATTCTTTTGGAAATTTTCATTAATTTTATGCTTCGTCTGACGGTGCTGCTGTGCATTTTTCCAAGAATCATTAAAGATTTCTTAACTGTATTGACATTTTCTGAAAATGTTTACTTATCAATTGTTATAAGTTGCCCATGCATGTATTAGACATCTAAAATTGCAAAATTTTAAGTGTCGAAAAAATGCGTTACATTTCTGTCACACGCTTGCATTATTGGACCAATCACTTAGCACTGGTTAACTGGCCAATCATAGCACATCTCGTTTTTCAGAGCGATGAGCTTTGTAAAAAATCAGCGCGTTTCAGAGAGGCGGGGCAAAGAGGAGATACAAACATGCACGTTATGTGGAAAATACAACATTTTTGAACTTTAAATTGTGTATACACGTTGCATACCATTTAAGAAACAATAATATTCCGTTTTACCCGTCTCATATCACTCCTTTAAATACTAGGAAATGTTAATTTAATGATCTTTGATGAGTTCTTTAAACAGCCCCATCTTATATTTCATGGCGCCTTAAATATTTTCTGTATACCTTTTCACACATCATAGGGACTCTTCGTGCTAAAACAGACTCGCATTTATATCCACTCAAAAGGCACCTTCTCCCAACCTCAGCTTCTGAGTTTTTTTAAGGTTGCTTCATTTGAGGCGAAACCACCGTCACCGCGAGGTTGCAAGTCTGTGAAGCGTGATTCTAAAACAGTACAACAGTGCACGCTAGGTGTATTTTGGGGACAACACGAGAACAGCAAGCTTCTCTAAGTTCAGATTCTTTCTGTAAGAAAACAAGCAACACTCAACTTTGCTTCTAAAGCCCTGCTAAATAATTTCACCTCATTAGTGTGAGAGTGAATTTGAAGACATTTGTTGTCAAGCACCACAGGCACAGTGATCACGATGGTAAGTGGATGAGAAAAATATGCAAATCAGACTCGCAGGCGCAAGCAGATGAGTTAATACTCTGAGTAGTAGAGGAAAATCACAGTTAGATACTTGTGGCGTTTGCACCTCAATTAAACAAAGGATTTGGAGGAAATATCTTAGTGTGTTTAACCTTGAGCAAAAAAATAGCTTTACTGTGATAAATCATTACGGAGCAGTGAAACTGAACTGTGGTTTCATTAGAAGTTCTTAATGTCTTGTTTTCACATCTACCTAATTTAAGGGTTGAGGAACATCCAACAAGAAGGGCCTTTCATATAGTGGTCAGTCACCTCAAGCTATATCACCTTACCACATTTACTTAATGAACAGGACAATCAGAAAATGCTTTGCGACTAGATCATTAAAAATGTAATAAAAAAATCATCTTAACAATTGACTCCGTTCACACGGTCTCACGGCACATATCCATTCTAACGCAGGGCTGTCTGTACATAAAAATGTAATACAATTTGTGAAATAACCGTCTAAAAGCCTTATTATACTTTGGTGCTTCGTACATTTTAAATCGCAACAGCGTCTCTCGATATATAAAATTTACGAGTTGGCCGATAAAATGAAAGGAGGTAGTTAATGTTAACAGAGCCAAGAGGTGACCAATCAAATCAAAGACGGCGGTGTAACAGTTTACGTCCTTTATGAAAGAGTGCAATGCACAATGTAAGGGGCTAAAACATTCAATGTTTGACAACTGTTTAACGCTAGAAATGTCGAACGACTGACAGTTCATCCAGTTATGCAAAGTACAAAACACTGTTTTAGTAGGAAAATATGACAATTACGAGATTCATGTTATCAGTGTGACTAGACGGTTATAGAGCCGTTTTCATCATTTTGTTAGATTAGAAATAAATGTGTTCATATTGTGAAGGAATTTAATAATGCTTAACAAGTAAATTCACTTGTCAAAGATAAACCCTTCATTAAATCATTCCCTGACTTTTAACTGTGTCTGTTTAATGGTTGTGGTTAGCCTACTAAAACATGAATCCTGTAGCTCAGTGGTATCCTGGGCTTTCCCATAGCTCAGTGGTAAGAGCATTGCGGGTTCGAACCCAGGGGATTTCAAATACCTATGTAACAAATGTATAGGATAATGCAATTTAAGTCGCTTTGTATAAAAGTGTCCCCAAATGCCTAAATGTAAATGCAAATGTAAAAATCCCATCTGCAGATAATGCATATTTAAACAACAAATTATAATAGATATTAAAAAAATTGTTTATTTGTCCCTTTTTTTAAACATTTAATTGGGTAAATACTGTCACAATACACTACAGTCTATCGTATGGCATGAAAGATTACTTTTGTTGATAAATACAAACAAATAGATAAATAAATTAGACTCTGAGCAAAGTAGCTCACCAGTTTAAATATAGTTATTGTACTACTATACTACTGTATTTGTCCTACCTCCATCCTAGATCATATTTCTTTTATTTTAACTTCTTAAAGAGCAATAAATACAACTGAACTACACTTAAATATCTTTTCGACCGTAAAACTATGAATAGACATCTTCTTAAGGGGACTCTCAACAAAAAAGTGAATCGAAGAACAAAGCTGAATTGCACTCAATTTCCCACATTCCTCACCATTCTACTACACCGCTGTGCAAGGGCATAGCATGTTTATTTTATAGTTTCATAAATAATAAAGATCATCTCTGGGACGACATTGAGGACAATGGCAATGAGGCCGTCTGTGTGTAATTAGCTAGGCCTGACTGCCACACGCCACCTTCATATTTCATAAACACGTATCTCACACACATTCAACAACCCGATGGAGAGAATGAGAAGCCTTCTCGGAGGGTCTAAAAGAGTGTCTGTGTGGGGTGACTCAGACTGAATCCAAATGTGTTGACAAACTTCGGTAACAACTCTAGAACCACCACAAAGAGAAACTGAGTGTGAATCAGACAGCCAATGAAATTCCCAAAGCACCGTCTGTTTTCACAAGCTGTTCGACGGCTCTCTAACCCAACCGAGTTCTCAACCCTGCAATTTGCCATTTTGACAAGAGCGATCGAATCTAACTTTTCCCCACCTTTGATCTGAATCTTCACCAGGTTTCTGTCTTCATTATTTTTCTCAGTTTTTCATCGACCAATATTGATTTTTGTGACTTATTTGCTGTACTTGTTTGCTACCAACACTTACTGAGTGCCTTTCATTGCTGTCCAGTTGTTTTTTATTACAACAGATTCAAAGTTTTATTTAAATGAGCTGTGAATACACAGGTGCACTCTCACTTGAGGCTTTATTTAGTAGATTACGCCGTAAACTCGAGTAGGTGGAGGTTCCCCCTGGGATCTGCCGGATGTTCAGGTGTGACCTGCAGGTGTGGGTTTTCCTCTTTGCACCTCAATGTTGTGTTTGCAGCATGGACCTAAATATTTGCAGTTCTCCTTAAAAGCATATACAATCATTTTCCCACTTCCCATCATCTGCAACAGCCAACAGTGGACAGCAAAAGCTTTTGAGGCCAATTTGCAGAGTATCTCTGAAAATGGCTACCAGCTTCCCTGCTCACATCTGAGGTGTGATGATAAAGAGGGTCTCAGACAAAACGTTTTAAATAAATCATATGTAAAGGGTCAAAATGTAACATATTAATCTTCACCCAAAAATATAAATTCTGTCTTCATTCATTCAAGTTGTTCCACATGTATATAAATTGCTTTGTTCCGAAGAACTTCGAGAAAGATATTTGGAAACATGCTTGTAACCAAACATTTTTTGGCCACTGTTGATTACCATGATAGGAAAAAACTACAAAGTCAATAAAAGTGCCCCATAACTGTTTCCCTTCCTACATTCTTCAAAATATCATACTATGTGTGTAACGGAACAAAAAAACATATAAAGCAATTTCCACTATATGGTAAAAATAAGCACTACACATTTTCTCTGAGGCTCATGAGGGCTTATTGTAAGTGAAGTGAGTCACAATGTTCTGCCAATTAAATAAATCCACTTAACTAGATAAACATTCAATTATCTTCGTTTTGTTCCACAGAAGGAACAAAGCCAAACAAGTTTCTGATTCAATGACAAAATTTTCTTTTTTTGGAGGGTGGAGTATTCCATTAACAAATTAAACTTTATTCTGAAGTGTCACCAAAGAAAATAAAAAGGGTAATGTTTTTGGCTGGTTTCTTAAATCACCCACTATTTGCAGGTATTGCACAAAATGAATTTTGGTCTCTGCACATGTCCATCAAAACAAGACTAGCTAGTATCCATTTTAAAACTCTCTACCTTAGGTAAAAGAGTGTCTACCTGTGATTCAAATAGACAGAAATCAGAGCAGGATGACTCGTGTAGTTATCGTCTATGTCCCTCTCTCCCTCTTGTTCATGCACCCTCTCCTTCACGGCAGTCCTTGCTGGCAAGACAAGCCAACACACTGGGCATGTAGGCAGGTAACTCATTACACCGAATGGCTCGGTTGCTCATTAGTCATCAGCACAGACAGAGCGGGCAGACATAGTGAGAAGATGAGCGTGAGAGAGTGAGAAATTGGCTTGTTCTCCCAGTGGCTGTGGGCCTGGTGATCTCTCCTCCCCATACGAGCTCCTTATATAAGAGCTGAAGAAGACAGACAGCTGGGACTCACAAATACACTCACAATCATACCGCTGCTCCTGACACCTACAGCTCAGATGCACGCTGTGAGTAGTGAACGGGGACTGTCGGCCCCTACCAGCATCTTTCCTCCACACTAACTCTGACATTTCCCCTGCAGGGGCCGTGGGCTGCGGCCTGGAGACATGAATCAAAGAAAACTAAACGGGGCCAGCCGTCAGAGAGGGATCTCTGGTAATGGCAGTGGAAAAAATCAAAGCATTTTAAAAAAGATAAAGTATCGTTGTGGGGTTTAAGATTCAAAACACAGACTGACCAAATGCACTGTGTTGATGACAATGACTCACAGTTTCTAAAAGGAACAGAACGGTCAACAATTAAATTTTTGTTTCCTTAAAGAAATCGTCCACTTTCAACATATATTTCAAGATAATTTACTCACCCCTGTTGTCATCCAAGATGTTTTTGAATTTTTTTCTTTAGTGGAAAAGAAATTGAGTATTTTGATGAAAACTTTACAGGATTTTTCTCCATATAGTGGACTTCAATGGACTCCAAACGGTTTAAGCTCAAAATGACAGTTTCAGTGCAGCTTCAAAGGGCTTTAAACAATACCAGACGATGAATAAAGGTCTTATTTAGCAAAACGATCGGTCATTTTCTAAAACAAATAAAAATGTATTGCTTTTTAAACACAAATGCTCGCCATTCTCTGCGATGCGCATTCCTGCTCTGCACGTTCTTGCCTTCACGTAATATGTAATTACGTTGAAAAGGTCAACGCTCGACGTAGGCGAAAGTATGCCTACTCCAAGCGTGACCTTTTATAACGTAGTTACGTATAACGTGAAGTCATGAACGTTAATTGCAGAACAGAGCAAGGCCAGCATTTGTGTTTATAAAGCATATACATTTCTATTTGTTTCAGAAAAATGACCAATCGTTTCGTTAGATAAGACCCGTATTCATTGTATGGTATCGTTTAAAGCCCTTGAAGCTGCACTGAAACTTTCCTTTCGACCTTCAACTGTTTTGAGTCGATCGAAGTCCACTATATGGAGAAAAATCCTGGAATGTTTTCATCAAAAACCTTAATTTCTTTTCGACTTTAGAAAGAAATACATAAGCATCTTGGTTGACTTAAAGGATAGCTAAATTATCATGAAAATATATGTTGGACGATTCCTTTAACATTATTGAACACATGTCTTTTTCATACAAATAATTTTTTCATACTATGGTAGTCAATGGTGGCCAAGAACGGTTTGGTTACAAGCATTGATTTGGAACAGCTTGAGGGGGAAAAAATGAAGTCAGCATTTTAATTTTTGGGTGAACTGTTCTTTTATGCTTGTAAGAACCCAGCATTTAACATTAAGATTAAAGATAAATGACCTCCAATAAAACTGAAAACCAGAAAGCAGCAATCGAGCGTCAGTGAATGAAATAAAAAGCTTAGACCTTTAAACAGGAAACTTAATGAATCCAGCATTTCTATTCTGAGTTCTCTTAGCTGTGAAGGCGGCATTATCAAGAACATAACACCCAGTGACAGACAGAAAGGGAGGTGGTTTCTCCTTACGGCTCGCCAACATGATGGAAACCGCAGGAGTTTTGGCCCAGCGCTGTGTACGTGTTCAACCGGCTTTTCATAAGACGTTTTTACGCTTTCAGAATCGGCTGTCGGTATATCAAAGTCAAACTGACATACGTTCAGCTCTTGTGGTTTTGTTGAAATGTCTCGTAACAAGCCAAAACTTAAAGCCGAACATCACTTAAAGATGTTCTTTAAATGACTTAAACTACCACTTGGCAGAAGACAAACTCAGTACTACAGCGTCCTGTGATTTCTTACATTTACATTTACGCATTTGGCAGACGCTTTTGTCCAAAGCGACTTAAATTTCATTTTCCTATACATTTTTACATAGGTATGTGCAATCATGTGGGATCGAACCCACAACATTGTGTTGTTAACGCAATGCTCTTACCACTGAGCTACAGAAATTTCTTATTTAACGTTGTATTGTGTTAGTGAAGACTATTTTAGCTCTGTGTATCTGACGTTTTATTTGTGGAAGCAGAGCTGGTGTAGCGTCTACCTGGAGTACCAACTCCACATCTCCAAAACTGCACATCAATTTACACCATCAAAATGCGTGACAATTATTTTTATAAATAATGATCGCTTACTCACTTCACTCTCTTGTAATTTTAAAGCTGTATGGCCTTCTTTCTTCTGCAAAGCAGCAAAAGAAGATATTTGGAAGAATGCTGTTAACTAAAAACGTTGGTCCCCATTGACTTCTATTGTCTGGAGACAAAACCAATAAGGACTGTCACCGCCCTTCTTCAAAATATCTTCCATCATGTTCTGGAGAAGAAAGAATGTCATACAAGCTCGAAGTAAATAATGACATGATTTATGGTTTTGGTTGAACTATCCCTTTAATTTAAACATAAAAATAAGGTTTTTAGATACATAAAGTGAATAAAACAGAAATTTACCAGAGACTTACTCTTAGTGGAAACATGCTGCATCTCTCCATCCAACTGTTAAGTATTTCAATGTGCATCATGCGGTAACAATATGCAGCTCAAGCACCAATACATAGCATCCATACTGTACACCCATGTATCAGGAAAATCCAAAGTGTGAAATCTTTCTCGAGTGTCTACAGGTGTGCAAAATCCCTTATATTGTATATCACGGCCATGAAGTCAAAGTAAAACAATTTCTTAGAAATCAACCTCAACTTTCCTCTGTTTACGTGCTGTCAGTAATGATTGAGACATGTGATTGTACCGTGAACATTTTGGCATCTATATATTTCTATGTTAGCCAAAGCAGGGGCATTTGTCTTTACTGATGCAGGACTGGTTATGTTTGTGTGTGTACTGTATCAAGTACAGATTTTTCTGTAATACGCAGCAGCTTGTTCTCATTAGAGCTTAAAACCTCATCTTGTTTAATCTGCTTATGCTCTGACTACACTGACACAACCTCTTTTACGCACACTGACACGGAGCTCAATATCCATCCCGGATCACATGACACGTTCACCACCTCCTGTGAAGTCTCAATCTCTCAAGTTCTTCTCTTTTCACCAGATCCCATGAACATCACGTGGCTGACACTCTTATATCCGCTCAAAGAAATGTACAAATTTCCGTTGATGTTAATGATTTGAGTCTACTACTGTGTTACATCACCATCCGCATATCCTTTAACCCCACCTTTTAAATTTGTTCAACAATACAATCTCCCTTTCTATCCATGTTTCAGAGATGTGCCCGCTCCTGGCTTTAGCATTAGTTCAGTGTCATGTAACAATTAATCCAATTTCGTGGCGCTGGGGCAGTCCAGCTCGACCCTAAACAAACTGTTAACTGAGGTCACGCAGCACATACCTAGCTCCCCGTGACCTCGCTTCATGGATTTTGCAAAAAAACACCTTGATTTCTCTAGCATGCTAAACAGAGCCAAAGGCTAATGAAGAGCGTTTAGCCAACAAGTGCGTCATGTCTAAACAGCCTGTACCCTAAACACCGCTGAGAAATAATTGTCCTATACAAGCCAAGTTAAAAGCCCTCAGAGAAACATCAGATCGAAGGCAACCTGCTGGCTGAGATCCAGAGATGAGGCTGCTTGAACGATGAGAAGAAGATGCAGAAGATGAAGAGGGTGAGAGATGAAAAGCTGTAGCTGGGAGAACGTCGGGGGGGTTTAAGTTAATTAGTAGACATTAATTGCTCCGATTAAACACTGACTATTTTAAACAGCGATTTAAGTGTCTGGACATCCGGTCCCATTACGATGAAAAAAGAGGCAACTCTTTAGCTGAGGGCACAGCAATTCACTGATAAAGGAGAGAAAGTAGACATTACATTGAACGCACTCAACAGCAATTCTCACACACTTATGTGGACGAGAAAGAGAGACAGAGAGGCCATAGATCTTTGTAAGTATGTCGACACGGTTTTTCTGCCCACAAAATGACAGTGAATGGATTAATGAGGTTGTCAGTCACTAAAACTCCGCTTTATATGTCTTACATGTCTAACATTTGTGTTCAGATGGAATAAAAATTAAAACAGGTGCCCAACAACACGAGGGTGACAGTATTTACTACTACGGGTGTCACAATATGCCTAGATTTTCCATAACCGTGATATTGTGAATCATGAATATCGCAAATAATTCAGCACCCAGTTCATATTTTGCTTTAAAGGGAAGACAAAAAAATTCTGTCATCATTTACTCAACCTTAATTTGTTCCAAGCCTGTAAACATTGTTGTTCTGGTCCACACAAAGAAAGATATACCAAACATTTTTGGGGCACTATTGACTATAGAAGGAATAAAAACTATTATGGTAGTCAATGGTGCCCCAAAATTGTTTCCTTTAAAAAAGATTTGATATTCTTCAAAATATCTTCTTTTGTCTTCAAAAGAACAAAGAAATGTATACAGGTTTGGAACAGTTTGAGGGTAACCAAATTAAGACACATTTTCGAAAAAAACGAGATAAAATTTGACTGATTTTCATAAAAAAAACATTAAATTAAATTAACACTTCAAGAGGTATCACAGGAGGTGTCAAAGGTTTAGTTATAATCTGATATCGTGATGGCTGTTTTGTTGGGAACCACTATCTTCAAGAAGTTGATAAAAACCGAATTTAAAACTGACACCTAAAAATATCAAACTGAGGGAATTGTTTTAAGCAAACCAGTCACCAGGCAGAAAGACGTTCACATGACCCACTGGAAACACTCAAAGCTGCCCGTTCAATTCTCCAACTCCGGTGGCACTGAGTGAGATGAAATCATTTGAGCACCGTAATGTTTTCGTAATACAGATGACTCCCTCTGGGAATGTGACAGTTTGAGGGCGGAACCCGGGGCAAAACATATCCTTCAATGGAAGCGCTTACCCATCACACTTCAGTTGATGGGAATGTGTCCCTCATTAGCACTAGCAGACATCTAGAAGGCAGCTCTGCTTATACTGAGGAAAGTGGGAACGTGCTTTAAAGAAACATTCATCCCTGGAGGCTCCTAACATCAGGGATCGGCCCCGTACACTTGATTATTCCGCAAACGCAGCGCACCCTGAGATGATGCCATAAATACAAGCGCAGTCATTTCCATGACCATCTGACCGAAGTGGGAGGTGTAGTCGGACCTTCCGTTTGTATGCCGCGCGTTCTGCGCATCTGTAACAAGCTGTAGTTAAAAAAATAATAGTTTTCCCACTTCACGTCATTAACTAGAGAGAGCGTGATAGCTGGCTTGTGTCTGGAATCGTGTCTAATTTTCTGCTGAGCCCCAGATACATGCTAAAGGAGGGATTGATAATAAGCATAACTTTTTAATGAGCGCAGAGGCCTTCAGCACGGTGTCGTCAACGAAATTGACAACAAAATTTCCAGACCTGAGATGTTATGTGTGAGGGCGACTAAAGCTCTCTTACAAAACCTAGTGAACTGAAGACTCCCTACATAGACAGCTGTCTTTAGAGCCAGCAACTTAAGCACTCATCTTAGGAAATAACTCAACGTCTTTTCTACGAGCACAAATATCCCTCTTAATGTAAGGAAGGGTTTCCCAAACTGAGCTGCCTAAACCCCTGGTGGTTCAAGAAGGAATTACAGGGGGTTGTGAGATACACTAAATACTTTGAAATAACAATAGTTATGCTTGTAAAAAACTAATAATAAAAACCCATTTATTGCCATAGTAGGGAAGATAAATCCTATGGGAGTCAATGGGGGATAAGATCTATTTGGTTGCTGACATTTTTCCAAAGGTCTTCCTTTGTGTTAAACAAGACAAAGAAATATACACAGGTTTGGACCAACCTGAGGGTGACTAAAAGTAAGACAGAATTTTAATTTTCGGTGAACTATCCCTGATCAGTGCCCTGACTGCTGAACAAGGGGACTGACTGAGACGCATCTTTAGAATTAGGCTTGAGCACGGTATCCTAAGAGGCAAGTTTTTTTCTTTATGGAAGACTCCTTACATTGGGAGTGTGTCATACCTTAACAGGTCTGTCGGGGGAGAGTGTGTGTGTGTTACCTACCTTTCAATGATGTCAGCGATCACACAGGCAAACATCTGCAGACCTTCAGGTAACTGCAAGGCCACTGCAGGTAACAAAGAGACAGAGATCTGGTCAGAGCAATTTAATACAATATGAGTGACAGCCACCCTGACCTCCTATATATTACTCTGGCAAAGAAGGCAGAGCAGAGAAAAGATCTCACCTTATACTCTCCATCATTAATAATGTTATGTATATGAGCCTGTAAAACATGAACATTACTATAATGTATTAAAATAGCTATAGAATTAAACTTTATACAGGGTTGCCAACTATCACAATGCAAACACACGGGGCGTCAGCATCAATGCTTCTCATTTACTTTGAATGGGTGATGTCATGTGTTGCCGAAGTGAATTGTGAGTCCGCGATGATCGCGGCAAGAAGTTGAACATTTCTCAACTATTCAAGAGCCAACGCAGGTGTCAGCCAATCAGATCGCCTTATGCAAATAACCTAGTGCAGGCTCTAGCCAAAGACCGGAGAACAATTTGATTGGCTGTTGTCATTATTACTAACGCGTCGGCGACGCTACAGAGTCGCCCTCCATCACGCGTTGACGTTTAAATCCTGTGTGAATCCAGCGTCACGCATTTAGTGTGAGAGAAAATTTTGGCCTCTGTCACACGTTTTCACACTGCCAAAACAAATGTCATCCCACATTATGAGCAGCTAATTATAATCACATAATGCAAACACAAAATCTGCATGATGAAATGAATAGGTTCAAAGACACAGACTACCAAGTTCATTTTGGCACGCTGTTGTGTTTGAAAAAATTATCGAATTCACAAAAACAACGGTTTGCTTTATAAAGCAGTGGTGCAGTGCATAGTCAAATCTATGGTATTCTTAAAATGAATAATCTTTAATGTTTAAATATAACATATATTTATGTTTTTATATTTATGCCTATATATCTGGATTCATACACAGAGGATTAAATGTATGTGTAATACAATATAAACTCTGTGTGAATTCGTTTACAAAACTGAAGCTTTTGTTCATCTTTTAAATAAATGAGTTAGCAGAAGCAGAAATGGTGCATCCGCTGGCACTATTTCAAACAAACAAATCATTTAAACAGCTGCAAAAACTTGTCACACTAAAATTACACCAAACCCAAGAACACAGACAAATGATCCCCGTTTCACATTTCTCTGGAGAACACAAGACAAAAAAAATGCCTTTCAGTGTGAAAACAAGAAAGCCTTCCATGTGATTTTAAACATTCTTAAGAATGCATTAAATCGGTGTGAAATGAATGTGCATTAAACAACATTGAAAACATTTGTGCGATATGAAAGCAATATGATATACTATTGTTGGATCCATTACTATATTATAAGCCAAGAAGACTAATCAATGCATCATCTCTTTCGGACACTGACCTGTGTTGTACCACTTCTGCTCTCCTGAATTAAATTAATGTTAATTCCATTAAGGCTATGTATTTCTTTAAAAGTGCAAATTCAATTAAATTCAAAAAGCTAAATTGTCTATGCCAGGGCTCAAACACACAAACAATACAATACAAATAATCAGCACTTCAAACTTAACATTACATACAAAATAACTTTAAGATCTTATTTAAAATATAAATTTCAGTTGGGATAAAGGTCTTTTTATACTTATACTTTACCACTTTAATCATAGGTACTTTATACCATCTGTCAGAGGGAAGTAACTGCATTCAATAAATGTATTTGTTGAATTTACTTTAAAAAGTTGCGTCAAGTGGTTCCACGCAACAATATCAAGTAATTTGAACAAAAAACTCTTAAATATCAAACTTAATTTGAGTGATGTTGACAAAACTTTGTTTTCCTGTGGCTCAGTGGTCAGAGCATGGCACCAGCAATGACAAGGTCATGGGTTCGATCCCAGGGGATTGCACAAGGCAGAAACAAATGTATAGTTCAATGCAATGTAAGTCGCTTTTGATACAAGCGTCTGCGAAATACATAAATGTAAATGTAAATTGAATTTGCCTGCTGGATTTTCAATTTGAACTTTTTGATTAAAAAAAACAATGACAAATGAATACTACTTTAATTTTTGATATTTAAGATATAACATACAGTCAGCCGTTCAGTTTAACCCAAAGTAAAAACAGACCGGGCGACCAGGATTCATGCTTTATTGATATTATGCTAGAAAGCTGTTATTTTCCCTAAACAAAATTTCAACCCATGAGCCAATATGGCATCATTCTAATGAGATCAATTGTCTGTGAGACTGAGATATGAATCTGTGCTGCTCTTCATTTTTTAATCATTCAGACAGAGACTTTGAATTGAACGGGATTGATGAACCGCATAATACAGACACATGTCTAAGGAGCGTCGATTATTTCACTCCATACGTCACCATCACGCTTAGATATCCTGCTCCGTCGTCTTGGAAACAGACTGATTGTCCTAAAATTGGAAGTGTTACATGAACCGTTCAGTGTTAGATGAACCATTCAGAACAACTCGGTGAGTAAGCGAAGTAACAAATGAACTGTGAGATTTGCAATTATGGCCATTCTCCAAGTTATGATGTCATAATGATGTCAGGTATGCACAATTTTTTTTTCAATTAGTTAACAAATGTGAAGCACAGAGACATTTATTTTTAGTCCTAATAAACAACAACAGCATAAAACGTTAAAAGTGCAAAACATGCAATCCGTATTTTTTAGCTTAAAAGTAAATAAGACTGCTTTCCAACTGTCATTTCAATTTTTGTGCATATCCGATTGAAATCCGATTACATTTAACAAGTGTGAATAGCACATGACATTACCATACTGCGAAACGTCAAAAAGCAGTGTGTTGTGGAAACGTTCTCGCGGAACTGCAATATCATACACTGGGGCCCGTTTCAGAAAGCAGGGTAAGTGCAAACTCAGAGTAAGTCAACCCCAGAAAACGGGTTTTTGGTTTCAGAACGCGAGGTATGTCAAACCCGCGACCGCGGGGTAAGTCAAGCCCATTTTAGAAATCGAGGTATCTTATACTCTGAGTGAGTAACCAGAGTAACACACTCCGTTAACCTAACCTGGTCGGGAGCAGATTTTATTCCACAAACCTAGGGTTTGTTAAAATCTCCACCCCTTTTCGGAGCGCGAGCGGTGTTGAAATTGCATACGCCATTTGTTTATTGATTCGAGTTCCTAATCGCGCTCAATTTAGTCACACAGACCTTAAAATGTCATGTCCGTTTATTCAGGAACCCATAGATGAGGAAGCTGCATTAATTCGCAGAGAGTTACATTTATGTCGGGAGAGAATTGTGAGGCCCCGTTTGGACGTTTTATCTTAACGTTTAAGGTCAGTTTAAGTACATTTAACATTTCCCAATCAGGCATCCTACCAGCATGAGCATTTTATTTCTTTAAAATTTCCTGAATGAATGATGTTATTACATTTCATATTCAGCTGCTGCCAAGATCTTTTTATTGCAAAAGGATTGCACCTAGATGAGAGCAAGAGAGAGAGAGAGAGAGCGAGAGAGTTAAATATAATTCCCATTTTCACAGTTTCAACAAAATAAATATAAAAGTGATTGACATAGAAACTTGCGCATTAACACGTGAAGCATTTTTTTCGAAATATGAGCTCATATTCACCGTACGCTTGTAACAGTACCTTGAATTCAATTGGCGAGAAATGAACAGAGCGCTTTTTGTCACGTGCCATTGCCATGGTGAATCGTGCTATCTTCACTCAATTGATGATGGCTTTTCATCGCCATGCTGCACGCGCATAACCTAGGGTGAACTTACTCAGAGTGGATTGAACTAGCTCAAATCAGATGTTCTGAAACTGAAAACTCAGAGTAGCGATTCTCCGAGTAAATCAAATCAGAGTTCAAATTTGAACTCGGTGTTGGTTGAACTTGCTTATTGAAATGGGCCCCTGGTTGGTCTGCACAGTGACGCATTGTTTAACACTCCATGTCCATGCAACGCCATTGCAAAAGAAAAATCAGATATTGCAAAAAACGATTGAGCACAACAGGACTCTGAAATCAGATCTCAACAGTTGCTATACAAAGTGTGGACAATTAATCTTTCAATTCGATTCCAATCGGATATGCACAAAAATCAGATTTGGGGTGACAAGTCTGACAAAGCCTTAGTTATTGTTAATACCTTAACCCGACTTATAATGATGCAAATAAATGATTCATAGCATGATTTTGTGGTGATGATACATCGGTGTATGAAATTTAGCGGCATCTTGTGGTGAGGTTGCAAATTGTAACCAACGGCTTTCTCCACCCCCCTTCCCTTTCGAGGCACTACGGCGAATGACACAGAACTCCATGCAATGGGACCCGCAGAGTAGAAATAGCTCATTCTAAGGTAATAAAAACATAATGCTTCCTTATGGAAGGTCTTTGTACACATCTAAAGAAAGTCATGTCTATTATATTGCATTTCTATCAATAGATCCTCCCAAATATGACACACAGGACCGATAAACCTATGTTAAAATAAGTATGTAAAGTTACCTGCAAATTTATGTTGTAAACACAGATGACAATATAGATGCAAAAGCAACAAATCCTAAAATTTGAACTTTTGTAGTTACAAATAGTAGGGGTGGGAATCTTTAGGAATCCCTCGATTCGATTTGTCTCGATTCGATTAAAAATCGATCACAGGTTTGTTTTTTTATTCATGATTCAAAATCGATTCGCGATTAAAAAACAATTCTCCAATTTGAATCAAATTTCGACTTCATATATATTATTTATTTATATTTTATTCCAGTTAGTGGTTTAGTTTTACTTTTTTTGTTCCTATTTGACTGTGATGGACAGTCGGAAAGAAATTAAAATACCACTGCATCAAAAACCTATAATTTATATTGTTTTTATTTTTCTAGCATATTTTTTATTTTCCTCTGTGCGCACTCTAATCTGTCCGGGTGGCGCACAAACTCTCGCGGTTGGCTTCCGTATTTTTAGTACGACCACAGCACGTTATTTTTTTTAAATACTTTTAAAAGCAAGATATTTTATATCAAGCAATTGATATAATTTTTTTATGTTTTACATGACATACGCCACCTTTCTCTCCCCATTAAAACTGGCCTTCAGTCTGTCATGTAGTCCTCTGCATAAATTATTTAATACGCTGGTTCGGACCAACGCTGTACTAAAATCGATTACAACCATAATTATTCCAACAAAACAAAACATTCAATCTCCATTTCCCATACACATCAGTGCTAGGGGTTTAAGAGCATGTCTCCTATAGGCATCAAACAGTATTGTAACATCTTAAAAGACACTTAGAAATTTAAGAAACAACACATTTACATGAGTTTTACCCAGCTGAGAAGATTCCTCCAACGAATGAAATTACGACATAGACACAAAACAATTTGTTCTGAATGTAGACAAGATAAGGAGTGACCAGTAAGTGTGATGGATGGAGAAGAAGAGGATGAGAGCTGCTCTGAGCACATCTCTGATGAAAGGTTAAAAGACTGACCTCCTTCAGTCCGGACAGACACAGACAGGTCATTACCTGGGAAAGGGCGAGTTTATTAACTGTAAAAGGTTATTCAGCTCAGCATAGCCACGACTGACAAATCTCTCCATCTATCAATCTTCGGACGGCTCCTTCAGGAAAGAAGGCCCAGCGCCAGCTCTGGGCTAAGCAAGCGCACGTTTACATTCCACAGATTCAGAAATGTCATAGAAGCTCAAGGAAATGCCAAAATGCCAGAAGCCCAGTCTGAAAATTAGTTTGTGTAAATAGAACGCAAGATGAGTGGAATCACATATAGATGAACAGATGCGTTTGTGTTACACCAGTTACATTGTCGCCGAAACTGGCAGACAAAATGTTAACCACATCGAACTATCTGTTTGATAGAAAGTGCTCTGGTGCAATAATAAAAGCTTAATATATATAGTTTTGCGTTTTGTTTCTGGGTAAATTGTGAAAAGGGTTTGAGCATAAAAACAATGGGCCTCATTCATAATTTGCACGTAAAACGGACGTTACTGAAAACTTTCCTCTCGATTCACATATGCTTCGTAAACTTCAGATTTGAAAGTGAAATGTGTGTATGTTAATGAATTCCAATCACTCGTAACAGGGCGCACATGCACACTCATTCATAATTACAATAATCTTCGCCTCTGCACTAGAGCTACGCAAATGACATATCTAGGAATGCTCCTCTGGACTTTATTTTTCTGGTTTGGCAACATTATTGCATAAATGCAGAATAGGCTATATGCTTACCAATACATAATACATTCAACTGTGTCCAGCAAGGAGTTTTTTAGCCGGCTAAAATAATACCTGGTGCTATTTGAAAATGACCAGCTGGTGGTGCTTGAGAAAGCTTTGGGTGCACTGAAAGTTTTTCCGGAGACATGTTGGTTGCTTGGATTTGGAATATCCATTACAGTTATATGTTACTAATGTTTTATTCATATTAATACAGACTCTAACCAGCAATATTAACTTCTCAATTGTTGTGTATGACGGTTGGTCAATGTAGTGCTTGTCCCGCCTATCCTCCACTGTGGTTGGACAGTTGCGCAAAAAAAGTGACGAACTCTGTATTTTAGCCAAAGTTAAGATTAACAAAATTTAAAAAGACAGGGCAAAATAACTTCTGAAATATCATTATCTACATAGTGCATCAAAATGCAGTGTTATCAGTTTGTCTTAAAGAATCGCAACGTTGAATATTTTACACGTGGTAGAGGGCAGATGTAATTCGTAGATCTGTAACCCAGCCTTTAATGTGCTGTCTATGGACCTAAAATCTATTTTGTAAATTTCTTTCGATGGGGACATCTTAACATCTTTGACCCTTCTACATCTATGATGTGCAACTGCTTGCATAAAGTAGAACTCTTTGATGGAACCTTCCTCATGTGGAATACGATATTTGTTTATTAGTCACATATTGCCCATAACAGAGAGGTTTAGCCTAGAATTTGATCTGGCTACTTTCCAGTCTGGTAAATTCATGAAATAACTTTCGGCACTTGCTAAAGGGCTATTACCTAGAGTAAGTGAGGAGAAACAGAAAAATAACTTGTGTTATTTACGGGTCTATGGTTCTTCTTAAACTGCATTATAGAGACAGTGTTGTGCACAAACACAAACCCACACACATTTCTTCAACTCAAATGCAATGTTTGTACATCCAAATGAGAGCGTCAGATCTTGGTCGCTTCCCATTTCATCATTCTGTGGGCAAAGACAAACAGACAACACTGCAGAGAGACTTTGCAGCACGATCACATTAATTTCAAAACACTGTGGACTAATTATTCAAACACAGAAATGAATTAATCTGAGAGGTAAGTCCTCTTTGCTGCAAATAGAAACATCTGCATTACTCATCAGGAAGCTAAGGGCAGAAAGAAATTCACAGATAATCAGTGGGACAACCAATACATCCTCATTATGTGAAATGAGCACTAATATTTGTTCTGCTCTGATGTGGCCTACAGAACCATGGAAAGACACAAGACTAAAGAAAGTGAAGAAAGAAGCATGTTCGATTTTTTTCTCCAAAATGTATTCAAACACAACAGGAGGTGAGCGGTAGGACCACAAAACAGTTTCGTGGTGGTGGTAGTAGCCAAATTTAAAGTTATTGACTTTGATCCAGAAGTAAGTGGATGTTAGGAACACAGTCTGAGGGCATAGAAAGAAGCACGCATCTATTGATTATTTTTTCAATTAATCGATGAATCGGATAAAAAACCAAAAACAAGAAAAGCATTAATTTTCAACCCTTTATTCAAAAACAGAACTAAAGTCTTCAGAATGTGCACAAACATGTTGCTCCTTGATCATCCCTGAGCTGTTATAATATAATAAAACAAACACGTGTTTGCCAAATTTTTTTTTTTAAATAAACTGCCACCTGAGCTGCCAGAACAATTAATCATTTATAAAAAATAAAGAACAATACAAATCCGAAAATTTAGCAGGATTTGTTTGAATGACAGAACTTGTTCTCTAAACTACACTGCAGACGCACACACTAGCAGATGCACAAACTCTCACACTTACACACACACACACACACTCGCTCTCTCTCTCTCTCTCTCTCTCTCTCTCTCAAGTTCACTTGAAGCTTAGGTTCATTTGTACACCACATTTAAACACAGCTTAAGATGACCAAGTGCTATAAAATAACTTTAAAATTAAATCAAAAAGTACAACACACACACATATTTTGTCAAAAATAACCTATATGGGATAAAGCAGAATATACACTGCATAAATTGCTTTTCTAATTTAGTAGTTTCGTCCTGTTGTCAGTCCAAATATCAAAAAATCTTAAATCAAGATACATTTACTAGACACGTGAAATAGCATAAGAAATTATGTCTTGTTTTCTGAAAAAGCACCTCAAAATAAGTGATTGTTTGCTTAAAACAAGCAAAATTATCTCCCAATCGGGTAAGAAAAATAATCTTAATGAGATATAATCTCAAACAGAAGTTTTAAGCATCACTTAATTTTCTCAGACCATTTTTCTTGTTAAGTAATCCTGATTTAAGATTTTTTAGATATTTGGACTGGAAACGAGACAAAATTACTAATTAAGAAAAGCTTTTTTTGAATAAAAACGTGTCTTTAGTCTTGCAATGCAAAGTGCAAAGTAACTATACCACCCCTGCTTTACTACTGTTATTAACGAGCTAACGCTAATTTGTCATGCTTGTGAAAGTGAAGTGAAAGTGAAAGTGACCTATTTGTCAGATATGGTGACCCATACCCGAGATGTGACCTCTGCATTTAACCCATCCAGTGACTAGTGAACATACGCACAGCAAGTGGTGAACACACGTACACCCGGAGCAGTGGGCAGCTATCAGTGCAGCGCCCGGGGAGCGTGTAGGGGTTAGGTGCCTTGCTCAAGGGCACCGCAATCGTTACCTGCCGGCCCTGAGGATCGAACCGGCAACCTTCTGGTCACGAGTCCGACTCTCTGACCATTAGGCCACGATTGCCCAAGATTGATAACGAGTAAACACCAGCACCAGGGACATTACGTTCCTCACTTCAAAACGGAACAAAAGTAGGATTCTGTAGTGACTTAACCTGCTGTTCAACTCCCTTCCTCCTCATCAAAGACTCAAACATGTTTGCGTTTCAGGTGCTGGATCATTGCCGTGTTGCTCCCGCCATGTCGCTTTAGCATATTTTGCAGTTAACACACTTTTTCTGTTTATTTAGTGTGAAATGCTCCCACACCTTGAATGACTTGGGTCGCGCGGATTTCTCTGCCTCCGCCATGTATCTTTCCTCCGCTAGATTTTTTTATATTTTTGCTCCGCCCCCTCTATGAGGCGCCGAACTCTGCTAGCATCAGTGCGCGAGAGAGATCGACTGTGTTCACTCCGCTCCGCGTTCAAATAAAGTTTTTTTTTTAAATAATCAAACGTCTCCACGACACGCGACACAACGAATCGATTATGAAATTCGTTGCCAACTCTTTTAGTAATCGATTTTTGTCGATTTTATCGATTAGTTGTTGCAGCCCTACATCGTTTTGTTACAAATATCAGCCGAACGCCATGACTTCAGAGGATGCGTCTGTGCCAAAGGTAGCCCAGAGAAACAGATAGGCAGCGTAACAGAAATCTTTTTGAATTATAATCAGAGAGCGTCTTTGCAATAACTAATCACATATTTAAAAACTACAATACTAGTTTCTCGCTAGAAATGTATTCAAAAGTTGTTGAAAGTGAAAATGTAACTCCAGAACGCAAAATTTCACGTCCATTACGCTGGAATTGCCCAGATGTATTCCATATTTATCAATCATGTAGGTGTAGAAACATTTTAAATTGTATTTAAAACACAAGATAATTGAACATATAGAGTTATTAATTGTCTGTCTTGTCACCTCACATACCACCTCTTCATGTAACACTAATGGTACGAGTACCACAGTTTGAGAACCACTGCTTCAAGATATGTCAAGGGTCAGGCAACCCGTTTTCAGTTTAGACAGCTCTAACATTTATTTTAGTCTAGGACTAGTCTCAAACCCTGCACAGGAAACCTGGCCTAAAAGTTAAAATCAGAAATGTCATGAACTTGATAAAACCAGCAACAAGACTGCAAGAAAATGAGATTTCTTCATCATCATTCCATAATAAAGTTATGCCACAGTGACGGTACTCACAATTTACTGGCAAATGTAGCAGCAACGACACTTTTGTAGCACATTTTATTGTCAGCATTGCAGCTGTATTCTTGTGAAGTACATAAATAAAGCTGCTAAATTAAACTTCGATAGTATTGAATGTGATTCAGCCGTTATAAAGTGAAGTGCGAGTCCTCATAGGCAGATGAAACAATCTATGGTGCTGAAAAAAACTTGAAAACTAAACCTAAATCTATACTAAATGAAATAAAAACTGAAAGTCATTTTTTAAAGAATACATTCGAAACTAAATACACACCATAAAAACGACATAAAACACTGAACTGAAATTGAAAACCAACAAACAAAACAATTATAATTTCGGTCGTTACATTAATGGAAAAGCAGAGACCAGAAGCCAATGCATGACAGGGAATGAATCTCTGAAAAGTGTTGATCACATCAACAGAATGATGTGTTGTATATAAAGCTGTGAAAAAGGTTTTCGTCAAACTTGCCTATAAATCAGTCATGACTCAGTAAAGCCAGAAAAAAGGGAGAAAAAGTCATAAGAACATTCCAAACAAGACATTACACGTTATATTCATAAGGACATCCGTTACACAGGTTCTTTTCATTGCATTATATATTTCTCTACAAACTAGATGTGTCTGCCAAGATCACAATAAAGACGTGACCTACAGTTCAGAGTATAAATAAATATAAACCTGAATATACTGTACATACATCATTCAATGTACAACAAACAAAAACAGACATTTAGTCAGACATTGAGCTGCAGCTAAAATGCCAAAAGACTGCAGCTGCTGGGTTAAAAAACATTTGGAAAACCGAAATGTTTTTCGTTAGAAAACAACGTAAAGAACGAAGAGAGAGAGAAACTGGTCAAAAGTCATCTTTTCCCATTGAGCCCTGGGAAAGAAGGGGCTTTTAAAATGAAAACCTCCACAACAAAGAGCCCAGCAGACTGCAGCATTCTCTCCAATCCTCATGAAAGTACTCGGCACAAGCCACCTGCTAACACATTCACCACATCAAACACTTGTCTGTTGTCATTCACATCAATAGAGGCTTGAAATTGGGCATTTCAGAGGCTCGGGAAGTAAATTATTAGGATTTTTAGCGATTAAATACTGGGCACCGCTCTAGACTCTGCTGACAAATTCTTTACGGGGGACATGAGCACAGACATCCTAAAGTCAAATGAAGCATTTACTTTGTTCTACTTAAGGACTTCATTTTTTTCTTTCAAAAGTGGAATAAACAGAACTCGAATCCAAATCCAACATTCGCTGTAACCCATGGCTGGACTGTAAGACGGCAAATCAGACACGGACCTTGTATTTGTCCTGTATCTTACTCATGATTACTGTGACTGTGTAATGGCATGTTCTGAAGGCTTCTGGACACCTGTACCACAGCAATAGAGGGCTTGCTGTGACTGGCCCTCGGGACAAGTTTGTGTACGGGCAAAGGGAGGCGGTTAAGACTCGTCCACAGCGAGATCATGTAGGTGGTGCAATAAGTACCCCCCAAAAAACGTGATAGGTCACACCGTAAAATTTCTTGGAAACGGAATGTCAAATATTCACGGGTAAGTAACTAATACACTGGATTATTTTGACCAGGCTGTTGTGATATGTCAGGAACAGTGTCGCTGATATAACATGCTTTGCTCACGGGTGTGTGGCCATCACAACAGCTACGACAGATTAGGACGCAGGCTAAACAACCGAAGCCAAAGAAGAGCTGGATTGTTGGATCGCGACCCAAGTGCCACCACGTTGCACCCAAATCGAGGCTTTGAAGCAGTGTCAGTTCATCATCGATAGAGATTAAAAGCTAAAAGCGGCTAAATTATTACAGTTCTCCTCATTGTATAGCTAGATAAACTCTGAGGTTATCAATACTGTTTGTGCTCCCTTTGAGGCTGCGTGTCGCACGAAGCAACTCACACTCTGCTGCCATGCCTTGTTAAACAGTCGCGATTTCTTTAAGACTGCAAGGGAAGCTCAGCTTCCCCTATAATTGTCAAAAATGAATGGTCAAATATATGTACTATTATGTTAACATTTTATTGACTAAAAATGCGTTAAACACGTTCATCTCGAACGAAAACAATTTCATTCAGAATCAGCTACTTAGGTCGGCTGACTCGATTTCCTTCTCATTCATTTCCGTAGCGTACAGTGGATTACTCTGTTGAAGCCCAGCGTCCATTGACTTCAATGGGGCTTCTTTAAACAGTTTTAGAAACAAGACGGTCATTGGATAATGCTGCGATTATGTCCCGCCCAAGGACGCTCAGCGTCTCTGGGATGAATGGAGGAGTGGGCTGGCCCGGACTCCTTGCGTCTGCGTGATGATTGGAGGGTCTGTCATCTCTTTTTAATCCACTTTTATGTCCTAAAACGCTCGTTTTTTGGGGTCGACAGCTTATAAAAACGTATTTCTTGTTTTTTTTTTTAGCTTGTTTGCTATACACATTGTCACATATCAGCTTTTAGACATTTTTTTTTTTTTTATAAATCATAAATGACAAGGAGGCGGCAGCTTCTCGCAATGCAAAGAGACGGTTGGTGTGGGCGTGGTCTTCAGATTATGACGCGTATCACTCTGTGTCTCCATTTCCAACTCAGTCCCATCGCGGATTTTGCATGTGTAGTCGAAAGACAAACTGCTGCAACCTTCATCGTATATTTCACACAATTTCACACCACATTCATTGTTTCAGTTTAACATAATTCCCATATTTCCTCCCGTTGAGTTAAATATATATATATATATTAGATCGTTTGTTCATTAATTCATATAGTCTGAACTGGCCAGCTAGCAAACTGCACACGATGGCAGACAGTGCTAATATTGTCGACCTGATTTTGGCAAAGCCATTAGAAAGTCTTCCTTACGAGGAGAAACTTAGAATTAAACAGCAGGGCAGATCAACACCTAAGATTGATTTAGTGCAAAAGATAGGGAAAAGTAACAGGTCTTTTCAGCTCTCCTGGTATGACAAAGTTAGCTGGCTGACTGGAAGTGCTGTGAAAAAGAAAATGTACTGCTGGCCATGTCTCTTGATGAAACCATCTCATGGATGTGTTGTTTGGTCAAAATTGGCGTTTGGAGATCTGTCAAACTTTGACAGGGCATATAAAAGGCATGAAAATAACAATGAACATTTGAGTGCATGTGCAAGATTAAGTTGCATGGGCAGGATCAGGGTTGAGCATGCAATCAATGAAGGTGCTCGCATTCAAGTGGCTAAACATAATGAAACTGTTAAACAAAACAGGGCCTTCCTAAACCGCCTTATTGATGTGACATCCTTGCTTGGCCGGCAGGAGCTGTCATTTAGGGGACATGATGAGAGTAGTGAATCATCCAACAAGGGGAATTACAGAGAGTTCACAGAAACATTAGCTAAATATGACTCTGTCCTGTCCACACAATTCGAGTCCTCAACTGTGTTTTCTGGTATGTCACACACTATTCAAAATGACTTGATCTCTGCTCTTGCAGCCACCATTTTTGATCAGATCAGAGATGAAATTCAGGATGCTCCCTTTTTTGGATGGCAGGTGGATGAAACCACTGATATATCCTGCCGTGCCCAACTCTCTGTCATTGTTCGCTATGTGGATAGTGCAGGTAAAATTCAGGAGCGCTCCATTGGATTTTTTGATGTTTCTGGGGGGCGAGATGCTCAGTCCGTTTTTGAGGTTTTAAATGAGAACATGCAGGGCTACAATTTTAAGGATAAGCTTGTGGCACAGACCTATGATGGGGCTGCTGTCATGGCTTCAGCTCTCAATGGTCTACAGGCCAATGTGAAAGCAATAGCCCCCAGTGCAATGTTTGTGCATTGCTATGCACACAGACTGAATCTGGTGCTGTCACAGGGGGCCAAATGCTTGCCTGAGTGCAGAATATTTTTTGCATCACTCTTTGGGTTTGCCACATTTTTCTCAAAGTCCACAAAGAGGACGTCTTTTCTGGAGTCTGCAGGCTGCTCAAGGTTGCCCAGAAACGCTCCTACTCGATGGAATTTCACATCACGGATAGTGAGCACTGTGGCAAACAATTATGATGGCCTCCTGCAGACATTTGATAACATCATTGCAGATACGACAATGGATGATGATACACTGGATTGTGCCAAAGGCTTCGTGAGGAAACTGGAGGATTTTGAGTTTGTGTTCATGTTGTACACATATGAACAAATCTTCTCTGAGACTGACGTGGTCTTTGATATTGTCCAGCAGAGAGCGATGGATGTTCTTTACTGCAAGAAAAGAATTGAGTCTCTTCTTGCATTTGTCAAAGAGAAGAAGTCAGAGGGGGCTTTCCAAGCTGTTTATGCCAAAGCAGCAGATCTCACATCAGACCCAAGAGATAAGCCCTTGAGAAAGCGCCATCTGACCCAATTGCAGGATCCCCAAGAGCGCTACAGAAATCTGTACATGGCCATCCTTGATAACATCTTGGAGCAGATTCCTCGACGTTTTTCAAATTTGGAAAGTATGCTTTTCTTAGAATTAGTCAATCCAGGGAAATTTGATGACATGAGACAAGCATTTCCAGAGGAGGCCTTCCAAAGTGTCCTGAAAAGTTATGGCCATCACTTTGATTCAGGGAGACTGAGGTCTGAACTTCAAGTCCTGTATTCAGATCAGGACTTGCAGAGTAACAGGGGAAAGCTGTGTGATTACTTGGTGTTCCTTAAAGACATGGAGTTGGACAGTGCAATGCCTCAGCTTTACAAACTGTTCTCATTAGTGGCAACAATTGGAGCTACATCTGCAGGTGTAGAAAGGAGCTTCTCCTGTTTAAAGCGGCTCAAGTCCTACACCCGTAACACAATGGGCCAAGGCCGTTCAAGCAGCCTAGCTCTGCTGGCCATTGAGAGGACACAGGTCAAGTCACTGGAAAAGACGCCTAGTTGGTACGACAGGGTTACAGAGCATTTTCTTGAAAAGGAACGTAGGGCAGAATTTACATATAAATAAATGGACAATTTTATGATTTAGGCCGAAAATGAGCTTCCCCTCTTTAAAAGATCAGCAGCCGCCACTGTTGTTAAAAGACGAAACTTCTGGCTAAACGTGCACATTAACTGTCCTGCTTAAATGTCTGTGGCACAAGACTCTGTTTATGCTTGGTATTAGGTCAATCTTTCTAAATGGATGAATTAAGTACACACAATTTACCAACGAATGCGACCAGGGCAGACAAACATAAAGCAGGAATTTTTCTCCGTGAGACATGCTGAACACTGTATGGGAGATGGTGGTCTAGTGGGTTAAACCACTGAACTGGTAATCAAAAGGTTGCTGGTTCGATCCCAGGAGCCGCCACCAGTGTGTCCTTGAGCAAGACACTTTACTCCATGTTGCTCCAGGGGGATTGTCCCTGTAATAAGTGCACTGTAAGTCGCTTTGGATAAAAGCGTCTGCCAAATGACTAAATCTAAATCTGTTAGAAATCTGAAAAGGAGAGAAAACATTCTGCTTGCTTGGTTTTTCGTAATTAAACCAAACTTTTAAGTCTTCAGCCAAACATTTAAATGCCGACTTATTGTTTCCCCTAGTTTACGCATTATTTCCGTATTCGTTCTTTTGTGGCTGTTTAAACACATTCGACCAGCTGAGCGTCTTCTTTCTGTCAGGCTAGAAAAAGGCTAAAAGTTAAGTATAACTAAAAACGCAGTAATGAGAAGCAGGCTGTGTAATATGAGTGATTTTTTTTGTTAAGTTTTAATTTAAGATGTCTCCCAACAGACAAAAATAAAAAGCATGATTCGGAACAGTTTGAGAAATTGCTTAAAAGTTTTAAACAATGTATTATTACTATGAATTAGACTCTTGAACCCTACAATAAACACTTATTTAACTTTGGCAAAACATTTCGGCCATCGCTGGCCTGATTTTTAAATCCGGCGTGTCCCTAAACAGACAAACTCCCATTCAGAGCATTTGGCAATGAAGCGAATATCTGATGACATCTTTGTCTATGTCAGCCACCGTAGAACTTTGAAAGGGAGGGGTAGAGTGAGCCATTGGTTGCAATTTGCAAACTCACCGCTAAATGCGGCTAAATTTACCCTAATACACTGGACCTTTAAGCATCAAAAATGTGTCACAGAAAATCTTAAGGACTTTTACGAAGGAACAGGTTAATAAACCAGATGTACAGGTCACACTTGCTAAATCCAAAAATTAAACCAACCTATAAGCAAACTAAACTATTTCAAGAAAGTGTCAAGCGGGAAAAGCTAGACCTCGTATAATTGCTTAAGTCGCACTAAGAAACTGTATGACACCTCATTAGAGCAATTTCAAATGAGCTATAAGTGTTGCTTTCACAGGGGAATAATTTTACACCAGTCTGACAGCATCCTCACAAAACCACATAACACGGTTTTGGAGAAAACAGCCCAAAGCATCGAAGACTGATAACCAAAGATAAAACACTGATCTACGTGGATTGTGGACATGGATTAGAACACAACAGCAAAACAAAAACTGGTTTTAATTAATTCACATATTCCTTCAAGACAGGATACCTTACTGAGATTAAAGCATGTTTGATTCGTTAAACCATGTTATTAGTATTCCAAATAGTCTTTCAGGCTATGGCAAAAAAATTCACAGTTCCCTGTTATTCAGCAGAATCATCTGATGGTTATTAAGTTAACGAAGCAAAGTCGTGATAAAATGAGGTGATTATACCCTCTAACTGTCATCATAATTTTTTTGAACAATTTTCCCAGCCATCTTAAAGTAGTAATTTTAAGGGTACACTTTGTTCCAAAGAACAGCTAGAAGACTAGGAGTTCAAATATTTTTTTCTTAATTCATGGCTATGAAAATCGTAAACAATTTACATTTTGAATAAGTCCATTTATTTAAAATATGTAGAACATTAATCTAGCCTGTATTTGCTCATAAAAAACAATATGCCTGAGACATACGTTATGAAATCCAGCAGAGGTATCCTGTAAACAGATAACATAACCTCCGCTGTAGCTTTGAGTTTACTCAATTATTTTAGGATGAATAAAAATCGTAGTTGCTGCTGGTCTACAGGACACTTTAAGCGTAACACCATGAAAAACAACACACTCCCCTTTGAGGCACTTACTGTGGATAGCATTCTCATTTATTTAAAGGGGATGTGCAACTGTGTTTCATGCATTCTGACTCTTTTACAAATTTTAAAAGGGATGTCTTCTCATGCTTGACGTGGTCAACTTGTCAAAAAGCAAGTTGGACGCATTATGTAGTATCTTTGTGCTTTGTGATCTTTTGTGTTTCGCAATAAAATTTTAACATGAAAAACTGTTACGTTTTAACTTTTCTTAGTCTCTTATTGAGCAATTCTCCCAAAAAAAGCACGGCCACGGGAAGCAAAATAAATAGCCCGCCCACGAATCAATCAACAAGCAATATTGAGAGAAGTTGAGGTGTGTTTGTTTGTAAACGGCATTTCAATGATGGATGTTATATAAACGGTGGATATAACGCTGGATTTGGAGATCGTCTGAAACTGATAGATGGAGCGGTCCGAGCCCTAAAAGATGTCTGACATGAACCGCATGATCCGTGGTATCTGTCTCTTATAACTGTGATCAAACTAAAGACTCTACGGATGAAGGGAACGATACTTTTCTGTAAGCACTCAAGATTAACATGAAATACACAGAAACTGTCTTAGTTACGGCCACTTTAAGCAGGCAACAAAGCAAACACTTGTATTTGACACATACTGTAAATGCAACTTGATCTTTAAAGCAAAAAGCTATATATAACAGATAAATGATGGGAATAATGAATATAATAAAGCCTTGCTTTACATTTCATTTAGCTTTTTGAACACTAAAGAGATGAAATGTACTCACCCCTCTTCGCTTTGGCTTGTCGCACACGCCACACTGTTTTGTGGATCTCAAAATTGTAGTTGGCTGGTAAAATCTTGATGGCTTCATTGAGCTCTGGATCTTTGAGAATCTCTTCAGGAATCTGATTGGCCACTTTTCTCGGACCTCGCGCTACATAAAAAAATGGGGAGAATACAAGTCTGTCCTCTGGATAATCAAAAGAATCACATTTGTCTTAAAGATCAAGAAGGCAGGAGCAAACTTCTGCTTAACAAGCAACATCATTTCCAGGGCACAACTAAGGGTAAGTGGGTTAAATTCCTAAAGGAATGTAAGAGCAATCCTGATTTACCAAGCAGCACTAAAATCTTCTTGTTATAAACGTAAGTTTCTAAACAGCACAATGACTGAGCAAGGCACAACAATAACCTCTTGCACCCAAAATGAATCATCACACAAATCAATCAGCTAACTAAGATGTCAGCTGTCAACAGAATGTTTTTCTGACAGATAAACCATTGATCATATAATTACCAGCTATGCGTTCTGCTATACCTGAAGCTGCGTTATTTATATGGTATTATATATATATATATATATAAGCATTTATATGGTTTTATAACTTTAAAGAGATGTGTTAAATTTCAGCAGTCCATCAGATAAAGTGAAGGAAACAAGAACAAAAATCTCTCTGTAAGTTGTCACTGAATTTGTTTAGCGTCTCTGCAGTGATTCTGCAGATATAGGGGATGGGAAAAGTAGTGACAGTAAGATAAAGAGAAGAGACATGAGATCTGACAGCAGCAGGACTGATGGTTAATATATAAAAACATGATCATTTATCATACACTCACTGCAGTCATGAAATGCTGTGACATTGCTGTACTGAGATAATAGCTGAAAAAAATTAATGGGTGTGAGTGTGCAATGTTCTTTATGTCCTTGAATATGTGCTGTGATTCAAACTAATTATTAAATGACAGTAATTAGTCTAATAGACAAATACATCTCCCTCAGTTCCTAATATTCTGCAACCACAACTGTACTAACACATTAGGGGGCTAAGAGTCACACCTTGCTTTCACCCAAGCAAATATTTTTCTGTAGAATTATTTTTGGTATAGGAACATATCTTAAAGTCTTGGTTATAGAACAAGCTACCAAACGTTTTTTACAAAGTTTACGGACTGAGAACTGACACTAAGAAAACCTTTTTGATAAAGCAATATTAAAGCCAGATTTATAATTTATGTATATTTTGAACCTGCAGTAGGCCTACTTTTCAAACAAATATTAATGTAATTATCAAGCAAATCAATTCACAAAGAAACAAAATGTAAAGAGTAACAATTTTACTCTTTCAACAGTTTCGGACAATAGAGGCTACAATAAATTAGTTGTATATGGAATTACAATATGGAAAACATAATGCAACAAACTGCCCAGACTGAAATTTAGTGGGGGGTTTAGGGTAAAGCTAACAACAATTGAACTCCTCTTATCAATTCTATATTCATTATGTGACTGATTCTTCCCTGAATGTATTTCAGTTTGCTTTTATTGTTTTGAATATATATTTATAATGTCACGATAAAGTTACACTTATTTGTCACACACAGGCACCAGCAAATTATAACTAGCATTGCAACAAACAAAGAGTTTAAAACCAACAATTTGAGTCAATTGTGCTTCTGATTTCAAGCCATATATTTTTGAATAGGCAAAATTACTGTATGTAGAACAGATGGTATAAACCTCCTCTAGTGTCAACTTCCGCGGAAGAAAACGCTGTAACTTAGCATCACTTCTGTATTATTTGTAAGTGGAGCTGAGAACTAACTGTTACACATTTTAAACACAGATTTCATATCGACATTCCCCACAAAGAGCACTTTAAAATGACGGTCCTCTATATCTTATATTGCTATATCATATATATATATAGCCTATTATCCCATAGCGTAAGTTAGCATTAGCGTCAACAGTTTGTCGCATCATTACTGAACAAGACAGAGAATATAAACCTTAAAGACATCGTGAAGCATAAAACAAAATATTGAATTTTACCATTACGCTTTTTCGGGGCGACTGCTTCAATCTCAGTAGCGGGAGCCGACATATTTCGCCAAAACAACTGCACTTGGAGTGAGGAAAGACATTACATATCGAACACAGACCTATCGAAAACAGACCTCTCAATCAAACATCGACATCATCGATGCGAATGCATAAAAGGACATACAATCATGTCGTTTTTATATTTATCCTTTAAATTGTACATTAGAAGTACTTAGGACAGAATTTGAATTATAGTATTCTTACGCTAAAATAAATAAAAATAGTAATTAATTGTAATCATAAATGTTTTACTTGTATTGTAGCCTATGCAGTTGCGTATACAAAGATGTACTGTGCATAGACCCATCATTCCTGTCAAGACAGACTAAACAAATGGTCCCCTACACGGTTTAACAAAGTCAAAGCTTTCTCAGCATAAACCTGAGTACGTGGAAAGTATTATTGTCATTCTCTCAGTCTGCAGTCTCCTCATTAATCAGTTTTATAAAGAGTCTTTTATGACTCCTCAACTCCATCTGTGCTCTCTGACTCTGCTCTCTGAGAGAAGTGCTATAGCTTGACTCACAAGTCTTCTTCACAGTGAATGAATCAGTAAAGGAAGTGCTGTGTCTATAAACCAAGCTTCACACCAAAGGGGAAAGACACAGAATTGTAGTTTGTAAAATGTATTTAATTATTTATACATTATAGAATCAGATTTTTTCACAATTATTAAAATACCTGATATTATAGTCCCCATTTGATGCTATAGAGTCAAAGGTGTCCTTGCACTACATTTACAGTGATTACTCCAAATGTATCTCATAAGTTTGTTCAATAACAAATCTTTTTTGACCAAAGCATTTGGTTTTACCAACAGATTTGATATGGACAGTTGTGCTTTAGTTTATTATTACGCAATCATTTTTATTTCAATACGATAGTATTCAGCTATATATTATTTAAGAGTAAGGTTGTTTTCAAGGTCTAGCCTGTTTGCCTACTGGAGACGGTGGTTGAAAAATGAGAGAGAGAGAGAGAGAGAGAGAGAGAGAGAGAGAGAGAGAGAGAGAGAGAGAGAGAGAGAGAAAGAGAGAGAGAGAGAGAGAGAGAAATTGAATTAATCGGACCAAACAACCCAAGAATATAACCAACACACCAAAGCAACACATAATGTTAAAATATAGGCTACTGAAGAGATAGAGTAGAGAGAGAGAGAGAGAGAGAGAGAGAGAGAGAGAGAGAGAGAGAGAGAGAGAGAAATTGAATTAATCGGACCAAACAACCCAAGAATATAACCAACACACCAAAGCAACACATAATGTTAAAATATAGGCTACTGAAGAGATAGAGTAGATAGAGAGAGAGAGAGAGAGAGAGAAAGAGAGAGAGAGAGAGAGAGAGAGACCATCAGACCAAAAGTGGACTGAGAGACACGTCGGTTAAGAATCAAAGGCAAGCGCGCATCTCTCAGCTGGAGCGCATCATCTGTCCAACCTCTCTGCTCGAACAAACACCTTTCCCACATCGACTCTTCCGCCACGCACTCCTTGCGCTCGAGATGTAAGGGTCTAGCGCTTATTTGTCTTTTGCAGAGATCCGAAATATCTGTACAAAATGCTTTCAATGTGGATTTCTAGAGATTTCGTTTGGAGTCAGCGGGACACCTCCCCATAGTTCGCAAAACAGTGCAAGAGAGAGCGACAGAAGAGTTCCTGCGTATCGGATTGAGGACTATCTGCTGAATTTACCCGACGTCTCTGCTTCACAGGAATAGCTGATATTTAAACGGGTTAAAATTACGCAATAACCGCGTTTAGAGCGTTTCTGGATAACATACAACTGCTTGTTCCGTCGGGTTGCTGAGACCTGAACCACCAGGTGCCTCTGTTCAATTCTATGGCTGACAGTCTGAGTGGATAACACCAATTATTACTGCAGAATGTGCTGCGCTCCTTTTGGACTTGCATCTGCTAAAATACTTGCTTGAGACCGAAGCGGATGAAAAGAGTCTTGAAATAGCCTAAATGATCCGAATTCGGCAAGAAGTCTCTGAGCTATAGGAGTTCTTCACGACGCAGCTGGCTGCAGCATACGTTTATGTATTCCGATTAAATCAGACAACATTTGCTAGATTGCTTGGCATCTTGTTGCAGTGTGAAGTCACGCTCCGGCTGGAATACAACAATAAATGCACCTGAGTGAGCAGACAGAGATTTAACTATTTCCAACATGTTTAAACGGGGTAAGTGCAGTTTACAACTTTCCCTCGTGCTGTTTTTCAAAAGATGCTCGGATTGTGATCAATAGATTTTATGAGAATCGTGTCGAAATACTCTGGATAGGAATTGATTTATATAATTACTTTTTAAATTGCCAGCTGTAAAATGTGGCATAAATGGTTTTATAAAATGAAGATATAAAGAACAGATCTTCTGGTTTTGAAAAGTTTATGTGAATGTCTTTAAAGTTCTCACAGATCACATAGTGTCTATTATATGGTTTCTCATCATGGGTGTCTACCTCTGAGTGCGCTCGGTGGGCTATAACGCAGCCGCGTTTGAAATATTCATCATATCACGAAATATTTTCTTAAGATGCTGTTGGTGGGTGCCGCACTGCAGTTTACGCTCCGTTTTTCATCGGAAAGCGTTGTGCCATCTCCTTGCCTTCAATACCTTAATTTCTCTTGGTGGGTTCAACGGGTTTGTTTTGGGCAGTCTGATAAAATTTCACGTAGAAGGTCACTTATTACATTATGAAATTTAAACATTTTAGTTGATAAAAGAATTTGTCTGTGTGAGAAAGGTAATAGGCTACCTGTCAGATAGTTTTCACTATAGATAAAACCCTCTGTGTCTAAACTAAATTAATCACAATGTCTAGTGGTCACAGTGTTTATTAGCCTAGTTTACATAACTTAATCTTAAAACGTTTTTGGGCAAGGTTAGAGACACTTTACAAAAGCTTTGATAATTGTCTAGCGTTTCTAGTCTCCCTGGGAAAGATTTCCTCGGAGGAGGCCCAAAGCTTAATACAGACACAATTGTTATTTCAATAGACTACGCCTGGGAACAAAACCCACTATCAAGCGTCTTACCTGCGCAGTAAAGTACCCTCGTAAACGCCTATGAGGAACCTGTGCTGCAGTCTACGTTTGCCTTTGAATTTTTCAAACCCAAGTCTGAAATCATTTTCATGTTTGTACCACAAGCTAAAACCCCACAATTGACATTTTACTATCGGAGATATTTAGCCTCAAACACTTTTACACACACACATTCACATATTCATTCTGTTTTAACCATAATAAATTGGCAACAGCTATCAACAGCAGTGCAATTCATGAGTCCATTCAAAAATGGAGCCGCATGCCATTCGCTGTTTGGTAGGGGTGACATGATTTCATGCCAGTTTGTTGCAGTGCCAGATAATGTCTTATGTGCATTGTGTTTACTAGTTAGGGTTGTTGAATATTCATTTGTTTTGGCTTACTTTGGTTTTTTTTATTTAAAAGTCAGAGTTGCTTTTAGTTTAATAATGTTTCTAAGCTGGCGAGGGTACTTATTAGCCTCTCACTTCATAATGCATTTAAACATATGAGAAAAAACCTACAACAGGTGTCTACCATAACATTAATAAAGTAGAGCGGGCAGGGGAGAATACCAAATTCTTCAAAAGAGATGCTGTAGTGTGACATTTCCAGAAACGTCAAGCCTAAATGGATGCTGGGCAGGTTTGAGTTATGAGGCAGTGCCCTGCGTGCCAATCTTAGCAGAGCTGTACTGTTACTGTTCATAGCGCTTGACTTCTGTATGTGTCAGCACCGCAGGTGCATGTCAGCCAGATTCACAATGAAATGTGAGAAAGTAAGGGTTCATTTTCATTTCTCCTTAATTTTCCCTTTTACGTAAAGACAAACGTTTGTGTAATATGACCACTTCCATTCTCAAGCTTCAGTTTGCACAGAATATCTGCTCAGTTATCTAAACTGAAATAGTTATATCTGATGTAATATTCAGATTTCAGATTCTTATCCCAAGGCAGTGCTCCAGACTATAATTGGTTTGTTGTGCTGAGTTGTCAGTATAGAGGACAGCCTCATTTTTAAATCAGCCTTGAAAATTCAACAAAACTCACTGTCAGGCCCAAGATCAAGAAAGATCTACATCAGGTGACAAATGTATTCTGTGCTGGAGTAAATTTGGTTCATTTGAAATTATGATTGCTTCATATTTCACACAATTCCAACCAAAACAAGCAAAAAATCAGACAGAACGTAACCAAGACAAGAACATGCAAAACTTCAAGAATAAAATAACTCTTGTGCATAAGCCGTGATTATGCAGCTGTGCATGGAGAAAATAGGCGTTTAGGCGTGATGCTAGACAGCTGGTAAATGGCAGATGGATGGGAGATGGGAGAGGCAGTTGGTAAGCAAAGAGGGGAACACCTGTGTCCTGACACAAGACTCTATCACATCTGCTATTGTTCATCATAACTTATATATGTGTCACTAGCAGCACCAAACTGATATATATAAATAATGATTTTCTGTTTTCCCGAACAATCCTACTGCACCCCTGTCTTCTTTTGGGCAAGTGGACAGCTCCGCCTCAAAATCGCATAGGGTGAGCTACAAGGCGATCGGACTGCACAAGGGAACAATGATCAAGAGCAATGATTAAAAGTGCAACTGTTTACACAAGTGTTTACATAAGTCAATCTACGAATGACTTAGTTGTCTCTGCACATTAACACAGGATAGGAGAAAGTGTTGTTCTATAACATTAGAATAATGAAACACTTCAAGTCAAGAATCATTATCATCCCTTTTCATAAATGAAATCAAACACTGTTTTCCTTGCAATGATGTTCTGAGTCATGATAGACTGAACTTAAAGAGATAGTTCATGTCAAAATGACAATTCTTATCTTTATTCTGCAGAACACAAACGATAGTTTAAAGATTTTTCGAAGAATTTTCGGAATACATTTGAATTTTTCCTACTATGGTAGTTAAAGTGATATTTCACCCCAAAATAATATTTCCCCAAAATGATATAAAGTGATATTTCACCCCCCCCCCCATTGCCTTCCATATTAAGAAAAAATACAATTGTAGTCAAAAGTGCCCCAGAACTGTTTGCTGTCCTACATTCTTCAAAATGTCTTCTTTTGTGTTCAACAGAACAAAAGTAATTTTTCCTCCTATGAGAGTCAATGGAGGGCAAAACCTGTCTGGTTATAATCGTTCTTCCAAATATTTTTCTGTGTTCATCAGAACAAAGAAATATATACAGCTTTGGAACAACTCGAAGGTAAGTAAATGATGAAACAGAATTTACATTTTTGGGTGAAGTATCACTTTAATTATGTTCAAGAACTGTAAATCGCTAACATTTTTCCCAATATCCTACTTTGTGTTTAGCAGAATAAAGAATACAGGTTTGGAACAACTTGAGGGTGATTAAATGATGACAAAAATTTTATTTTTGGGTGAACTATTTCTTTAAGGTTTCATCAAAGTTGACAGTGATGGTTTCATTGGACACAAGTGCAAAATTGACACTTGCCCGAAATTAACTTCTGTTCCTTGTTCCTTGATCAGCCTGGCTAGTGGCTAATAATAAAGCTATTTATATTTTATCTATATTAATTTTAGTATTTTATTTTAAAATAATTGTATTAAATAAACAATTTGTTACATTTTATGTGTGTTAATTTTTTAACAATTTGTTGAATGGGTCATTTAACGTTGTTGCATTTCATTTTAGCCAAGTAACGGTTCTAGTACTTGTTACCCCCCAAAATACGGGCTAGACATTTTTTTACTTACTGGCAAATGTGATTCACTTGTTATTTATTTTGCTTGTTATCATAAATAATTTACAGGGACTCTCTATTCTTTGCGGATGTGTGCTGGAAAATAAATTTGGGCCACAAAACCGTTCATGCGCAGTAACGTCTGTTTATTTTGTTGCTTTGAAACAACTCCAAGGAACTTCTAAAGTCATCAAACTAATCTGAATTGTTTAATATACAAGCTCAGTGTAATTAAGCAAGTTCATGTTGTTATAGACAGAGCATTACTTATGATCACATTGCTGGACACCAATTACCACACAGCTAAGGAAGATATCTCAGACCTCTCTGCATGCCAAGCAGCTCATTTCCTGAAGGACACGCTGTGAATAAAAAGTGATGAACTCAGGGACCAGCGAACGCCATCGTCTCACCTAGTCTGGGTGGAACATCAATTCTTATCATTCCAGCTTTCTGTAATTATAAGTAATTAACGGTACAGGAAGTGGTATTTTAATGAGTGTCATTCTCTAGCTACGACCTCATCTCTGGGCATCCGGTGGCCGGTTCACACAGGGCAAAGGACACATTCGGTCTGGACAAGGATGAATGTTCCATTCACATTTAATCTCCTCTTTCTGCGTCCTCTTGAGGAATGAAACAGGGCTTTTGTTTTTTTTCCACTGTAATGCTGACTTCCACTGGCATTAGACATTTGGCAGAACTGTATAATGCTTAGGACAGAAGTGCTTGAGTTTGCAACCTGTTAGTTTTATAAACAGCCCGGATGCTTGTGGCTGACATTTTGCCTACGAACAATGTTCTCATTAACTTCTATTTCATACTCAAACTGTAATTATATGCACTTTTCCTGCCTTGCATGGTGTCCGGATGGAAAGTCTCTCCAGCAGGATGGGGCATCTCCGAGTGCCCTTTACCAACACCTGAAATCTCAGCACAAATATTTCTCCCCTCCCTTTGGAGTGGAAATGAGATGCCGGGTTGGTCATTAGTGGATGGTAATGAGGTAAAAGAGACAAACAACCCCAAGCCCTGTTGGTTTTGTTTATATTAATAATTAATTCCTGATTAAGGGGCTAATTGCAGTGGAAAGGTCAATGTCAACGTAAGGTCCGTTGATGTCGGGAGATGAGTCGAGTGGAAAGCGGATGACAGACCAGCAGTGTTGACAATCGTCCCAGGTGTTCTAACGCCCCGTTGACAGACCTGCCGGAGAGATGCTTTCATTCCCATAATGCCGGGACCAGTAAGTGCTGAGACAGGAATGCTGTGCTCCCCACAGGCTCTGGCTGGCATCTGTCACATTGGACTACTAACACATGACATGTGAATGGTGCTGAGTGAGGAACTGAATAATCGTTAGAGAGAGAGAGGGATAGAAACGAATTGAAGCGGCCATGCAAAAATGTATGGTACACTGAATACATCAATGGATATACACATATACTGGATTACACACAAAACATCTAAGTCGTGCTGTCTGTCCTAAAAGTGACCTTCAGAATCCATTCACTTTCTTCTGATCCATAAGTTTTGTTTTCCTGCTGTGAAAACAGTATCACCATAGAAGAGTCCGGTCTGTTTTATTGAAATCCCTGTCTTGCATTGAAGTCTATTTGATTATTAAACTCCCAGCATGGAGCTTTTAATAGCCGAGAACGATCATGTGACCGTAATCTTGAGAAGTAATTTCTCTGCTCTTCCTCTTTTCTATCTGCTAACCCCCCTTTTCTCATGGGTGTCCGTTTCTATCAGCAATCTCTTCTATGATCTTGGTAATCGCAGCACATGTGAATGACACAGTCGTATCTTTGTGTTGAGACATACCCGAGCCGTGCTCTTACATCAGCGGGGGCGGCAGGGCGGACCACAGGTAGCTGGCTTCTCTGTTGTGGCTTCAATGTTAATTATTATTGGCAGTCATTATTAAAGCAGTAAATCACAGGAGGCCTGCATTACAGTGTTTTTATCACGGGCAGAGTAAACAACTCTTTCGTTTATTATTCTGTAACTATAGGCTGTTTAAGGTTGCAAAGCGTGCCTCAATTTATAGAAAACTACAGGATCATTTTACAATGACTGGTTAATCCATTCAGAATTTAAAGTCAGATTTGTTTAAAAACGTAAAATAAACTCTGAAACTCGAAGCTGAGGGATCATGTGGCATCCTGAAAGGATTTATTTTTGAATAATGACTGCACATCATCCTGATTATTACACGGCTACTTACTAAATAAATATATAAATGGACATGAAATATTGATTTGCGTCAAATTTATTTGATTAGGCGAGAACCACAGAGTAATATAAGACCTACTAAACCATGAAGAAAATGTGTTGCTAGGGACAGCGGTCATTTAAACAGTTATGTGGCATTTGCTTACATAATGCCAGGACTGACCAATCAGAATGAAGTATTCCATTAAGTGGTACAGCTAAAAGGTTTCTCACTTTCCACTCTGCTGAATAAAATCCAATAATATATGAAAGCTCTCCGGTTCTATGTAAAAGAATGTATGCCTATATTTCTTTAAAACAGCTTGTTCTGAGAAAAATTCAGCTTAAGGAAAAAAATAATACGTGCTCTACTGTGCTACATGTGTGTCAGTTTATGATCAGTATTAATTGAGGCATTGCTTTACTGCGTCTTTCATGAACAACTAATGGCAGTTCTGAAAGATATAAAGAAGGAGATGGAAAAGCGGATGAGTTATATAATGTATGTGGAACCCAGATACACAGACTGATCTGAATGACTCTGAAAACTGCTCAAGGTCTAACTTTAATAAACATCTCTGCTCTAACAATATCGAGAACATTCAATGCATCTGTTTGCTGTTGTTAATGCAGTTTTTGTTTTATGGGTCACGAATAAGCTGTTGTAATAGTCATTATGTTTTTATTACTATGATTTGTACTGCATTTTAAATCTGGTGAATCTTTCAGTTTATGTTGTTTACTGCATTGTATTCTTGCAATACAACAACTGCATTTATAT
This sequence comes from Triplophysa tibetana, assembly GCA_008369825.1. NCBI lineage: Eukaryota > Metazoa > Chordata > Actinopteri > Cypriniformes > Nemacheilidae > Triplophysa > Triplophysa tibetana. The sequence goes on from CM017917.1 coordinate 12,817,160, forward strand.
GGCCTTAATACTGCTGCTGAAGAGTTAAAAATACTCAAACATCACATGCACATTGATTCAGGGGCCATAGAGTTACCAAGCAAAAGTAATCGGCCGTTTTGTGCCTTTCACTTTAGAGGTTAAGTTTGGAAAGGAACACATTTTGCTACTGAGTGTGTGTACACAGTAAATGTGTGTGTAAAGGGCACAGAGGTTTCCAGGGGATTCAGTTTTGAATGACAATATTTGCCAAACCCAGTATGCTGGTTGGGTGATTTATTCAATGGTTTATTTGGACAGGAAGCAGTTGCACATTTAATGACCTGCCTAAAAGGTCAAAGCGGCAACTTGTGGGGCACAAGATACAAATATGACAAGCATGAGTGAATGCTTGCAACTCTAATTGTGTAGTTACAGTAAATATTTTAGTGTTTGCTGCCTGCTTGGTATAGACTCAATATGTAAAGAGACCCCGAGGGATGTTCTGTATATTAAAGGGCCACTAATCTAGCCTTTTTTTTAAAATGTAATATAAATCTTAGGAGTCCACAGAATGTGTTTGTGAAGTGCTGGTCTCCTCCCTCTCTCCAGCAGAAAGCCCAGGGCTGTGTAAAAAAAAATTAGAATTGTTGCCTCAGCAAAACACTGAAATACGTTTCAGCTGAGGCCCTGCATTTATTGAATGAAAACAAAAAAAATCTGATTATATATTATATAAAAAATACATAACTTCTCTACAAATGGCTAAGAATGTAATTAAAATTAACAAACTATATTAAAATTGTATTAAATATTGTTAAACTAATGATAAAAAATAACAACTTCTTATAAAAATAATAAATACAACTATATAAAATATAAACATAAATACCCAGGGATCATGTCAGATAATATGTAAGATCTATGGGCTAGTTGCATAAACATAGCTGCTATGTTAAGCCTGTGTCTTAACAACTATTCTCACGTAGCTATTAGTTATGATCAGTCTTACTTTTCAGATTTCAATTAGACCAATCTACCTTTTTATGTAGGGTACTGGACTTGAAGAAGTTATGACTGGCTTGAAAAAAAACATTAGTTGACTAACTTCAACTAGTCTAAGCAGTTTATGCAAAAGACCCCTAGTTTTAAAACAAACTCAGAGGCTGTACTGTACGTGTCACATGCTGAGACTCGTCCCGTTTAATTCAACAACAAAAAAATCAAGGCATGAGAACATCTATTTCTATTAATAGATCATTCTAACACTGAGGCTTTTTATTTACTTTAATGACTTGAAAGGCTTCTCAGTCTATTTTAGCGTAAATGTGATTAAAGCTTTTAGTTTCAACACAACCTCTGGGAGAAGTGATGCTTTCACAGATTCACCCTTGTCTGTTGTAGCATGGCCATGTTAGTAATTCATCTAGCATGAACTACAGAAGAGCAAGCAAACCCTTTGTGCAAAGCAGCTCATTTACACTCCCATATTCCCCTATGATTGTTTTGCTTTTAGGTCACAATAAATCCTGTTTCATCCCCCACTGTAGGAGTTAATTTACACCCCAAACTCCCAAAACTGCCTCAGCAGCAAGAGAGTTAAGCAACAAAGATGCGTAATGCTATGAAGGAACAGTTCGACAACAGAAGATGCCACAGAGATGCGCATTTTGTTGTGGATTAATATGTTTTTATATGAGGCAGAAAAACGTATGTAAAATGTGAATTTAATGGAGAGAGAAATGGAGAATGAGAGTATGCGCAGCAGCAAGGACACACATTAGCTTGTGTCAGGATTCTAATGGACGGAACCACTTTTCTGTGTCACGCTTGCCCTCTCCGCTGATGGATGGGGAGGTTAGCAGCCTCTCGCAGTTTGTCGGTTCCGCGAAGCCCAGCAACTACTTTCTGCCTGACTCTATGAAGCCCGGCCAATCCAAATGTTGTATTCACTTATAGCTTAGGGCCCATCATTCGGACCGGAGAGGGAACCAAAAACTTGATTACACTCATCACTTTGATTGTATTTGCATTTTACTTTGCTTAATACGGGTCTTTGAGAGCGTTGTCTTTGAAAATACGCTCCACAGCGAAGGGAATGATGGGATTCATTCGAAGATCTCACATCAAGGGAGCTTTTAAAGACAAAGCAGTGTAAAAATCAGACCAGGAGAAAAAAGAGGAAAAGAGTGCAGTGTGAAGTAAGTTTTGATTGCAGTGCAGGCCGAGTCTGATTAAAAGAATGGTTTAGCTAAAAAAAGTATTTATTCATCCTCATATTGTTCCTTACCTGCGTGCTGTTATTTCTGAACACAAAAAGCTGTTTTCATACACGGACATGGCTATAAAGTCTTTAAACTCCAAAAGGATAAAAAGCACTTTGAAAGAAGTAAATGAAAGTCATGTAGTAGGTTTTCTAGAAATAATGCTAAAATTTTAAGGGAAACAAAAGTAAAGACTTTCATTACATCACATGTGATTTCAAAGAAAAAACAGCCATGGGATGCATAACAACCAGATCTCACAGGAAAACATAACTATTTTACGAGGAAGCAACTTTATATGTATTTTTATGACATGAATCATACAAAAACAGAAGAGTTTTTAAAGGAAGTAATAAAGCTCTACCCGTAAACCTAACCGTCACTAGGGTGACAGCAAATCGTTTTGGTGTATAATGACATGGGTAAATAAATAATTAGGCCTACATTATTTTCATTATCGGGTAAACCTAGATGAAATTTTGTAGAATGTTGGTAACCCAACAAGGGCGATTCCCATAATCTTGCATTGTATAGACCAATGTAAGTCAATGGGTACCGCCGTTGTTTGGTTAACAACAGTTTTCTTAATATCTTATTTTGTGTTCTGCTGAAGAAAGAAAGTCATACAGGTTTGAAATGACATGAGGTTGAGTAAATGATCACAGAATTTTCATTTTTGGGTGAACTATCAGGGTTCCCGCGGATCCTCAAAAAGTCATACTATTTTTTATTATTTAAGGTCATATAAAGTCTTAAATAGATAAATTAATAGTCATTGTTGATTCGCTCGCTCACATGAAAATCTGAGGGTCATGGCATTCACGGCAGTCTTTTGTGTACCGTCTCCTCCTGTGCACGCAAACAGAAGAGAAAAGATGGGTAAATGCAAGTTTAATGTGATTTGGCTCCAAGGTATGAAATATAGAGATTGGTTAGCCTGTGCAAGCAATGAGACTACCTGCAAGATGGACAAAAAAACTTTAAACTCAATGGGGATTAAAGCAGTGTTAAAAGCACAAAGCAACTGTACTCTGAAACTTTGGTTCAAATTATTAATTTGTAATATCTTACAAGCGCCTATTTGTCGCTGACGCTCTCTTATTTAAGCACTGCTAAACCTTTTATTTAACTTTATCGTCTTTCACAAAGTGAAGTCTGAAAGACATCGAGAAAAGTAACCGAGGCGGTTGTTTATTTTTGTTATGTTCGTCTTATAATGAGGCGATCCATCTTCTGACTAAACTTTTCTTTTCCCCACATGAGTAGGAGAGTTTGGGTGACGCGGTGCTGGGAAGTATCTAAAGTAGGAACGCTACTTAACTACATTTTTCAGTAGCTTTAGCGGTGTAGCGCGACCAAAAGCTACATTACATTCTGCCTGCAGAGCATCGCTGCTGTGTGACGTCTTTTTCTTATAGCTGTATCACAAACTGAAATAGTTAATTATTGCAATGTACTGCAATAATGTAATGTATAATGGCTTTAAGGTTCACCGAGAAGGGACGAACACTAGTGTGTAAATTATTAAAGTTCGACACACCCATTTTATTAAGTATTAAATATGAATCTTATGTACTGAAAACAATAAATAAACAATACAATTATACTGGTATTGTATTACATTGTTTTAAACTTTTTAATTGAAAACATTAGACATTAACACATACACATACTGGTGTATCACATCACATAAAATTACTGTTGTATACTTTATTTCCTATTGAAGATTTTAGACTATTACAGCTGCATAATATTATGATAACTATCATACACAATTAACATATACTATTCAATTCAAGTTCATTTATATATCGCTTTTCACAATGTGCATTGTTACAAAGCAGCTTTAGAGGAGCAAATAAGAAAAACAAAAAAACACAGAAAGTTAAAACACAGTATAGTGCATGGTGTTTCTAGAACAAGCAAGATATTCTAGTAAATAATATCTAATAATTAAATAATTAAATAAATGTAGTCTCCCGGTGAGAAGCCCTCTACTACAGTTTGTGTGATTGCCATAAAAATCAAGGTAGTTTCAAAGAAGCTAGCTAGTTTTTATAGTTTGGCAGATCGCAGAACAGAGTCAAACACACTGAGAAGACACCAAAAGTGCAGGAGAAAAATGAGCTGCATAAGGAAATTAAGAAAAAGGCTTCTGACAAAAATGATGTACCTATTTGAGATGTATCTGTTTCGATTCTTTCATTCTTCTTAGTAAAAATTGGGACAAACGTTAAACCTGTGTTAAATGCTGTTTGTTCCGCTTTATAAAAGTGGTATTATTTTGCTTGGTTCAGGTCTTAAACAGGACTCGAAAAGTCTTAAATTTGATTTTACAAAGTGTGCAGGAACCCTGAACTATCCCTGTGCACAAAAGGCATTTTAGTCAAAGTCTTTAAGATAACACATCAGGTTACACTAGAATCAGATTTATGTCCAGATGTCTCTTTAATTCTTCCTTGACCTTTTACATTTCGCTATGACAGCAAACAAACATATACACAGCTTTGTCCGACACATTTCAAACAACTTGAATTTGGACAGCGACTATATTTTTTTCTCTGAATGCCGCTTTCAATCCCCGGGTCCTTTTCAGGTTACATTTTTCTCTGTAACGGTTTCATTATTTAAGCTTCTCTTCTATAGCTCTCTCCCTCTAGGGTTCAAAGGAAATGCACAAGGCTTTAGTAAAAGAAGTGGCTTGTGCTTCACTCTGAAACCACATGGTATACATTATTCATAGCAGGTGAGGGTCATTGAAAGTGTCTATTTAAGTTTTTACAAAGAGGATAAGGTGGGGCGGGGGTTAAACAGTCTGTCCCTTATTTTCAAACATTACGTTCAATTTACAGTTAGCTTGGCACTAATAGCCACAGGAGGTGGTGTTCAAGTGAAGATGTATTTTATCACAGTGACACTATTTAGAGTTTTATTCCCAATTACCACCCTGCTAAATCAGGTTTGGAAGTCAAAGCTTGTCACAATTTGGTTTAAATGGACAGTGAAACACAAAGATGATGTGTTGAGAAATTAGTGAATTTGTGTCCATACAATGGAAGTGAATGGGGGCCAATGTTGCTTGGTTACCAACATTCTTCAAAATTTCTTCTTTTGTGTTTTGCAGAAAAACAAAAGTCATACACGCTTGGAATGACATGAGGGTAAATAATAAAAGACTTGAATTTTTTTCCGAACTATCCCTTTAAGTGATTTATCTGACAGGTGCACGTGGTCAGATCATACTGGTTAAGCTGGTGGGGACCTGATTTAACTGGTTTAATGTCCTTAAACACTTCTTTAACTAACCAAACAACTTTTACCACAGCATTGCGTTTTGGTCCACCGGTCAATTTCTTCAAAAGTGCTTAAAACTATCCCATAAGGTCAGACATTTCCTGCTAATACTGTCAACACTTAATATTTCCAACCTCCACATCCCTTCTACAATTCTGTACTGCAGGATCAAGCGGTTAAGATTCTGGCACAAATAAACAGCAAGCAACAAAACAACCCTCTTAAAAGCCCAGAAGAACACCTCTCGTCAACCAAAAAGGAAGCCTTGCAATACCACCGCAATTATTTTGCTGATTGGCAAGGCTACCGGATTTCTGCAGACGCTGCTGTGTTGAAACAGGTGCGCAAGCTGCATGTGTGCGTCTGCGCCGGTATGAGCACATCCGCAGAAACCTGATTCTATAGAACATGGCAGCGTCACAAAGCAGATAGCACAGCCCGCTGCTGCTCTGGGAAGCCACCACTTAGGCAGGTGTATGCTCACATTTAGCGTAAACAACCGCTTTAACCCATCCCCATCATATGCGGATCACCCTCATTCAGTTTCCATTAAGCCTTGTTTTTGGCTCTCGTGCTTATTGGGCTTCATCCAGCTGTCAACGTAAACAGGCTTTCAGAGACTTCAAGAAAAGCCTTTGTATTGAAATTTAAATGTCATACGAAATAGCTAGTAATCAAAAGCATTGTTGGTAAAACCTTTTTTATTGTCTGTTTGATTCTGTGTGTGTTTTGTCAAGAAAGGAGCACACGCCCACACGAACATACAAAAATCACACAGAAAAGGTCAGCTCTTCCTCTGAGTATAATAGCGCCCGCTAAGAAAAGTTAGACATATTTAAACGCAGTGATGCCGGTAACGCGTTACTTAGTAACGCGTTAGTCTAATTTGACCACATTTTTCATTAACGATTAATCTAACGCGTTAAGTTTCCAAAACCAGTAATCAGATTAAAGTTATTTATCCAAGTCACTGTGCGTTACTGTTTTGTCATTTTCCTTAGTAAAAATATATATTTTTTGCTTCTTCTTGCGTCTCAGGGAGTGTAGTCACGTAGCAGTATGCGACAAGTCACGTTTCAGCACGAGGACAATTCACGTGTTATAGCCCCTAACACGCAGCGACGGAAATGTAAACAACAATGGAGGGAGGAGATAGATGCGCGTTTCTAGTTGGAAATACAGTCACAAGTTTGTGTCCGCTAGATGACAATATGAAGGTTCATTGTATTCTCTGTGCTGTCGACAAAGTGCTATCTAGCTACAAAAACACTACGTCAAATTTGAAGAAACAATTGGAGTCAAAGCACTGCACAGTCCAATCTACAGATTAAGGCCCGCCAGTTGCTGCAAAGCAGAGAGCAGCAGGTCACCCACCACCAGAACAACAAATGCTGGACTTTGGTGCAAAGCCAGTAAGTGGGGAAGAGTTGAAGAAGTTGATCGGGAAGTAGTGAAGCATGGATGGCGGTTAAATCCGCGGGCGCTGCGGATTATCTGCGGGTCGGGTAATCAAAAAATACTATCAGATTAATTGTGGTTGGGTCGCGGATGGATGATATCATATACAATATTAACAACATTTCTCTTAAAATACGAATTTGTTTTAAGTGCATTCTTCATCAGGCGCTAATTTGCTGTAATTTCAAAGAAATGCGGTAGAGGAAGGTCAATTTCTTAAAGCAGAAATGGAGGCAAAACAGATCCGAGAGAAATGTAAACATGGAGAATTAAAAAGAAAAAAAAGGTAGAAAAGAAAAGTACCGTGTGGGAGCATTTTAGCGAAGTGGTTAACAAGGATGAATCAAATGCTCGGTACGTAATATGCAACGACTGTGGGACAGGTACATCACGTGTGTGCTAAATCGAAATATTAGATTTAAGTATTTATAGACAAAAAGGTGCTAGAAAATGTACTGAGTAATTTAAATGACGATCGGGTCCGTGTCTGGTGCGGATATCTATATCAGAGAAAATTATACGTGCGGCTGGGTGAGGGGTGGATCATTTATTCGAAACAGCGGAATGCTTCCCTTAAACACGGTTGACTCGCTCTCGTTTCGTGCGTTTTACACTTATTTTGTAAGACCACTCCTTGCTGCTCTAATGCTGTGAACAACAGGTTCAATGTTCATAAAACATGTTAATAGACAATGTTAACATGAAAAGAAATTAATAGTTACATTTATAAAAAATGTAGATTATGAATAGTATGTTTTGCCATTATTAAAGTGTTAACAGTTAAATATGTCAGGTCAAGAAAGACTGATTTGACCGTTAAGTGAAATCAAGAAAATCAGTCTTTATATTATTTTTAACATTTTTAAGGAAATAGTCTTTAAGTTCAACTTAAAATGTCAGGAGATACATTGTTGACATTACTGTTAAAGAAAATACACTTCTAATAAAGTGAGTGTTGGCAAAACTGATTGTCATTTTTATGTTGAGGCAGACGGGGTGGTGTTGGCAGCAGCTGCTGAATGTAACTGATAAAGTAACAACGTAATCTAATTTATTTACTTTTAAAATGCAGTAATCTGTACAGTAACTAAGTTACTTTTTAGAGGTATAATCAGTAATCAGTAATCAGATTACTTCTTCAAAGTAACTGTGGCAACACTGTTTAAACGTCACTGCGGTTTATGTCAAACGGTCCAAAAATGTTAGTGCAAAACAACTGTCATTGTGGATTCTTAATCATTGTTTAAATGTATCACAGAGGTATAGCTCAAGAATAAAAAAAACGCTTGCTTTTCTCTGGGATGTAAAGAAAAGGCTCACCTGAAGTCAAAGGTGCCTATCATCACCCTCAATCCATCACATGGTTCTTCAAAAAAAAAGATCAGCATTTTTTCCCATTATTAACAAGACACTCACCAAGTAAACACATCGCAATTCATTGATGAATGATCTGATACAGAACCAAAGATAAATTGAGAGATGGTATCGATGCCTTCAACGGGGTAATCCAGACACATTAATCTAACAAGAGAACTGCCTATTATTACTAACCTTGATGCCGCAACTCACGGCGGGGATAATAGCAAATGGACAAAACGGCCCAACAGACTTAAAGACTTTATGGTTGTGTCAATATTGCTGGAGTCCCCTATGTCTTGAGAAGTAATGAGACAGAAGCCCCAACCCTGAAAGAGTAATATCATTCATTATCCATGACTAACAGGCTCTCTCTGGCTCCAGTGAGGGGCTGGTCCTGAAACCTGCAGTCAGCTGTCATTAGCCGGATATCTTCATGGACCCCTGAGAGGTGCGCAGAAAGTGACGGGCAGCCATATCTCTGGAGTCGGGGAATAGACAAATGGCTCCTGACGTCTGCAAATGGTGTCTGTGACTATTGCCTGTATACACTGAAAAAAGTTTTACATCAGAAATATGATAATGAGACTAAATCTGACTCCATTTAAAAAAAAAATCTAGACATTTTTAATCAGGTTTCCATATTCACGTACCGCAAATGCAGAAATTCAATTTCTCAGCCCTTGCATTTCATTGATGTCTGTTAGGAAGCATATACATGCTTAAAAATAAAGGTGCTTAAAGGTTCTTCACAGCGATGCCATACAACCATATTTGGTTCCACAAAGAATCATTCAATCAAAGGTTCTTTAAAAAGAATCTCTTTTTTACCTTTCTATAACTCAGAGAACCTTTTTTTCGGCAAAAATAACCTTTTGTGAAACAGAAAGGTTCTTGGATGTATGGAACCATTAAGACCAAAGAGGGTTCTTTATACAGTATTGACAAACACCCTTATTTTTAAGAATGTACACATTTGCATGATAAAAAGTGCTTATAGAAACTTTAGGGAAACATTTTCAGTGTTTTCTAGTTTTCTCAAAAACACACAAAAAGCTCAAATTATACTACAGATGCACCCCCACAAACATGCAACCCACAAACCTTCGGGGAAGACCTCCCACGCACGCACGCACGCACACACACAACAACACTAACCTCTGTGAACATGCAGAGGTGCTATAAACATTTGCACCCACTCATGCTAGCAAACACAAGGCAGTCTGGCAACAGAAGACATCATGTGTTTAGGACAGGAAGCACTCACGGTCAGCCGCTTAGCACAGAGAGAACGCAAGCTATGAAATTAAAAGACAGCAGAAGTGATGTCCCTTGACCCATGTATTTACATGTGTCCTTCATTGAGATGTAGCTTTAATAATAAGTAGGGAAAGAGACAGCGAGCGAGAGACACGAACCAAAAACACAGACTGCAGCATTCTGTGTAGCTACTTCCTCTGTTCAAGGCCTCCGGCAGGGATTCTGCGTGTGTGTGTTTGTGTGTGTGTGTGAATAAACGTGTGCAGGTGTGCGCATACACGACCTCGAAATAAATAATTGATAGAAAAGGGAATTGTTGGCAAGTGTGGGATAATCACAGAGGCTCGTACTAATTGGAGAGTGTTTTTCACCTAGTTGCCGTGATTGCCAGGGTATTAAAAAAACGTAACCAGCGGGGATGTGAAGTATGGACCAGAAACCTGGGAGCAGGAACACCAGACGAAATGTTCCATTAATGATAAAATTCAATGAATGTTTCTCCTGAACAGGAAAAGCAAAGAGTGGCAGATGAAAAGCTAAACTGAACTCTCCAAGGTACAAAAATCTTTACACGGTACTTTAGGAAGACTGTAGACTGATTTAGTTCAAGCAATTCCGTCTGAATTGCATAAAGTCAATGAGTTATTCTTAAAACATATTTGAACAAAATGCAAAAAAATACTTGTCGAGTCTACAATTGCATGTATGCAACTTTAATAATTTAGATTTATGTTATACTGCTGAAATTTTGCACTGTGCATATGCTGCTTACAGGTCAGGTGCCAGTCAGAGTATCTAGGGAGTTCTTTAGATGCTGGAATGAGCAGAAAACTGTGTAAAAGTCTTTAAATTGTGTTATTGGTAAACTAGTGTATGTGCTCCCTAGAGTTCTGTCGAGCCTTTAGTGTCCTGTGCTTTCAAACTGCTGTAATACAGAACGTTCAATAGCAGGAGTAAAAATGTTCAATGCTGTGTTTTCAATCTGGATTTTTTTCCAGTGCCTGTTGGCTTACTGCAGGATTCTCCCTCTCTTCATTCTTCATGTTGAATTATTAAAAAGTGTTTTGATTCACTGAATGATTGTGAATGTGGGGCTGCAGCCTTAGCAGCGCAGTCGCATTGCTTGTTTTTCGTTCACTTTCCTTCAATGTTTCATTTCTCCTTCAGCCTTCCTGCTTTCCACACCTTGTTCAGTCATGAAACGACCCTCTTTTTAGCGAATCCTGACCTGTCTCACGCCATATGCGTTTTTCCTCCAGAAATATTCCCAGATTTCTACCCCCTGCCTGCGTGCTGTGCTATTTCTCTACATCTACATTCAGGTCAGCCCATAGTTGAAAATAAATAAATAAATAAAACAAATAAATAAATAAGAGCAGGGAGTGAGAGAGGAATCTTTTTATTCCAAGAATGCACTGGATGCTTAGCGCTCCCTCTGGGGACATAAAACTCTTCCCTGACTTTCACTGAAACCGGAATGTTGACATATTTCACGCTTTCATTCTTTCAAACATCTTTATTTCAGGCGCACAACTATCCATTGCAAAACATCAATCTAAGAAACCCAATTTGCTATTTTGGTCTTTCAAAATGGTTGAAAGCTATTATATAAAGTATCTATGATATGATAGCTATATTATACAGCACAATGGATCATGGGTTTGAACCCAAGGAACACCCATGTACAGTACATGAATACGTTGCATTCAATGTAATTCTTTTGGATAAAAGCACCAGAAAGCATAGTATCAGAATTGATATCATAACTTAACTGACATTAGGCACTGAAATATTGGTATTTTGATAATATTACTCTATATTTTGTAATAAAATACAACAGGATATGTGTTTTATGCTAAGGCTTTATCCACAGGGAATAATAAAAAAATCCTGCAGACAGTTTAACATAGACAAGAGAGCGCTGTTAGTCTGCTCGTGAAATACATCATAAACTCAAAGCAACCTGTCGGACAAGCAGATTGTGAATTGCATTTACTGACCAAATTAAACACATCTGTCACGTAATTGCGCAGGAAAAAGCGTTGTTATGAGCAGCAGTGTTGTTTTATGAGGAGCCTGCTGGTAGAGCAGTGGTAGAGTTTCCTGATATTTCTCAAACATGGCCTGGGGCCCGTTCTATTGTATGAAAATGTGGCAGTGATATGTCACGTAGAAGTTCTCAAGGGGATAGAGAAGCCGCGTGGAGTATTCTTCAGTCCAAGCAAAGACTTCACATGACAGCGACATCAGATTGTTCAGAAGAAAGACGGATTTAAAAATGTCAGGAGGGAGAACAAGGGTCGATTCCATAAGGTGGTTATAAATAATGATCGGAAATCCCACATGGGGCAGATAAAGAGCCTGTGGAAGGATGTTTTAGAATTATGCTTTTTATGGGCTTTCATGAATACCAGAAATCTTTTTCATTCTTTAAAATCCAAAGACACGACCCATATACCAAATTAAGATTCTGAGTATATATCGCTTATCTTTTTAAATACAGAAGTGTGTTTAATAGCATACTTAATACCCTATGTCTAATAGTTGGTGCTGTAGGACTGTGGTATTGAGAACGGACAAAAAAAACTTGAACTTCGAGTTGTATTTGCTATGATAACACTAATGTCTATTGGAGGGACTAAGGTCAAGGATCCTGCTTTGCTCACTCAATATAAATCCCCCCTCTTGGGATAGCCTTCACATTCCTGGCACATCCACCAACCATCACTGTCTCCGTTTACTAATCAAGCTCATCCATTCAGGCACCATTTGCACTCGATAAAAAGCGCCATTTAGCCAAACAAGCCTTCACTCTTACTTTCCCCTGAAAAAAGCCAGAGTCTTCATTCACTATTCATTCAGTGACACTCAGTGAAGCCATTGTAGTTCAGCACCACGGACAGCATCCGCACATAGCTATATTACTTTCATTCATGCTAATGAAAGTCTTTCAGGATTAAGCCATTATTCATAGATTTTGCACTTTCCACATTCAGGTAAATAGATGCTACACTTGCATGGCTAGAAAATAGCTGCTTGGGGGTTTTGCCAAGATGGCTGCCAAGGGAACTGACTTTCCTTAAAGGGATTTTAAATGAGCTGATGTGAGAAATAGTGCATAATGGACTCGATATCAAAATACAATATCAAAAACTGACCTGTGGTCAAGGGGATGTGCATCCAGCGGTTGCCAAGGCCACCTGTTGAAACTCCCTGCTTGCAGCTCTGTCTGACAGAGAGAGAGAGAGAGAGAGAGAGGCAGCTGTCTTGCTGTGATCTACACTGCTCTTTTATCCTTGCTTATTCAGTCACACACATTACAACTCAAACGCTTGTTTTGGCATCTGACAACACCTGAAAAATCCAAGATGTCAGAAGACTTTGGAAGGCAGTTATTTATTTTGAGTGGATGACTGTGTGTGTGAGAGAAAGAGAGAGCGAGGGGAGAAAGATGGGGCAAGAGATAATGTCTTAGACCAGTATGACGTCAGCATGGAAATTAATCGCAGACTAACAATGAGTGTGTTTTTCATGGACATATTATACTGAACAATCACACAAGAAAAGCTTTCCACTTTGATAACGATCTGAATGGTCTCTTTGATGTAACCTGGGAGAATAATAAGATGGGATGTAAAATACATTATTACATTTTTCAAAATGCTTTACAGCTGTGTACATACTTCAAAAACCATTTGGACAGACTCTTTGAGCGAAAATGGCTAAGAAAAGCGAAGTTACTGTAACTTAATATTTGATATTTTGTCCATACAGTAACATTCATACATTTTTACTTTGGCTCAGGGGCCCAAATACTTTTAGGGGCCACTGCATTTATCACTCTGTGAGTTTTTTGATTCATTACCTGGGCTGAGTCTGGTCATCAGCAGATTAATGGTACTGTGGTGTTGACACCATTGCCCAGTTGCTTCAAGGATATCACCACACACGCTGGCACCATCCCCTTTCCACACACACCCCACACTTGACTGGGGCATCTGGATGCCCTTCTGCCATATCACTATACATCGGCACGTGCAATCACACAGGTCCAGAGCACGCAACACCCGCAATGTCCTCTTTTAATAACCTTCAGTTTACATAGCTTAGATTATGAAGTGTTTGCTCACCGCTCTTTCTTTTTTTCTTTTCACGCTCTATTCCATGTTCCGTTCTCTCCCTGTGACAGCTGCTATTTTTAGACGTGTGTCTTTGGGAGGAAAGAGGCTGCGGTAGGAAAAAGCAAGAATTTGAAATGGGGCCAAGTTGGGAATACAGGAAGTACTGTAAAGATGTTTTCAGACCTAGCTAGCTGCCTGTAATGGCCGGTCTGTCATGCTGCATGCTGTTTGTGGACAAGCGTAACCGTGTTACATTGTTTGGTGACAATTATACACATCGCCATCTGTTTACAAAAACGGCTGGAAAGTTTATGCGCAGATACCGAATGCTGTGACAAAAACACAAGATGTCGTCACGACAAATAAGACAATAGGTGGCAAATAAGCCTTCAAGAAGCTATGAAGAAAGTATTCTGGTGTTGCTGACCCGATTGAATACTGCCGCAAATGACTTATCGGGAGTCCGCTTGGACCAATAGCTATGAAGAGCCAACAGCGCACGGGTCACAACCTCAAGTGGGATGGACCATTAGCAAACTTTCCAGTCCTTAATTCAATGTCAGACAGGAGCAGAAACAGTGTTAGAGGAAACAAAAGTCAGTTCAGTTTCTCTGTTTCTCTGTTAAAGAGGTCGGAGTTGCTGGATGACAGGACCAGGACGTTGATGCAGTCAGCGCTTGTGAATGTGTGTACCTGAATGATTTTAGAGGAATAAGAATAGAGTAAAGGAAGCAGATGGTGTATTTCACCTGCCAAGACACCGTGGGATATCCACTGTGTATGTGAAGGCATGTCACTGATACTGGGCAGAGTATAGTTTTTACCGCCTCAACTGCCCCGCCCATCTCTAACCTCTCCCCTCCTTCTGGTTTATATGTTTGATTGATTGAAAGATGATTGAGATAAATGATGCAACTGCACATTGCCTCTGCTGGGTAAATTTGAAGACAAACAGAGAATGGCTGTTACATATTCCGTCACGAGACATGCAGCTGGAGTGTGCGGTTATGTTGTGCTCAGTCATGCTCAGTCGCTAAGCATACAGAATGCACAGAAATCCCATTCCCTCCCTACTGTAAACCCCTAAGATGCAGGGTCCTGAATGCACAGACCTCTGCCTCCTCATCCAAACTAATGGGTTTTTTGAGGGGCACGGTGGCGGGAGGATGTGCATGCTGCCCACAGTCGAGATAAAACTGGAGCCAAGAATATGCACGGTGAAGAAAAAAACGTCCAGAGAACACACACACACACACTGGTGAAAGATTTTTGGGGAAAGTTGTGAGAATGTGGGCGGAATGAGAAACAGTGTGAGAGAGATAGAGAGTGAGAGAGAGAGAAAGAGCTACATAGGCGAAAGAATACAATCACAGGTAATCAAAGCATGCACTTCAAACAAGCAGAGACATTTGTTTTTATTTGTGGAGCTCTTTCCATCTCTTTGTTTGAAACTTGCGGGGTATTAAAAATGATTCGCCTCAATCATCAAAAGCAATTTTCCCAACATACACTTTCATTTCGGGCCCAATTTATAGCCTCGTCTCCAGGCACACCGGGGCGAGTCCCGACATTCAAGGGGCGAGACCCCGGACTGCACCCTGTTATTGGCAACGGTAATTCATTCTGTAATCAGCAGCAATCAACACACAAAAGACATGCAGATGATTGCACCACTTTACCTTAGATGAAGAACAGAAACCTCACTTATTTATGACTATTAGTCAATGGGCGGATCATAACTTAGCATCTCCACTCGCTATGCTACTTGTGTTTAATAATATATGTGTTTACCTCACAACAATGTCACAACACTACAGAGATATGCGTGGGTTTGGTAACATGGAGATGCACGCTTGACAGGATTTTGTGAATCACAGAGATGGAGTGAATCGCTCTGATCCTAAACTTAACTCCAGACTGACTCAGTAGGCAGCATTTCGAGGCGCGGTAGTCACGCTCCTGTTGATTCAAAAAGTAGAAGAAATAATTATTCAGCCTCCTGAGATATCAGGTTTTCATCTATTTTTACGGCAGCTTTGTGTGTATGCTTAACAATGAAGGCAATCCCATAATGGGATCCCAACAACAAATTTGAGAAGGGGACAAAAATAAATGTTGATTATAATTATTAATTATTCAATTGAAAGTAATTGAAAACTGGGCAAATTTGTCCAAAATATGCTTGTTTGAGTATTATGTTTTCCTTTATTAAAATAAATCGTGAGTAAATTCTCCTGTGTACAGAAAGCTATTTGCCAGCTATGTGGAGCGCTCCATATCAATCACATATCAAGATCCAATCCATTTAAGGTGTTTCCATAGAAAATAGTTGCCAATGAAGGCAGCTCACGAGGGTTTGGAACAGAGCCATTGTCTTAATGTGTGTGATCCTAGTAAAACCTTCAAGTTTCAATACAATGAACTTATAAATCGTATGAATCTCGTACAATGTACTTATAAATCAAGCTAATGTGCTGAAAACGCAGAAAGGATTGGGTAAGGGGTTAGCTTAAGAAAGCATGTCTCACTCACGTTTCTGATTCCTCAGAGCTACAACTGAGGATTTATATTTCATACTCTCTCACTCATTTATATATTTATATCATTCTGCAGAACTCTGTAACCCCAGATGCATTCTGTAATAAAACACTGCGAGAAATTATCCTCTCTATTTTCACTCAGCCCATCGGGCATCATTATTCTTCCCAGCATTCCCCTCCTCACCTGTGACACTAAGTGGAAGAAAAATTACACCTTCGAACCCCTTCTCTCTCTCTCTGGTTTCACAGTTACTTAAGAAAATTCTTAAGAGGCAGAAGAAAAAACAGATGAGAGAAACCAATTAATTTTAAGCAGCAAAACTCAGGCACTCAGTACTTGATCCTTTTCCCAAATTACAGAATCACAAACGAAGCCAGAGCCACCATCACCAGATACTGTGCTGGCACCGAGGGTCTCCATTCAATGCGCCCTTCCTTTCCCAGCGTTTTAGCATGTACTTTGAGTAAACCCCTCCACTATTAGCACCAGAGTACGCTACACAATGCCTGGCCTGACACAATAACCTCTTAGCGCAGGCAATTACAAACTAATCGCTTACTGAAACCAACTTACTGAATGTAATTGCTCAGCCATGGATATCGGGGTTTTTCTCATAGTGAATTACATTCTTATGTCTCTAATGGAGATGAGGTTTAATCTGCGATGGATCAAATGAGCCAGTAACTCAGATTACAACAGTAACGACTTTGATTATGTATATTTTATCTGCTAACAGTGATGCCGTTCTTTATTGGGAGATAAGGCCGATTTCAGGCTAATTTACAAACATCGATAAACATTTCAAACATTCTAAAGTTGCACTTGGATTTACAAAGTTGGGAGGCATAAAAATCATTATCACTCTGGCGGTGTGAGGTTAAGCAACCAATCCAACAAATCCCTAGCCGTTGTTTGTTGGAGCAGTGCGAATTAGCCTTTATCAAACCGGTGCGTGATGCTATACAAGCCCCCACGGCAAAAAGCTCCAATAGACAGCCTTTAGTCTTGTAAGAGCACGGTTCACTTCTGAGGAATTCAAGATGCTTGAACTGTAGATCTGCACCACAACAGACTTCACAGTGTCTGCTTCAGAACCACACTGAGCCGGGCCAAGTTTCCCTATACTGGCCTGCTATTAATAGGCCTCCCAGCCTCCAGAGAAATAACACTGGAGAACCGAGAAAAAAAAAAGAGAGTGAGAGAGACGAAAACAGAGACGTAGAAAGGCGATAGGAAGATTTTGATGGGAAAACAGAAAGCAAGATGCTCAACATGACCCGACGCTCTGTGGCCCCACCCAACCACCTTCACTCTCTCCTGTGAGGACTGCCAAGTTAGAAACCGCCAGTGTCCAAGGTCACCTCCTCTATTTATCCAGCACAACCATTTACCTCTGTTTGTGCTCCCAGAATCCCCCTGACGAAAGTCGTTTTTAGAATTGCTGGGTGACAGCGTTGTTACGGCATAAAAATTCACAACCAGACCTTTTTGTATAGCGCATTTCATAATTGCGGACCACTTGGCTGGTTTTCATTCATATAATGCTCAATAGAACAAGGCCGTTCCCTCAATGCGGCTTTAATGTGATCATTCCCCCCCCGCGTCGCTAAATAATGTTGCTGTCGCACCGCTACCTCCTGCCATAAACTCGACACTTCAGAATAACATCACGGCATCATATTTTTGCGCCCTATCTGTCGGAAACTGCTGTTGTGGAATAATTACTACCCTTCCGTAGCGCACACTACAAACAGGACATCATAAAGAAACACAGCGCTCACACTGTTAAAGAACGTGGCTACGCCATTACAGATTAATTTTGCATTAATTGAAAATAGCCCGTTGTTTGACAAGCTGTAATGCAGACTGGAATTAATCCTCAGAGGAGATCAAAACTAGCTTCCAATTAAGTCGCTGATAATGTCACCTGCGCTGTGAGCAGTGTGGGGTAAGACACATTTAACCGCCGAGGCTGCATAGCCTGACCTCTGCAGCCACACCCCCCATCAGCCGGGCATGTTCTTACTGCGCTTTAATTAAAGAGAGACCACTCAATTCTGCAGTAATTATATGATTTCACACGCAGATACGTCTACCTTATTACACAACTTATAAAGAACATTCGCGCACACCGAGTTTAAACAGGATTTTGGAAATTGATTTAAAAGTCTGCGATCGTGTTTAATAGTTAATTTAAAAGTGGATTATTTTTAGGGCACCTCAAAAGAGCTGTGTCACATTTTATGGCCAGGGCTTTTAGAAGAATATGTGAACTGCAATTATGTGCTGTGCTCAGTTGAGGTATTTCAGGAGTTTTTTTATCTAAAGCTGCAATCTGTAACTTTTGCCACGTTATTGCCGTCTCTGTTTGGGGACAAGAGTTTTAAAGCCTTTTTATGACAAGGCTTTTTGTGGATAAGGTTTAAATTTGATGTATTTGTATTCAGTTGAGTCAACTCAACATAAACTAATTACATTAATTCATACAGAAATGAAATACAGAAATAAAATTGAATACAGAGCTAACTAGAACTATAAATAAAACTTTACAAACTACAATTTAAGTTTGGAAAATGTGCATCTTATTGATAAAATTAAAGCACGTGTGCAATTGAATTGAAACAAAAATTATTGGTTCATTTATACTCTTCTTTACATGTGTTGAGGTTTAATTATGTCAGAATATGATATTCAGATTTAGGCAGACGCCTTGATCCAAAGTGACTTACAAGAATTAGGAAAAAATTAAGCAATACATCATAGCTCGACCAAACAACTCAATGCATAGTTATTAAAAAGAGTTAAGGTAAGGAACCCTATTTTACTCACTCGATTTCATGTTGATTTTCAACCGGACAAAAAAGGTTCTGGATTGTATCTTTAACAAATGCTTGTTTTAAGTGTTACCTTTTCTATTTGTAGCCATTCAATAGATGATTCATCCAAAAAAATAGCCAGCACTCAAACCTCTAATGTATGTCTAAGTAAGTTTCTTGTAAAATATGTGCTTTGGAGTCCAATTCAACATTGATGAATATCAAGGAGGAGATACTTGTTTCCCAAGACTTCATAACTGTCTCCATTTCCTCACTCTTACAACAATCTAATATCTGAAAAACAAGATCCTCTGTCTTTCCAATGGGCTCCTCCTCCCATCACACCTGCTGAGCAATGGCTATGTGAGTTTCATCTCAATTAACACGGTGTTTGTTGTTCACAGCAGAAGGTCTTAGGGGAGACGACTGCACTTCCACAAAACCATTGCGGCCGGGGCAGCATCTCTTCGCTGAGCCCCCTGCCAGGCATACTAAACCACAACAACACAATTTTCTGCAATAGCACCAAGCCCTGAGAGAGCTATCTGTGAATGTGTGATGCCGTTACAGGTGCAATGTTAAAAGAAACCGTGAAGGTACTGTCAACTTCTTCTGCCTGCTCAAACCGGACGTCTCAGGGCGCTTTTTGTTTGTTGTTGTTGTGGTTAAAGCTTTATTCTTTCCCTGAGAAAAATCCTTTTTGGAACATCACAGTCCAAGCTGATTATCATCTGGTCCAAACTGGCATTGTTTTAAAAAACACTCTGACCACCATGAGCTAACATTGCCAACTGGCAGCTGGTATGTTGCTGGTCTATGATGACCTACCAGCCTCCATTTTCCAAAAGCTCAACACTCAGTTAAACTTTTAGGGTTCTTTCATCTTCCTGTTTAGGCATCCGGTCATGGTGGGAAAATAAAAATAAAACAATAACATAACACAACATTTATGCATTTGTCAGAGGCTTTCATCCAATGCAGTACAGTACAATTTATAAATTTTTAGTTGACGCGTTACCTGAGAATCAACATTGGCAACCTTGGCATTGCTATAACTCCACGCTCTACCCACTTGACACCCTGTCTGATGCAATGCAAAAAACTGCTTGTTAAAATTGGGATTGTTGAGGCACACCACAGCACGTAGTCTAAATTTTAAATTATTATGAGTTCTATTGTCTCTTGTTGCAAGGTGTGAGCCACAAGAACGTCTCTTCTAGTTCTTCCCACCCACTTTTTATTGACCTTGGAAGAGTCTTCCTTTGTTGAATCTACATCATGAACCCTGCGGCAGAACACAGAGACCGTTTTATATGCACAGACTAGCGGTACGCTGTAGGTTGTCGAATAAATTATTTAAACACCAGGTAGGATCTAGTGGATCTGCAAAGCCTCTGGAAAAAAGAAGCCATTTTAGCAACTGGAACCCATTACGGCATTTTAAACACATCCTCCTTGTCGTCTCTTTACCCGGTAAACGCCACTAAATGACCCCAGGAGGCTCGCGGCTGTCCCCTTTAGTTCTTCTATAAGCATTGTGTGGCAGCACTTTTCTATACAGGGTTTCATCAGCAAGCACTCATTAGGAGCCAGAGATGGCAATGATCGCCTATTCAGATTGACAAAAGGCAGGAGGACTGTCGAATTAAGAGAGTCTTGATAGACTCAGAAATGTACCTCTCTTTTCTTTGACTCTGTCCTTGAGGATCTGAGGTGTTCGGAACATCTTACTTCAATCTTCATGTCAAATGTAAAGTTAACAGTAGGTTAATTTGGTCGCACCATATTCTCTCAAGTCAAGTCTTAAAGCTAGTGTTCAACCAAAAATACAAAAACATCTGTCATTATTTTATTAACCTTCATGTTGTTTAAAATCTGTATGATTGTCTCTTGTGGAACACAAAAGAAGATTTTTGTTGACAATGCTGTTTATTTACCAGCAGCTTTCAACATCATTTTTGTGTTCTGCAGAAGAAAGAACGACATTCATGTTTGCAATGACATAAGTCAGTGAGTAAAGATGGAAAAAAATTTAGTTTTGGGTAGTAGTAGATCTAAAGCTTCTTCTCAAAAGCAGTGTGTAGTTGCACAATATAATGTTTACCTTGATTACTTCAATAAACAGCCTTCTTGTAAACAGCCGTAGTGGAAATTCTGTGCATTTCAGTTTTAACATATTGTTGATGTTTCAATATCTGTTGACACACTACATTCCAATAATGAATGCAATATTCTTCAATATTCTTAATTTTGCGTGATGAATTAAATCAATAAGTAAATACTTATTGATTTAAACACTTATACAAACGGAATAGTTTGTTTGTACTTGCATGCACAATAGCTAAAGAGCAAGTGAACCTCTTGCACTGCTTTAAATGCTTTTAAATACAGTAGATTTGTAAATTTTATACGGTCACAAAGACTTTTTTGCACAGTGTCAGCATAAAGCACAAGAGAGAAAGGAGGAGTTGTCTTCCCGTTTCTCCCATTCTGCATTGAGTAGAAGCTAATGCTGCCACATGATATTCCAACAGTAAGAGGGAATGAGAAATGGAGGAACAGATACTACTGTATTGACCAGCTCTCCCTACAGAAGAGAACTAAACACACTCCAATAGCTTTAGGCTCTGTCAGTGTTATGCGGCAGGTCTGCCTCTTTTTAAAGCAACTCGGTAATGAGAAACCGCATTACCCAAGCAGCCCAATTGTACTCCGCCGGCCCAGAATGCCGTATGGCCCGGCAGTTTGTTGGGCAAGTGGATGAGAGGCTTAAATCTGATTCCATCTATTGCTCTCCATTGCACCATTCTGACTGGCACTGCTGCTGAATTCAAATGTCTGGCCCAGCATTAGTGCAGTGCAGCATGCCAAAACCGGCTTTTTCTCCCCATTAAGATTTGGCCCCCGTGGGAGATCAAGCAGGAGAGAAAGTGACAAAGCGCACACATCCGTTGGCACTAAAGGATGAAATTCAGGCTGCGCCGTGTTTATTGTAATGTCTTCCTCATGTGTTTATATGCTGAAGGGTGGGTGCGAATTCAAAGCAGCAAGGGTGAACGTGCTAAGACCCTACTGGCTATCACAACATGAGAATATTACAAAAAAATCAAGGGATAGTGTTAAGATTGACTACCAGTGTTGGGGTATTGCATTGGACCACAATATTCTATTGCGACAAAGTTTCTTTCAGCCCAGTAAAGATTTATGTTGTAAAAGATTTTAAATACTGCCGGTAAACTAAAATAAATCTTAGTGATTCCGTGGAATTTAGTCAGAGTCATGTGTAGCAAACCAATTAATAGAGTTTGGGTGTTACCTCAAACTGCTCTGTCGTGGTGCTCGCAGTGTTGTGTTCTGAGAACTGTTTGCATTTTATAAACTTCGTAATTGGCAAATTTTGGTGAACATCTTGAATGAGGATCTTTAAAATAACATACTAAAAAGCTTTTCGCCGATAATGTAACACTGAAACAATGTCTTACATTTTACATTACATTTTTATGCAAATACTTTAAACAAAAATAGGACACGCACTCTGGAGAGAGATAAAGTATATTAACTTATTCATTTAAAGTGATAGTTCACCTAAAAAGATTCTCTCATCACTCACTCAGGTTGTTCCAAATCTATATAAATTTATTTGTTCTACTAAACACAAAGGAAGATATTTTGAAGAATGTGAGCAACCAAACAGATCTCATCCCCCATTTACTGCCATAGTAGGGAAAGGGGGTGAGATCTGTGTGGTCACTGACATTCTTCCAAAGAATACAAATCTTCCTTTGTATTTAGCAGAATAAATAAATGTATACAGATTTGGAACAATGAGTGTGAGTAAATGATGACAGAATAAAAAATTTTGGGTAAACTATCCCTTTAGAAATTAACATTAATAGTAAGTATTTACTATTATTTGCATATTTGTTTAAATTGAACACATTCTTTTTTTAAAGTGAGATTCCCAACTACTGCTATCTACTAAGAAAATCCAAAGTAGGTTGAGTTTATGAGCTCTGTTGTCACGTTAAAAGTGGAAATAATACCTTGAGACACCTGATGTGGCCAGAGCACAGACAGTCCCTTATGCAAAATCCTCCTTAAAGAACACAGTGCTGCCGCCAAGAAATGTCAATGGAGGATGTGCGCAAATGAAAAGAGAGAGAGGGACCATGAAAGATCTCTTTCATCTTCTCCTGACATCTTCAAAGACAATGAGAATCACTTCAGTTTAGAGCAAATTAACATGCAACACACACACAAAACTTGTTCAAACATGAACGGCAAGGCAACGGACACCAGCTCTACTCTCTATATCCAGTCCATCAGAGGTCTATTGTTCACATGGCCTTTGTTTGGTGGAATGTCAGCTTGGAGACTATTAATAACAGTGGCAGTTCCTGGTTGGTTTGAGCTGATCTCTCCATCAACACCCTGACTGCTGCACACACACATCAAAGGGTTGACAGGGTTGTCGTGCTCACGGAGGCAGGCAGAGAACTTGTGAATGTAAGCTGGCAGGCAGAACAAATTTGGCTAATGGTCTTTTTCATCTTTATTGTGGGTTTAGCTTCTGTTGAAAAACCAAAGGGCGAGCATTTGCCTTTTGTGTGACAAGATAAGTTTCACAGAATGCATCTAATGGCGTGGTGTTTTCTATTAACTAAATGAATTCTCTGGAAGCTAAACCACCAGCTTGCACAGGGGATTGTGGGATTGAGAGTGAGGGTGTCGGTATGTTATCAAAAGCTTGATCTAAAAAGCAACCAATCGCTCAAAGGTGAAGGCAGTGACGCTTGTCCCAAGGGATTTGAAATCTACACATAATGCAGGAGGTCTTGAATCACACTGTTACATGTTGATGTACTTGATTCAGAATTCAAAAGCAGTTTGAACACATTCATTGTAGCATATTACATTGAAACTGTAAGACCATGAAAGAACAGTCACAGAAGAGACAGCCTTTTGTAATCGCAAAGATTTGTCCAAGACATCAATGAGATTAAACGAAGAGGAAATGGGAAACTTTGCTCAAGTCTCACTTACTGTATCTCAGATATTTCTATTGAGAAAAACCTCTCTGAAATCTCACAAATGTCTCCATTTTCAGAAGAGTTCTTGAAATTGTCACAAACTTAGCTAGGATTTGTCAGCTCTGGAATCAAAGGTTAATATTACAGTAGGATTATTACTGTAGTTAAGATTTCAATGTGAACACGAACATATCTCTCATTCAAGCACATGATCCATTTACTTAATGGACATTTTGTATACCCTAAAACACAACTCAATGCAAAAAACGTATAATGACTTATGCTTATAATAATATAGCAGGCTTCAGGAAGACGAAAGTAGATCCAAAAACAATACACTTTAATAATATTAACTTTCATCACAATTAAAGACTGGTGAGGGAGTGTGGAGGATCATGGGAAGTGTAGTCCGGGGGGAAACTGGCAAAACTGGCAAAGAAGGACACGGGAGTCAGGCAGGACTGTGACAGCTATGTTGTGCCTTTTTTACAGATTTTTACAGTTTCTTTTTATTTCTCCTGAGTAATTTAAACAAAACAAATCAAAAAACAATGCAAAGTTAAATACATGGGGCACAATTATGTATTATGTATACAAATAATGGTATATTGACTGTGTACTGAAAGCAGCCTTTGACTATACACAGGTTGTGGCTGTCATCGAGCTGATCTCCTCCACACCAGCAAACACATGTCCTGTTACTCCTGTATGTCTCTTCTGACTTGGGGTTTACCGGAAACATGGTCTGTAATGGATATAAAATCCAGCAGGAGATTCAGTCTGACTATGGACTTCTCATAGAAGCTTTTGTTTAATAGGTTCGACCCACTGTGATAATTGGATAAGATGGAGTCGGAATGCACTGCAGGGCTGTCTACTTGGTCTAGCACGGTTTCACATTTCATCCTATCCTTTTTCTCTATACTATCGAAGTCAAGTTATTTATTTATCATTGTTTCAGATGGGGAGAGAGGCTTACGGCCGGGGCGTTAGCTGCAGCTCAAGGGTCTGTGCACTTGGCAGCTGAGTGTGCTCATCTAACAAACTTGTTTTTCTTTGAGCGCTGTTTCAGTGTATGCTGCTGTGGTAGACGTAGATGGTGTAGGGCAGACTGTGTGTGTGGGAGGGTGGACTTCTGCAGGGGGTGAATGTGTGTGTGTTTATCACACACAATTTGAATCGCAGCAAGTCAACGCAACCTCACTGGGTAAAGTGAATCTTCTAGTGTTTCTCATTCCGGTAAAACCATCACAAAAAAGATTTGTGCAAGATTTCAGTTTCTGGAATTGAAAGGCATTCAATATAAAAGTGTCTGACACTGCATGTACAGCAGAATTGTGCAAATGAGTGTGTGAGGTCTCTGTAATTGCAAAGCAATCGTTTGTTTTCTGTTCTCTATATATTGAGCTTTTCCTGATTTTGATACAGTTGTTTGTCATATAGAGATTTGATACCCTTTCCTAAACTGCGCCTCTTTTGGTCACTTAAAGCCAAAGTACTTAGTACTCAGACACCGATACAAATTACACAGATACCGTTTCAGATAGCCAGTATCGCACAGCATCTAAAAGCAATTTTTTGCCCTTGGGAACAGCACGCAGAGCTGTTTTCCACGCAGAAAGGTCTCCGAGATATATTTCATGAAGGTTGTGTATACGGGTGCACATTTGTTATGGATGAAACAGGAGCAGCAGTTTGTTTTTTGCTGGCTGAGGCGTCACATCAGTGTTATCTCTGGCTCTCAGCCTCCTTGGAAAACTTTGTGTTTATGCTGTACCTTAGTGAACCGTGGGCACTGGGGCACACCCAAGCCATCTGTACCTTGGGTGGCTGCTGCAAGGTTATTTCAAATCACACACAGGGGGTGCGTGCATGTAAACGCACACACAGGCTCTTTTCCAAAACCAATTGAGCTTCCACGCTGGCTTCTGCTTATAAAAGAAACCTTATAAGTGTCCAATTTAGGATACTGAATAGGCAAGACAAGAGCACATAGACATAATGGATTTTAAAAGGGAATAAAAACACGATATTAGGTCAAATAAGCTATTGTTTGTTACACTCAACCATTTTCATGGCCATTTTTCTGACTTTTACAATAAGTGCATTTTGGGACTTCCTTTTGGGACTTCCCTGCCAAAAATACTTACAGGAAACATATCGTTAGTGTCCATCCAAAACCTCAGATGTCCAAATTCGCTATTTTCTGGAAATGGAAACACTATCTTTTTAAACTAGTAAATAATGTGTTGACAAAGTTGACAAGCATGTTTTAAAACTTTTATTGGTTAGATATTTGCAAAACCCAGTGACAAACATAGAGGGTGAGTAACAATAGTGATTTGATTTCATAATGATCATGAAAAATGGATGTACAAGGCTTCCAAAGGTCAGAAGCCATCTTTAGGATAAGCCTGTGATGCCTTAAAATGCTGACCTATGTAGACAGCTCACTAGGTTTGGAACAGAGCGACAACATTGCCTTTAAAAAGACCTCTCTGTCCCTAGGACCCCACCATGTCCCTCGTTTATCTCCACTGAGATTAGAGCTAACAGAACCAGTGTGGGTTGAAGTGAAACCCCCTCCCACACAATAGAAAGCCTCCAGGGTCCGATAGTCATCACTACCGTGTGTGGTCTCTCTCTCTTTCTCTCTCTGGTGCCAAAGCTGATCAGAGAGCCAGCTCTCGGTGTGATCAGCCTGAAGGCTTTGTCTGACCTTTAGCAGATTAACAGCACTGGCAGTGCGGACTGGCTGCTGTTGATATTCCACCACTGGCTCTGATCTCCTATCATCACCATTCATTGTGTAGATAAGCCCGGGCAGAGACAGGTGACAGGCCACTTTCTCTGTCTATCTGCAGAGCTATTGAGACCGAACTGCCAGAGCGCTGCCACTCCGTAGATGGTGATTTTACCCTGGAACCCTTTTCACGTGATCTATTGTCTTCCAGTCGGAATCGGACGCTTACGGCTTGTGCAACTGATACAGGGGTAGAATTAAATGCTAAATGTGAACACGAACCGAGCCTGTGGCTCAAATGTGGGTTTAATGTGGCTCGGTTTCCAGAATGATCTCATTCCTGCCTTAAGATATTGTATATCAAAGTGCACACTTATATTTTTGTGAGTTTAGAAAAACGCTGAAAAATAAAATGTATTCACATACTGACACGACCTGGAGCGCACAGGTTGTCATGCGTGTGCAATTTTAAGGGGGTCTGAAATGTTTGTTTACAAATCCTCTGAAGACTACAATTGCTGCGTTGCAGGTGACCGAGTTCAATTTTCAGACACAACACCATAGCGGGACTCTAGTTCAGCAGTAAATTACTGAGGAGCTTTGTCTGAGAAAGCCTTTTTAATGCCATATTTATTTATAAATAACATCCAGATGGGACTAATAAGATTAAAGTCATTTGTAGTCTTCGTTTGGGTGATTTTAATTATCTTCGAAGCTCAACAACTATGAAATCTAATAGTGTACAGACATTACATTTTCACTTATTAACTTACTGATGTGTATGTGTGTTTGTGTGTGAGTTATCAAGAATAGGCATTTTTTTTTAAATCACATCAAACTATACTTTATTATACTGTTTTTTTGTATAACAGTAGATAAGTGTGTTAAATAAATCCAATGTTGTTAACATTTAACTTATTCATTATACGTAGGCTACAATAAAATACTGTGAATGCATTACATTAACTAAATATTCTGCAAATCTCAAAGAGATATAATATAATAAAGGTGCAAATAGGGAATACCTGCTGCATGCAAGAGGCTGATAAACACAAAAATAATGTTTTCAATCAAATATAACATACTGTAATATAATTGGTTTCTGCATATGTGAAGTATCATATTATTGTGTTTTTCATCGCTGCTTATTGCATGACACTTATTGTACTGATGCCACTGTCACACCGCATATACAGGTAATGACACAACAATTAATGAGTTCACAGTTGTTTGCAGAGTTCCAGTTACACAATGAGGGCACCTATGCACTTGTAATCACTTATGGAAATTGGCCAGAGATCTGAGATCCGGCAGGATTGGGACTTACTGACATTTTATAAGAAATTAGATGTGAAACAAATACGAAACAAGAGCAGCTAGCAGCCACGACGTTACAGGCGAGCAAATCTGTTATCTACATTCAGAGGCAGAGCAGACAAATCCCTCAACACACATAGACACGCATGATGCAACAAGTCCTGGGCTTAGTCAATTTGTTTTGCAACCTAAGCACGTTGACCATGCCAAACAGGAAGCATTTCAAGCGGGAGAAAACTTGCATGCGTTTTTTCCCTAGTACTTTGAAGCCCACTACTGAGCCTGTGCATGTCACTCCGAGGAGAACAACTAAAGCTAGAAGGACACGATTGTCTGGTGGCACAATCTGCTCACCGAGGGAATAAAACAAGGCGAAGAACCAGAACACT
The DNA here is from genome assembly GCA_008369825.1 of Triplophysa tibetana. Lineage (NCBI taxonomy): Eukaryota > Metazoa > Chordata > Actinopteri > Cypriniformes > Nemacheilidae > Triplophysa > Triplophysa tibetana. The sequence goes on from CM017917.1 coordinate 12,845,707, forward strand.
GCTGTTTTTAAGAATACCGCAGTTAACCGTGACATACATATTACAGGTGTGCCAACCGGGCGCGGTGTCTAACGGCAAATCCAAATTCATCAAGGTCTAGAGGTTGACACAGATTTCCATTACCGTTAGACAACAGTAATTACTCTCATGGCATTCAGGGGGTCGGGCACAGGGGGGTCAGCAAAGCCGACTCGAGCGATTTAAAGTGCAAAGGTTGAATACATTTAAACTGCGACCATCGATATTTTGCAATAGTGTGGGCGCAACTCTTCACTCCTCTCTCTCTCTTCTGCTTCTCTGCATTACACCACCTATCCAATGGAGTAAATATAACTCCTGAGACAGTCACCACTGTTAAAGATCTATCAAAAGGAGAGATCATCAGGGGCATCCAGGATGGTGGGATGCGGGCGGGTTTAATGGCCACTAAATGACCAATCAGTGTGTAATAGCAACAAATGTGAGATTTTGATTCCGCACAGCTTCCTCCATCTCATTAGATGAACCCTGCACCTGTGGTCCTGCGGCAGCTCACATCTGTCCTGTTTAACCCTTTAGTGTTCAACATCGACACCAGCAAACCAGAAATAATGCCAAAATAGACCAAACTTTGGCTTGTGTTTTCTGAAAAAATGGATATAAAACTTCTGAATAGTAGAAATAATAAAGATTAATCAGTAAGTGAATTATTGATTGTTTTATGATCACTGTTTGCGTAAGGGTCAACATTCAAAAGTACGTATCGTCGCTGTCCTTCCAAAACCTCAAATGTTCAAATATAGGCTCCTGCTTTTCAGGAAATGTAAAAAACACTGTACTTTTTAAATGAATAAAAGTTTTCATATTTAAAAACCATGTTTTAATACTTTTATTGGTTAGATATTTGCAACCAAGTGATAAACATAAAGGGTGACTAATAATAATGATTTATGGTAAAAATTCTCAAATATGGAGATACAAGGTTTCAGGAGGACATAAGTGATATGCTGCATATTCAGTCTCTCAATTCTGGAATCTACTTTTAGAATCACTCTGAAATTCTCACTTTAAGAGGTCCATCATTATTCTTTTGACTTCTAAAGAGTAATGAAGTCTCTCACTCAAAAGAAAACAATCAGGCTTTATTAAGTACAAGTCCAGTGTGTTAAGAAAGCAAGTTGCATAGCTCAGCAGCATGAGGAATTGAGGGATGAAGGCAGAGAGATGGACAGAAAGAGTGAGGGAGAGAGATTAACCTTTGCTTTCCTGACATCAAAGAGAGTTTTGTCCACAGCAATCATGTCCAAGTCAGACTCCGATGTATTTTCAATCTTTTTTCCTATACGAGTGCCTCTGCAGCCTGCTTGTGTGATCCTGCAGTAAGTCCAACTCAAAATAGATAAGGCTGTCGACACTTCGACCAGAACCATTTGTATGACAGGTCAGTGAAAACATAGTCCAGCCAAACCTTTGAATAAATGGGCAAAGGTTTAGTTCACATTGCAGCTTTTTCTGGCCAAGAAGCACTTAAACAAAAACAGAGCCAGGCTAACTTGCAAAACATGTGCGTTTATCTGAAATCTATATCATGACAAAAATAGACGGGAGTCAAATTAATAATGTAAGTAAGGCAGCGACATGAGTGGTTGTGTAAAAACACATGGGAGAAATGATGTACACTTTTTTCTGCTCATGCAAAAGTAATAAGTAGACTATGAAAGCGCTTGAAAACATGGCTGAATATATAAAATATAAAGTAAACTTGCTACAAAAAGTGCCTCAAACCAAACTCTGGATATGATTTGATGCAACTAACCTATCATATCCACTGATTATTCTGTCCTAGCACAATGTATCAATCCTGAACCACCTAAATTACTTTTTTTACCAAGCAGACTGATAAAAACCATGTGCACTCTCATTCCCAGAAGTCACATCAAGCCAGCCAATCAGATTAGAGCTTGCCAGCTCGAAAGATTGCATGCCAGTTGTGGGTGCAATAAACATCAAATGCTTAGCAAACGGACTGTGGGCGATCCAGACTTTACTGTCAGACGTGGAGACTAGCGCGTACACATCAGTCATATTCAGAACACCATTGTGTGTTCTTGTTTCTTTTTTGTGCTTGAAAGTATTTGTTGTATAGTATTTTACACAGGGATTTTAGCTTTATGTGGTGACAGAACTCGCCAGTCTCTTTTGTGAGAATATAGTGTGCATTTATATGTGAGTGTTTATGCACCCGTCAACTGTCCAGAGGAGAGAGTGGTCTGCTTAAAGTAGAGCATGCAGTGAGAAGCTGTCACCTACTATCTCAGGGCTCACCTCAAACACACTGGAGTCTCTTTATACACCTGCTCTCTTCTCTTTGCTGCTCACTCCCTTTTCTCTGACAATCCAGAAGGCCCTGCTGGTCTCTCATCGGATCCCACCTGTGACAGGTCAGATCTCCACATCACATCATCTGCTTCGGTCTCTTCAAATGAAGAACTAACATGCTGAGCATGCTGGTTTAACCCACTCACTGCAGTTTGTGGCTTTACATCATGTCTAATGGGATTGTCGCGTTGCGCCACATCCAGTAAAAAAAGTTATAATGCGTTCTATTGTCATTTGTCCAGTGTAGACACAGTGTTAAGGCCATTGCACATTGAGTCCGAAATTTGCGTCCACTATTTCCGCAGGTTAAAAAATAAATAGACCTCACGTGGTGTCAATCACATTTACACACTGCCTCTGATATTTTCCTCCGTCACAAAAAAATTCGGACTTTAAAAGCAAGCACTTTGAGAGGCGTTTTGACAATTCAGAGACACCGTACAAATGAGCGCCAAATATGAAAAAAGGCATACAAAGTATTTGGACTGAATGTGCAAAGACCTTTAGTGTTGCAGCTTCTTGAATGCTTGAATTTTAAGTGCCTGCATACTACTGTTATACTAAGTACTAAATGCACCGTGCTGAATGTCTCTTACTACTAACAACTAAAAACAACTAATCTGAAATGTTACAATGTAAACAATTCAGCCCAATGAAACTGAAAACCTATATTTTGCTCTTAAATTATAGGGAATTTCCAAGTGATGCTGAAGTTATGACTTGCTTTTTCAGCCACTTTGAATTTATGGTAAAACTTTCCAATAAGACTATATTAATTACATTTACAAATGCATTAGTATTTTAGCATATATTAATCTTTGTTAATGTCAATACAATTGTTCATGTTAGTTCATGGTGCATTAACTAATGTTAACAGAAACTATTTTTGATTTGAAAAAGGTTTAGTAACTGCTGAAATTAAAGGAACAGTTCACCCAAAAATGAAATTTCTGTCATCATTTACCCACCCTCAAGTTCTTCCAAATCTGTTCTGATGAACACAGAGAAAGATATTTAGAAGAATGCTTGTAGCCAGCCAGTTCTTGCCCACCAAAGACCACCATAGTAGGAAACATTTATTTGTAAATTTCTTTTTTGTTGAACAATAAAGAACATATTTTGAAGAATGAAGAACAGTTCTGGGGCACTTCTGACTGCTATTTTACTATGGTAGTCAATGGTGGCTAAGAACTGTTTGGCTACAAGCATTCTTATAAATATAGGAACAACTCAAACGGTGAGTTAAAGATGACAGGTTTTTTTAATTTTTGGATGACCGGTCAATTTAAAGATGCAGTTTGTAAGAATTTTGCAGGGTAAAATATCCCAAAACTACAAGGCTATTGTTAATCGTGGGAAAATTGCCATTCTACACAGCGACACAGGGCTGTGAAGTCGCATGCTAATGCCGTCATATCCCCGTTACCCTTTGTTACCGCCTTTCATCAGACGGGAACCGCATTACAACAGTGCTGTGGACAAATGCGGAAGTAGAGTCTAGCGTCTAGCAAGCCACTAGCTTTTATCGAACATTACCTTATTTATGGACCACAATTGTTCGCAACATTAATACAATTTTACCTCATCCGCTAACATTATTTCTCGTTTCCATCTGATTGATGGGCATCAACGGTGGAGATGAAGACAACAGATCCCATCATTAAACGCTCCTTCAAAGCGTCTTCAAGTTACAGCAAAGTTGTTGTTTAGATCATGCGCCCTCTAGCGAAGGTTTCTACAAACTGTGCCTTTAACATGAACCAAGATTAATAAATGTACAAGTGGCCGTCATTGTAATTTATTGTTAGCTAATGCATTAACTAATGATAATAAAACACTTATGAATAAAATCTAACTAAAAATCTAAAAACGTATACATTCAAGTAAAAATCACAAATTATAATGATATAAAGTAGATGAAAACAAAATGCTGAATATTTTACAGTGTATGACCAGTGATATTTACTACACCTAATGTTCTGCTTATTGCACATTAATGGCTGTCAGCGCTCACCAAACACTAACAAAAGGCACAATGATCAGCATTCTTATGGTCCACTAAATCTGGTCTAACATGGTAATTGTGCAGTTTTTCTTTCAGCCCTGAATGATTATACCTGACCCAACCCAAAGAACTAATCAAGAAGCTTGTGGTGAATCAGATGTGACTATTAAGGAATGACAACAGTCTCCCTGCACTGCATGTGATAAATACCAGACTACCACACTGTTAGATCATCTGTCACAATATCATCCCAGCTCCGTTCCAAAAGCTAGTAAGCTGCCTACAGCGAAGCAATTTCAGACACTATGGGCTCCTCCCATTATAATTATGCTGCATCCCAAGATATCTTGTTATGACCCAATTCTAAGGCAGCATCATATGTATCCTAGGTGAAGAATGCATTCCCAGAATACTTTGAGATGGGTTCTGTAAAAATTCTGTAATCATTTATTCACCCTCTTGTCATTTCAAAGCTGTTTGACTTTCTTTTGCAGAACACAAAAGAAGATATTTTGAAGAACGTTGGTAACAGAATGGGCACAGGTGGTACCCATTGTCTTGCATTGGTTTTGTGTCCATACCATAGAAGTAAATGGGTACAATAGTTCTTCAGTTATCAATATTCTTTGAAATATCTCCTTTTGTGTTCTGCAGAAAAACAAAAGTCATACAGGTATGAAATGACAAGAGGGTGAGTAAATGATGACATAATTTTTCTTTTTGGATGAACTATCCCTTTAAATATCCACAACATGAATATGTATCACAAACGTCCCAAACCGAATTGTTCATTCATGTGTGTGTTCTTGGATTTCTTAAATTTTTTAGAGTAAAATAATGTTGTCTGAATATGCTAATCTGTACTTAAATTGCATTTCCGTAGAACGCCCAAGGGGTTCGATTCACACAGCTTTGTTGCCTCTATATATATATATATATATATATATATATATATATATATATATATATATATGAGCATTCTGAATCGATCACTTGTATGAGGTTACATGAAGCAGTAAGGCACGGTACTAAATTTTGGAACAGAGCCTTCGTCTTGTCAAAAATAAAATAAAAACTCTCCTGGTACACCTTGAACTCTATTGCCCTTTTTAAATATCTGCATGAATGTGCTACTCTTGACTCTGCTGTCTTTGTTTTCATCGCTTTCTCTGCCATTGCTGCGTTCCATCTCCTGTTGTTGCTCTGTGTTCCAGCGCACAGCTTTCTCATCTTTGATCATGTAGACTAAAATAAGAGCCTCTGCTTGTATCACCTGCTGGTCTCTCTCGCTTTCAAATGAACACTGAACGTTCCTTCTTACCAGGCGACTGTGCTGTTGACATCACCAGCGTGATAATTGCAAGGCTGCTGTTTATTTAAAAGACTTCTTAGCACCAGCAGGAACGTCAAAAGGCAGTAGCCTATGCCCCGCACCCTCCCGTTGGGAGATTTTGATCACCACGGGATGTTAAGGGCAACCGGTGCTCTCAGAATTGTTTATTCTTGAATGTCAAAGCAATCTGGCCAATTAAAGTACCCAACCCGTAGACAGGTTTCTGCTCACCGTTTCATGAAAGGTCCTCTGGTGCTTATAATGTTAAAGCAGATTGCTAATGAGGAGAGAAAAACAGAGAAGATTTCAGATGATAAATGTGCATGTTTTGGTGCATCCCTGCTCGAATTTCTATACGTGTTTGCATGCATGAGAAATGTGAAGGAAAATACAGGCCTCCGCTGACACATACGTAAGCAGTGTGAAGGAAAACCATTGAGGGGAAAATATTGTTTGAGGCGGGCTGTAAAATGGTTTCCCCAAGAAAGGGAGATAATATTTCTGGAAATATGACAGGAGGGGTTATATATCAGCAACACATCAAGCATTATACACATAAATGGTTGTGTGTCATCATTGAGACACATTTGGTTGTCGTGCATTGGCTGACATTTGTAATGGATTTGAAAATGTTTGTTCAGACCACGGCAGGATCCGAATGAAAAACAGAGGCTTTAACGCAGTTTCTCAAACCCCATCGTGCTGCAGATTACTCGACCGCCATTTGAGTCCATCGCTACGGCATAAAGAGAATTTGGTAAGATAGAGATGAAATGCTGCTTTATTGAGTTGATGTTCTGCACATCATCTCCCTGTGAATGCAGCTGTCGTGATAATGCAGGGCTCTGTATTGTAAGCTTTTGACAGTTGTGCTTCTGCTCAAACCACACACACACAACTGTCCACGGTTGAGCCTTCATTGTTAAAGGGGCTTCACCGTGTTGTACTGGGCTGAAGCGGCAGCCTGTTGTACATGTGGCATCTGTTGTGAAAGTCTTTTGAGCGGCGCTGATAAGGCTGGTGATAACCGGGCAGGGCTCTCACTCAAAGCTTTTCTGTACCTCCGACGGTATCGCTGTCAGTGGCAATGAGACTGGGCTTTGGTGTAACAGGCGCAGACATAATGTCATCAATTCTGTGGGCAAACAAAGTCACTTCGCTTATCGAAATCACTGCCAACTCGACAGCCTTCCTGCCCTGAATTTATGCAGGTGTCACGAGAATGCGATTCACGAAGGCTGACAGCTGGTATACATATGCAGGATTGTGGGCACATTTACCTGTATGAATGAAAGTTGACTGCACGATTCACATACGTCCATTAAGGTGACCTATTCGATCGTCCAAAGAATTGAGGGCTTGTTAGTTATATCATGATCAATGACATGATTATTTTAATCAACTATTTTAATAAACATGTCAAAATGTATTTTTTGGTGGCATCGAAAGGCAATTTATTACTCTCTATTGACCTTTTTGCAAGATAAAAACACTGGTCCAGAAGCACTTCCGGTTAAATTGTGTATTTTTTTTACATCTTACATGTGGAATTAAATCTTAAAGATATTTGATTAATATTTTGATTAAGTTATAAATAATTTTTTGGTCGTTTTTTCTTCAATTGTTTGTGCAGTGTTAAAAAATGTAAACAGGAAGTTCTTCTGAACCACCATTGGACCAGTATTGTTCATGTTTTCTGAAGTGGTCTACACGGTGAAATTTCATTTTAATCTGTTAACAGCGCTTCAAAAACAAGACCAGGATCTTATTTTCCATAGAAACAATAAGATAATGCAAAAAATGGGACAAACTAGGAGTATTTCTTGATGATTTTAAAACTTTTTTTAAAAACTATTTTAATCTTGACACGGCATCTTAAAAACACTAAGCTAACGGGAACGCTAAATATAAACCTAATATTCATTTTTGGGTGAACTGTCCCTTTAATTTATGTGTTAAAAAAATGGTTGATTCATGTGTTGAGTGCTAGACTAGAGTAAAGAAAAAAGTACTTGAGTAAAGAAAGCACACGACATCTTTCATCTAACTAAATGGCAAAAAAATTTGAATAATATATGAGCAATGTCCCTCTTTTGGTGTAGGGACAAAACAATCGATTTTCTTTATGAAAGAAGGATGAAGGATGAAAATGAGCTAGGTTCATCCCTTTCATCATGGAATATCAAATTAGGAAAAGAACACAATTCGGGAAGCGTAATTATAGACCACTTCGGAAGACGTAAACAACTCTGATACAACGCTGGTCCAAAAGAACTTCCTGTTTCAGGAGGTTCCTGTATCACTAAGCAAACATTTGAATAAAATGCAACCAACAGAACATTTGTAACAGATTAAAAAGATTATATTATATGTGTAAGTTTCAAAATGTGACCCTGGACACCAGAACCAGTCTTATGTGTTCATTTTTCAAATTTTAAAAATATCGGAAGGTCTTCTGTGCTTTATCACCTTAAACAAGAAAAAAAAAAATGTTTTCTCTGCTCACACAGGGGAAGACAGTCAAGACTGGCGAACTGTGATGAATTTTTGGGCTGCAATGAGAGAGACAAATGAACACAAAAGAGGAAAAATATGAGCCGAAACAGAAATATCTGCCAGTCCTCAAGGGAGAAGGCAGATGAAAAAATGACGGATGAACAAGGGCTTTGCTTTAGAGCTATTAGAGTGGTCTACAGACTTGCAGTGAGTAAATGTCAGACAGCAGTGTGAAGATGAAGATCAGCATAGGGAAAATTTTCATTGCTAGAAACCTTGTCCACTTCTAATCATTATTGCGCTCTCAATGTCTCTTTTTCTGTCCTAATATTTGAGTTACACAAATGAAACATCTCACAATCTGATCTCTTTTTTCAGTACAAGCAGTGGGACAATAGGAAGTAGAGAGCTAAAAATAGATCAAACAAAAACAAGCTTGTCAGTATGGAAGTTAAAGATGTGCACCGAGTACGCAAAAAGACACCCACGCTTATGAAAGCGCTTATTTGATTGCAATGTATTTCCATTATGTATTTCTTTTTTTTAATTGGTAATGGTGGCATTTAAAATGTTACCTTTCAGTCTGATTTGATGTTAAGGGCTGGAATAGCTATGTTGTATGCAGCTGAAAACCCAGTTGGAGACACATAAAGATGCATTTTGTATTCAAAACAGATGATTGAAAGGAATGTGACAGAATGCAGGAGTTTTGAGACACATCTTTAAAAGCTGATTTATTTTTAACCTGACAGACTCAAAAAAATTGTGCAGAAGGAAAATGTTCCATCAACCCTTTCCAAGGCCCACCCCAAGCAGTCGAGAATCCTGATTTTATTCATTTCAGTCAAAATGAGCAAAGTGCATATCCAAACTACCAGCTGCAGTGAATCATCACCTAAGAATAATAATACATTTATTTTATAAAGCACCATTAAAAGTTCCTTTCTCAAATCGCTGCACAAAAATCAAAACAATACATCACACAATAATAAAACAAAAATCAAAGCAATGCATCACACATTAATAAAACAGCACAAAGAAATACTGTTTAAAACAAAACAAAACATCCAGTCAACTGAAAGCAGTCCTGAAATAAAGTGTTTAAGAAGAGATTTAAAAGCGGCTAGTGATGTTTATCTTGAGAGAGTTCCAGATCTTAGAAGCATAAGCAGAAAATTCTCAATTCTCTTGGGGACATCTAAAGGACCATACTGAGAAGAGCGTAGATTTCAAAATGGTTTGTAAGGGATTAATTGATCAGACAGGTATTGAGGAGCCAGGTCATTCAATGCCTTAAAATTTAACGTAAGGAATTTAAAATCAATATGGTATTTGACAGGAAGCCAGTGTAAAGACTCTAATACAGGGGAGATCAACGGACTTAAGAATTCTAGCTAATGTTTCAGCCGACGCTAAATAGTACTAGCAACAATATCTGGGACCATATCACAATAGTTATTATAAGATGTGAAGTGAGCATCTGTCTTAGAACGCACTTAAAGGTCACAATTTGGGCAATGTGGAGAAGAAGAAAGACTCCTGCCATTGGGGAACAAAACAAGGGATTTGGGCAAGACTAGAAAATGAAGTGTGGCGATGGGCTGACCCAGCGTGTGCCTGGCTCTCCATGTGCTCCCTGGCCTCCTGCTGCAGGCAGGATTGATGAGAGCGGTCTGGGCAACAGACACTGGGACAGATTACAAACAAGGCGCTTTGTCTTTGTACACCAGGGCTCTTCAGAGCATGGAGGCCCTGCATTAATTGGTAGCTGTCCCCCGTAGAGAGAGTCCCCAGCTGTGCTCTTCACTATTACTGGTCTCGTCAGAGACTTCTACTACACACAAAGAAATGTGTGATGCAGAAAAGTATGCTTGGAATTGTGCGAGAGTGTGTTCGTGTGGAATGTAAAGGGATGCAGCAACCACGTTTGGATAAATGCCAGTTATTTTAAGAGTGTCTTTCTGACTTCATGTGAGCTACAGTGTTCCTGAAGGCTGTGGGTTTGAATACACATAGAGATAAAATGTATACCTGATGCACTGTAAGAGTATGTTTACATGACAATCTTTCGGTTTTGGCTGTTCATTTTCGTGCAAATGGCGTTTAGCAAAGTGCACGTTTATGAAAATGATACATGTCATCGATTCCATACAAAAACACAAATCTATGAAAACACTGACTTGTTTAGTAGATATGCGAGTATAAGCAAAACAATGATGACGAAATACACAACTTTGTTTGTGATTCTCAAAATATGAATGTTTCTCCAGCAAAGTGTAGATTTACATCACCACGCGGTCAGAGGAGAATTCTCAACAAATAAATATACTCTGATAAGTGGTTTTCAAAAAACACTTTTGGGTTAAACCTGGGTAAGCTCAGGTGCAGTTTTTCTTTAGAAAGTAACATTGCCAACTACTGGCCTGGCATGCATAATTGTGACAACATGTGAAACTTTTTCGTTTTTTAAATCATTGTTGTGTAAACATAACTTAAGTCGGTATAAAAGCGTCAGCCAAACTCATAAATGTATTGCAAACAAAGTAGTAGACCTGAAAAAAACCCTAAGTAAAGGCCAACTATCTGCCAAATGAATGCTTTGACTAAATATACACATACTGCACTGCACTAGTAATAAACTTTACAACAAGGACTACTAAGCTAACATTTATGAGCCAAGCTGATAAGACGCACAATTTGTCCTCCACACTTTTGAGATCACCTTTACGCTCCTGGCAGAGATGCAGTGACTTTCCATAAAACTTTGTGCAAGCTGTCAAGATGTAATAAAACACACTGAGCGTTTCCGAAACTCACATAGAAAGCGGTGACAGAAAAAGAAAGACTTAAAGGTGTTGGAAGCTATTTCTTTCTTGGAAAACCACATATAATGTCCCCACTACCTGACAGATATCTCTGAAATAGGTGTCCTGAGAAATCACACCCGTCTCTGTGACAGCCCTAGGCTCTAAACAGCAAAAAAAGACTCAGGTTATCGACCTGCCCTGTTTAAGCCAATCATAAGACTTAGAGCCACTCTCTGCCTCTCAATCATTTTGCAAGTTAGAGTTTGCTGACATCGAAGGGCAAGGTTTCGGAGACAGGGATGGGGGGTCTAATAAGGGGGGTAAGTCTAGAGGAAAGCAGGAAAGCCACTATCCCTTTAAGTGGTTCTTCTCAAAGGTTACACAAAGCAGACAAAGTGTCATCAATATCCTTGAGGCTAAAATCTCTGAGAGAAAAAGTAGGCATGTCCTGTATCCAGGCAACCTTAAGGCAGTTATAGGGCAGCATGGAAGAGGGTCATTGGGACTATGATTAGAGTCGCAAGTTAGAGAAGGATTGTTCTGCCTCATTTTAAGTCAGAGCTTAAGTCAGCACAAACTCGTGAGCTTAAGAAATCATAGACCTGCCAAAACAGCATAGGTTCCTTGAGGTTTAAGGACAAAATGCACCGTGATGCAATTTGCGTTGTGCATTCTAAATGTATGAGCGGTCGCTTTAAGCGCCATCCAGGGAGCCGGAGAGAGACAATCAGCTTTGTAGTGAGAGATCTCAGTACTGGTCTGTGTGTGTGAGAGTGTAAGGGGACTCACAGGCGGCCCGGCACGTTTATTATGCTAAATGTGATTCTAGAATCTCAGCGAATGGCTGCTAATGAAGCACATGGGGTGCCTGGGTTGCAATCGGGTGAGCCTGCTGTTTATCAGAGAAGCTGCAACCTCTCTTTCGGTTTTAACTACAGTTGTATCAGTGTTTATCTCACATTCGGAATGACCGAAAAATTTTAAAAGAAGAAAAGACCTTTTTACGATCTCATAAAGGAGCATGCGCAAGTACTCAATTTTTCGTTTTATAACATTGCATTGTCAAAGCAGCTTTACAGGAAAAACAGAGATGTAAACTGAATGCAAAAAATTCTAATGGTTTTTAAAACACATAGGATATATAGTAATTTCACATAATTCAAGTACATTGGCTTTTTATCCGCAAAAACAGTCAAAATATAAAAAAAATGGCGAGTTCAAAAATATATTAGTGATGCGTACTGTGAATTTATTTGTGTTGAACAGTAATTGGAACGTTGTATTAATGGTGCTATTGAAAAAATATACATAACAATTTTTTAACTTGTGTATGCTAAAGTGGATTTATAAACTCAATAAAAAAATATCAGCAAGAGGCGTAGAACGAGGATAGATAGAGGCTGTATGCAAAAACAGACTAAAGAGACAGAGACGATGCATAAGAGAGAGAGCTTGCTTGACCCAGTTTGCAGACACCACGCTGAGCCCGCAGTCATCCCTGCAATAAATAACAGACTGCAGCCTGGCAGAGTCTAACAGCTGCTTGGTGGCTGTCTGTACCTTCAATGTCTCCTTTCGTCCCCTATTGCACTCCCCCCCCTCACCTGCAAAGTGTGTAGTCATGTGGTGGTCTCTCTCTGTCACACTGTCACCCCTCCACGGACCGATTAAGACGTAACAGAGAGTTTCATGAGACACGCACAACAGCCCTACATAAACATGACCAACTGTACAGAGACTCGGGAGGGTATTTTGTAAAATGAAAACAAAGAAGATCAAAGACTTCGAGGACACCGAAATAACATAAAGGGATAACATACAGTCATGTAACGTACAGTCAGATGAGTGATTATTTACCTGCTTCTGGATCTAATACAAGGCTACCTAACAGGTAAAGAAATAACCTGACATTAAATATCGATTTTATATAAAAGGCATGAAACTAGTACAGCTATGTAGGGAATAGTTTGCTCAGAGTACAATTAAACAGCTTAGCTGTCATTACACGGAAATATTTGACCAGATGTCGCAATTGCCACCACTGACCAATCAGAAACAAGTATTCCAGAGAGCGGTGTAGTAAAAATAGATATAAAAATCTTGTATTGACCCGCCCTGCTGCAAAAGTGAGAACCTGTGTCCATTATCACACACATTCCCCACAAATAAATATTCATTAAAGCTCAAGGACGGTGTGCACATACAATCCCATGATGCACATCATCAGAGAACTGCATGTCTACACACATTCACCTTCCGTTTCAGGCCTTGTTTCTCCTGCTCAAGCGAACGTGTGAACGTTTTCTCAAAGTCACTGTTCACTAGGGACTTTTAAAGCCTTGCCAGATGTGTCCCTGTATACGTGATGGGGAAAGAGAAGATCTAAAGATTATTAGTTGAAAGCGAAAGCTCCCTAAAAAGCGAAAACAATAACCGAGTCCCTCATATATCTATATTGCATCATAACACAACATTAAACATTAAACATATCACAGTACAACTTTTTGTACACACCTGCATCCCCGGCTCCCTTAAGGGAAATAAAGAGGTGACGACATGGTGGTTCACAAACACAGCATGCCACACCGATGCCCTACACAGCTACTTCATCCGGGAACACCCATCAGCGGTCAGCTTTTCTAAAGTGGGTTCTTGCATTACTGCTTAAAAGCGTTTAATGCTACAAGTACACACTAGTGGTTTAATGTTTTAGTGTCTACTAGAGGTCTAATGTTTCAGAGTTCATTAAGGATCTAATATTTTAGTACCTTCCAGAGGTCTGATATTTTATTGCTCAGCAGAAGTCTAATGTTCTAGCATTTTAGTACTCATCACAGGTCTGGAGTTTTAGTGCTCACTAGCGGTACAGATACTCACTAATGGTCTGATGTTTTAGCATTCTGTAGAGTTCAAATCAACTTCAGCCGCTTACAAGACGTCTGCGTGTTTACTCATTATTTTTAAAGCAGAGAAAGAAACTCCAGTAAACTGTAATTATTGTAATGTTTTGCATAATTTTCATTGTGACAGTGTGATGATGGGCAGATAAGAGGAAACAGGGAAAGTAAAAACCAATATGCCATTGAGTAGTTTTAATTGCCATTCATCATGAATTTCCGCGGTTGAGTGTTGTACTCTCTGAAATGTCAAGCATGGCAAAAGCAGGTGGGAGATGATGGTGATTAATCGGTTTTATTCAAAGTAGCATTTGTCATTGACCCTAAAGCAGAGCGATTTAGTGGCTCTGATGCCGTTTTCACACTTGGTTCAATTGCTTGATCCAAATCAGAGTTCAATTCCCCACCCCCTCAGGCCACTTTGAACAAAGTGGTATTTAAATGTGAACCATGGTACATTAGAGTTATGAAATTAACGTGTAGGTATAAATGGCAGCTGTTTACTACCGTGACTAGATAAAAGCTCAGGGGAGTAAAATCAAAAGCGCAGTTTGCTAAAAGGCCATAAATATTCACAATATATTAACAATCTGCAATAATTTTACTTGACTCTATATCGCCATCCCTGTTTGAAACATGAATCATGAAACATGTCAAATAACTAAACTAAATACTCTAAATTTTCTACCAAATCGTACACAGCTAAACTTATGAATTATTACTACAAGAATACTGTTGTGTTTCAGGTGAACACAGGACTTTCATTTCATGCTCAGTAACCAAAGTTTGTTCAGTAAGCAAGGTTAACAAAAAATATGGATTGCAGCTTTAAGCAACACTGGAAAGTTCCACATTTAATGTGCTGTTTATTAGGCCATTAGTCTGAAAATGCATGGCTGTTTCAACCCATGGTTGGGTCAAGTATGGACAAAACCAACCACTGGGTCGAAATTAACCTATCTTGGGTTATTTCAACCCCAGATGCTGCTTTTTTTCGACCTGAAGTTAGGTCAAATATGAAAATTTTCTGGCCTAATTTAAATCAACGGTTGGTTTTGTCCATATTTAACCTAACCATGGGTTAAAACAAGCATGTTTTAAAGTGCAAGTTTCCAACAGGTTTCCTAAAAGTTAATCTTTGTTACAAAAACATTTTTTGAATTCTTGCCAGCCAGAAACTTTCATAAATATTGACATATAACAATTGTTGACACAAACCAAAGTCTACCAAGGATGCATTGAAAAAGATTTAAAGATCTATAAATACTTTAGAGTAAATACAACCAACACAATGCCAACCCATCCAGCTCAATTTGGAAAACACATACACAAAACTTCCTAGTTTGCTTGCCATGAAGTGCAGTACTCTTAATGAGTAGAGAGCGTAACATGATCCAGATGTGCTCATTATCAAGCTATGTGCGTGCCAAATATATACAATATTGTCACGTTGGTTGCGTGCATCAAAAGAGTGCTTCATGTGAACAGCCCGTTCTAGAGGTGCTTTATGTGAACAGCCTGTTCAGTGCATTTGGGATACATGCAAATTTGTGTCTATGCCCATCAGGGAAGAGAGTGTTTGTATTTCAGCTTGAAACATGACTCTTGTCTCTGCCGGCTGCCTGCCACTGCCCCTGTCTGGGTTTGTTCCACCAGCAATACAACATGATCAACATCCCAACCCCTTGTCCTGATGGATGACTCTCCAAATTTGAGTTCAAACTAAACTCTTTGAAATCTTGCATGCCTTTTGGTTTCATTTTTATCAGGGCAACCTAGCACGTAGGTTGTGAATGAATTAAGCACAAAACTACACGGTAATGAGAAAACACAGAATACAAAGCATAGATCATCTAAAGTCTGCACCGTCATATTCCCAACGGACACCTTGTGTTTGTAAGCCAGTATACTGTAAACATACCTGAGATACGCAGATAGGAAAGTGGGTAGGAAGAACCACGTGTGTTGTGACACCCTGTCGCCTCTTCCTGCCTGAAAGCGGGAGATTAGTGGGGAAAAAATTATAGTGGGAGCTTCTGGAGAGGGTGGAGGAATGGAGCTGGTGAGCGAGAAAGAGAGAGAGACAACAGTGGCTAAAACCATAAAGGCAGACATATCCGGGCACAGATCAAGTGCAGAATGCCACCTGCGTGAAGCTCGGCAGCCGAGAGCCGAATTGTGGTCGTCTCTTTATTTGTTTCCTGAGTTATCTGGAGAGCGGATTTGGAGGTTCAATCTTGCCGATAATAAAGGGAGGTAATGAGGACTCCAGCAGCAGACAGCTGCAGCGCCAGCAGAAGAGCACAGGGGAGTAGGGCTCCTTAATACTGTCAGACACACACACATATGCTTGGAATAGTAACATACGTAACAAGCGTAGACTGCTTTCAGGTGTTGGGCTACTAAAAATTCAGTGAGATACAGCGTTTGGCAAGAAAATTACATTGCAGTCAGTTTTTTTCCCTTTCAAGCTAGATATTAAAAATGATTTATAAAAGATTATTTTAAAAAAGTGTGGTGCTACACTATGGCCAAAGACATCTGTTTTACAAGGAAAATGCAGACAAAATGCATAATCCCCAATAAGTCTACTTCAAATCGGCAAACCTAATTATGCTGTCACTGTCATCCACCCTGTTGTAATACATGTTGTAGTTCTCTATCGCCCTCCAGGGCACCTTGGACTCTTCTTGGAGGAATTGGATACACTTCTGTCATCATTCCCCGAGGATGGTACTCCTCTGCTGGTACTTGGAGACTTCAACATCCACCTGGAAAAACCACAGGCTGTTGACTTCAACAACCTGACTGCGTCGTTTGACCTAAAGCGAGTCCCCACTTCAGCAACCCATAAATCTGGTAATCAACTTGATCTCATCTACACACGCTATTGCTCCACCCATCACTCCCAGGTCACCCCACTGCACACGTCGGATCATTTCCTCATCACTCTTGATCTCGACTTAACTTCTCCAGACACTACACATGCCTCCCCACTGGTCACATTCCGACGCAACCTACGATCACTCTCTCCCTCCCGCCTATCCTCTGCAGTCTCTGCTACTCTCCCACCCCCTAAACAGTTCTCTCTCCTTGATACTAACACCGCCACCCACAGCCTTTGCTCCACACTAACCTCCTGCTTAGACATCTTGTGCCCTCTGATATCTAGGCCATCTCGTGCATCTCCTTCTGCCCCCTGGTTATCTGATGTTCTCCGTGAGCATCGCGCCTCTCTCAGGTCCGCTGAGAGAAAGTGGCGCAAATCAAAAGAACCCACTGACCTCTCTCTCTACAGGTCTATTCTTTCTTCCTTTTCTGCGGATGTCTCCTCTGCGAAAACCCAATACTACCACACTAAAATCAACAACTCTCCTGACCCTCGTACTCTCTTTAAAACCTTTTCTGCCCTCCTTTGCCCGCCTACCCCCTCACCTCCTTCAGACTTAACAGCTGACGATTTTGCATCGTTCTTTGTAAAGAAAACGAACACCATCAGCAATCAATTCTCTGCCCCACCACCTCTTGACCACAGTCAATCCCCAGACACATGCTCGTTCCCCTCGTTCTTTCTCCTATCTGAAGAGGAAGTTTCCAAGGCAATTTCTTCTAACCACCCGACTACCTGCCCCCTAGATCCCATCCCCACCCATCTCCTCCAGGCCATCTCTTCATCAGTTGTACCCTCTCTGACTCACATTATCAACTCCTCCCTCACCACTGGCACATTTCCTACTCTCTTCAAAGAGGCCCGTATTACCCCACTACTAAAGAAGCCTACTCTTAATCCTGCACTGTTAGAAAACTACAGACCGGTATCCCTACTCCCCTTCGCTGCTAAAACTCTAGAACGTGTTGTCTGTAACCAGCTCTCATCCTTCCTCATCCAGAACAACCTCCTGGACAGCAACCAGTCTGGGTTCAAGAGCGGTCATTCCGCTGAGACTGCGCTGCTCTCTGTTATCGAAGCCCTGAGACTGGAAAGAGCTTCCTCTAACTCATCTGTTCTCATCCTACTGGATCTATCTGCCGCCTTTGACACTGTTAACCATCACATCCTCCTGTCCACTCTCAAGGCTATGGGGGTCTCCGGAATGGTGCTACAATGGCTCAGGTCTTACCTCTCAGGTAGGTCATTTAGAGTATCTTGGAAGGGTGAGGTGTCTGAGTCCCAACATCTCGACACAGGTGTGCCTCAGGGCTCAGTGCTTGGTCCGTTGCTATTCTCTGTATACATGACATCCCTTGGCTCTGTCATTAGGAAACATGGCTTTTCCTATCACTGCTATGCGGATGATACACAACTCTACCTGTCTTTTCGCCCTGACGATCCGACTGTCTCAGCACGCATCTCAGCTTGCCTAGCCGATATCTCACTCTGGATGAACGGCCATCACCTGCAGTTGAACCTTTCAAAAACCGAACTGCTTGTAATCCCGGCTGATATAAAAACTTATCACAACCTTTCCATTCAACTGGGCTCATCAACCATAACACCTTCCAGAAAGGCAAGAAATCTGGGAGTGGTGATCGATGACCAGCTCAACTTCACAGATCAAGTTGCCAGCACCACCCGGTCCTGTAGATTCATCCTCTACAATATCAGGAAAATTAGACCCTTCCTATCAGAGCATGCTACGCAAGTCCTAGTACAGGCTCTAGTCCTGTCCAAACTGGACTACTGCAATGCACTACTGGGAGGACTTCCAGCTTGCACAACCAAACCTCTACAGATGATCCAGAATGCTGCGGCAAGAGTCATCTTTAATGAACCGAAGAGAGCACACGTTACTCCTCTACTCATTAAGCTACATTGGCTCCCTATAGTCGCTCGCATCAAATTCAAGACTCTGCTCCTGGCCTACAAGACCACCACTGGTTTGGCACCACCTTATCTTCACTCACTACTGCAGACATATGTACCCGCCAGATCCCTACGCTCTGCAAACGAACGGCGTCTTGTGGTGCCATCCCATAAAGGTAGAAAATCTCTCTCGCGCACCTTCGCCGGATCTGTTCCACCTATGTGGAATGATCTGCCTGCTGCTACAAGATCTGCAGATTCTGTAGCCATCTTTAAGAATCGCCTGAAAACCCATCTCTTCCGCCAACATCTTACTGTTCTGTTCTGACTCAAGTTTCTTCTCTACTCTTTTCTTCTCTACTCGTTTCTTCTCTACTCAAAAAAAAAAAAAAAAAATGTATGAATGAATGTTTCTGTATACTGTGTTAGGCTATATGAAACCTCTTCTTTTTGATTGCACTTATGCTCTTGTTGTACTTATGCTGTCCTAATTGCTTCCATTACCTACCCCACTTGTAAGTCGCTTTGGATAAAAGCGTCTGCTAAATGACTAAATGTAAATGTAAATGTAAATGTAATTATAAAATGGATTTCTGACCATTGAATCTCATTGATATGCTTATGGTCAATGACATAAAAAAACATATTGACTACTTTCTAATCTACTCAACACTCTGCATGACTCACAAGAAATGTATCTCATTTTTTTATCACTTATCACCAAATGTTGTGATTCTAAATTGTGAATGAACTAATTTAACAGAATTAAAAAAAATACTTAATTTAATTCAAATAAAACTTTGATTGACAGTTGTAATTTATACACAGGTATATTGGAAATGTTTAGATTGTATATATAAATAATTGCAATATTGCAAACACGACCTTTTGAAGAAAATTCTCAAAACTCTTCTATGATCATTAAAATGAAAAAGGGCTGTAATTTTGGTTTGAGAAGTGAGGGGGGGCTAAACCTGAATCTGCGGTCAGAACGAGGCGAGCCACGATGACTTTTTTAAATGTTTAACAAGGATCAACGTACTTAAACAACAACCAGGAAAGCCCACGTTCCTGTTAAGCCTTGTCATAAACACTAACTGCTGTTAAAATAACAAGTCTTTATTAAACGAAAAAAGTAATTAATCACACGTTGCGCGTTTCTGCCCCATTTTCTTATTACATTATAAGGAAACAGCTTAATATAGCATACTAAAACAATGACCACGTAAAAAGAAATTTCTATCAAATTCAAATCAAAACCACGTGATTTAAAATAATCGTTCAGTGATCTATTTTTAGTGTGCACTCAAAGCGTGCATCGACACAGGCCTGCTCGGTCCAATCTGTGGCGATGACGGCGTGTGGTTAAAAAATCATTACAAACCATCTTTAAAGTGAAGGGGACAAGAACAGGATTTTAAATGTGAAGGGGACATGACCCCCCTGTCCCCAGTGGACATTACGCCCCTGAAATGACATATTACTTTCTCCAGTGAAAATAGTTTCTTCATGCTATAAATGTATTGCTTGAAGGTAGTATACATTGAGCCATAAATAGAATAATTAGTTTCCACATCCATTAGTCCCCACACCAGCTTGCACTATCCACACGATTCACTCGGTCAAACTGTGTAATGTAATGGGTTACAAGATGTTTGTGATTTTTCAATCCTATATTTTAAGGTTGTCTTTGCTTGACCAGAAATTATGAGCAACTGTGTTGACTGATGAATTTGCACATGGTTAGTATTAATGCATATTAAAAACACCACACATACCACATTAAAACAAAGGTCCTTCAAAAGGTTATTCGATACCATAGAACAACTTTCTTTGCCTAAATAGTTCCATGTAGAACCTTTAACACTTCTGGTTCACAAAAGGTTCTTTGTGGCAAAAAAATCATATCATTAAATGGTAAAAAAGATTGTATTATTTTATGGCATCGCTGTGAAGAACCTTTCAAGCATATATATAAACAACGCTAAAACTTAGATATCACCGCAGGGCTCTTTAATAACACATAAATGCAGCACTTCCTGAAACTTCGTTGTGTTGCGTCCAGCTTGAGTCATTGACTTTGGATGCATAACTTGCTAACATTCACATGCACCGATGGTACTTAAGCTCAGTAAATCTTCATGGAACATTCGTCTGCCGAGTACAATCTATTCTTGAGGGCGCAGACGAATTGAAGGCAGCGTTAGGTCTGTAAAAGTCTTCTTAAGGGACCGGGCATTAGGGGGCCAGGAGTATTCCATCTCTTTTAACGCTGGACTTAGTCCAGCCCGTTTCCCCCTCAGACCAGAGGCTTTGCTCCATATGTGCTTCTATGTTTAAAGCCTGCTTAAACAGCATGACTGTGTACCTTCAAATCAGTGAAACCTGCGAATAGGTGTCCGGCAAATGCCCAGAGAACATTACAGAAACTTCTAATGATGTTAGTCTGAAACCTTCCTGACCTCTTCGGACCTGTTGTGGACCGCGGCGGTTCTGATAGCACAGACGTAACCTGCCACCCGCAACTGGACTGGCAATACACGTCTGGCAAAGTGAGATAAATGGTACACCACTTCCCGCTAACTTACAGCGCACCTAAAAGGGCTCCCACATGCCAAATGCTATGTAACGATCATAAAGTCCCCCCCCCACCGTGTACGCTCAGGCGGCGCGCTCACCGGTGTGTGAAGGCTCTCTTAGTGTAAAGCTCTTTTAAGGGAGCCCAGGGGAGACAGGTTCCTCCAGAGGAGGGATCTGTTCTCCCATCATTCAGGGCCTTTAATGGACTTGCTGTGTGATGTCCGAGGCAACGGGGGCCCTGGACGTTTCCTAGAAGGTCATCACAGCACCTTTTCTTTGAGCCGAGGACATCAAAATGCCTGGTGCTGAATCGGTAAGCCTTTCAACAGCATTAACCTTTTCACAGAAGAATGTAGGAGCTGTCAAATGATCGGGATGAAATAGGGATGCTGGGTGGACGGAACATGGTACAAATGTGAGAATAAAGGGTCATGTCGACTTTAATTGTGCACACGAGACTCGACCAAAGAGAAGATATTTCGGTTTCTATTAGATGTAGTGGTTAGGGTGGGAAAACTAGAAGGAAAAGCACCTGTTGGCACAGACGACCGGCCAAAGGTTGTAACAGACAACTTGAAAAAGAGGCGCATCAGAAAGGCATTCACAGAGGGACAGTGGAAGTTTAAAAGTTTAAGTTTTGTCGGTTTTAAATTATATTTGCTGGTCACAGGGCTGAAAGGGGATGATGGAGCAAAATACAACATTAGGGGAAAAAGATGTCCATTGAGTGAATGATGCAGCAGTTTATTAAAGAATTGCACACATACAGCTAAGAGAATTTTAGCCTGATCTCACGAGAATTCATAGCTATTTTAAAAGGTGACTGTTTTGTATGAATGTGTAGGGAGTAAATCATACAGATAATTTTAAAAACGCAACAAGAAAGCTCCACCCCTAAATACTGTGCTCATTAAATATGTCTCCATTCAATCTTTCAACCACTCAGAACCAGTTACTTCTGCAACCCTATAATTATGAGATAATATGCTTGCATATAAAGTCAGAAGTCATGCCAGAGCATTTATTTCAGAAGTTCCAGCGTCTTTTTGGTTTGAACATGGTTAAATATATTTATGGATTCATCTCAGGTCACTGAAGACAGACACACACAAACACACACACACAGTCTCTGAGTAGAAGGGCTTCTGAGTGCAGTATTTTTTGCAGCTTTTAGCAATTCCCAGTCCACTGTCATGCTTAAATACTTTTTTCATGTACCTGCTCCCTCATCCTCTAGGCACTTTCGGAGAAGGACAACATAAAATAAAAAAGTGACGGAACATTCAGATCCACTGTGCTATTTTAGAGGCGTAATCCGAAGCGTAAGCATGGCGTAATGCGCCACTCTCTTCCCAAACTGTCTGCGCAAGTGTAAAAATAATGACATTTAGCTTTAGAGGAGGATTTTAATGTGTCTTATCCATTTATTTACAAAGGCAGTGCTTGTCCTTGTGATTTCATTTCACAGTTACTACCCAGACTATCATGTTTGTGTTGAAACGATCAGAAAAGTGGGCAGGACATTATAAACCATTAGTTCACCCCATAATGAAAATTCTGTTGTCATATACTCTTGTCATTTCAAACCTGTATGACTTTCTTTCTTTTGCAGAAGATCTTTTGAAGAATGAACTGTACCTAATGACTTGTATTGGTTTTGTGTTCACACAATACAAAGTTGACCTCGTTTGTAAGTCGCTTTGGATAAAAGTGTCTGTTAAATGACTAAATGTAAATATAAATGCAATAGAAGTGGGTAGGTACCGTTGTTTTTATTTTTTTTATATTCCTTATCTTGTTTTGTGTTTTGCAGAATAAATATAGACATACAGTTTTAAAATGACAAGAGGGTGAGTAAATGATGACAGAGATTTTATTTTGAGGTGATCTTTCCCTTTAAGCTTGGATTGTGAAAACCGATTTTAACTGATTTGTTAAAAAGCAGCAAGTTAAGTGAGAGATTGCCTAAATATTTTAATAATTTTCCAATTGAACCTTAATTCAACCTTGTGTGGTTGGCAAAGGCTTCTGATTGGTGCAAACGTTGTCGTTTTTCAGGTCCTGCTACATATTTGAACTTTGCACGGCAGAATCATTTCTAAAAGTTCTAACAGCAAACCTTATGAAGAAAAATGGAAAAAGGAAATGAAAACTCTGCCACCGCAATTATTTGCATTATAATGCACCTTTCAACGCGTAACTTTTGAATGCGAAAGAAATAAAATCATGCAGGTTTGTTATCATGACTTTCATTGTGTGTACAGCTTCAGGTACGCAACGTGTTTCATGTAGTTACGCCTTAACCTGCCCGAGTCATTTATTACCCCATCCAGTCTCACCTCTACAGATGTTCTATGGTGATTGCAGTGGAGTTCATATCTGCAGAGAATGTGTCTGTTAGATGTCAAGGTCAGCATGCTAAACACAGGCCATCGACTAACTGTTGTCTGGCATTCAGAGCAGTCTGAAGGTATAGCACTCCGCTAACAATATTTTTTTCAGAGGCATTTATTCTGCCCTGGTTCCCTGATGTGGTCATACGGGAGTGCAAGACTACAGAAAGGTCAAGATCATTTCCCTCAAGCATGTTTCGGATCAACATAAAATAACATTTAAAGACTATTTGTTATGTCTTTAATGTGAGCATCTTATTTATAATATTAAAATTAATAATTCTTAACAGACCTTCTGTAATGGCATTTAGAATAATTTTTTTTGTAATTCTGTTCTCAGTTGCAGACAATACGTCCTGGTATATGTCTTTAAAGGTCCAAATGAAATTAAAATGTGTCGCGTTTGCTCTTAAAGTGCACGTTGCCCTTAATCCCATTTTTCAACCTTTATTTAGTGTGTAATGTTGTTGTAAGAGCATAAATAATACCTGCGAAATGATAAAGCCCAAAGTTCAGTGCCAAGCGAGATATTGTCTTTAACTGAAATCGCTTTTAAAGGACTACAGAGAACGGCTGGATTGGACTTGAGCCCTCTACTTCCGGGGTACACGATATCATTCCGAGTGCTTTAAATAACCTTCCCCCACCAGGAATACGCCAAGTAAAGCTGGTAAAAAGAATTCAGCTGCACACATTCTAAGATAACCAACGCTCAAATAACAGCTTCCATGACTTTAACATCGGCTGTGAAAGTTGTTCTGTGTAATACACTGATATTGTGTGTGTGTGTGTGCGCTTACCTCTTAAACACTTCAATGAAACATCCTTTTAAGTCCTGCTTGCAATTGTCTCCTGTTCAATCTGCTTATTTTATTATCCAACTCGGGTGTAATATAAAAAATCTAAACTATCTCTTCTGTTATTAGTGTTATTTAATATAACCGGTCTGACGCCATTTGGTCCGGTGTCATTCCCCTCGCCATTGTAAGAAAAAACAATTGCAATCTCTAACATAGATTGAGGTTGCTCATGAACTAATAGACCTCTGTTACACTTCGATGGATCCACATGTTTTTAACTGATAAAGTGAAGTTGACGCCATTGTTACTGTTTATTGCCAAAAGCCAAAGTTTATGAATACACGTGAGAGGGGCACCGACCAATCACAACAGCCTGAGAAGCAGAAGCAAATCACGAAAGACCATGTCAGCTTTACCAATCAGAGCGTTTCGGAAGGAGCGATTTTATATAGACCGGAAGAAATCCAGTCGTTTTGTTAGAAGTGGAACTGCAATGAACAATAGACTTGAAATATGTGAAATATAAAGCGTTTTTTTAATTATAAACATGAACATCCATTGATAAACACCCAAAAAACATAATCAAAGCCTCAAAGACTGGGTTCTTTATCACTGATATTTACCCCTATCCTTTCTAAACTCTGTTTACTTACTTTATCGACTTCAAGGACCGAACTTTCTAAACCTCGGAACAGACTACGGCAATTCTGTTTTCTACCTGCCTGTAAACATTTATAAAGGAGCAAAGGCCTCCCTATCTCATCAAAGCCTATGCTATTTAAATCAGCCCGGCTCATTCTGCCCGAATTGTGCTTTTCTTTGCCATCGTTTCATTCTGCTCCCGGTCTGGCATATGACTCACAGGCAGTTGGTGCATTGAGTGTTAGTCTCCATTGCCCTCCCATCAGCCCCAGGTGCCCTTTGAATTCTGCGCTCTTTAGTGCTGCGCGGTAAGTGCTACTTGTGTTTTTTGCAGGGCTGATAGACCGTTTGCAACATGCCTCCTTTGTATTCATACAAACACTCACATATAAACATACATGGGTTTGTTTTACTTTATTACTGTGGGCATCTCATAGACCTCCAATTCTTTCAAGCATTGCATTTTATTTTGTATATCTGTTGAACCTTACCTTATTAAACCTTACCCAGAAATCATCATTCACTCACCCTTGTGTAATTTCTGTTTGAGTTTCTTTTTATGTGCCGAACACTAAAGAAAATATTTTGAAGAATGTTGGTAACCAAACGACACTGGCCACCATTGACTTCCATTGTATGGACACAAAACCACAAGACATTTCTCAAATGATCTCCTTTTGGGTTTCGCAGAAGAAAAAGACACACAGGGGGAATAAATCATGACAGAATTAAAATTTCTGCGTGAACTATACATTTTAAGTAAAAGACAAGTTATGACCATTTTTATTTTTGCCGTCGAGGACCGTGTTAAATATCCTTGTAGTGGAGTAGGCGGGGCGAGACCGTGATGCGAGGCCGGTGTGCGCACCACTGGCGCTAATTAACAATTACTTACCGGCCTCGAACCACGGTCTCGCCTCGCATACTCCACTACAATCCTCAAGTCAGTTTTATACAAAATTTGTGGAGATATTTCAAAAGGTTTGGCCTACAACCAGATCTGTACACAAACACACCTGCAAGTCTGTGTCCATGTCAGCGCTGGTGTGGATGCTTTATTTGATCCTCCTCAAACAGGCAGTATGTACACACTCCACTTATTTCATTCATTTTGCTCCTTCCCGTCAACACTTCCAGGCCTGCCTATCTGTGGTGTTCCCCGGGGCTCACTCTCAGGCGCAGCCAGATCTCATTTTCACTCCGTCCCGAAGCAAAATGGATGATAATTAATTGATAACAGATGGATGAGTAAAAACAATGGTGGACGACAATAAAGCACCTCTGTGTTCTGCTGTCGTATACAGCAGAGAAAAGAGGAGAGGAGCCAAACTCCCAGAGCTCAAGGGGAACATGAACTCAATGATGCATCACGTTGTGTCCAAATGACTGCCCCATCCTGCCCGACTACAACTTTCTGCTCTGTCACCATAATCTAGTATTTCCACGTTTGGGTTTTATACAATTATTTATTTATCCTTCCAATATGTATTAATCACAATCAGCCAACATTATCAAGTGGATGTGTTGTTTGTTTAAATGTTGTCATAAATCACATTAATCATATAAATTGAGTAACATTTAAATAAAATAAAAAAAATGTGTACATTTTAGTTCAATAAGTGTCTTTTCGTTTTCTCATTTGACATTGTCGTGTGAAAACACCTAATCCCTCAATTATATTGACAGGGGGCTGAGTCTTCACACTTATGAAGCTCATTAGATAAATTTTGCCTTTTTCACGGATGTTGCTCTCGTTGTCCAAGATCCGTCGATAAACAGTAGGCTTCCCTGGATCACAGCAGGCATTGTTATTTATAACAAAGGTCACTCGAATCAACACAAATGCCACTGGAAAGACTCTCATGGTGCCCTCCAGTGCCAAAGGTTGCAGTTACAACAGATTTTTACCAGATACACATAACACCCAATTATGCCCTTTGCTCCCTTCAGTTATTTCTTTATCAGAAGGTCTGTACTTACACAAGATACTTGGCTTTTATCACATTTTCATCTGGTGAACTGCCAATTGTGTCTCTCATACAACTCCCTGCATAGCCGGATTGCTTCCAACTCTTTCTATCTGCTAGGTGATGTTTATGAGCCAGTCCGTGAAATCCGTGCTAATGTTGTTTTAATATTTACTCTTTTCTACATAAGATCAATCTGCATAAAGAACATTATGTGAAAATATAACACTGATGTATTTAATATTGATCGATGAAGGACATCGGTTGTTTTCAAATGTCAACATTTGTGCAAGCGACTTACAAAGAGTTTAAGGAGAAATAAGCGACATCACAGTGGAGCAACAATACAATAGGTGCCAATACAAAGTTACGGGTTTCAACAAAAGCTAGATTACTACCTGTTGAGAGAGGTTTTTTTTTTATTTGTCTGTCAAGTTTTCACAGAAGAGATGGGTTTTGAGTAGTTATTTGAATGTTGTGAGAGATATGGTTGACCGGAGGGAGTTAGGAAGAATGTTCCACCGGAAGGAGTTGTGAAGCAGAATGAGTGAGAAAGCGATTTACTGCCCTTATGGGAAGGCAATACAAGACGCTGCTGGTTTGCTGAACGCAGGGAACTTGATGGGGTGTAGTAGGGTGTGAAAGTATGGAGGTGCAGATCCATTGATAGTCCTGGATCTGCACCATAGTGTCCATAAACTCATTTATTTTGGTCATGATAATTAATGATAATAAATCTGAGTACTGTATCGTGAAATCTATCATATAGAGAACATGAAGCTGTTGCCTCACCCTGTGTTGCACGTTGCAGCGGCGCCGCCATCTTGGGAGGATCATACTCCACTGCTATTATTGTTTTTGATATGAACTGGTTTTGTTTGATGTATGGAGATATCGAAAGTGAAAGAACCAGGGGATTTTCCAGAACAACTCTGCTGAATGCTATTGCAGTTTTTAACACAGCAACACCAACCTACCGTAGTTATATTTCCTAATCAAACTTGAAAAACAAAACACTGTATCGAACACACTAGCTGCGATCCTCCCAAGATCATGGCGCAACATTCAACATGCTTCACATTCTCTATAATCAATCATTACAGACACATTACCTTAATTCATCATTTTTATTCAATTCAATTGTATTTATATAGCTCTTTTCACAATGTGCATTGTAACAAAGCATCTTCACAGGAGTAAAACTGAAAAACATAGAAAAGGTAAAACACAGCACAGCGCATGGTGTTTATGGAACAAGCAAGATCATTCTAGAAAATAATATCTAATAAATGCTGTCTCCAGGTGAACAAGCCAAAACTGCCCCGTGGCAAGGAACCCCAACTCCAATGA
Source organism: Triplophysa tibetana (assembly GCA_008369825.1). Lineage (NCBI taxonomy): Eukaryota > Metazoa > Chordata > Actinopteri > Cypriniformes > Nemacheilidae > Triplophysa > Triplophysa tibetana. The sequence continues at coordinate 12,874,139 of CM017917.1, forward strand.
TAATTAAATGGAGAAAAAAAACGTCCGGGAGGGCCAGATCTCCTCTGACGTGTCACAGCTGCACTCAAAGTTACTGAATAAAACAAAAGTTACTGAATAAATGTTTATGAGGAATAGGGAGAGCTTTTTAGTTGTGATTAAGAAAATGTCATGTGTTGAAACTGGTTAGGTCTAATTTGGTCTAATTTTGTGAATGATATCGGACTACAGTGGAATGTATAAGCAGGGAAAATAGTTATGGAGTCCAGCTATAACTCCAAACTGATGTCATGTGATCTAAGTTTAGCATTAAATACTAAGTATTGTACATTTAGCATTTATGTGATAAGTAGTCACATTTTAATGAATATTTTCATTAATTTAGACTGGATTTTACACATGGAGTCACATGTTAGGGATATTTTTTCCAAAACATGCATTGAGAACTGGAGTTTGGGGTCAAATGGCACATATTGTATTTACTCCAGGTATAATAACAAAATTGGGATCGGTTGTTGTAAATGGATGAGATCTATTATTGAGGTCTCGCTCCTCTGATCTTTAATTCCATCCAGGTCCATTTGCACCCTGTTGTGGCTGCCGGTAGCAAGGAAATTTAATCATGAGAGCCAGAACCAGTTAGATTATTTTCTACAACAGTAATCGCCGCATGCCAGTATGATGAGTTTTCAGTGGGGTCTATAATGTGGAAAGTAAGCATTTATATTGACTGGGTGTCAGTTACATTGTAAAATATAGATCCGGACCATCGTCTCCCTAATACTTTATAATATTATCTAATGAGGATGCTTAATCATAAATAGAGGCCATTGTAGTACGCTGCAGTTATAGCGGGACCTACTTCAGCAATGAATAGGCCTTTCTGAAAAAAAACAGGTATTCATCCTCTCCTTGCATGGTCTATAAACAGTAATGGGATGTCACAATATGCCATGTATATTTTTAAGTTGTTTTCACAAGACACGTCCACAGTGTTCAGAGTAAATAGAAAATGATACGGATCACAATTTATAAGACTAAATTGATCAATTTATTAAAGGTGCAGTTTGTAAAAACCAACGCTAGATGTCACATGATCAAAACAACAACAATGCCGTAGCTTGATTCCGCTGTGAAGGAGCGTGGAAGGATTGAATCTGTTCTCTTCAACTCTACCGCTGATGACCATCAATCAGACGGGAACGAGAAATCCTGTTAGCAGATGAGGAAGTTTTATATAAGTTGCGCAAATAATTGTGGTCCATAAATATGTGACTGCTCAAAACAAGTTAGTGGCTTGCTAGATGCTACTTCCGCATTTGTCGACGACACTGTTGCCATGACGTTTCTACGTCAGTATATGTGGTAACAAAGGGGAACGCGGAAATGACGCCATTGACTGGCGACTGCACAGACCCGTGTCACTATTTAGAATGGCGATTTTCTCACGATTTACAAGTAGTTGGAAACATTATATGACCATTATACAGATCTTATAACTACTCAACTGAACAAAGTATATAACGCTTGCTTAGTGGTTTTTGGATATTTAACAGCAAAATTGTTACAAACTGCACCTTTAATCTAACACAGATTTTTTGTAAAATGACATTATTACATGGTGCATGTCACATAAGATATATTGGATAATGATTATAACAACAGATTATAACAAGATTAAATATGTCAAGTTTTTAAGATAAACTATTTCCAAATGATTTTTCAGCTCTGGATAGTTAATTCTTATGATTTCTCTAAAACAGAGGGTCTGACTGAATTTACATTTGTGATCTATTAAAATACAGACCAGCATGGGCATCTGTGCCAACTGTGCCAATTATGCTGCCTGGAACACCGAACAATATGCACGACTAAAATATAATACCCTTACTGAATGAAAAATATGTTCATCAAGTTTGAACATATCTCCAATAAAATAAAGAACGCTGGTGAAGTCAATAAGGTAGTGGCATAGTTAGTTTTCCGCTACACTGAATAAACCAAAGACTCTGCTTCATTTGGGTCCTGTTATAAACTTGACTTTAACTTGATGTGATTCTTTCATTTTTCCTGTTCTGACAGTCTTGAATAATTGATCGGTTTTCTCACTGAAGCCGTGCCATTGAACAGGTACACAGAGAAAAACGGGTCATTGCTACATTCAGAAGAAATTAACGTAAACTCTGGCATCGACTTTCATGTGAGGTGCTTGGGTACAGACAGACACAGAGAGAAAAATAGAGAGACAAAGTCCTTCATCTTAATTCTGATTTCAATAAATCATGAAATGTTTGAGATTTCTAGTTTTAGAATATGTTTTTTTTATTGCATCTGTGCCTGAGGATCTTTTATCAATGGCTACAAAATAAATTTATTTCTCTAACATTTGAACTTGTAAGACCTTTCAGTAAAGACTGCAGAACAAACTTAAAATTGTTGAGAAATGGCAGCGCATAAAAATAGATAATCTTCTGTCAAATGATAATAATAATACTATTGATACTAGTACTAAAGATATTACATATATTTTCAACACACATTTACTTTATTCTTATTAAATAAACAGTTCCTCTAAAAATAAACATACTTGCCATTCTCAAATTCTTCTACGGAAATCAAAATATGTTTTAAAGAATTTTACATTTTTATTTAGGGAAAGCCTGAACGTTATCTCATTATAAAACAAAGAATTTATACTGAATATTTAAGAAAAGCTTTTTTCAAAACCTAGAAACCCAATACTGTCAAAGCACCAAGTCAAACTTTTTTTCTAATTCATGACTACATATTGATAATGATGATTCTCAAAAACGTTTTGAGTAATGTTCTATGACTAATGTTAAAACAAAAAAGTCATAACGATTGCATTCTTTCATCTACCCCAAGCACATCTGCTCTCTTTTGTCTTATACCTGATATGCTGCAGACTGATTCATAGCAACAGAAACACAAAGACACACATCCTCTTATGTAAACCCTACAGGTACCTCCACTTACTGTGACAAAATTTGAACAGATTGTTATTTCTACTGGTTTGTGCCCTGTAATGGCAAAAGCCAAACTGTTTGCATTCTAATAGTGCCAGATCAACAATAAAAAATACAAAGATTCTTTGTTGCCTCAAGGTCGGTTGCTTGGATATAAAATTAGAGTTGGTGTCATGGAGGGTGTCTCTGTGAGTAAGGGAAAACGTGTGAGTAAGGCGGCATGAAAAAATCGGTGCCATTTTTAAGCACACAAGAGACCCCCGGCTAGCCAGCAGTGGCTCTCCTTCAAAATTATCTTTTAACATATTGAGACATTACAAACCACTAATCCTCCAGAGTTTTATAAACAGCTTAGCAGGGTTGTCAAGTGATATACACATAACCACCTTTCCTCACAACTCTTCCATATTTCCTCTTCTCTCTTCTCCTCCATATTGCAACGTGCAATCTTTCAGATATTCAATTTTTTTTCTTGCCCTTGTTTTTTCACTTCGTTTTAAATTTCTTGTCTTCTCCCCAAGTCGTTTTTTTCTTGTTCCTTTTATGTAGGAAATTCTTGCATTCTTTGGTTATAGAATGTTCGGTATAGCATGATACCATGCAGTCCATCTTTCATTTGTACATTCATTTATTGTGCTCGATTATATTACTGGCACACACATTTGTTTGTTTGTCTGTATCAAAGCTACAATTCTAAGGCAAGTTGCTGCAGGCCTCTCAGCTTGAGGCCCCCCAGTGCACCGGCCCTGTTACTTCACTTCTTTTTGTTTTCTTTCATCCTCCCTCAGTATTCAGATCACGCTTGCCTGTCTAATTAGAGCGAGGCAATGAGAAAGAAAACGAGAGTCCTCTTTGCCTTATCACCGTTCCTACCCTCGGTCCTCTCCACCTCCTTTCTGTCTCTCTTTCCCACTCATTTCTTTCCATCAGCTGTATCACAAGCAGATTCTGCTAATTGAATCGTTGAGAGGCCTTTTATTTTACATGGCATTCCGCACCCATTGTTCTGGGAATGTGTCATCAAGGCTTTATATGTTTACTAGAAACATGCATACGAAGAGAATATACTGTACGGGCCAATTATGTCACTTCCTCATCCAAGGCCAAATATAATGATGAATACATTTGTTTTTGCTGAATATTTATAGCATCATACAATCTCTGCTGCCTTAATATATCCATACTAGTTACTCACCTTTTACCTGAGTCAGAATTTGAAACTATTTTTAGCTATGCATATTCGAGTTTCAATATGAAAGCAAATTACGTTAAAGAGATTTATATAATATCTCAAATATTTCTCAGACAGCAATGAGATTTAATCGGCCCCAAATAAAGACTTTTGCTTAAAGGGACAGTTGAAAAATGAAATTCTGCCTACGCAGCCTCATGTTGTTCCAAACCCGTATGACGTTCTTTTTTCTGTGTAACACAGAAGGGGATGTAAGTCAGAATGTTCACATCCACTTTTATTGTATGGAAAAAACTGACATTGAACAATTTCTTTGTAAAATAGTGTTTGTGGGTAGGTAAGTGATAAAAGATTAATATTTTTTGGTCAAACTACTGCTAAATTGAAAATTCTGTCATTATTTACTCAGTCTCATGTCATTTCAAACCCATATGACTTTCTTTTTGAAGAAATTTTTTGGAAGAAAGATGGTAACTGAGCAGTGGCGGTACCCATTCACTTCTATCGTATGGACACAAAACCAATGCTTGTCAATGTGTGACAATGAGTAAATGTAAATGATGACAGTATCTCCTCCAGCTCACCTCACCGCAAACCAAAAGTGCTTCTAGAGTTAAAGAAATGTCAAAAACTGCTTAAATTTACAAAGACAAGTCTGCAATAAGAAGTCAGAGTTTTTTTTCGAGACAAAAATTCTGTGCGATGCTTTTCACATTTACCTCTCCTCTCAAACTGTGCTGCTCAGGTTTGCCAAAACTTCACAGTTTGCTAAGAGTCATTGTGGAAATATTGTGAAATATTGCATTGCTGGATAATTTCTCAAAAATGCAATCCTCATTAATATACGCTAATTTTAGTAAAGTCTGGTTCATGCTGGGTAATGCTTGTTGCTTTGTTTAACTAGACAAACATTTCAGACACAGTGTGCATCCCCAGAAAAAAGGTTTAAAATTGTACTTTTTCTGTCTCTGAGGTGGTAATCTAAGGGCTCAAACAGTACACAATAAGTCCTTAGCGCACAAAAATGTAGATACAACATTTTATGTGCTGTGTACCGTAAAGGTACAAATAGGAACCTTTAAGATAGATTCCTCCCCCAGCGACAAAAAAAGGTAGAGTATTAAACCTTTTTTTCTGACAGTGCACTATGCATTTAACAGCCACTGCATTCCCTATGTAGTGGAAAGAATAGAGGCTCAATGTTCTTAAACTATCACCACATGCATTTCAAATATCCTTTCCATCAACTCCAAATGGCAAAGGCCTGTACATCAAAAATTATGCCATATAAAACGAATCTACACTTAAAAAATACTATACAAGATGGAGTGTTGTGTGTAAGCAGTACACCATTTGGCACACAACCAGAGATAATACAGTATTGAAAGACAATGGAGATCTCCATTAATATTGGCAGTTCTGAGATGTACCATCAATCATAGCTTACTCTCAAGAGAAACAGGAACTCCATCATAGGGATCCGTTCTTATTGGCTGCCGTAACCCAGAGGATGTTTTGTTGAGCGGTGGCAACAACAGTAACTCTAGCTACCTTCTGTCTTATTATCCGTGTCTCTCGCCCCCCTCCTCTTTTCTCTCGCTAGTGTGCAGGCTGATCAATAATTGAGCAAAGTTTCATCAAATCCAGGTCTGTTCTTCATAGGGCTTGTCTGTTTGAGTTCACATTGAGAGGAGAGAGGAGTGCGAGCTTGTGGACAGAGTCTCCCGGAAGTCTCTTTGATCTACCGCATATTGCTACAGGGGATTCTTGAGGGGGCTATACAGCAAAAGCTCACCACGTACTCTCCAGCACACAACCATCCCATAGATACTCACATGCCTACTATACTATACTACACTACACTAGTGTTGGGTGTAACTAGTCACTAAGTACTAAGTTACTGTAATTGAATGACTTTTAAAAAGTAAAGTAAAGGATTACTCTTATTCGTTCTGTAATTTAATTACAGTTACTTCTAATGTAACTGAATTAAATACTGTGTAATGTATAAAATAGTGGAATTGACATTAAATTTCAAAATCTAACTATAAAATGCACGCATTAATGTATTAGTCTCAAATTTGTCAATGAATTTATGAATGAATTGAATGAATTAAGAGTCGTTTCATGTCTATCCTTGACTAACTTATGTAATCAAGGTTGATATAAGATATAGAAAGCAATTATTAACAAGTATTTCAATACTTTTTGGAGAGAGTAATTTGAAAAGTGATCTAATTTCTCTACTCAATATGTAATAAGTAACTAGTAATTAAGTTATACTTTTTCAGAGTAACTTACACAAGACTGACTACACTACACTACACTACACTACACTACACTACACTACACTATACTATACTCAGTGCTGGAAATAGCCGAGACTCACTCAAGTTGGGGAATTATTTATATAATTTTTAACAATAGATGAAAAAATTGCCACTTCATTTATGTATTTAACGTGCATAGCCTATATGATTCATTCATAATAAAGGCTGTGTATGATGTGGCTAGATAAAAATGTAGGAAGAACCAATGGCATATATATATTTGTGACTGGAGTGAGAGCTTCCAGCTGTTCGTTCTCGTCGTCTACATTTTAGTGAAGAGCCAAGATGTGACTTGCTGTGATCAGTCAGGCTTAATATGAAAAATTCAATCAGTCCTTCAGTGGATGCTCAGTCGCGTGCCACAAAGTGACAGCCGCACATACAGAGAACGAGAAAGAGACAGCCGAAGAAAGAAACAGTACGATAATCATGAAACCATAATTGTTAATTTCTAAGTACTGTTGTCACAATACTAAATTTTCAGTACTCAGCACTAATACAAGTTAAACGTCACAGATCTCTTTTTCAATTTTTGTACTATAGCAAAAACATGCTCTGTTATTTGAAAGAATTCAAATATAAACCCTTTTACCCTTTCATGAGGTCACTACAGTTACGAAATTTCTTATATCAAAAGCTAAATGTATACTGTCGGAAAATCTCTTCAAAAAATATCCACTAAGATGTTTTTACATCCTCTGAAGCAATAAACACAAACAGGCATGCACACACGCAAAAAAACCTCACCAAGGTTACCGTTAATATCATAAAACGCTTAATAGGAGTAATTCTAGATTAAAGATAGATATTTATTTACACAGAAGGAAACATACAGTCATGGGAAAAATAAAAGCGGCCCTTACACACAGGGTTTCTGCCAGTCTCATAATAATCTTGAGTACCTGTAGAGTAGTATTGCATACGTGTTATTTAGTTTGATCACATTTATAAAAGATAGATACAGCTGTACGATTACTTCCGGAATCATAGGGGGGTAGGCTGAACTAATGCACATTGTCAAAAAAACAAGACATCAGTTTCACTCACCACAAGCGGTTCATGTCAAGCATCTTTTAGCGCTGGGACGGCTCCATATATCAGTGTCAGACGATCCCCAAAAAAGGTCTTTCTCAGCCCATATTCATCCCCAAACACCAACAAAATGCAAGAGCTGCACAATTTGCTCCTGTGGCAGGCTTAACTTGTGCAGAATCTTCTCTTCTGACATGTTAGCCAGGGGACTAAAATGTTCTCTAATATAATTGTGCAAATAAACTAACTGGCTCCGCGGACGGCACCGTCTTTGATTTAAGACAACTATTAACTGTCTCGCTTAAGCTAAATAGAATTTTATATAAAATGTTATATGTGAAATTAAACTGCGATGTAGAAAAGATTTTTGCATAGCGGGATGTACCATCAAAGGCGATAATGTTATGATTCTCTATGGTAGAGAGGGAACCCAAATGCAGGCAGAGACAGGCAGGTTGAGTTGATGGTACGGGTAACAAAAAGACTTTAATAAAACACAAAACAAAGACCCTCGATGGGGTAAAACAGGACAAGATAACAATAACAATAAAAGGTACACAGGAACTTGACTAACTACACTTAACTAACAAAGACTTAAAACAAACACTTGAGACAAACACTAAACTAAACTACACTTACAAGACGAGGAAACAGGAACTCGGGAGACAAGGAACTTGAAACAGCAAGACTTTCACAGGAACAGCAAACAACTACAGGTACAATTTACAATGAACGAGCACAGGACAAAGAAACATGAGGACTCTTTATAGGGAACAAACACAGGAGGGAACAGGTGCAGGGGATGATGACTCAGGGGAAGTTAATTAACACAAACTAGGAAACGTGAGGGTAGGAACGATGACGCGACTCGGGGAGAGTATGGAAGGCCACAAGGTCAAAAACATCTCTCCCCACATGAAACAAAGGATCCTGTATGATTCCACCTCAAAACCAAGAATTACCTAACAAGAAGAGGTGGAATCATAACAGATAAGGTATAGCTAAGAGCCGTCCAGACCAATTTTACCAAGTATGACTTACAGAAGGTAAACTTAACTAAGAAAGTTTCGGGAAACGCGTAAGTAATTATTTAAGTAATGAAAATACAATAAAAATGAGTTGTTTTCTTTTTTCTCACGAATAGTTTATTTGATTAAAATGACATCACTGGCAGCCTCAGGTCTATTATCCTGCATGTGCCCTCAACGCACTAATGCACAGATAATATATTCGGACATATATGTTTCTAAAAATCCTTTCCCTAAAGCAACAGTTTTCAGCATCAGCGCCAGTAAGTCAGACAGCTTGAAGGTACCAAAATTAAGTCAGCATGCAAATACTGTTTGTACAGAATATGCCGGCGCTTCTACAATTAAGGACTAGTAACTTTGATATCACTATTCCAGACACATCAAAGGGCTTTTCTATGGCCATTTAAAACTATGCATTGGCTTAAGGAGCATTCAGAGCATATCCGTTCATGTCAACACGTATTTACATTTAAACAAACGAACCGTTTTCTTCTTCACCCAACACAAAGAAAGGTACAAACAGGTCAGGCTCGGGACTGATGCAGCCTAATGTTGTGTCTCGTATAATGTGGATAAATGATTCAGGCTGTTGATATCTGAAGCCGATCTCCTCAGGCGAGCGGCAGAGAGTAAACACTCATATTTTATTTTACTGTCAGTCTGTCTGAAATGAGCAGAATCAATTTGGTTGCACTACCTTGAATTTCTGCTTGTCTTCCCTCCCCTGCCACCCAAGTTGCCCGTCCTCCATTTCGCATTAACCGACGTTGTTTCAGCTAATTTTAGGGCTTGTTTTGTGCTGGTGGAGAATTTCAGACTCTTTTTCTCAGCGTGTTTCATCACGGTTCATTTCCACCTGCTTCGTAAAAAAAAATCCAATTTAATTCTAAAGCACAAACCCGATTCCTCCTTTAGCGGCAAAACATTCTGCTGATGCCAATAACCTTACCGAAACAATAAGAGGCCATTAACATGCCCAAAATTTGCCCGCTCACTCGTACCACTAATGTAAACCACTAATTACAGGGCTACTTCTGCTTATAACTTTAACCTTAATTGCAGTTTCTCATCCAAACCATCAACCCCGACCACGGCAGCATTATACAGGAAGTTCACAGTTCCCATCTGGCTTGATGAGGTCTCATTCACACACATTATCAGCAACTCTGCTCTTTTTCTTCGGCTAGATTTGTTAAATAAATACGCAGATACTTAGTCAAAGGTCTGCTATTCAGATGCTTTTGTCTGAGTCACCCTTTTCAAGCATATTGGAGATTTCTGATTATTGGTGTTAGCGTGCGGCGTGCTGGGTTCTCCACTCTATAATTCAGCTTTGGGAAGCACATAATAAAGGTAATGGGCGCATTTGAATTTCATGCAGCGCACGTCAAAGGATTCTCCACAATGAGACGATTTGGGGAAGAATTAGGATCCAGTGACTCCGTGCCAGGAAAATGGTTATTGATAAATAGATTTTCAACAGCAGATGGGTCTCGGAGCAAAATAATCACTCGAGTGAAGGGAAAGAGGAGAGAAAAGCTATATGTCATGAGACTGATATCGGTTTAAGACATACTGAGCCTCGCTTTTTTTTTTTAAATCCCCATCCATTATCATACTCCCAGCATAAGCTTAAGTTTCATATTCTATCGATGAACATTCACCTGAACAAAGGGAAATACTGGAATGCCATTCACAGCAAATCATATTAGTTCACAAAATAATTCTACTTGTGTGTTATAAACTTATCTGATTAGTGGGCTTATTATACTGGTAGTTTGAGATTCAACACAATCTGATTCATTTCTCTGCATGCTTTAAATAATATGATTGTTTATTTATCTAATGGATTCAATTTGTCCATAAATAAATACAGAATGATTACATAAAGAGGCACATGCAAGTACTTCAACAGAAAACAATTACTGGATCAGTGCCTGTATCTGTCCTCTTATAGTGTCTAAATGTGATAACTGAGGATGCACTGCACCTCAAGCAAGTTTAAGTACAATAATCTCTGTTTCTCATCATCAGACGCTGGGTTTGAGTGCCAAATGACACAGAGCTTAAATCCCTATTGATGAGCCATTATCACAATTCTCCCTTTTTATTGTTATGTAGTCTGTATTCCCTGGAGAAGATTTTGCAAATGATGTTCCTCCATAGCTCAGACAATTCATGGAGTTCTTAGTTATGGTTCATTATCTCCTGCTGAAAGGAGTAGCGTAGACTAGCTTGAAATTCAAGATGGCCCAGACCGGTCCGGCTGTGCAAAACATACCCGATGAATCTGGTCAACATCTGTGGCCTTCTGAAGGAAATGTTGGTTGCTAGCAGAGCTTAAGATGAAATTGAAGTCCAATGAGCATTCCAGCACCTAAAACATAAGATGTGACTTTAAACAGTCAACATTTAGTCTCAGATCAGCGGATCTCGAGCCCTGAATTCAAGTCCCCACAATTGTCCACAACAATACTCGAAGGTCTCAACATGAAAAATGTTTACCCAATAAGATATGATAGAGCTCGGCATAGCTTGAATAATGTATTTGTAATGAAAATAACCAAACACTAACAAATGATTCTATTTTAATGATGGGATTTGTCATATTTTAAATAATTGTAAGTCATCTTCAGGCCATCTTGAAAGTGAGTTGTGTCCAAATCAGATTCATTCCTAATTTGCAAACCCTCAAAGTGATGAGAAAGGAACACCTAGTGAGACCGTTGGAGCAAGGAGGGTGGGGTGCATGGGAGGTGTACTGACAGCCAGCTAGAGCTGGTTAAGTGATGGAGTGAAAGAGAGGAGAGGAGGATCAAAGTACTGAGAGCTTTCACTGTCAGGGAGAAGCGGCCCCATCCCAGCATGTGGCATGTGTCGGGAAAAAAGGAACATAGCTCAGTGATGATGATGATGTTGTTCCCACACAAGCTGTCGGTCCTATTTTGATATGGCATCTTAAGGGGAACCTTTTCTCCAACCTCCTACTGAGGAGCGTTGCATTGATGTAGGGTGGTGGCATCATGACCATGGTGCCATTTTTATCTCCAGCCACCCTCTGTGACTGTCAGCTTATACATTTATACATTTCAGATAGCTCTGGCAGAGAATGACTAATTTAGTTTTTAATGTCATACACTGACTGCTGGCTTGTCATTCTAACTAAGTTTTTTAACCAAAAATCATCTAGACTGAAGCCCAACCTCTCAAATTATAATCAAATATAGTTGATGATGTCATAACCAAAGTGCGGCAGTAAACTATTGCGCTTTGTATACTTTGGAGCCGTGGGGTGTGTGTAGTGAGATGCAGGTTCAAGTTCAGTCAGTTCCTGTCAAAAATGTTAAAAAAGGTTTTCTGTTGTGAGATCAACAAAGAAATATTGTATAGTTGCATGGTCACGAAGTGCCAACAACAAATCACATAAAAGACTATACAGTCTTCTTTTAATCCAACTGTACAAAAACACAACAAAAAACTTTTTGTGAGCCAAAGCTTTTGATGATGATTCTGTACAATACCAAATTTGAAATAAAAGGAAAGAATGAATGAATAAATGCTCTGAAGATTATTTTCTTAATTAAAACTACTTTACTCGTAATTTAATTTTACATTTTATCTTATTAACTATACAGCACACTACTTTATGTCTTGCTGGCAGTTTGTGACTTTTCATAAAGACAAATGGTTCTACACCCTGCAAAAGTATTATAAAACCAGTAGAAATGATCTCAGAATGTGTTCTCATCAAGAATTATTTGAGGAAACTAATAAAAGTAACTAAAACACTTTAATTATAAGACCAAACAATGAAGAAACAGCTAGGGATGGCAACAAATTAATATTTTTTTTCCATTCTTGGCCTATTCTATTCCATTCCATTCAATAGATTTGACATGATCATCTTGGATTGGGAGTCTTCCCATGCATAACTTGCTTAGAATGGTACAACCATGTAAGACGGTTATGAATGGTTGTTGATCATTTTTGATCATGAGTAAACAACTGCGAAGAAACTGCAATTGAAGTTCCATGCTGGTGTTGTAGGCATGTAATGACAGATGTGGCCCTGCTACAGTAGCTGTAATAGATTATACATGTGGATGTAGAAATGGCCATGCATTCACTAACATGTTTCACTAATGTCATCATGCAAAGACCAACATTCTATTACGTTCCAATAGACGCTATAGAGCCCCCCAGGCAGGTAATTGGTTTTATGACGTAAAATAATTGCCTATGCGAAACCAACAGACACTGAATACATGCCACTAGTTAAACTAGTCAATGCACCAATTTCCTTCTCATTTATTAATGCCATTGGTCAGGTCAAGTAGCACAAACCATAACCAAACAAGTGCATCATAGAAATGAATATATTTGTATAGCGATCAACTGGAATAAATCTTTCAACATTGCAGGATGGAGATTTTGCTAAAGGAAAAATTCAAACATCATTAATGATTAAAAATAGCCATCTTGAGTGGCAATCTAGCAATCCATGTGCCTGAATACACAATAACCTCTTTGAAAGGAATCAAGAATAGCTCTTTGTTGAGAGAGACAGAGAAAAAAGTGAGATAGCGAGAGAAAACATGAGCTGCCAGACACGCTCATGGTTTTGATGAATTTCCTCATCAGAGGTTCGTCACGCGGTACGGCGGATCTCTATTTTACACCTGACCTTCTCCTGTTAAATACCTTGTTTCCCAGCCACAAGGTAAGCAGATAAGTGCTTGCCAAACTGTAGTTGTACTTGAACAGGCAGTGCCTCAGAAAAGCGGTGTGCAGACTATTCTCAAGAATTCTCGGAACCTCCGCATATTTGGAAATGCAGTGAATAAACCCTGACGGACTGCTGGAAACAGATTATTGTAATCTTGATGATGTTCATTGGGAGCTATTGAACGATGTAATTATATTTGTAGCAATATTTGGAGTGAGCGTAAATATGTATGCCTTGGTAATCATGTGATGTCATAAAGGCTTGTAGGAGGGGTGATAATCAAAATCCTCATCACGAATTCAGAAATGGTGTCTTCACTCCTATCAGAAGCACTGGCCGTGGACGAGAGATTTTTAATTTAAGATGTTATCTTTTTCCATTAGAATAAGCTATGGTCTTTAGATACCAGACCAGAAGATCATTTCCTTATCTGGCTAAAAAAGTGAAGCAAAATTACATCCCTGTGTTCCAAATGAAAAACTATCAGGACACTCTAATATGAGGAATTTCACCCATTTCCAGAAAGGGTGACTGTTATTTTCACCCCAGTTCCCTAGCGCTGCCATGCGTAATGAGAGTGTGAATTTGAATCATGCGGGCAGATGGGCACGTCTGATGGATGGAGCGATGCGAGCAGTTGGACTGTACGCAGTTTAAGGCCCCGAAAAGTGCTGATGAGCAGCGTGTTTGGAAATCTGTCCGCCTTAATTCAGTGCAGAGTCACCACAGTGATGAATTTGATTAGAGGTGAGGATCTAAGTACAAATGTGGCAAGAGAGAGGGAGCTGGAGAGCAACGGAACAAAGGCAAGTGAAGAATTACAGGGAGACGAAGGCCTAGGTCACCTGCTGGCTCTTCTGTCCACAGGAGTCTGGGTTCAGAGGGGCTTGGCTCTGCATGGATGCTTTTAATGCGGCAGCTGTAGCACGGCGAGAGGGGAAAATAGATTAATCTAACCCTTCCTGGCAGTGGGTACCAGCTCAGCTCTGCTCGGCGGTTGACCAAACCTGCTCTCTCTCTCGCCTAGATAAGGGCACATGAAATATTGCTTTGCATCCGAGACTTACTCCTCTGACACACAGAGGGCCAAAAGGTACAATCAAACACCTTTACACATGCCACCTGATTGGCGGTGTGTGCACAGCATATAAAATCCCATCCATTTTATACTCAGATGTTTGTCGCTCTTTCTTCTGCAGATCTTACATGCTAATTATTTTCTCTTGTTTCGTGCCTCAGCTTAAATAAATGTAGTTTTCTATTTGCATGGATAATTAAATACAGTGACAACAGGAAATTTCTTTCTGAGGAACATAATCCTCTAAGCTCTTATAAAAAGGGAGCACTGATAATAAAAGTGTCTTTGATAAGAACAGGTGTGAAAAAAATGGCTTGGAGGAAGATAAACCCTTTAAGATCAGAAATCTACCGATGAGATACAGGGAGGAAACAGAATCTGCTGAATAAATAAAAAAATCAAGGTACCATGTTTTCTTTTCCCCCACGCATTTGAAAGATTTTATCAACATCATTTTCAGTGTATTTAAGGTAAACAGTTATCAGTCTGTTTTTTCACCGGGACTCCATTTTGCATGCCTGTTTTTGGATGATTTACATCGATGATAATCCATTCATCCTATCACAGAATGTCTTTCATTTACTCTTACCCTCATGGAACACAATAGGGAAATAGTAAAGAACACACTGGCTTCTTCTTCACTTTTTTTAAGTCAAACCTGTAACATGAAAGTGAGTATATGATGAATACATTTCATTTTTAGGATAAATGCTGACATCAAAAGATGCTGAACAAAAGCCAATGCATTTCATGTTTGGGGGAATATATAGATCTGAAAAAGCACAGAGGGAATGTTTGAATCTTCGATCGGCATACTGTATATAATGCTGCAGGTATGAGATTATTCAGAACAGAAACAGGATTAAAGCAGCACTTCAAATAATATGTCAGATTAACATGACAGGATCAAATTTAAGGAATTTGGCTTTGAGTGAACTAAACAAGCCTTTTAAAAACCCAGAAATGTATCTGTATTCTGGGATGAATCTTGAGCTCTGTTAAATACGCGAGTTCCATCAGAAGTTAATTTTCCAAAATGTTATTAGGCCAGAGGCTAGGAACAGATATAAAATGTTAACAAAGAAACCTAAGTGCTCGTCGAGAAAATAGTGTGTAATTGAGCCCAAAAGAAGGCAGGAGACTGAGTAAATTGAGCAGCCGCATCTGAGATGACGAGATTCTAATGTTTCCCCTCCTGGATTGAATTCATTGAGACGGGCAAGAAAAACTATTCTCTCCCATCATTTCACTCAGTGTGTTTGCTTAAAACCCTTATCAGAGGCAATTATGGAAAGTTCCACAAAGTCCCTTTCATCTCCTCATCACAACACGTATCACAACAAGTATCTCGCACACATCTGGAGAGAGAGGACGTAGGATGCTCCTCCGGGCTCTTCATTACTGCTATACACATGATTGCTTGAAATCTCACTTCTCCACTCATCCTTTCCGTTGCCCCCCTCCTCCCTCTCTCTCTCTCTCTCTCTCTCTCTTTCTCTCTAATGCACCACTCCGGCTGTTTTTCTCTACAGTAGAGCGGATGAACAGGTGAGCTCTGAGATGGCAGTGAAGAGACATCAATAATGACAGGAACACTTTACAATGTAAAAATGGTAAAAAGATGAGGATGAATTGCATATGCTTTTGGTTAATACATCTGTAATTGCTGGATCTGAGATACTGATTGATATCTGGAAATGCTGAGACAAACAAAAAATTGAACGTATACCATCCACGAACAGGGTTTGTTTTATTAGGGGTACAAATAACAGCTCATGCTGAGAATATTGGCTGAATATGACCAATATGGGTCACGTAAAAATACATAAAAAATATTTAAATGAAATACAGTAAAGAACATAAAAAGCACCCAAATAGTTATTTGTACCCCTGTGCATTATAACATACATTATAGAATAAGACAATAAAATGAAGCACTCTCTTTTACATACTGGAATACCTGTTTTACCTTGTAAATGAACAGACAGGCCATCCCCCACACTCACACAATTGGTTCAGTCTGTCCCGTCTGTCCAGTCTGTCATGTCCACAGAATTTATGCACTTTGAACACATGCAAGCCATGCATTTATTTCTTCACTGCAAAACGTGAATTTCATAGTATTTTTATTTTCCACTATCTAAATGCTCTTAAAAAAAGAAACATTTACTAGTGATGCAAAATAACAAAAGACATATAAATGTTCTTTTCTGAAAATGTTTGTGAATTTATGTATAAAACAAGAAAAATGCCAGTTGGGTAGGAAAACACAACACAATATTTTTACTATCCAATTGGCAGATATTTTTTCTTGTTTTTATCATAAACTCTATAGGCCAGTAGTTATTAAACTGGGGGCCTCACTGGAGGGCTACACTGGATCCAGGATTGGGGCGCATTTTTTAAGTCATTTTATGAAATAAAATATAATTGGTGCATTTAAACATTAGAAAAATAAGACCAGCAAGTAGACAATTGATGTTCCAGCTTTGTATAGTTGTATATATTTTTGGTTTAATTAAAATGTTTAGACCACAAAGCAATGCACCCTACCCAATGGGATTACAATGAAAAGGTTTAAGACCCACTGTCCTATAATAAGTCTTTTTGCTTCTCAAGTAAATGTATCTCAATTTACAACTTGATTTGTACATTTTTAGATCAAATAAACAATAAACAGTTATTGAGCAATTCTCCTAAGCCTAATTCTTAACAGAATGCTTATACAATTATTTTAAAGTTATAGACTAATTTAGATCAACGTTTTTAAGTGTCTAATATAGATTTTTAAGTATGTAACCTGCACTTTTTATGTTTCAAAGAGAGAGAGGGGTGACAGAGAGAAAGAAAGTTACAGATTGCAGCTTTAAGATGAAAAAACAAGACAAACAGAAATGTATTGTTTTGTTTTTGCTGTGTGTAATGACTACTTTTCCAAAAATTATCAATGTAATACAAGTATTTCCTGTTACAGGTAAAATACTGTTTTCATATACTTAATGAAATAGGCCTATATTATTTATAAAAGAAATGCTCCTCTAACTAGGCCTATGTATAATCATCACAATGTCACGTGTCTGTGGGAGATGCTGTATGTGTTTTGGCACCAAACTTTTCAATTATTCACTGCGCACCTCTATTTCACGGTTCTGCTATTTTAGGTCTATGTGTGACAATCTTAAGTGTAGGTCAGGCCTGAAGTTTTTCTTTGACCTTTCCTCCAGCCTCTTTCCCCTCCATATCTTTCATCTCTGTGAATCTACCAAAACAAAGTTCTTTCATGCATCCGTGGCACTAGACATGTCAGCTCTCCTCTACTGTAGTGAGGTGAACGCATCTCGGCTTTGAACTGCTGAGATGACAAATGCACCACGCGATATGCCTTTGCAAGAGGTTGACAGACAGAGAGAGATGGAGTGAGATCAACCTGTCTTCAATATTTCATCACAAATGGGAGTATAGCAGATGACCTGAAGAAGTTGCAGGTATGCAACTCCTGCTGCGGCAGCAAGAGAACTTGCTGTAGTGAACATGAAAACTACAGAGTAACCGGGGGCCATTTTGTTTTTGTGATGTTTTGGGAAAGGGAGTCAAAATGCCCACAAGTCAATCATTCTTAACACATAAACATCTGTAGGCTACATCATGAGAGTCATATGTCAATGTCTGCAGCTACAACACCCCCCATGAAGATTCCACATCATTTACAAAAACCCATGTAAAGGTCTACCTGCAGGTGGTCTCCATTAAAAAATCATTATTCTGAAAGTATCTACCAGCCTAAAACTACAGGGGTTCCAATGTTGCCTTCATGGGAGTGTCACAAATCAGTTCTGAAAGACCAAAGAAATTTGTGGACTTGAAGGGCTTTCAGAATGAATTCAGTTTAGACAAGGTGTGTTACTACTGACGAAACCCCCCCCAAAAAAACGCCTGAATCATACTGTGACCATAATTATCTAGAGTTTGTCCTCACTTCTGCGAAACATCTAATTCCGCAGTTATACTGTTGAGCAACAGCATCTGTCTTTAAACACTAAACAGCACTTTCTCTCTCTTAAAGGTCAGGAAAAACAAGCAAAGCTCTTCTGATACAAAATGGTTTCTACCGTGGCGGTCTCTAAGGAATGGAAGTACACACCGGACAAACAGATACAAACCAATTTTGTTGAAACAATTTCTCAACACTACTTTTTGGGCGGAGATAAAGAGCAAGGCACAGAATAGAGGACCGGCTAGGTCACCTAAAGGCGACAAGTGGGGCAGACCCAGTCAGAGAGTGTTAATAGCCAAGATAAGGAACAAGAAGAC
Organism: Triplophysa tibetana; assembly: GCA_008369825.1. NCBI lineage: Eukaryota > Metazoa > Chordata > Actinopteri > Cypriniformes > Nemacheilidae > Triplophysa > Triplophysa tibetana. The sequence goes on from CM017917.1 coordinate 12,892,805, forward strand.
GCATTTACCGCCGGAAGCATTGAACCATTATGAAAGCTTCACTCAATAAAAGACTGAGATCAAACACAAAGGAGACGAAAGTAATTGTATTAGACAGAATCCTCCCCGTAGACCACAGATAAAGCAAACATTTCCAAAGTGTCAATTCTCTTTGTAAACAGGCAATGGAGACAATAGTCTAAGCTAAAAAGCTCAACAAACAGTCTTGGGCTGGAGTTTGTTTCTAGGGATTACTGACGTTTTAAAATGAGTTGTATCATTTTTTGCCTACTCTATGTATTTTCTTTACCCTAATAGAACTTCTCCCTTGTAAATGAGAAGTCCTCATTTACCAGGAGCAACAATGGGGTTTTTCTGAAGGTTGCTCGTACTTCTAAACCTTCAGTGAGCCAGAAATACAGACAGGTCTGTACGTGTGATGTTGAAAATATCATTACACTACCACCTCAGCATGAGAGTCACAAGTAAGCTCCCTTTGCAGTCTCACGTTGCTCATTTCAGCAAGATTACTCTTTTCACCTCAGTGGATTCGTTGACGTTTCTGCTTCTTCACACGCACACAAAGTTCTCAACCCACGACAAAAGACATGCGTACATATTCCTCAACACAACAATGCATATTTTAACTGTGTTGAGAATGATCTCTTCAGGCAATTATTTAAGAAAATAGTTTACGTACAACAGAAGGAAGGTGAATTTAAAGTCTCGCTGTCTCCATTGATTTGCACATGCTATGATGAACACCAGACTGTAAATATGCTGAGAAAGCAATTAGTCTCACATTTACATTTACCATAGCAAAGAATCAATAGAAAGATGTTAAAAATCTCTCCTTGACAGAATAATCTTTATTTCGTAAACATAACTGTGTGTTCTTAATTATCATACATTTAAGTATTACTGATCCTCTTTTTATACATCAGGATGAAAGTTTATTGATCTGATTCTCCTTCAAACAGCAGGAGGCAGTAAGCAGCCCAGCCTAGCCTGTCTAAACACGTGAATGGATTAAGGCACTGTCAAAACTCTAAATGTCAGTAACTTAATGCCAAAGAACATCAAGTAGGAGGAACATGACGAAGACTCTGTTGATGATACGAATCCATTGCTTCTGAGCAGATGCCAGCATCTGACACTGAGGGGTCTGTGTCATCCAGCTCTGATGAGAAGTGAAAAAGCATTACTAACATCATTAACATGATGTGATGTTGGTTGCTTTTTCAAGATATGGAAAATAAAAACGGAAGTTTTGATGTTTTTTCTATGACGGACAGATTCACCTGTGATCGCATGTCTCACAGAGTTGGGTTTTGTGAATGGTGTACTGGAGGGAATCGAGGAGAAGTTAAGATGACCTTGGGAAGGAAAAAATTATCACTTTGATATCCTGTCAGCCATCTTTGAGCATGCAACCTTGACACCCAATCACTCTCAAGCCTTACTATGTCTACAGCATGTCTTGTGTCCTTGAAAAAACTTGTCAAATCATCTAGTTGGAAAGTCGGGCCAGTGAATGTTTTAAAGATTCCGCAGTGCTGCCAGCGCCAGGATTAAACCAGGCCAGGGAAGATCCATGTGAATTGGAAGAGACAGTCACAAGGGAGCCCTGCACGCTCTAGAGTGCTTGGCTTCCAAATCTTTTAGCAGCTACTGAACCTTTGAGTTCCGAGAATCCTGTCCTCCAAATCTTTGGGGCTCTCGACATTTTTATTAAGGGCTTTTATGGGTTTATTAATTTGTCATTCAGGTAGACCCTAACTGGGCTGATATACATTGAGGTGATTGTTTTGTTCCCCCCAAAAACTTAAAATAATTTTATTATCCGCAGACCCACAAGTCATTCCAGACCTGTGTGACTTTATTGCCTCTGCAAAACACAACAGAAGACATTTCGAAGAACCTTGGTTAGCAAACAACACTGGCACCCATTGGCTTCCATTGTATGGACACAAAACTACTGAGACCTTCCTCAAAATATCATCTTTGTGTTCCATGGAAAAAACATGTACATGTACATAATGACAGGATTTTTATTTTTGGTTGAACTATACCTTTCCGTATTCTGTCTCATGCCTCTTTATGTATAATGCAGATTGAGTGAATTCACAACTGTACCTGGATGGAGCAGATATGTAATGCGTATAGATGCGAATAAAAGAGTAAAGGGAGAATATACTGTCCAGAGAAGTATGCATAGTGAAAGATGCACCTCTCTCTTGGCTATGACTTTATTTTTTCATGAAGGATTAAATATTAAACCTACATTTCTGCTCCAGTTGATTGCGTCTCAACACACAAGTGAGCGTGTCAGGGTGGGGGGCGAAGGGCACACCATGAGCCACATCTACATGGAATATACCGGCATGCTCTGGAAAAAGATGGGTTAAGAAGCACTAACTTCGGGTTTGAAAGAAGGAGTGTGGGCGCACGTGTTTGGAAAGGGCAGCACCATCACTAATTCATGGGCAGTTCCTGCTCATCCAGACTAGATCTGTTCTTCAAATGACCTTTCATTAAAATCCGTTCTCCCACAAACACACGTGCGTAGTATGGAGGAGCGGCCACTTCAGTGCATAGCAATGATAGACAGATGCGCATGTGAGGTAATGGGGTAAGCGTCTGAGGCTAATATTACGATAACTTTAGAGATGGAGAGATGAGAGAGTACAGTCTATAGGGTGTGGGCGCTGAAAACACCACGGCTTGAGATTCGAGGTGTCTACCTCTGCATGATCAGCCTTCAGTGAATCATCGATTAGTAATGTTACAATCGTCTAGACAGGCTGATGGTAGGAGGGTTGGAGAGACAGAGGTCCATATTCTGTTTGCTTTTAACGCTCACAGCTTGCTCAATACCGATTGCATTCAGGTTGACATGGAACGGCTGAACACATAAAGACGCACTTAAGAAGTCCTTATTCTTCGCCCTTTATATCACTCCCATATACATAGCAAACCCCCATCGCAGGCTCCTCGCAAACAGCTTGAGCACTTTTTCACCATGTGAGGTCAACAGACTTTTATAGCTAGCCGTACTTCAATCACACTGCCACTGCTAACCGTTGTGGCCTTACAACAGCCAACTGTCCGTCATCACTGCTTGCAACCTTGTCGAATCGTAGACGTGTTGGGAGAGTTTGTTTCGTGCCCCTCCGTCGAGGACGGTTGCCCTCCATCCATTTTACATAGTCATTCAGATTTCCATTTGATTCGATGCTACATTTCTCAAAATGAGCGGGCATCCCTCTTTCCAGACAGCAATTCGGAGGGCCAAGGCAAAGCAATCAATTCTTAAAGCGGAGACTGGTAGCTGAAAAAGAGCAGTGAGGAGGCTGCAGACCTATCCATATCAAAGGCTTTAAGGTCTACGGTTAAGAGCGGTGAGCAGCTGAATGGTACTGAGGGTGTGCGGATGATTAAAGCTAACTGCTCAGAGCAGCGACGGCCGTGCTCTCTCTCTCATGGATACCATAATTGATTTCAACCGCTTCCAGCTTTCTATGTGTTGGTCTGTCTGTCTCTCACTGAAATCAAGAGCAATATTAGAAGTTCTCTCTGGGCAGGAGAAGGGTGTGATGGGAAAGAACGGTTGCAGCGGTTGGGTCAGTACAGGTGAATTCTGGGTACTTTTTATTATTACTGTGCTATATGATGAATGATGCTGTCGTGTCATTGATTGTGTATTGCAACCTATTAGAGCACAGAGTCTTGAACCAACTAGTAATTTTGAGAGCATCACTGTTTTATGAAAGTTGAGATACAACTGCACTCTGACAATGTCCCAGTGGTGCTCCTGAGATGGAATTGTGGTCACGGCTTTCGTTCTTTTATTGTTTTGAGGAGGACAAGAGCAGAAATGATAAGTAATGTCGACATGCAATGTGTATAGTGACATGAAAAAACCCTCGCTTATTCCTCCCTGAACTCTTCATAAGTAGCTTGGGATAAAAGCGTCTGCTTAATGAGTTAATATAAATGTAATGAATAAGGAAAAAATCCTGCAAAAGGCGTACACCGGGTGAACTGTATACTTTTAAACATGTGTAACTCATTCAACAATGCCTGCAATAAATCTTTATTAGCAGGTGAAATACTACAGGAATATAGAGTCGCTCTCAAGTTCTCCAATGCAACTTAATTACCTAAAGACTATCTGAAGGCATGCCAAGGGAGCGCTAATAAATGCCTTGAAACTAAACACGCTTTATTAGTGATGTCTTCCTTTCATTCATAATAGGAAACTAGGCTCATCCTTATCCACTCATCCTTTCATCTATCCAGTCCCCTCTTTCACTCGCTCTCACTTACATTACCTACCAAACCCTCTCTTAACACCTTCTCAATCTCTCATTACAAGATCCTCCCTGTCCATTAGCCCTTCAGGTTAGGATCCAGAGGGTTACAAATGAGTTCTCTGATTACTTGACTCTGCAAGCTTTTAAGAAGCCTCTAAAAAGCCAAAGCTCTGGAGCTATTTGCTTACCTCTTGTTTGGCTAACAAGCTTTTTCAAGTGCTCCGCATTGATTTGATTGAGATCCAGCACGCTGCATAAAAACACCATGGCTCTCTAATGTACTTTTCCTCATCTTTTCTGAAACCTAGTAAAGTGATTAGGAGAGAAACATTCATCACCACTTATTCATCACCTCTCATTATGCAAACAGCTGCGGTCTAAATAATTCTCTCTCGTCTCTATCTCGCCATCTTTGGCACGTTATCTCATACGTCTGTAATCCACAGATACGCTTCACATTTAAGCTACTTGCATCTTTCCTCCTTATGCATCTCTGCAGACGTTCTCCTGAGTGTCTCGTTCCCTCACAAACTTCAGAAGAAAGCTGCAGTTGTTACACGCTATTGAGTGGAGCAGGATGTCAGGCAGAAGATTGAGTCAGCACATTCGCCTTGTACAAGAACACGGCCTCATTTCCAGCCACCTCAGCTGAAATAGTTTGTAAACCGCACGCTTCAGAAACATGCAAACTATGATAGCTTTACATGTCTCCAGAGTCCTCCGAACCAAAGCCGACAAGGGCGATGAGCTTTCTGATGTGGTCAACCTCAAAAATGTCTCGTATGATTTCAACCTATTATTATCAGTGTATTTCCAGGAAGATACAGAACAAAAAGACATGTTGTTGGTGACCAACGTTAAACATTTTACAGTTGATTTCAGTATTAGAACAAGTATAGTATATATACAGTACAGTAGCATTTCTTCACAATTTCTCTATTTGTAATCCACAGAAGAATGTAGATGTTGCTCATTCTCATGCTTTCCCATTTAATAACAGCATCGGTCATTCAAAACGGGCGACAAGCTGCAAAAATGGCAAAAGACTATAATTATAATCAGTATTTGCAAGCTATTTTAACAAGTCCATTTGATTTTTTTTTAGGAGAGTCAACCTTCAAATACCTACTGTACTTATAGTTGGATCTTTATGAAACACTTTATCTTTAACAGCACTAACAAAACTACTTTTGCTTTTTTTACTTCCTGATACATGGATGTTAAAACTGTGACGCATATATTGGAAGGCCGTGCCTCGCTCCAGCCTCAAATCCGATTACCCCTGATACACTATATAAATTTATGTAATTTAAAGTAGTTTTTTTCATTTTCTCGTTGGTTTACTCTAAGCGTGCTGACTGTAAAATTACAGTATGCCACATACTAAATCAAGACAGCGCAAATACTGAACTCTTTTTCAACTAAACTCCAGTTTGCAATCCAAATTGGCCTTGTTGGACAGACGTCAGAGGGTCAGCAACAGTATTTGTTGGGATTATAGCAAATGAACTCTAAAGCTAATGGATCCTGTACATCGGAAAAGTCTTCGGTGACTCCAACTACAGATGATGTAACATTCATACCCCTACTATCAGGTATCATGCTTAGAGGGTGTGCACGAGTACTTTGTAAACTGGAAGCATATGTGACTTCTACATGTTATGCCTACAACGGTATCTCATCTGGATGGTGGATCATTCAGCCATACTGCTTCATTAACAGATAGTTGGGCTTAATTATTGCAGTTAGCTCAAGATGAGACGGGGTACATATGTTTTACATCCTTTAGATTAAAGCATATTGGTGATCATCAGAGCTACAAAACAACAGCGTAGATCGTCATCGGTATTGAATAATTTATGAGCAGCGATGAAAACCTTGCGCCTCTATCAGGAAGCCGTACACGTCTCATAGTTGCATATTTACATGGATATCAGGATGAGAGATTTGACCAGATGTGATCTTCCTACATCCATATTCCACACCCCCTCTGTTCATGCCAAGGCAAATCTTGCATTTCATTTTACACCCACTAATTAAAAACGATCGGTCACCCAAAAAATGTTGGCAACCAAACAACATTGGCCCCTGTTGACTTTGAATGGACACAAAACCACCAAGACATTTCTCAAAATATCTTATTTTGCTTATCTACGTTTAAGCATTTGCTAAGGCTGTAACACTATTTTATTGCTATATGTTCTTGAAAGCAAACTATAATTTTTCATTTAACTAGACATGGTCTATTGCAGTGATTCTCAAACTGGGGGCCCAAGATGGATGCGGCAGGGGGACACAGGTTTTGTGGAATTTTTTGGAAATATTTTTATCATAGATTTTATACAATCAAACATCAGAAAATAAGACCACCAACCAAAAGAAGGGATGTTCCAGCATTGTATAAATTAATATGTTTTTGGTTTAAAATTATACATCTTTATTTAGGGGGCTGCAAAGAGTTGCACTCTTACCCAAGTAACACAAAGGGCCCCTTACAACAGAAAAATTTGAGAAGCGCTGGTCTATTGAAGTAGGTAGCATTTTTCTACCGATTTTGAGATATCTATTGTACTATTTAGAACCCGACTATACACAGGCATCATGTGTAACCAGCATTAACCAGACTGAAGCATGTGACAACTATATTTCCCATAAAGTATTTTCACGCCCAAATCATAAAATATGAGCCTTTCTCTCAAGGAAACCCATTCAATTTGACATTAAAAGTGCTTCAGGTGAGCAAAAAATTACCTCTGTTCCCCCCTTTCCTCTGCGCTTATAAAATCTAATATAGCCTAACGGTGGCCTAGCAAGTGATGTTAAACAGGCACCTGTTTTCATTAAGGTCCCTCTTCCGCCACCCGCTCCTCTGTACTCTTCTCCTCATTTCTGCTCATTATACTTGCCAGTCTGGAAGGAGGAAGAAATGACCTCCAGGGCTGAGATTAAAGAGGACCGAGCTGAGGGCTGCAGTGTGTCCAACACGCTGGGCCAGAGCTGCAGAATGCAAGCCAATATTCGAAGATTCATAATTCAGCTTCCTTCTCCTGTTCACATCAGCTCATTCTATCTGTCCAAAGACATAAACATATTCTCTATTCTAAACCACCTATCCACCGTCACATATATATCCCATTCTAGGTGACTGCCAGTAAGCTGACGTGTTAAACAGCAGTTAGCAGTTGGAAGCTAGTTGAGCATTTGAGCCTTTCTTTCTAACATTTTTCCAGGTTCTGTCACCTTCTTACAGACAGTTTATAGCAGCAACAACATGAACAAACATTATGTGTCCCATACATAACTTCTTCTGGTATAGACCTCCGCAAAGAATCAATAGCTGTTGAGTAGTTTTCATTTCATTTAATTAATATAAAATAACATATTAATATACATTATTACTTATATAAATTAAATTATTATACTATTACCAAACACAGACCGGAAGTTCTGTGGATTTCAGGCCAGGCATGTGCGTCCGATGAATACATAAATGCAAGGAAGCTTCTAAAATGAAAGGGTTGTAAGGTAACATTACAAATCATTTTCCTGAAGGGTACCTGTTTTGTTCTCCAATAAAAACATCTGAAACATTTTGTAAAACCAGATCAATTTAATTACCAACCTTAATCTGGTAATGTATTACTATTAATCACATATTATATTTCTTTTACCCTATTGGCAAACTGTTTTATCTGAAAAAGAAAAAATATTTTGACATTTGCGTAGGAGGATTAAACTTAATTCAAGCCACTGAAAATATTTGGTATTATTATCTTTTCACAATTTTTCCTAAATTCATTTTATTTTGTTCTAGGGATGTTTACATATTTTAACTGGAAACCAAAGAAATCACTGATTGAGGGAATTATTTTTGCAGTGGACACAATTTATTATGATGCCTTCAAATGGATTTTTAATTAACCTTCCGGGCAAAAATCCATATCTGCTGGCAAGTACATAATATCTGACCTCTAACACAGAAGAATATATTGACTTGAGACGGTTCCGTTGCATTCCCAGTTTAAAGCAAATCACTCTCATTTGTCTAGTTTAAAATATGAACTTTGTACTTTGTGTATTGTCTCCCATTTAATATTACAACAGCATAGTGAGATAAGATATTTATAGATTCACTGTATTTGACATTATGGTTCATCTGTTTACTAACAGGGCAGAACACCCCTTCCCTTTATTTACCCAAATATCACTTTCGGCCAACTATAATACATTACATTTTTGGATTCCTTCTAATGCATCTGAAAAGTGATTAACAGCATATTACAGATATACATTTATTAGTATATGTGCTCCCTGGGATCGAACCCAAGATTCTGACGTTGCAAGTGTCAAACTTCCATTATTTACTCACCCTCACGCCATTACAAACCTGTATGACTTTCTTCTGCAGAACACTAAAGAAGATATTTTGAAAAACGTTAATAATAATAACAATTTGTTACGTTTATATAGTGTTTTTCTGTAAACTAACAAGATTGACTTCCATTGTATATACACAATGTTGTCATTTCTCAAAATATCTTCTTTTGTGGTTTATATAGAAGAAAGAATAGCATGAGGGTGAATATTTTTTTTTGTGTGTGAACTATCCCTATAAAGCTATAGGAATCAATACGGCTATAAAAGCTTGTCAAACCCCCATTTTGGTGGCATGTCTAATCTACAACCAAAATCCATCAGTTATCCATCAGGCTTGTGACATAAATGCTACCTTTTGACATCCAGCGGCCATCTGGATTGTGGATTTAAAATTTACAACATAACTCTACTGAAAACCCCACCGCTGGCGGCGGGTGAGTTCCTGTTCTAGCGTTTGTTATTTCTATTTTTGAGAGACCTGCTATTGCTTTCAATAAAGGCTGAACCGTCCATTTGCCACAGAAAGCACATCCTGGAGTGAGCAGCTGTAAAATGCTGTGCTGATCTCAATAAAGAAAAGATTTTGTGTGACAGCTGTGTGTTTAGGCACATAGGGTTTTGTTAGCTTGTGTATGTAATCTTCACAGTGTGAAACAGACGGATCATCACGTACCATGAAAAACAGCTGTTGAAAGCTTCTATTGCTGTTCCATGCTCTGGATTTTATCTACCCTCGCATTATGATGGGAGATTGTCTGCCTTGGATGCTGTATGTTTCAGCTTTGTTCCAAAACCTGATGATCTGGTTAACTAGACATCATTTGCTGTGAAAAAAACATTTTAAACCAGATATAACAGATTTGACAGTCTTAGCTGGTTTAAACTGGTCTCCCTGCCTAGCAGGGTGACGCTCTAGATTGTTTTCCAGTCGGACAAAGCTGGTCTCCTGAGGCTAAGAGACAAGCTAAGACCAGATAAGCAGCTTTGGGTGGTTCAAGGTATAGTTCCCCCCAAAATGAAATTTATGTCATATTTTACTCATCCTCTTGTCACTTCAAAACTATATGACTTTTCTTTAGCAGAGCACAGAAGAAGATATTTTGAAGAAAGTTGGTACGGAGCAGTAGGCAACCATCCACTTCTAATGTATGGACACAAAAAAGTGAAAAGGTGCCATTTAACAACATTCTTCATAATATCTTCTTTGGTGTTCTGGGGAAGAAAGTCATACGGGTTTGAAATGACATGAGGGTGAGTAAATAATGACTGAATTTTCATTTTTGGGTGAACTATCAATTTAAAGCTTTGCGGAGACAATGTTTATTATATTAAATTGAATGCCAAAAAATAAAGAAAACTTTCCATAAAACAATCATTTTGTGCGCTAATAAAGATAGTAACACTAGTTGGTGGGGATGGAACAAAGACTTCTTTTCTTTTACCTTAAGTATATAGTGTGCATTCACGGGCAATGTGATTTATTCTAAAAAGGCTTGTGTAATCACAGAAATCATTTCTTGTTTATGATGTGCTATACAACAAGCACATTACATTATGTGGGCTTGTCAAATTTTAATACCCAAACAGCGAAAATTGGCTCTGGCATTATGCCGCGTGTGCCCAGCTGATTCAATTTCGTGAATATTAGCTGGTATTCGTGTTTTGGACGCGGCAGCTGTGTCTCTACCCCTCAATTATTTCGGCATCCATTTCCATAATTCACCGTAGTTAACCTGACGGACAATGGCACAAAAAGACAACTGTATCGAACCTCTGCTCTTAACAAATGGATGGTTATGGAGCATAAATATCCACAGGCGGATGATCCACAGGCCAAAACAAGGACAGCAGCTCCTTTTATATTGCTCTTATGTGTTAAAAGCGTGTTGTACTCATGATAATGGCCTGGCAGTGTAAATACCATCCGTAAAGTAACTATTAACAGGGCTGTTAATGTACGTCCATGCGCCAAGAGGCAAATACTGCATTAATGTCATCCCATTTGCTAACTACAGAAGAAGCCGACACATAGAAAGGCCTGTCGATGTGTGTTCAATGAAGGGAAGTATAATATAGCCCCTGACACGACAATCGATAAAGAGTGTCTGTAGGGGGATACAGTGTTCCCTCTGCCTCCCGATATTGGATGAGGCTGTGTAATGAAAGCTTGTGTGTTCTTTTAGCTAGGCTGAGTGAGATCTCACTGGACTGCGCCTCAAACCATCCAGGCCTGGTAATGTTTCCATCAAAGCCAGTATCCACTCCAGTTTCAATCAGCTATCCGGCAACTGGCATCCCGAGGAACCGCCAGCGATGGCGTCCTTTCCAGCGACCAGCATCCTTCCAAAAAATAACCACTCTTACAGCGCCGAAGGGGAAATGAAGGAGCGGGCGGCCAGGAGCTCTTCTGCTTCTGTTGCCATACTGTTCAGGCTCCTTCACCTTTGTGGACCTCACACTTGGGAAGCGGGGACAGATAAAGGAGACTGGTGAGAGATGAAAGATGCGGCCACATCTGTGGAGAAGGAGAGAGCTGAAAGACAAGAGAAAGTGAGAGAGTCATAGGTTAGAGGATTAATAGAGTGTGCAGTGGAACTGGAATGAGAGGTTAGGTGAGGCAGATAAAAAGAAAGACTGAAATAGAGAGTGGGAGTGCAGGCTCATGCTTTCCTCCCCAGCCGCATCTGTTCTGTCAGAGAGGGTTAACATATACTGTATACTGTAGCACGCACGGCACGCAACGTGTTTAAATAAGATAGGAGAGAAAACAGATGTCTTGTGAATATAACAGAAAAGGTGTATAGTGGAAGCCTGTTAGAAAGTGTGTAATTTTTGTGCCACTTATGTCCCCAAAGTCCCTTTAAGGCAAGCAGTTCACTCAGCGGCCATCTAGGTAAAGCCTCAGGGCAGCTATTTATGTAGGCAACAAGCATGCAGGTATAGCTCTTTTCTGCTTCAGTGGGGAAAGACCAAAATGTCCTGTCAAGATTTTGTTTCTATAACATTATACAGTGTCTCTGTTGTCACCCAGAGGCGTCATGCACCCAGTTTTTTTTAAGGGGACACAGTATGCACAAAACACAGAAACATGTCCTGTACATACAAATACATACATTTAAAGCAATATTATAGAGAATATCTCTCAAGCGTATTCAAACCATTGCACAAATCATTGAGAGAATTAAATTACATTACTATTTGATTGATATATGAGTCTTCTTCCCTGTAAAAAAATAAGTACATTTTTAAGTTAAATGCATCAGTCTGGTGTAGTTTATATCTATACAATTTTTGCTATAGAAGTAAAAGAGTTATTGTTTGCATACAAATGAACATAGAGCACAAAACTTAAAGCACTGCCTTTAATACAAATGTATTATCCATAACAATATTCCTTCCATTATGAAACAAAAATATAAAATGCAATGTAATACATAATATATTAATTTAAGTGCATCGATTTCTTAATATATGAAATGTGTCAATTCTTTATATATTATTTAAATATTCTATATACTGCGTTATTTTCACATACCACTCTATGTTTTTCCAAATCTATATTAAATTATTTAATATATTATTGATAGTCAAATTAGAGGAAAATATGTTATCTTTAAGAGTGTTGTAAGTCTTTGCACCCTGAAATGGAACTGTAACATAAAAGTCATTCACTTTAAACAATGCTTTGCCAACTGACAAGGTCCTGTACGTAAACAAAACAGCGAAAATCTCCATAAGAGGACGAGGGTGCAGCTCATAACTGATATAATGTCTTCCTATAGAATCGTGCAACTGATTAATAACTCGTCATTTCAAGGTTGGATGCAAAACTGACTGTTCAGAAATCTGAGGGGCACGTGCCCCATCTGTTTGAATGGGCCTGACGCCTCTAGCACTGTCACCACATGGAATTTCAAAATAATGGACAGGTTTTCCAAATACTTCCCCTCATCCAGCCCTTCCCCAACCCTCACACTATTGGTTGAGCTAATGTTGCTATGCAGGGCTAGCTGGACTTCTCAAACAAACACAGCAATGTTTTGAAAATGGAACAGACACTTTTGCTCTATAACTGGTTCAAAAGAAAAGTGCACATTTCTTAAAAGAGAGACATATGGAAGATAAGTATGTTAAGATGAATCTTCTTGAACGTGAGAGCATTCAATTTGCACATCACCACTAAGTGGGTCGCGGGTCAAGTCGATCTATTCTTTGTATGCATGGCATATGACATGAAGCCTCCTAGACAAATGTAACCGCGCTTTTGAAAGCGGACAGATAGTTTCAACTAATGATCACCCTAGGGACTATTTGAGGAGTGCTTCAAAAAAGGAAAAATGTGTTCAAGTGTGCAAATCATCTAAATTAGCAGCACATACCTCTGCGAGTCTCACATTTGAAATCTTCCTAGATTAAATAGACCCTTCTAATGTATGCAATGCGCGCCTGTGAATTTTGATGATGCCCCAGATTGTTGCTGGGGCATTTATAATAGTGACACAAGGTACCCATGGAGAAAACACACAGAATCCTTTTCCAAATCTTTAAAGAGGTGATTGAATGCGATTTCATGTTTTGCTTTTGATTTGGATTTTGTGTGTTTTATAAGCGTTTGTGCATGTGTAAGACATCCAAAGTCACAAAACTCAAGTTTTGCACAAAATGATTTACTCTGACTAAAAGAGAAGTTTGATCCAGACCTGCCTGAAATGCCTCGATCAATCATGCCCCCACATTTCTACATGAGTTTGTGAAAATGTTTGCATGACGCCGCTCAAATGTACACGCAAATAAGAAGGCGTAGCTTCAGTTATCACAGCCGTGGTGCTGCAGCCACCATGTCACAGTAGAAATGCATAAGACAAAATAAAAACATACTTCTGTATGCATTTTTGATCCGTTCATTTCATTATTTAATCTGACACTGCTGTTATTAGCGTATCCTTTTTGCAACTGTTATGACGCAAAACGTCTCCGAGTCAGAGAAGAGATGAACTGGAAATCGCACTTGTCCTGGAAGTTTCCGGATATGTTATGGTGCGTAACATTTCCACCATGCTTGATGTATTCAGCCAATAACCACGCACTGCTCAACTGGCCAATCATAGCACACTTTTCACTTTCCAGGGCGATGAGTTTTATAAAAATGAAAGTGACCGATTTGTCAGGTATGGTGACCCATACCCGAAATGTGACCTCTGCATTTAACCCATCCAGTGATTAGTGAGCACACACACACCAAGTGGTGAACACACGTACACCCGGAGCAGTGGGCAGCTATCACTGCAGCGCCCGGGGAGCATGTAGGGGTTAGGTGCCTTGCTCAAGGGCACCGCAATCGTTACCCGCCGGCCCTAAGGATCGAACCAGCAACCTTCTGGTCACGAGTCCGACTCTCTAACCATTAGGCCACGATTGCCTGGAATCTATGCAACGAAATTGCAACGAAATCAATGCGTTTTAGAAAGGTGGGGCATAGAGGAGCTTCAATACTATGTGAAAAATAATAATTTCCTGCTTAAAGCATATAAACACATTGTATTGCACAAAAAACACAAATTAATTATGTTTTTAATCAAATGACTCTTTATTCTTGAGATGTACATGCATTCCATAAAAAATGCATTGCCACTCATTTCCAAATCGACTTCCATAACACGAGAAAGGACACGCATTAAAACCAAGGTAAATGAATGTTAATTCATGAATGTTAATTCATTAACGTTAATTCGATTACAAATGGATTTGTTAACTCATTTACAGATTGATTCAGGTCACAGTTGAGGCAACAGTAAATAGAGTTCTCTATACAGTACCAAATGTTGTAAGGGAAATCTGAGCAAGATGGGCGTGACCAAGAGGGGCAGGGCTTAGAGAAGGGTCAATTAGGAGATTACCTTTATTGTGAACTATAATTCGGATCTATTGACATAAATGCAATTTAATATACATAACTGTGTTGTTAGAGGTGTATAAAGACCTTAAAAAAAGAAGCGTTATGTTTTTATTACCTTAGAATGAGCTATTTTTATCTATAAACACAGCGGGTCCCTAACATGGAATTCCCATGTTGTTTCTGCAGTAGCCCTACCGGACAAACTGCTCTGCAGTCAAGTTTCGTAAATACGTTATCTTCTTCAGCAAAGAAGCAAAACGTGATGACATCTTAGTCCTGTGTCAGCCACTGTAAGTGATTTGAAAGGGAGGGACGGAGTGAACCATTGTTTGCAATTCGCAACCTCCAAACAACATTAGGCCCCATTGACTTCCATTGGACACAAAATCTCTTATTTTGTGTTCGAATAAAAAGTCATATAATGTTTTGAATGGCAAGGTAAATAAATAATTAAAACATTTTTTTTATTTTGGGGCGACCTATCCCTCAAGCAACGCCGTACAGAAGAGCCCAGGATCCACAACTGTTCAGAACTTTGCAGGTTCAGTCTAGACACATCTGCTCCGCCAGCACACGGGCAGGGGAAATAGAAACAGCTTGTACAAATCACTACTTCTCCCATATCAACACAACAATAGAATTGGACAGCAGAATTACTGTAGCGTGGAGAAAAGGAAGTACTTCCAAAACAGACTCGTATAGGGAGAATAAAGTAAACGCTGGCTGTACATTTTATAGTTCCATTAATCAACGTGACAGCTGGCTTGCTCCCATACCCGTCAACCAAGAGAATCTGTAGAATGATATACAAATGTGGAATAACACACTGAATGACTGGCCGCCATTGATCCAGATGACAAAACTGCCTTTGACCTCTCATGGGATTTGATTTTATGTAGCGCTATGCATCTCCATGGTCCGAACGAAAAGCAATGCCAACTCTTTTGCACAAACATTCCCTTGCTGGCTAAGTAGTGTCATTATAATACACAGTCGGTATTCAAAGTCAATACTGTTAGTGTTGACATCTAAGACACTGTTTTACTGTGTAAATAATTGAAAAGGCACCGTCTTGCTACTTATTTTTTTTCACGGTGAACTTACTGTTATGATGTCAAACAGTTCCACAATATCTCTGGTGAGAAGTACCTGTCAACTTACAAACAAGGAAAATATTCTACATACACATTACAAATGCAGATGTTGCTCAAAAAAAGATAGTGTTTTCATCACCACTCCCTGAGCGATTGATTTATGAGCTGTTTCTTTTATAGACGGTGATGTGTATACGCATGTGAATGGATTTTATCCGTTACTGGTTTCACTGACGATACCAGAGACTTGAATGACAGTCCGTGACATTAAACCAGGATCTACAGTATTGCTGTGCTAATAGAGCAGAGGAATGAGCATGCTTGGCAATTCCCCTTGTATTACCCCCATAAGGAATCGTAAACAAGCAACAAACATAAAGCTGACAAAGGTTATTCCAGTCAAGTAAAGGCATTTTGAAGAAGACATCACTACGAAAGCTTACTGCTGCAGTTCTCTTCAAGCTTTTAAACGGAGAGAGTCACTATTCAACTCGACTCAACTTTATTTATATAGCGCTTTTTGCAATTTTCATTGTTACAAAGAAGCTGTACATGAGACATATTGACTTTAAGCAAATCAATTAAATTGATATACCTGTAAAAACAAGAAAATGTGAACACACAGAAGACAGAAATACCCACATGCAAACGATCCACACACACAATATGCACAGGTACTAACACATATAGACACACGGACGCGCAGACACACGGACACGAACACAAGCAAGCGCACATTTTTGCACACTTTGCACACTACACCAAATCAAACCACAACAAACGGTTGTGCGTCACAGCCAAACTTTATCTCATCTTTAAATTCCCTTCTTACGTCTTTTATTCTCCCTTTCTAGTTATCCCCCTACCTTTTGTATCAATCCCGTACAAAAGAGCGTCTATTGTGCCACCCGAGGAGATCGCTGCAGCTGGCCAGCCCTAACACGGACTTCTTTGCTCTCCCGCCCTCCTCTACCACACAACATAATCCCTGTCATTGTGCTCAGCGTCTGAAAAAACAAAACAATGGATATCGATCAGCTGTGGTCACAAACCAAAAGCCAAAAGATATTATTTAAAAAAGCAAACTATACCACACCAACATAGGAAAATGCACAGGGTGAGAAACTCTCCAAAAAGCCTTACCCTTAACTTATCTACAGCAGGAATTGGGATCGTCTGGAATTGGATAAAGATGATAATTTTAATACTTGCTATCCAGGCAACCCTCCACAGACAAGACCTCTGACTGCCACAATTCCCTCATTGATACTGTTATTCCTAAAAGTCCAGGTCAGATTGAATAATCACATTGGGCTCTCAATGCGTCTGTAGTTTTGTTATGTGCTGGATATCTGATGCTGGGATTGGCTGTTTTACACTTTAAATTCATTTAATAAAGTAACGTCCTCTGAGTGTTTGTACAAGGGCTTGTCACTAAAAAGAACCACTTACAAATCTGTGATAATTATCGTACCTCGTTCATGTATATTTATCTATCGGCTAATAACAATTTATACAAATGATATTATTATTCATACTATTACTATATTATTAATAATAACACTTGTAATAAGCTTTACAATATAGTTGCAACTGTTAACAAATAATTAATGAATTAGCTAACACGAACTAACAATGAAAGATACAGCATGTATTCAGATTAGTTCAAGGTAATTTCAGCATTTACCAATACATTATTAAAAATCAAACGTTGTATCTGTTAACATAAGTTAATGCCCCATGAACTAAAATGTATAACTGTATATGATAAATTATGTTATATTGTTCAGTGCTAGTTCATCGTAGTTAAAGCATTTACTATCGTTAACAAATACAACCTTATTGTAGTTTTACCAAAATCTCATTTCTGCGGTATCAGCAAAGTTTCCACTAACAAAAAATACATTAAAAAAATTAGAGTAACCACCCTCTAGCCAATCAGAGGCAGACCTCTGCTCCTTTTTCCTGGTATTTCTCTATGACCTTGATGGCAAGCAGAAGCTATCCGGTAATTAGTGCAGCTTGCCTTGCTGTTCATCGAAAAGGCATTAATGCAGATCAGCCCTAAGGTCCTCAGCTGCATTTCTCTTCCTTCTCGCTCTCTCTCTCCATAGCTTCCGGAGTCACTCAAGACTCAACCTTGTGATCCTTTGCACGCTGCATCGACAAACAGGCAGTGGTCTCAACAAACAAGCGCACAGCATTTTATCATTCCATATACAAATTTCAGCATTCATGGCAAATGCATCTGGAATAAATAAAGATGCCGGGAAGAGAGATGTTCTTTCTTCCCTTGTGAATTCAATGGCATAGTGGTCAAATAGAGACATGCTGGAGGCCTCACAGTGGGACGTACAGTACACCAGAGAATGACAACAAGAAAGGGACCTTAATTGCTCAGTCATGCACAATGAAGATTTGTGTACTTTTTTAGCTGGAATACTATGCAAGAACGATTGAAGCTGAAGATATAAACAAGGCTTTACGTTACAATATAGGTAAAGGAAGGACAAGGAGGCAAAAGATAGATTTGGCATGGCTCTGTATACAGACCATGTAGTCTCTTTAATACCTCTGTGGTTCCAGCTGTACTTCCATGAAGAGGCTTGTGTAACAAGCGCTGACTCAAATGTTTCCATTTCAAGCAAAGAGCACTGAAGGATTTCATCTTTGGATGCACAGAAACCTATAGCAACGAAAATGAGATCTCTTTAATATATCAGCCACCTCTCCTGTACAGCAGCGAGATAAACGTTAACTGTACCTTAAAGGTCCAGTGTATGAAATTGAGCGGCATCTAATGGTGAAGTTGCGAGTTGCCAATGACTCACTCCAACCGTCCCCCTTCCTTTCGAAGCACTACAGTGGCTGACACAGGACTAAGATGTCGCCAGGTTTTCGATTCTTGCCGAAGGACATGCTGTTTTTACAAAAACATGCTCCGTAGAGCAGTTTGTCCATTTAGTGCTAGAAACTTGGTGAGAGACTTGGTGAATTCCAAGCAAAGTGACCTGCAGTGTATGTAGATAAAAAAAGCTCATTCTAGGGTAATAAAAACATAACGCTTTATTATGTAAGGTCTTTAAACACTTCTGTAGACATAGTTACATATGGTTCTGTCGAAAGACCCTCCAAAAAATACACATTGGACCTTTAAGTCTCTTGCTTTTCAGATTTCTGTCCAAAACAAACCCCTGTCTCTTCAAAAATTTCTATAA
Organism: Triplophysa tibetana; assembly: GCA_008369825.1. Classification (NCBI taxonomy): domain Eukaryota; kingdom Metazoa; phylum Chordata; class Actinopteri; order Cypriniformes; family Nemacheilidae; genus Triplophysa; species Triplophysa tibetana. Next base: position 12,911,685 of record CM017917.1, read on the forward strand.
CTCTGTTCTGATACCAACATAGGGTACTAAAACTTGAATTTTAACATTTCTTAGGAAATTAATCCAAGACTAAATCATCTGAGCAATTCACTTCATAGTACTTCTACAGCTCGATACACTTATTGCATGTCAACAATTGTCCCATTTGTATCTATTTTTATATCTCCTATGGCATTTTAGGATAAGCATTTGTGTGGAGCTACAGTACAAGAAACTGAGAATACATTTAAAGCAAGAGTTACATAACGGCAATAAGCAAGTGCCTACTTCCATACTGCTGAAAGCGATGCTCAAAAAGTTACATTAGCACAAACACTCACATACACACACACACACGCACACACACCTCCTGCCGTACGGTAACCAGCAAAAAAATATCAGTCCTCATGTTAACAACTGCTTTCAAAAACCTGCCATACTAAAGCAGGCGAGTTCAGGTAAGACAGCCAGAACAGAAGTGAATGAGGCTGTGTCGAAGTGAGCAAAGCAAAACCCAGAATGAGATGGAGGGAAACTGATGGTGTTGGTTTTTCTCATAGTGGCTATGAACAGGTTTGTTTTTTTCCCCCGGAACATAAAGAGCAGAGATTTACAGCCCTAGGCTGTGCTTGTCAAACCCGTCTCCTCTGCTCGCCTCTGTTTTGCGTGGTACTGCAAACATCCAGACCATTGCACCGATGCAGTCCCCAAGCCCTCGCAGTCTACAAACCAAACTAGAAGCATCCAGCAACCATCGGTTGACACATGATTCAATGCCTTTGAGTGCCAAACGCATTGTTAAAAGATTATCATGAATACACCCTGACCGGGTGGGAAACTTAACACTGTTGCCATAGAAATTCACATCCAAACCAGCCATCTCTTTTATTGCGTTAGCCGTTTTGTGCTCGCCTTTCTAATCGATGTCTGAATTAATAACACGTTTCTGCTATTTTAAGCAAGTCCCAGGTGAGATTTGAAAAAAAACGAGTGAGGGATGAAAATGAGCCAGAACAGAGAATGAGCCTTTGTCGTATGCATAAAAAAATGTAGCCTGTGTTCTAGCTCACTATCGAAAAGGAACAAAACTGTTTCCTTTTCACTTTTGTTCTGCACTGTATTCATTTGCTGTCTCGTTGAAGTGGTTGCTTGCAACTGAGAATTGCGGGATGGGAGAGGGGAGAGAGACAGAAAGAGAGAGAGAGACAGAGAAATAAAGCGACAGAGCCATCAAAAAGCAATCATAGCTTGATGGAGTGAGGCTGTGGGCCACAGACAAATGGGAGGGTAGCAAATGACAGCCTGGTAGGGTTAAAAACGAGAGAGTAGGAGAAACATTAGGCCTGCATAAAAAAGGCTCTGTTGACTACTACAGCTGATGCTTTTTAACCCACACGGAAACCATGTATTCCTGTTTTAAGTATCCAGTTAACTTATTATCCAGAAAATAATTTACTCATCCTCATGTTGTTCCGAATCCACATGACATACTTTCCTACGTTGAAAACAAAACAAGAGTCTTTTCCATACAGTTAAAAGGTGAATGGTGACCCAAAGCAGTCAAGCTCCTAAAATGACAAGAAAAACTGAAGAAAAGAAGCTTAGCCTATGTCATTATATATCTTGACATGTTTAGAAATGTTTTTAATACAAAATAATGCTATTAACCAAATTCATTTTTGTTCTGATATTTTATGTTTCTTTTATTTAGTTTTTGGCCAATGAACACCCAATACGCTGTCAGAAAAATGCTGTCACCGAGGCAGATTTTTTTTAGAATAAAATAGAATGGTTTAGAATAATAACGATAATGAAGTCATTTGAAAAAAGATTTTTCAGTTGAAGGAGTCAATTTATTATCTTGTGTAGAATAAATATGATTGGCCTTAAACATGCTGCTAACAAAGATTATTTTGTTGACTGGACTTATATTCTCAGCTCAGTAAGTGTTTGCCCTACTTGCTAAATTGTGTATTCTGAACAACTGTTTTTACATTAGAGGGGTCATATGGCGCAAACATGTGTTTTCATGTGTCTTTTGTGTGTTAGAAGTTGCCCATGCATTTATTAGATGCGTAAATTTGAAAAAATTGAAGTGTCTGAACCAAAGATGCATTCTATCTAAAAGCGAATGGTCACCCAGACCTGCATGAAACTCTTCGTGTAGACACACCCCCACAAATCTACGTCAGTTTGTGTTATGGGTTGACTATGACCGCCCAAATGTATCTACAATTGCTTTGGAACAGGATGTTCCAAATATGGTAAGAGGCGTTACATTTAACACGGTTGCAGTGTTTGATCAATCACTGTGCAGTGGTTAAATGGCCAATCATAGCACACCTCCAAAGATTGTTTCTCGATGGGGCTCTCTTTGCTTTCCATACACGTCTTCCTCCGAGCAGACACAGGAGAGTTGGATAAATTGGTCAAGCCCGATTGAGTTGTCATATCCTGCGAGATGCACCTGAAGAGAGGGCTCGATTCCTTGGCGGTAGGTTGCTTACAGGGAGCACTCGTTCCATCCGCTGGCTATGGCTAGGAAATTTTGCAGAAATGAAGAGAATAGTCTTGTATTGATGTTTTGCCTTATGTCAGGTGGTAAAGTTGCTCACCGATCGAAGAGTCACCCTCTGGCCGTCTGAAGACTTAGCGGAAGTGGGAGAGGAAAGCCACTAGGGATTGGGTGGCAGGTTCATTTTGATGCCAGAAAGATTTGGCCAACGACAGCGCTCGACCTTACCAAAGATAGCATGAAGGAGATTTTCGCCCTAGCCGTTGGGAAGCGATGTGGCTGCACCTCGAGGCCGAGTGAGCATTGTAGGAGGAAGCCATTGAAATCCTCCTGCTGAACCAGAGTAGATATGGGGGCGAGATATGGGGGAGCTAAAGCAGAGTTGATGGATGACGGAGCTGTCGCTGGACTCGGTGTTGGGGTGAGAACTGGTCGAAAAAAGAATCCACCAGGTCCTGGATCGGGTCCACACCTGTCTGGCTCATGTTGTTATGATCTGGTCTTCAGTAACGGAATGGAGACTTGACACCTAAGAGGGAAGAGCTAGACAGGTGAGTTTAAAACATTAGCAAATGAATTTGGTAATGTCAAACAGAGTCTTTGGATGATAGAACTTGTTCCTCGATGGGGCTTTCTTTGGAAGGGGAGTTCACAGGAATCACGGGGCCGTTTTGGACAGGTTGAGGGAGGCACGGGAAACACCTGGATAAGTAGCTCCTGCCCCAGGACTTCTCCAGATGACAATGAGAGAACTGGGTTGTGATTGATGAGCCACAGGCACCCCAGCACTATCTCCACGGTGGAATCCTCAAGAACCAACAGATTGATGTTTTCCGTGTGGAGTTGACTGACCTGGAGCTGTAGTGGACCCACGCGGTATCGGACATGTCCTCGGCCGAAGGGTTTTCCATGTTATTGATTGGAACTTGTACATCGTGTCATTGAGTCTTTTCTTGAATTGTAATTTATTAGAGAGACTGGCTGAGATTTAGTTGCCGGTAGACCCAGAATCAAGGAGGGCGGTAACTACAAAATATCGACTTTCTGTAGTGAGCAATACAACAGTGGTAAGGGGATGTACATTCACAGATGAAGTGAAACCACACTCACCTGTTGGACTTGGAGGTCGAATGGGACAATTCAGTAGAATATGTCCCAGTGAGACGTAGTAGATGCATAATCCCTGGGTCAGCCGGCGTTGACGTTCGGCCGGAACAGACAAGTGTTGTCGATCTGCATGTGCCCCGTGGTTGGTTCTGGGGTGCTGGAGTTCCCTGGCTGGCAGATGGAAACAGGGGGTTTTGGTCCTTTTTGCTTAACATACACGTCTTCCTCCGAGCAGCCACACAAATGGAGAGTTGGATAAATTGCTCAAGGCCGATTGAGTTGTTATATCCCGCGAGATGCCACTTAAGATGGCAGAACAGCCTGTATGTGAAAGCAAAGTTTGTTGGTCATTCGCATTACTTAATCGCATCGTCTGCAATTTGAAAACATCTTAACACTTAATAATAAGGTTTCATTTGTTAAAATTAGCTTACATTAGCTAACAATGAACAATTTAGTTTTTCAACATTTATTAATCCTTGTTAATGTTAATACAATTGTTTATTGTTAGTTCAAGTTAACTGATAACTAATTGTTAACAAATAGCACCTTATTGTCAAGTGTAACCAAAGTACCTCATACATGTTTGAAGTGTGAGTTAATGATGATGACCTGTATTGATTATTGGCCCCGTGCTCCCGAGAGACCTCTCAGACACAAACATAGAGGACAGTAGATCCTTTCTGAACATATTTATCTCTGCAGGTCTGTTAACCCTCTGTATTTGAAGGCTCACACAACCAGATGTGTCTATACTAATCTATCTAGATCAGTGACAGTCGGATGGCTTTAGATTTGCTCTGTGGTCGGAGTTCTCATTGGGCCATATCGGCTTTGTCTTGGTCCATCGCAAACACATCAAAACATGAAGCGGGTATGAGAATCATTAGGAGCAGTAAAGAGAAGTAAAGCGGGACAAAGAGAATGTATCTTGACATTGTGTCTACAGCAGTGATGTAACAATTTAATGATGGAGTCTCTTTCTGGATGTGCCACATGTGTAGGGTAAGCTCAGTGGTGGCACTTGAAGCACATCTCAGAATGCTAACAATATCGATTTTGTCGTTTGGACGTGTGTCAGTGGTGAGTAGAGATGCACAACACGCACCAGCCTAAGAGGGTTTGCTGGGTCCTATCTGGTTAAAAATACACTCCCGGGCAAGAAATCGTGAGATCGATTATTGTTAAGGGTGTATTTTCATTTTGAGAAGTAATAACTGATGTACATTAATCTTATATTTGCGTATGTTGCAGTGTAATGCAATTAGCCAACGTATTGAGAGTTAATTAGTGTATAGCTGAAGGTTTGAATGTCCTCTTTGTGGCAGACATGTGTTCTTTAACACAAAAGGGCCACAGGGACCTGCCAGTTCTGGTACATATTCAGACTTCTCCAACAAACCACACTGAATATTCCTGCAACAAAGCATGAAACGACAGAGGTGATTTGCTTCTGATGTTTGCCAGTAACGCCATATGCTATAGTGCCAATGTAACAAATATTACGTGATATATTACTATTACTGAATGAATGAATTAATGAGGCATTTACAGTATAAAGCACTTTATTGTGTATTGCTGTAAACCCAAAGCGCTTTACAATCATATGGGGGGGTCTCTCCTCACCCACCACTAGTGTGCAGGTCCACTTAGATGATGGTACAACGCCACACACCTGTTATCGGTGGAGAAGAGAGAGAGAGAGCGAGAGCGAGAGAGATAGAGTCAATTCAGAGGGTGGGGAATATTAGAAGGCCATGATTGACAAGGGCCATTGGAGGGAATCTGGCCTGGACACCGGGGTTACACCCTTACTCTTCACGAGAAGTGCCATGGGATTTTTAATGACCACAGGGAGTCAGGACCTCGGTTGAACATCTCATCCGAAGGAAGGGAAAATGAAGGGCTATGTGTGCCCAGAATTTAAAACTTTCTATAGTATAGGGGGAGATACATTTTTTAACACAACCGCTGGGTTGTTTTAAAGGTCCAGTGTATGACATTTAGCGGCATCTAGTGGTGAGGTTGTGAATTGCAACCCTTGGCTCACTCCAACCCTCCCCCTTCGAAACATTACGGTGGCTGACACAGCATTAAGAAAATATAAACATTTTCTGTGGTCATTTAACCCGACGGCTGGGGTTGCCCCATTTTGACACAATGCTGGGTTGAAAATAACCCAGTATTTTTTAAAGTGTACATAATGCAATGGTGTCCTGGGCCATTGCCTTAACATTGCTAAATGTGTCTTCACACAGAATTGTCCTCAAATGTAAATCCATAGGATGCTTCAACTCTATTCAACACAATCTTATGGGAACTCATAACTTTTTTATGAGGTTGCGAATTTGCATGGATCATACAAACCCATTCTCGTTCAAATAGTTTTTTCATATGAAATAACCACCTAATAAAACAGTTGTGCTTTCCCATAAGATCAGGTTGGCCTATTTTATCATACAAATGCTTAGGATAGTAATAGCACGCCCCTTCATGACAAGTTGCATTATTGAGGTATAATTTAATCCCTAACCCTATGTGTAACTAATTGCAAGAGTGGTTACAAGAAGCCACAAAATAATTTAATTTAAAGTATATCAGTAAGTACATTAAAGTGCACTTATGTAATTAAACTATAACATAAACACTCTATGGCACAGTGTTACCTGATTGCTTAACTAAATGATTGCAGGAATGAATTACAGAAGATTAATAGGTGGCAAATGAGTAACTTCAAAAAATGGTAAGTGTGAGATGGAAGACGAATGCACTAAAGATCAAAGCAGGACATGGGGAAAAAGTGTAAATCATGAGCTTAATCTCTCAGCCTGTGCCAAAGAACACTTGATTGAACAACCATTCAATAGCATCCCAGTCTTCTCTAATACATGGAAAGTATTATAGAAATTATAGCCAGTGGCAGAATCTATACTGTGAAATGGGATGTGAAAGCTATTGTGAAGTCACACAAGTCACATTACTCATCAGCTTTCGGCATTGTGTCAACTCCGCAGCTCTATTTGAAGAGATTTCCAACATGTTTTTTTCCATCAGTCTTTCCCGGAGATTAACAATGTTAAGCTAACAGTACCACAATTACATAAACTAAAACAGAAAATACCACCTGTCTCGGTGTGTATATAATGTTCAAGGGTTAAGTAGAGCACTTGTCTCGCGTAGCTCGAGGAGCTTTTATTTCTGACTGTGTTCTTAAAGGTGTGGGTGTGTGCTGGTGACGGATGCTTTTTTCCTATTCATAATATATGAAAGATTGGTCTCAATAATATTTGCATAATTTCTAAAATTACAGTACATAGCATCATGTAGCGTTTGAGAAAAGCAAAAAGGAGCCGTTGAACATATTTCATGCACTTAACCTACATTCTTAATCTTAATATAAAATGACATTAGTAATTAGTGACTAGCGAAGCTATTAGTAACGCTAGTCTTTCAGTAGTCATAACTAGGAAATTACTTAATTGGATACTACATTGAATAACTAAATTAATGCAGTTCACTGATCAGGTATTCCTAAAAAGTCATAAATTACATACAATTTCCACTTTAATACGAATTTATTAAATTACAATTTAATTGAATTGAACATTAGGTGAAGAGTTCATTTGTTAATTTGCAAAAACAGACTGTTTTTATAAAATTTTCAGAAATCATGTTTTTATTGTGCATTCCAATTAACAGCAGTTGGGTTGTTTTGATTAAGTACTACAAAAAACTACAAAAGTACCACAATAAAACATTTATTAAAATAAACAACATAGTTTAATGTTTCTGCAAATAAACTCTTTAAGTTAAGCGAGTGACTGTTACCTCATAATATATTTAAATAAAAATCGTCTGTTAAATGAATAAATGAAACTGTAAAATCCCCACAACTGATACATTTCAGACAAAGAGTTGGTGTTTGGAAGTGATCATATAACTAATCTAAGTTCTTTTGGACTGAATATGTTAAGCAAGTCTTTTTTTTTGTTTTCTGAGGTGTGTGTGTATGCGAGGATTAGGCCGTGGTCTGCTGTCAGAAGCGTCAATGGCTGCAGTCAGTCAGGAGGAACGTGGTGCTTTCTGCTGCCACTCAGCCCTGCCGTAATGATGATGGAGCTGGGAAACCACTCCGAGATCTCGTTACACTCGAATAATTGAAGATTGTTAGAAGCAGCCCCTTTCAATCTAGGTAGCGAGACAGTCAGGTGCGTGTCGGGTTTTGGGTAGAATGCACAACTGACAACAGAGCCCATTTAGGTGACCTTATTACCTCCGATTCATTGGAATCCAGGAGAGAGCTTTGCTTTGGGCCACTGCGTACATCCACTTAGAAAAAAAGATACCAGAGCATACAATATTATCTTACTTTATCTGTCAATGTGAATAAATCAGGATATGCAGATGCTTTGTAGATGCCTCCTCATGACAAGATGTCTTGTGCAAGTCTTAAAAAGTTTTTAAGAGTTGGTTTGAATGAAAAGGCTTCATCTCATTTGCTTTGAGAAGCGCTTTTCGCTCCAGTGCACATAAACAGACACAAACGTGTATTGACTGCAGCGCGCTAGTGTTAATGAGTTAATAATACATTCACAGTCGAGTGGAGGAACATCTCATCTTGTGCATACACGCTGCTCTATCACAAATTTGGCCTTTCAAACACACAAGCTGCAGCATTCAAAGCCATTATAACAGTATTCAAGAGCCGTTTGATGGTTTATAACTCTTGTCAGTGGCATTAACGCTATTACAAATGTATATTCTCACGCATGCGCTATTAAATCCTCTCGCATTTAAGCGGCAGTGGAAATTACCGTAATTATTACAGCTCTCACACGGTGGACGAGTGCCACAGTCAGGCGAAGGAGCAGATCATCATTTGACGCTGCAATCTAAAATTAAACATAGCAGACATAAACAAGGGAATAACCAACGAAAACATGCAATTATTCGTAATTAAAAAGTGAGAGAACTTCTGCAGTGAGGTCAATCAACCTTGTTCTTGAGAGAGTGATGACTGATAATCGCTCAACACTGATAGACAACATCCCCAGTAGAGGCTGCATACGTACCGCAGACATGTATTCCCGAGTTGATGTTTCACATTAAAATGTTCTCTGGTAAATCTGTTCCTGTGGAACACTGTAACATGAATACTTATGGAGCTCAAACGGCATCTGTCTCAATGTTGGCAGAGTGAATAAAAACGATCCGGTGTGTCTCCCGATTATCACGGAAATGTAATACATTCTCTGTTTCATAACCTACCAACCGCCGCAAGATTTCATCTTCGAGGACATTTTTACTTCATCTGATCCCATTTTCTCCTCATGAGGCCTGATGTGACTTCTCTTTTCATTGCATGGCATTCGCAAAATTGTGCCTTCTGTAGACTATCAAATTCAGCCGGACATGAATAGGTTTGGACATGTGTATTGCATTCGTTGTAACATGGTGTCGCATTACTGTATAAACTGATGAATAAGATGAATAAAACAATTCTTAAATTAGGTGTTTATCCACTGGATAATATTAACAAATAGCCCATGAGCTCTTAGTATGTACTACATATGTACTAATTGGCTTCGTATCTCTGTCTCTTCTCCACCAATAAACTGGTGTGTGGTGGGCGTTCTGGCACAATATGGCTGCCATCGCATCATCCAGGCGGATGCCGCACATTGGTGGTGGTTGAGGAGATTCCTCATTCCATGTTACGTACTTTGAGAGTCCAGAATAGCGCTATATAAATCTAACAAATAATTATTTTTATTAGTAGTAATGTCAGCCAAAAAGGAACCATTTCAGTCACAATGCATATTTGCATCTGTGGAGCAAAGTTATGCGCTGTAATGCCATTAATGTGTATTAAGGAATGCAATGGAATCCTTTTTGTATTTTTTTGCTGACTTAATAATTCAGAATGCAAAATCTTTATTACTTTTGCTTACTGCTACTGGCCTGCCTGACCGCATCAGAATTGGGCTTGCTTCTTTTCAGAATATGCCGGAAAATGTGCTTGTGCTGAAAGACTGTGGTGTGGAACCCCTGTGGTTTTCCTCTGTATGTTGTTACTTTCTGATGGCAAGGGCTTATTAATCTTGAAGAAAGATGGGTTGTGAAGGTTGGCATTGCTTTATTTGGACAGACTTACTAAATGAACAAAGCACTGTAAAATGAATGTATCCCAAACATGATACGGTTCTGAGTACAATTCAATTACAATACAGTTGCACTTTCTTCACCCCGTAAAAGCTTGTGTTGACCATTTACAAAATTTCATTTGAAGTAAATTGCATTTACTGTCCTTACAAGAAAAGGCAGTGCACTGGAACTATGGTGCTGATGGCTTCTGATGGCAATATAACATTTTATTCCCACTGCACTAAATTATTATTTCGAAGTGCCTTATCTAACAGGTAAAAGCTAACTGAGACATTGATAACTAGCGAAAACTTGATTCTATGGTGACAGTTACCAAGCACAATAAAAGTAAATTTTGATATATACAATGGCACCGAATGACTACTATTTTCAAATCGCTGCTGTCCGAAGCCTTGTATCTCCATATTTCATGATTTTGTTTCTTGCCAAAAATCACTGAATCATGATACTACATCATAATATCAGTCACCCTTTATGTTTGTCACTGGGTTTTGCAAATATCTAACCAATAAAAAATCCTTGTCAACTTGGACAACTCAGTGTTTTTAACCAACATGGTTTCGCCCTGGTACACGTTTACAAAACATAGTACTTCTTTGGATAATCGCATTCAGACCTACCACTGCACTGCTTAAACAGAAGTGTACGCCTGTGCCAACATCTCTGCTGTTTTCCCCAACAGTTGGTAGATTCTCATTCTACCCAGCCAATAGCAAATGCTTTCAGATATCAACATGGAGACATAATGAGCACTCCAGAGAATGTGCTGGCGGGAGGGTAGTCATACAATGCGGCTATGGCACACGCTCCAAAAACAGGGGAAAAAAACAAGGGCTGAGAACCGCACAATATTTTACACACTCCTCAATATGTAGTTCATTTCAGATCCAAATACGAGACAGGGCAGTGCTTTTCTGTCTGGGCTGTTATTACAGGGTTTGAGCAGTGCCAGAATGAAATGTTACGGAACGCTGTAGCCTTCAACGGGTCTTCATGGGGAAATGAAAATAATGGGCCACAACAACTTGAAATTCACAGCAGACAAATGCTGTTATCTTTTATAGAGGCAGCAGCCATTTCTGTTGCTCAGTCGCATCAGTCTACAGCACACATCTTAAAGACACAATTTGTTAACTTAAGCAATGCCTCAGAGTAGCTTGCGTAAAGGCATCCGGTCTTATCCATCAAGTAGACCTCATAAAAAAGTCCTTTCTCTATATAACACTAGGGCTTCCCCTATCAACTGAATTACTCTGATAGTGGGCCCTTGGCTCACTTATTTCTGTGTGAAAAATATGCTTTTAATTTTTGTTTTGTCATTTCTAACTGAAGCGTTACGCCGAGCCAATTCCCTCCACAGCACTAAAAAGTTTGTGTCAAAGAACCGAGCGGCAGATGAAAAAGAAACCTGCCTCGCTTAACGGGAGATTCTTCACCTAAAATGAAAAGCATTTGCAAGATTCTTACTCCGTTTCTACTCCATCTGGAATCATTAGGACTGTACTGGGAAAGGATGGGGGATTATACAAAAAATGATATGCTTTTTGCCTTGAGCCCAGGGCGCGCGTGAGCCACTGTGTGTTTTCTCTCCCGGCATTAACACATTCAAAACAGCTCAAGGCGCAGTCAATGACATGGAGCAATGCCACCTGCAGCTGTAGGCGCTGGGTAAGCAAAGCTGATTTACAACCAGCTTGTTTCATATCAAACCCATTGTGTAACTGTCTGGACTCAATGCAGCAGGAACACTGAGTCAACCCTTCCCTTGAAAAAAAAGATGATAGGATGCTTCAAACACAACTTTGTTTCATCTGGGCTAATTTAATCAGGGAACAGCTTATTTAACATATTCAAAGTAACAGGCTTTAAAACTAAAGGCCAAAGCAATTACATGGAATGCCAATATCAATTTCATAAGTATAGACCACACCCTGACCGTGGTACATTTTAATAGATGTATTGAACTGAGATGAAATGAACAATTGATCCAGAAGAGCAGAAAAAGCAGAGGTGCCTCTCTTTCTCTTCTGTTTTGAGGCATGGATAGTTGCAGGCTTTTAAAGCCATTTTTGCTCTATTGAACTTAAATGAAAAATGAATGAAGGAGCAAACAGGGCATGTGCATTCAGAGTCGCAGGCATTTAAGAGTCTCATTAAAAGCAGAATGAAGTGTGTATATGTGGTTGGATATTTTCTCAAAAGATGGAGTTTGGCAGCATCAAGTCTCACAGGCCCAGATCTCTTTCCTTGTTTTGTTCTTTTGCTTAAAGAGACAGTTCATCCAAAAATGAAAATTCTGTCATCCTTTTCTGACCCTATTGTTTCAAACCTGTATCATTTTCATTGTTCCGATGAACACAGAGAAAGATATTTGGAAGAATGTTAGCAATTTTCAGTTCTGGGACATCATCCACTACCATAGTAGGAAAAAAAATGTATGATTTGTTTGGTTGAACACAAAATTAGATGTTTCTCAGAATTTAGAAAAAAACAGTTCTTGGGGGACCTTTGACTACCATTTAACTTTTTCAACTATTGTGTCCCGGAACTGATAATGACTTACATTCTTCCAATTATCTTTCTCTGTGTTCATCAGTACAAATTACTTTATAAATGTATGAAATTACACAAGGGTCAGTACATTTTTGGGTGAACTATGTAGGATTCTTCTTTTCATCTCTAGGGTCGAGTAACGGAAACATGTTAATCTCATGTTCTGGAAAACAAGGGTGAGGGTAAACATAGTTCAAAACTTAAGCCATGTCTACATCGGATTAGCCACGCCAAGATACAATAGAAGGAATTAGAACCCATTATAATTAAAAAGTTGTCCACACCGGACGTGGTGTGATACGGCACGACAATCCCATTAGAACAAGTCACGTTTCCACGTTGCATCTGGTGTAGACATGGTGTTAAACACAGACAATAATATAATAAAATAACAATAGTCAGTTACATGTTTTTTTCAAAATACAGGAACACTTTGAAACACATATGTCATATATTCAGATGGTGAAGTAACAATGTACCCATACTGCATTTACTCATGTTAATTTTCATCAAGGCAAATGATATACTTTGCAAAAGAGAGTAAAATCTGGAGATTGTCAGGTCTTTAAACACATGAAATAAATCATCTGCTAATCTGAAACCAGTGAAACTGCATAAGCTATAAGAAGAACTGCAATATCGTACAAACAGCAGTGTGAAAATAGCATTAAAGACATTTCACAAACCTCCTACATTACAGGCAGAGATGCACTTAAAAGTCATGTCTTGCCTTTATCCGCTCCTACAAAACATCATAACATGCAGAGAGGGGTCGTAACAGGAACATGACCGGAAATACATTCAGCTATTTTAAATGTTGGTTGGTGGTTGGTGAGGGGGCTTTATCTTTCTCCCCAGACTCAGGGTCCTCCTCTTTTCTCTCCTGGTGTTAGATTTGCTCTATTGGTTTAATATATCTGCCTTCCACTTAACTTCTTTGCTCCCATGAGGATGTCTCTTGCCATCTATCTCTCACATTCTTTTTTCATCTTTTCTGTCTTCATACATCTGCTGACAGACCTCATCTGAGACTGCTGAGCCCACAGTTGATACGGGTGCCAATCAGAATCCCTTCACAGAACATGATGTTGAGGTGCCTGCAATGTTTCATTAGGGGCTTATACACAAAGTCTCAGCGGCACGAGGCTCAAACCCATCATTCCCCTTCTAAGTGTTTCCTAAAATGGAAGTCTGGTAGTAAATAAAGGCAGAGTTAGAGGAACAGGCCCTGGACATGTGTTAATATTAACCCCGTTACGGAGATATGCAGGGTAAATGTGAGCCTGTTGCAAATTGAGCTATGGTAACCTTATAGATGTTCTTTTTTTCTTTGCCTCTCCAAGTTGATATTGACACATAAATGCAACACTCCATCATTTCTCAAGTCATTCTTGTGAAAAGGATAAAATGGTCCTCTGTAAGACTGTTATCTGTTCTTTGTGAAGCATGTATTTAATGGCACAAGGTACAATACAGGGCTTTGTTATTAGGTTAGTTCAAGTTGCTCAACCCTGTTACCCAAATTTTGAGAACCTAAATTCAGTTTAGAAACCAGATTTGTGCGACCCGATTCTATTTTTAAACATAATATTTTCATAAAAATTACATGGACAAAATGTAACAAAAAATAAATTATTTTATGTGTTACGGCCCATAACCAATTTAAGGCTCGATAAACTAGATAATTCAATCCAAAAAGGAAATCGGCCGATCATATTCCAAAAATCACAAAAACTAAGTTACTTTCAGAAACATGCCTCCATTTAATCAAAAGACAAAATTAGATTCCACAAATGACAACAATAATATGATTTCACAAATAATAATAACACAAAATCGAATAAAATAAAATAGTAGGCAACGGATAGGACACTAAGAAAACAGAACCCTGACTACATCTGCCTCGGAGGAAAGTTCTTACCTGGCTTCCGACAAAGAATATAGAACAGGTGAGTCTTCCGGGCAACTGCTTCCTTCGCTTCAGCTCTTACTAACTAACAAACGTGAACTAAAAATAAAATACACTACCCGCTGCCACCAACCACACAAAAAAAAGACAACAGTATTAACAAAATTCAAGCATAACAAAACACAACGAAACCAAGCCAAAAAAAAACGCTAGGAGAGACGCCCGCGAGGGCACCGGCCATGAACTGGGAGACCGAGAGAGAGAGAGAGTGGCCATGTCTGCGTCAATGCCCAGTTATATCCGGAATCCCGGATGACGTCACGCGGCTCGTTAAATAGGACTATCCCACTGGTCTTCCTAGGGAATAAAATACAGAAAAAGAAAATTACAGAGATTTTCGTAACATATGCCTAAATGGGCAAAAGGGTTGCATGATAAAAGGGGGTCGGAAATCATCCCAAAAACGATTTGATACTAATGTAGGTGCAAATGTATCTGGTATGTTTGTAGTAACTAAAAATTGCCAAAAAATAAAAAGACAGGTATTTGTTTTAATTTTCTAAACTCAGATTGAATTTCTTTATAAATACAAATAATTATACAGGATTTGTAAGAAAATTAGATGTTAAAAACATGCTGTTAAATAAAAAAATTGTATGAAATGTAATTCTTTTCATAAGGGAAAAAACAACTCTTGCTTGAAATACCTCTAATGCTTTGACTATTACACCAATAGGAAGATATACAGGGTAAATGTGTTTTTTTCTTTTACCATTTTATGTCAGCCTGTTGCAAAATGAGCTATAGTAACTAGGGATGTAACGATTCACTCAACTCACGATGCGATTCCCAATACTGACCTGACTATACGATTTTTCATTAAATGAGTTAAGAAAAATTTGAAATGAACAACTGCCCTTTTGTTTTTTCTAATTTCTAATAACTAATTACAATTTTAAAACCAATTCCAAAGCAGAAAAAAACAATAATACAAAAGTCTCTTTAATATGAACCAAGGCCTTATCTGTACTTTGCCTAACTTGTATTTTTGTACAAAATTAAAGAAATATCAGCATATCCACGTTTACCAAGTTTGCAGTAAACACAGCGGCCCCTGCTGTTCAAACTGACTTGAATCGTCACATATTATAATCGTTGGTCAACCGGCTCACGGTGATTTGACATCCCTAATAGTAACTTTGTCTATGTTTTTTTTCTTTGTCTCACCAAGTTGATATTGATATATAAATGCAGCATATTTGTAGTAACTGATTACATCTTTGAAAAAGTCACAGCACAGCAAAGTTTATAAAATTTGTGAAAAGTGCCGAATGCAGCTTTCCCTCATCCAAGAGACAGGCATCAACAACAGATGGTTTTTGAATGGTTCAATTTGTAGATTTTCGGGAGACTTGAAAAAGGCAACAGATGCAATCTGGGATTTATCAGAAGTATCTCACCCCCTCTGCTGTCAAATCATATGATAAACAGGAGGTTTAAATGAGAAATAATAGCTCAGCTCAGATACTCCTCGCCATGTAGGACAGAAAGTTCTCTGAGAAGCAATAGTGTTTTACACTATTACAGCGGTTTACAACTATATTTTGGTTTTGCTGAAATAAACCTGACTTAACAAAGACTGTATGTGCAGTCACACCAGGCTTTGTATTTGAGCAGAACAGATGACTTTTGACACCCCAACTTCAGTAAAAGGATATGATGACTACCGGACTTCTGTTTAAATAAAACAACATAGCAAACAGCAACCACAATATATATTTAAGCAAACAAAATTCCTCATTTTTCTGCACAACCGAAAAGTAAAATCCAGCTTGTTCATGGTGAAGAAGAGCAACTCTAAGAGTAGTGTTATAATCCACAGAGCCCTTTTCATTGAAAAAAGTTATTTCTGAGTTTCAGAATTTGTAAGTAAATTAGCATGATGAAAGACATTTTGTAAAGCCTGCTGAGTAAGTTTTAAAGTTAATGTTGAGCATGGTGTGGGTTCAGTATAACTCTGTGGATCCCGTGAGCTGCTATATCTCTAACGGCCAGATTGGATTTGTCGTAATGAATGCGAATGCGGACTATGTCGTATCCAGCTGAGCTTCCGGTGTTGCTGCATGTGATGAAACAACCAAACAAAATCACAGAGGGAAGAGTGAACAACACTGGGATAGTGACACTGGCTGAGTGGGAGGAAGACAGTTGATAGGACTCAGGGTAGTAGTGTGTTTGAGAAAGAGAGAGAGTTAATTCCTATTACAATGCATAATGGGGATCACTTGAGTCAATACATGTGTCACAAAGACCTTTTGAATGTTTTGTTGTTTTTTGCATACACAATTGCTAAACATTGTAGCAGTATAAGCTGAAGGGATGGTTCAGTTATACATTGCGAAATATATATAACATCCAGTAAACAATATATTAGGCCATAGACAAAATCTCACCAAAGCCCCATTCACATCACCAGTGACTGGCAGCGAAAGAGAAACATGATTTCATTCACACAAGCTACAGTGACCGCTGATGATAGGAGGAGGCAGTGTCCAGCAACAGAAAGTTAAAAAGTACGACTTTATGCAATTAATGGTACTGACAATGTTAGTAAAGCAGTGTAGCTCACATCATCTCTCATCAGTTACTGCAGTTTTTGTTTGTAACTTAGGGAGAGATAGACCGATATATTCCCACAGCCAATATATAGGCTGATATTTGTAATATTTTTTCATTATCGGCATAGCTCACAATATATTTTTACAAATGGACAATATTTTTTTTCTCTTTGGCCATCGTAGATCACATAAGCATTTTATTCATAAAAATGGCACTAAGGTATAAAGCGGGCATTTGCCACTCAGTAATGTAGTACTACAACAGTAAAATGGGTCATGTAAGGCCCTGCTAGACTGTGTTCATATTATTTTATTTGGGTCCGAACAGCGGTTCATTTGCCGATGCCAACAAAAGACAGACATATGACTTAATTTCACTTACCGTTCATGTCCGGCATCTTTTAGCACTGGGACCGTACCATCCATTAATTTCAAACGATCTCCAAATCCAACATTATATCCACCATTTATATAACATCTATCACTGAAATGCGGTGAACAAACAAACTACTGACGTATTTCACTATCGCAAGTGTAATGAGCTGCAGGGCCACAGCGCAGCCAAGCTTGACACAGTGCAATCAATCTTGATGTTTAGAGGGTCTTACTGTCTGACGCGTGGGTGAGCTATTTCTTTCACCTTGCTGTGCTTTTCCGGGAAAGTTGCCCAATAAAAGGAATAGTATCCCTGTTACGAAACAGGGATCCAGACTTATAAAACATTCCAAACAAGTTGGAGTGCTGGGGAAGTGTATCGAGCACAGAAATAGAAAGTCATATGTCCAACTTGTTTTTTAACAAGTTGACTATGCTAAGCATGAGAAGCGATCACGTTCAACAGTCAGAATGGATGAAACAGCGTTAAATCACCCCTTCATATCGGTATCGGCAACGGATATTAAAAAACCTATAATGGTCGACCACTAAACTTAGGACAAACAAAATTAGGAACGCCTCCAAACGACCTCAGAGAGTCGCAGATAGCTTGAACGCAGCATAAGGCCATGTTCACACTTGACTTCATTTTTGAAGATGCTGGCGTCTATTTTACGTTATAATCCTATAGATTAAAACCTTTTTTAAAGGCCAGGATATTTTTCTACAGCACAGAGCGTCTATTGAGGTTGAAAGAGTTTTGTATAAATTTAGGTTTAATTTTCGCTTTCAATGACTTTTGATTGCATTTCAAGAAATTACTATTGTAGTTTTTAAATATGTGGTTGGTTGCATCAAGACGCTCTTTATTTATAATTCAAAAAGAATTCTGTTATGCTGCCTATGAAGCCTGTCTCTCTAAGCTGACTTTGTGCACAATGCTATCTTTCGAACGTTTCCGGCAGCTATTTGTAACCACAACGCTGCAAGCATTTTATTGCATTTATTGCCATTGTCAACTTTTTCTTGTAAAAAAAGAACTCAAACGTGAACACGACCTAAGGCAGTAAGCCTTCTATAGCTACATATTATATACACTTTTACAGAAGATCCTACTCTGTAACACATCATGAAGAAGAATACAAAAAATAAGAAAAAAAGAAAACACAAAAAGAGTAAACATAGAGGGAGTCAAAGACGAAAGAATGAAGAACACCGGTAAGGGGGGAAAATGTACATCAGAAGAACAGAATGGTGATTCTTCTCTTCCTCCACCAGTGAGGTGAGACAGAAAGCAGCTACAATGACGATGCTGACACAAGCGAGGAAAAGCCACCAGACGTGTGGTAATTGATAATAAATACAAGAAACCGCAAAAACAAACGGAGTTGGAAAAAAGAGTTACCCAATTTGTTTCCCAGACACTTGCACTATACACATGGGCTGTAATATTATCAATCAACCTGAGGTCTTAAAGTGTTAAAGAACAGCAATAAGAGCTGAAATAGGGACAAGGATGGTTAGGCATCACTAAATAAAATAATATAAATTCTAAAGTAAAAAATTAAACAAGGTATCGTGAGGACTTTAGGACCCAGCTGAGACCTTGCCCAGCATGCTACCGCAGTCAACTGAACATACCCAGAAACGCATGAATAGGTTCTGTGTGAACTGACAGGAGGAAAATGTTTTTATAATTATACAAAACACCAAGGTATTCATGCTTATAAACCTACAAATCACTGCCATATCATACAGGAAGATAGATGCAGTCGCAGCATAACATGCTGTTTATTCTGAAAGATTGTTTAGCCAATTCAAGCGATATGGTTTTGACTGCATTAACTGTGACCTTACAGGGAGGTCAAAGCAGCAGGATTGGGGTCTCCTTTCTGAACGCTGGCTGTCAGGACTAATCTGTAGAGTTACTGCGTCGAGCTGCTCTCATATTTTTCTTTATCACATTAATAAAACAATATTGCATCTTGGTTTTATTTGCATTTACCTGCCTGACTTCTCCCTGTCTTCAAGCTTTTACTGAAACTGCTTAATGCTCCAGTACTTGCTGCAATTAACGTGTCTGCATTTGCCTTCCAAATTTTTGAGTTGTGTTTCCAAAAATGTTACCGTTTTATAATGTATCGCCTCCAAATCTGGGCCGCGCAAATGGTTAGCTTGCACGGCATGCACCGGGAGCACACGCGAATCTAAAGGAGCAGCTTTTCTTTGAAGGCAGTCTCAGAAAAGTGTTGAAGGATGCCAATACTAAAACGAAGTGAGCCGGAAAATTGGCACCTTTGGTTGCAGCAGGACTAGGGTGTGCCGGCTTGCCTTGAGCGAGGTGTGTTCAAGCTGTAAATCATTCATCACAAAAACCTTTTCCCAACAGTTCATTCGGCGAACTTGCGTGTGTCCGCCGGCATTCAACCTGTAAGAACGCGGAAGCATGAGGTTGTTGAGTGGGCCGATAACTGATGACTCAGTCTGGCTGATCAATGAACAACATCAAGCTTTAAATTTAAATGAGACACAAAAGGAAAATTAGCTCTTTGCAAAATGTTCCTCAGGTGTCCTTAGGCATCGTGTTAGGCAGCCATTAAATAAAGCGGCACAAATTGAGGTAAGATGAATTAATGTCAAATTGAATTGCCAATATTTAGGCCTAATAGAAACGACAAACCCGGCCAACCTTCACTTGAAAAGATGCCTGCATTATCCCTTTTGAGGGCGTTTTACTGCAACGCTTTCCTAAAGGAAAAGAGCACGTGTAAGACAGAGTGTCATTTTGCACAAGGCCAAGCGCTGGATGTAAAACTCAGCCTTCAGAGGCCACAATGCAGAAGCATGCGATGCATAGAGTATAGTGAGTTATAGCAGGAAATAAAGTCCTCAATGCGACCGTTCCATTAATTATGCTTTACAGCAACGCACAAGCATTCATGCGGATCTGATGTTGTACAGTGAGGGACAGCATTAGCCATGGGTGTGCTGTGTCGATTAATTCCACATTTGATTTATACGCAGCTGATATAAGGGCAAAGTGATTGACAGCTTCTCAGAGATTCATCATTCACAGTGTATCTCTGTAAAGAAACTCTGCAATAGAGGGACGTACTGCTGTACCATGCTAGTGGAATATTTTTATCACTTAAAGTCACGTCTGGTAATTCAGCAGACCCTTAAACGAAACTTACCCATAAAACAATAAGCCCATCCCCTCACTGCTCCAAACAGAAGTAAATAGAATTAACATGACAGTGACATCTATTAAATTTTTATAATTAAGATTCAGGTATTAAACAGCTGCGGATCCCTCAGCCGGCCACCTCTGCATTTCTGTATCCTCTACCAACAAGGCATAATCATCTGGACACGCAGCTTTTTATTATTTACATGCCCCATTCGGTAGCTGTGTGATCATACTGACTATTTTTAACACCTCCACTTGAAAACTGACATCATCATAGGCCATTTACCTTCATCTTTCCAGCTTTGCATGCACATTTCTTCCTTGACACATTTACAAAGAAATGGCCAGTTTATGGCCTTGCTGCTACATCATTTACAACAGAAACCACATGTCACAGAAAGTGTTTCTAGTTTTACATCACATTGAAGGACTAATACAAATACGTACTCCATGTATGTCGATCTCTCTCTCGCTTTTAGATTTGCATTCAATAGCCCGTCCCTTAATCTTAGACAGATGCATTGGCATCTCAAATTTATTGGCTTGTTAAATCGAGCCACTTTCACTCACAACACCACAAGTTGAACAAAGTGGCAAGGGCTGCAAAAACATCAATAATGAAACAGCCTATTTTAGTTCAGATAACAGTTGCCAAGGCACTGGGTTTCCCTCATTGGTGATCAGTGCCAACAATATCTCTACTCTATGAGATTATCTAGCGATTGAGATGGGACCTGCACAGCTCATCACTTCAGTTCTCTCTGGTATGGAGATACAATTCTATACTTTATATACACCATCCACTATTTATATTTTCAATTCATATTTTATTTGTAATAATACATAGTACAGCATGCAGTTTACAACAACATAAAAATTCAAATTAAGGTACATTTTCACTGTACTTGTTGAATGTCTTCAAACGCTGTACTAAACATAATTAAAACTCACAATTAGATATAACAACATAAAAAATATACATTTACACTGGTTGTATGGATGCTAATGGGGCTATATTTCCTTTTGTCATTTTTTTACTGAATCAATTTTAAACTGGTTTATGTGATTCAAAATGTTTTCTAGCCAGGCAAATCTGTCTCATTACTAAATATAATAAGTGTACTTTTTCTGACTTTTTTTCGGCTGCATAACTCAGTTTAATCACTTAATTCAAGTATACACTCTCGAAACCCGAGTTCTCAAATTGCCCACTTTGTAATCCCTCTGCAAATAAATCAAACAATAATAGAAAAAAGGCATTGTATTTACTTAAGAGAGCCGGGACAGTATAATTGGGGTCTTACTTTCCAAATCGTAAAGTGATTGAGGGAAATTTGACTACAATGGTCCTTGAAATGTGTAAACCAGAACGGCACTTGTTCTGTAAAAGCTCTCCAAATCAGACAGCAAAAACACACACCTACATTAACATTGACATCTCTGTGACTTAAATATTCTTAAATTTGCAGTATCTAGTTATATGAACTACAGAAGGATCTAATGATCTGTACTGGCTGTACTGTAGGCTATTGTTACTTACATCTTCCAGATATCTTTCTTTCTGTTTAGCAGAACAATGAGATTTATAAGAAGAACCCGAGGGTGAGTAAATGACGAAAATTTTTTTGGGTCAAATATCCCTTTAAAATGTAATGTTTCCATTTTTAGATGTAAATGAAAACCTTGTTTAGTCTTATGAATCTTCAAGGACGTCCACAAAAGACTGTACTGTAACAAGATTTTAAGATAAACACAAATACTGCAGTGAGAATCTCTAATAGACTTTTATCGCTTTAAATTCTACGCTACATTTTTGCCCACCATATACATTTATAAGTACATTTTCAAAACTGGAAACTTAGAAATATGGCAAAACAAACGTGCTACAATTACTATGAGCTTTCTTGTCCCTTCATTACTGTCATCATTAAGAAACCACAACAGAATCGTGACACTGCAAAATCTTATTTAATAAATAACAGCCAGCTCAAATTCCTTTCATAAAGGATTTGAGGCTCAGCTAGCATGCTGCTATTATGAAAAGCAAATAAACAGCTTCATACAGAGATAAACAGTTGTTATGCTAGCTCACTACTAACTACCAAGCTCGGGGTGGTTGTTTTGAAGAAACGCAAGCAATGTTTTACAATAAAGCTCTGTATTAAACAAATACTGAAATAATGTCTGTGTGCTCAAATAACTGCAATGATTGCATTCAACAAAGAGTAACCACCACAACAAACACATGGCACATGAATTAATGTACATGCTTATGAAATCTGATTATTTTCTGTACTGTGTTCGTTTCACTAAAGCCTTCATATTTGCTTATTTGTCTGTCCTTCCTTGCTTTCCAGGCAATTGGGTTTCACACACCACCAATGCAATCTTATGACACTGCGCTACTTTTATTTCCCATTAACAACCTGTAATATATAAAACTGAGCTTGATATATTTTTTTGAATTTAACATAACACCCTTATCTTTAGCTTTAAAACAACACTTCCAAGTCTACGGTATATAAAGTTGAAAGGTGCTGCTAAAATTAAGTAATGAATGAGTCATTTTTTAGGCTCTTTTGTTGGTCAAAGCCGCACGCATGCTCATTCACATTCATTATAAAGAAAATAGTGGCAGGTTTTGAAATGATAAAATGAGGAGTATTTTTCATACTTGGGTAACCCTTTCGGAGCCCTTTTTAAGCCTATACATGAAAACGCATGTTGGAACTAAAATGGCTGTAACTCATGAATTCATTGGAATTCAGACTTACGGTTGGTAAATAAAATCACACACACACAAAAATTAAAGGTATGTTGTAAAGTTTATTGTAAAACATAAATAAGAAAAGTTTATGTTTTTCTTTGATTAAAAAATACATAAAAAAAATACGGGTCGCAAAAGGATGACGACCCTAGAAAATCTAAGCACACTCTTTATAAAAAAGAATGAATTTCTCTCCGTACATAGATTATTCAAAAAAATGCCGAAGAAATCTGTGTTCTAGAGTCTTAGACCTTTCCAATGATATATAGTTTGTCATGATTCATCAAAAAATAACATCCACAATTTTGAGGCAAACTTAGGTGTCCCCTATACGGAACGGGTGACAGTTAACAGGCTACGTCTGTCATTTGAAAAAATCCCTTTTGAAAATGACAGGAATTCTCACCACACGAGGTAGTGATATACAAATGAGTTGGCTAAAATTTAAATAAGCTCCAAGTCTATTTTTAACTTTCCATTGTCGATTTACCCACGAAGACAGTTAAACAAACAAAAATAATGCCAACAGTGTGTAAAAACTCACTTGATTTCCCTTTGGCTCTGCAAACAAGGGTTGAACCAATCAATTTTGAGCTTTATTGCTTTGCCATTAGCTTGATTGTCAAACACTGTGTGAACGTGTGAACGTCGGCCCAAAAACATTACGGGATAGCGCTGTTTATAGACTTGTTGCGAGCCAGGCAACGAACAGCCAAGTGTTTATCGGGGTCCTTAGAGAGAAACAGGAAATTTAGTTTATCCCGTGTAATGGTGGGCAGAGTCACGCAGGGAAACAGACGGGACATTTCTCTCCTATTAGCAACCATGTGTTATTCATGAGGGCGAATTAAGTGTGAACTATGTTCCATTGATATTCCACACACTTACTTCGTGCTGACTGTCTGGGGACCAAAGCCATTCTGCTTTATGCCTTTATTTATTTATTTCGGCGCTTGGAGACTGCGTGCCATGAAAAGCCATGGTGACCACAGGGTCAAACGGAGAGCCTGGTTGCAGACTGTTTAATCAGTCTTGGCATAACAAGCTTTCAATAGTGTCTTTCATAGAGTGATACTGGAGTGAGAAAATAAAGAACGAGAGCGAGTGAGCGAGAAGCAGTAGAGGAAATGGTCTGGGTGAGGTTGTCCAGTACAAGTAGCTCACATAAGACCATAGAAATTCTCTCAAAAGCCACACACAACAACATGGCTTCCATTGTTCAACCGCTGTAATCCTTCTCCAACTCTTGGGAGCTGAGATTGATGTTACTGACACACTTAGACACTACAGAGGCACTATTGAGTGGTGGAAGTCTTATTCATTTTATTCAGTGACTGCTGTACATCGGCTATCATTCATTTTTTTTTACAATTTTTATTTTCCCTTGTTGTATTCTCAATTAAAACACTACAAATCTCGATTTGTCAATACATGCCAAGAGTTAATTGCATGATGCGCGTCCAAACAATCTCTGTATAAGTGCTTTCCCCAAAGCATGTCCTGTTCAGCCATTTGTCACTTTCTGCAAATGTATCCTTACGCTCTCTAAAGATGCAGATCTGCCCGAAAGCACACACAGCAAGATCTTCAAGTAAAACCATTTGAAACGCAAGCACTGTTTATATAGCACAGACTACACACGACTGTCAGCATTTTTATGCAGAATCCATTCTAGGTTGAACCTTAGAATCATACCTGCACAAATCAAAACTGTTCTTCTTCTAAGTGACCTTACGATGAGCCATTTCTTATGTATTTATTGATAATATATAAAACATCCTTCTTTAATACAGTATGCTTTTCTGAGGCAACCAAGAGCTTTTTGCATTTATATTTGCAGTTAATGACTACTCCTTGTCCTTATGTTATCTCTTCTTCTCATTATTACCTCTCATCCCACTATTGCCCTTTGCCATTCACGACAGCCCTAAAAATATCCCGCATCTCCTATTCTCTCGCTCGACTCATCTAGCCAAGGAAGGTGTAAAACAGCAGATATCTCTGGAATTTGTTCAGTACTGCAAGGTGGGAAATGCACGTCTTGCTGGTTGTGCCTGATAAGGCAAGCATTTCTATTTTTAATGCTCATACTTAGAAACCTAACAGTTGACTTATAACTTGTGTTCTGCATCTTTACTGCTATGAACATGCATGATACCTCAAACCGAAAACAACCCAGAACACCCTAGCAACTGTAAAGCAACACTACGAAACACTCAGAACAGCTACAGTACTGTACCTGCATAGCAACACCCTGGTAACCAGTCATAATACACTAGCATCATGGCTGGGATTTTTTTGTCCTAGCAAGAACCACGCACAGTAACTTGTGTATGTAGTTGTATGCTGGTGTTTTAGTGAGATCTGAGGGATGGCGTGTACCATCCGTACTTATCATGTGCGTGTCAAAGAAAACTACTTTCTTCATGTGTGGTTGACAGAAAATTATTATCACCAAGTTTTTGTCAACAAATTTTATCTACCTGGTGGTACCTTATTTTGTTAAAACTAAGTAAAGCAGTTGAGGGTGATATGGAAAGATAACAGTGCCGATATTAGCCTATATTAGATAACAGGAAAATAATAACACCTTGAATGTGATAAAAGCATAAAAACGAGACAAAGCACAACTAAGCCATTAGAAAATACAGAAACACAACAGCCACATATTTTATAAGGTTGCACAGTGTACCGTTGCTACAGTAGTATTGCGATGCTTAAACTATGGTAGTATCATTGTACCACAAGTATGTTGCATATGCACATTAACGTTTATTTGAACACTTACATCTGCCTTTTGCAGTGTTCTTCTCCTAAAGGATCCATGTTTTGAACGACTCGGACGAGATAATGATTCAGTCTCTTTTGAGTCTCTTTATCAAGACAATTGATTCGAACTTGAATAAATAAGTATTTTAGAACGAATTTGTTGAAAGATTCACTCACTCTGTTAAAATTGCTGCCACCTACTGGCCGTTTTAGTTTCATATTTAAAGTAAGCCTAACATTTCTCTATTTAAACATTGCATACATTAAATTTGTGGCTTTAGCAGTGTACTTTGGTATTTAGGACACTAAACTACAAAAATTCCTAGACACTAGCGTGTTTGAGTCTTAAGTAACTATTAAATTACACTAAGTATTTGCTACAATTATTCCAACTATAATACTGTAAAATAGTTTGTAGTGTACAGTATAATACAGCTGACTATAGTTTATACAAAATGTTTCATTAAGATCTGTGTATTAAGGAAATTTGGTTTATTACATAGATATCAATTATGAATATGGCACGGCATCGTGACACTACTTGGTATCATGATGCTTTTGGTACCGCGAAAACACTAATCTGTTACATAAAGTGTTGAGGGAGAATTCCATTTTAGACGATACGCGGTGTTTAATGCAAAGGGGTTTGCAAACAGACGTAAAATGCCGGAGAGTGAGAGAAATAAAGAAAAATAGCTCAACTGCTCCAATAGCCAAAGCTCAGTTGTTTGCCTTGTTTTTTCCCATTTATTTGGTGGAAATCCCAAGAAGCTTAACATTCCATCTGCAATTTGGCGCGCTCTCTCTCATTCACTGTAGGGACAGGTATCACACTAACAAAACCTGGGGATGGAATGAAAAAATAAAATTTACTGAGCAGATGAGAGCTAACGTAATATTGGATTACTACAGATCTCATTATATTAGATCTTTTCAACATTGAGGAACTTATTATGATCTATCTTGTGAGCTGTTCCTCTTTGCTAGATCAGTCTCAAACCCCATAGCTGTATATGCGGTTTATCTGAACACACAGCGTCTCACCGGGACCTTGCGAGGCTTGTGAAGCAGCTATCGTCAGATTGTCTGATTCTGAATGAAGATGGTGTATGAAAAGACAGGGAACTCTAATCCCCCTCTTCTGTGACATCAATGCATCTGCTCAATACCGTGAATAGACCTAAACTCAGGCTTGCCAGATCTTCTCGGAAAAACAAGCAAAATGCTCAGATAATAAAAGTGATCTGCCCCCCTAAATAAGCATGTTTACCCGTTCACATGTACATGCTATATACTATTTTTTATTAAATCCAATTTGTAAATCTAAGACCAATTTGTAAATCTAAGATTTGTGAGACCAATTTGTAAATCTAAATCATCTTTAAAAAGATACAGTAAATATATTTTGATATGTCCTGGTATCTATGACTATGGAAATTGTTCAATTTCGTAAATCAAATTTACCATCACACACCCTTGCATACAGCATACTTTACACAGGGTGTTATTAATTTTTTAACACCAAAAGATTGCATTGCTATGCTATAATACAATTAACGCCATTACTAGGGTCCTATCTGTCAAAGTCATTTTCCTTAGAAATAAATTATATACATTTCTGCTCCAGGAAACAGTTTAGGGTAGCTAATATTACAAGAAAAACAGAAACGTTACTGTTAATCTCACACATGTTAGACCCAAGGGGGGAGTTTGGGGAGGCACGGTGGTTGCTTATTAAATTGTTTGGTAAGGACATGTTTCATTTTGGCACACCGTCAGGACAAATGGGATTACACAGCCACTCAGGGAGCGAGACTCGCACGCAGGGAAGGCAGTCTGCTCCTGTGCTGTCATCAGACGCCCAGGGAATCATCACTAAAGGTCAACGGCGTTTACTTCTGAATGCCACAGCTCAGGCACATTCGGAGTTAAAAGCTATATTCCAATAAATATCCGCTCATCTCCTGAAAACGTGTAATTCCTGGCGCTGTATTTCGAAGGCAGAAAGCTGGAGGATTACGGTGATGTTAAGAGGCAGCAGCGGCGAATCAATTTTGAGTGAATGACAGCAATGATGCATTGAATAATGCATTTCTGAAAAGAGGGGCGGGGAAAACTGCCACTTGTGAGCAAATGGGGCTCTCATAATAGAGTAAAAATGTCTCACTCTCTGCCATTCTGCGTGTAGATGAATAGGTGGATAAATTGCACAAAATGGCTTCAAGGAAGCTTGTCAGAAAGCAGCAGGGGTATTGTATGCCTCTCATATGCTTAACACAGGTTTAACTAAGCACTCAAGAGAACATTTGCAGGCGCTGGGATCAGTTTCAGCAGGAGCAGGGTGAGCTCCACTTGTACACATGAAAAGAATAATTTTTTGGGAAAAAAGCAAATTATCACACCTTCCCTGAAGTGCTTGTAAACGCTAAAGCCATTGTAGGTTCTTGCTATTGTTTATTTCCAACGTGGGCTAGGTTTTGTAGGTCAGAATCTACCTTGTCTAGGAAAAGAACAACTTAATGCTTAGTTGTGTTTTGAGACAGAAATCAGAGGACACATGAATGACTTTCAAATGGAATGATGTTATTATGTTGCATGTTTGTGTACATACAAAGAATATGTGATATCGATTACCTTCAAAGTGAGGTGTGAGTATTATCACTGATTGATGGTGTGGCTTTCATGTACCATCGAGACTGAGCTTGTGTGAGCATCATGAAGTTTGATCCATAAGAACACGGTATCCTCTTACTAACAATAGCTCAGCACAAAATGAATTTAAATGTATACATTCTCCACATCCGTAGTCTTAAAGAGATCACCACAAACAAAAAATCTGACATGACTTATTCATTCAAAACATGTGTGTTACTCTTTCTTCTGTAAAACACAAAAGAAGATATTTTGAGATATGTCTTTGTGGTTTTATGTCCATACAATGGAGGTCAATGGGGTGGTCAATTTTGTTAGGTTACCGACGATCTTCAAAATATCTTATTTTGTGTTCTGCAAGTCATACAGGTTTGTAATGACATGAGGATGAGTAAATGCTGACAGATGTTTCAATTTGCGTGAACAATGTACATTTGTGTAAGAAATATATTGGAATCAGGTCAAATATAATATGAAATAAAATATCATCACAGGACTTTGTGATGAAAGTACTTATGATTCAGTAAAAAAAAATGAATTTTGTCTTTAAAGGGATGGTTCACCCAAAAATAAAAATTCTCTCATCATATACTCACATTCGAGTTGTTCCAAATCTGTATAAATTTTAAAGAATGCTTGTAACCAAACAGTTCTTAAACCCCATTGACTACCATAGGAACAATTACTTTATATATTTTTTGTTCTATTGAACACAAAAGATGATATTTTGAAGAATGAAGGACAGATCTAGGGCAATTTTGACTACCCTTGTAATTGTTATCACTATAGTCAATGGGGTCCAAGAACTGTTGGTTACAAGCATTTGTCCAAATATCTTTCTCTGTGTTCAACCAAACAAGCTAAATTTTTGGGTGAAATATCATCACAACATAGAAACAATCGATCACGCAGAAAGATGATCGCAGCAAAAACAATTTCTTACTTTACTTTATGATACTAATAATATGCTCTTTTTGTCAACTCACTTTATGTTGCTCCAGTGTCTCTAATTGATTTATTGTTCCTCCAAGCAATGTTTTTGTTCTATGCTAATTTACATCAGTAAAATGTTAACACTATCTTTATATCTCTCAAATTTTTTCGCAGGCTGTGGGCTGGAGTTCTTACTGGTACTCTGTGGGCTGGAGTTTTCCTGGTCCTGCCCACGTCACTGCATATGCTACATGGCCCCCAGCACTGTCAGCTGCCAAGCCCACAACTTCCTGTCAGTCCCGGAAGGCATTCCTCCACACAGCGAACGCATCTTCCTTCAAAACAACAAGATACATCGACTGCTACGGGGACACTTTAGCCCTACCACGGTCACTCTGTGGATCTACTCCAACAATATCACATATATTGAACCATCCACCTTCCAAGGGTTCAACCTGCTGGAGGAGCTTGACCTGGGAGACAATCGCTACCTGCGTTCACTGTCTGCAGAAACCTTTCACGGGCTGGGCCGGCTCCATGCCCTCCACCTGTACCGCTGTGGCCTCAGTGCAGTGCCGAACAACATCTTTCAGGGTCTCCGCAACCTCCAGTATCTTTACCTGCAGGTGAGCCCCTCATGTAGTGAACTGCTTAGATAACAAGATAAGAAAACTTTATATTGGATTATGTTTCTTTAATGTAATACAGTATATAACCACTGCTTTGTTTCTGTGTCTGAAGGACAACCATTTAGAGTATCTGCAAGACGATCTCTTCGTGGATTTACACAACTTAAGCCACCTGTTTCTCCACGGGAACCGGCTGTGGAGTCTGCACCAGAACACATTCAGAGGGCTGGGGGCTTTGGACCGTCTGCTCCTTCACCACAATCAACTGCAGTGGGTCGATCGGCTGGCATTTCACGACCTGCGGAGGCTCACTACGCTCTATTTGTTCAACAATTCCCTGACAGAACTTGCTGGAGAGTGCCTGTCTCAGGTGCCTGCCCTGGAGTATCTACGCCTCAACGATAACCCCTGGGAATGCGATTGTAAGGCTTTATCATTGTGGGACTGGCTCAAAAAGTTCCGGGGTTCCACTTCATCGGTGGGCTGCATGGCACCAGCAGAACTGGCAGGCAAGGATCTGAAGCAACTAATGAAAGAGGACTTCCCCAATTGTTCTGGCTCTGAGTCCCTACACCAGAGTAAGACCAATACTTGGGCAGGAACGGGTAAGGTCTCGCTGAAACAAGAGCCCCATCCTGCCCAGCCTCCACACCGCCCCCACCAGAATGAACAATACCCCTCCCCTCCCTCACCCCTGCCTCAGCCACCCCCTGCCATAAATGATGTACAGGCAGGACCAGAAAGTTCCCCGCCTGCTCCAAGGCCCGGGCGCTCTCGGAACTGCACTCGCCAAAGAGTCCGGGGCAGCAAGGGGAAAGGACCAAACGAGGTCCACACTTTAAAGGAAATGGCAGATAAGGAGTATTCCTCCCCTGACTTCACCGGGAAATATGACGATACGTCTTCAGATGGTTCGAACACCCGCAGAAAGCACAAATGCACACCCCGGACCTCTGTGCGTCCCCCCAGTGGGGTCCAACAGGCCAACAACATGGGGAGCTCTTATCATCTGCCTCTTTTTTCCTCTAGTATTTTGGGACTGCTTATCCTTTTAAGCACCGAGCTCATTCTGCGCTGAACTGGATGCTGGGCCTTCATAGAATTACCAATACCCCACAGTCCTCAGATCTAGCTCCAACATTACCAGGCCTACTAACGCGTGTATGTTTAAGTTTGTGTGCGTACGTGTGAGTGATAATGTGTAATACATTGTATACGGAGCTTTGCCATTTGGACTGAAATAAACTCAATGTATGGGTTGGAGAACATGAAGAAAAGCAAAGCAAATTGAACATGCTTGCACTGCCACTGTTGTTGTTCTTACGTTACTTATTTCCTGTTGGTCTCTTCTCCCCTTCCAAATGGAAATGTATTTTAATGAAAGAAAGCACAGATAACCAAATGAACATGTAAAAAAGAATGTGCAATAGGGGATGCAAGCTAAGTAAAGCTAAACAGATGGCAGAGATTGTGTTTAGAAAGCGTAACGTCACTAATTTTCACTTAAAGAGATAGTTCACCCAAAAATGAAAATTCTGTCATCACCCTAATGTCATTTCATACCTGTATAAATTACTTTGTTCTGATGGACACATAAAGAGGTAATTTGAAGAATGTTTGCAATTTTCAGTTCTGTGACATCATTGACTACCATAGTAGGAAAAAATGTAATGGTTGTCCAAGGTGCCCCGGAACTGTTTGCTTTCCTAAATTCTTAAAAATATGTAATTTTGTGTTTAACAGAACAAAAAAGATACAATATTTTTTTCTCACATTGGTAGAAAAATATCTTACAAATATCTTTCTTTGTGTTTAGCAGAACAAAGATATTAATGACGAAACAATGGGGAGAGTAAATGATGATAGAATTTTCATTTTTGGGTGAACTATCCCTTTAACAGCAAACAACAGATAAAAAAGGACGCTGCTAATCCTACAAGTAACATTGTTCTCTGTTTGTTATATTAAGTTGCCAAATAATTGCTATAATCTCCTCTGATGAAGACTGTCAATCATCATTAGGGTTAATGACCTGCTTTCATTGGTATATGGGAATCTTATCTAACTCCAGTAAATGACTTGAAACGAAACCAAGCATCGTAAACAACTAAAAGTGCTGTAAGCAGTACTCCAAAACTGGAGAGCCAATATAAAAGCAAATACATCATTCTTACTTCTATTGAAAAGTAAAGACCTAAATACCACCTTAATTTTACTTTTCCCTTTCATATATTCCTCCACTCATGTTTCATAATTTCATATTTTGCCCTAAAAAGTGGCTTCAGGTGAATTTGGGATTGTATTGTTTTATAACAGCACATACAAAGCCAATGGTTATACTAGCTGCTATATTGTTTGTAGAAGCAAATGAGACCCATTTGACCTCATCTGCTTCAAAGAAACAGTGTGTGCGTATGTGTCCAGTATAAAAAGCTATGAAAAATTAGAGGTGTGTTTGTTTCTTGTACTCTGTGTTTGTTCGTTTTGTTCGGCTGTGACTCAGAGGATTTAGAAATGGACTTGTGATGGGGGCAGAGACTCTGGAGGGGGACACAGGTCTAATTGAAGTGAACTCCATTTTGACAAAGCGACTTCAGCCTGCAGTAAGCCCGCCATCGAAAACACAGACATCTTTCTTTCTTAGAGAGGTCAAAAATCAACTGTTTTAACAAGCCAGAGAAGACGAAAGCTAAAAAACAAAAAGAAACTACATGTACCTTAAAAAGACTTTCAAGACTTTTTGGAGCCATATAGGCATGTTTGATTGCCTCTAGAGTGTCTGCTGTGAATCCACGGGAGGGACGATCACTTCACTGACACTGAGGACACTAAAAGGATGGATGGTGGAAGAACTGTTTCTCCTGGTCTAAGACACACTTTGTACAAATAAGGAGAACTTTATCGTCACACTCTGCAATGGAAATATTAACCAGTACTATGACACTGACATCATTACTGACATTTTTTATTACAACAGGGTTTCTGAATCTCTGAAGAGCCTCTCTTCAGAACTCAATTATCATTTTTATGGTCATTATTTTACCTTTTGTTTTTTGTTGGAATTTTTGTTTATATCTTGATTTGGTATGTCCCTAGGGCATCGTTTTCTGACTAAACTGCACAAATACCATTTCCTCTCCTCTTTCCCTTTCTCTCCTGTCTCTTCTGTGTCTCTCCATCCTAGTGATTTGATGGTTTAACAAGTTGTTCTCAAAAAACAAGAAAAAACGTTTATAAAGATATTAAAATCTATATCTTCTTGTGTTAAATGGGTTTGTTTTCATTCACTCTGCATATGTCGTTTGGCGGGGCAAGAATGCTGGAAGTAAATCACTTACACATTCATTCATGATACTTCGAAACAAACCAGTCTTAAAAAAATGTAAGCGGCCAACTACATTTTTGGAAATGGGGAGATCTGGGTTGTTTTCAACCCAGCGTTGGGTCTGAAGGGAAGAACCCAGCAGTTGGGTTAAATTAAGCCAGCATTTTAGGTTGAAACAACCCAACGGCTGGATTCATCCCTTTTTGACCAAAAGCTGGGTTGAAAATAACCCAAAAAATGTTTTCGAGGGAATATATCAGTATTAATAATAATAATCCTTATATTTAAGGATTAAGGATAAGTGATTATCAATTTTGTGTTAATATTTCACATATAAAAGTGTAAACAATCCAGCACCTGACAGTCCAATAATTTGAAAGTTCACAATTTTCAAACTGTATGTGTGTGAGACACCCCATAGTTATTATGGTTACTACACCTCTGCACTATGGTCCTATATGATAGTGTTTTTCAAACATTTCCGATTTACTACCACCTTTGGAATAACTAGCACGACCTACTCCTGATGTGCATTGTACCGCCAGGGGGCGCTATGTGTACCACCAGTGATATGTGTACCACTCAGGGGCGTAGTTTATGGGGGGGATGGGGGGGAGGTAACCCCCCCAATATTCAAATCCATCAGTTACAACCCCTCCAATATTTCAACATGAAAATCACAGTAGATCAAATGAAAAATATGTAGAATTACTTTATTTTGTGACAATAATTTTGTTCCTCATCAAATATGAGTTTGTCATAATATATTAGACAAAAAAAACCCCCCTCCATTGAACCGAATGGTAACGCCCAACCAATGAGTCGCACTTTCGCCAAAACAGCGCGAGTGGTGTTTGAATGGGAGAGCACGCGGGTAATTTAACGTACGCCAAATATGAAGAGAAGCGATGCACAGCCGACTATATTTAACTGCTTGTCAGAGAGGGATGAAAAAAAAAATAAAGCATGTACTGAGAATGAGGTATGAGAATATTGTGTAATAATAGCTAAGTACACACCATATATGTTAGCTAGCTAATCCATTGCAATGTATTTAGCTATAACTATCAGTATAACAAGTTATCAAAGCAGCCATCTCTTTTGCTAGTTCATTTTTCAATAGTGTCTGTTATTATCAATGAGAAAAGTATTCACATTGATGTTTGTTTTCTTCCGAAAATAATCGGACTTTTGAACGAATTGAATGAATGAATAATTTAAGTGGCTCACTCATTAAAACAGTGAATCTCTGCCGCCTACTGGCGCTTTCAATACTTAATTTATTTATTTTTATAATCTCTTCTATGTTAGAATTTTATGAATGAGGATTATACACAAATTTCATAACGTTATGAGGTGTATAATCTCTTAACAAGTTTTTTTAACAGATTCAAGGTAAATATAGCAGCAGGGTAGAAAAGTTAGCAGAGGGAGAGGAGGAGCAGGTGATCAGGTAAAGAAGATGCCATTCAATCAATAAAATAAAATAGGAAACGGTATAGAAAAACAGCAGCTTTGTATAGTTAGACTATACATTAATGTCTTTAATGTTTTAAATACTCCACTAAACAGCTTTATACTAAGTCAAGTTTTACATTCCGGCTTCTCTTTCATATTTGTTTATGTTGAATTTGTAATCAGTTAAAGCATATAGATAGATAGATAGATAGATAGATAGATAGATAGATAGATAGATAGATAGATAGATAGATAGATAGATAGATAGATAAATAAATAAATGATCCAATAACAATACACATTAAAAAATAAAATAACAGGCAGCATACAACCCCAGATAGCACACGTACGTCTGCATAAATGTCATGTCTGTTAAAGATCACTTCATCTGGAAAGCATCTGCTGTTTGCTAACATCTGATAGAGATCTATAAGATGTCAGTTTAACATACATTCTAAATCATTACATCTTAAGGACATCTTCTAACAGGAAACGTCCTATAGACGTATTGCAGACGAGCAAACACTCTAAAAAATACGTCTTCCAGATGTAAACACACACATCATATAGACGTCTCCATGATGTCCGTGTGCTATCTGGGACGTTCAACCCCCCCAATGTTCAAACCAAATCTACGCCCTTGGTACCACTACAGTTTGTAAACCACTATGTGGTGTAACTTTCTGATGAAGCCTTTTATTATCCCTTAACTACTCATTTTGAATAGGATTTTATAAAACTAAGTTTGCTCCTCTGTTCTGTTTCTGTATCACACTGTTTAGCAGAGCTCCACTGGATCTAAAATAAACCCACATCTGAATGTAAATATAGCCTGAATTTACACACACACACACATAAACGGTGCCTATAAGGAGTCTCTATACAATAATATATGTTCTTGATTACCCAGAGAGCCCAGAAACACTGCCACACGCAAACACTATTAATTTAACAGATGAGAGTAATTCCATATCACAGGTGCTGCCTCACTTATTGATGTCTACAGTATATGTCTGTGTGCAATAGGCGAAACATGCAAAACTCATACAGCTTACCCTCTATAAATCATTTTCGAAAGGTTGCAAATTTATGAATGTCTCGCTGCAAATCTGAAGATTTTCGAGGTTATCATTAAGCATTTTAATCGGACTTTATAATATAAATCCCATTTCCTCTCTTTCCCTCTCCTATACACCCACCGTGATGGAAATCAATTCCCGTGTTGGAGTGTAAATTACTTTTTTTATTCCGTTCAATGAAAGAGGGAAAAAGTTAGTTTTCTGCATGGTGGAAGACGCAAACAGCAATACATTTGAATTGACGAGCATCTCTAATGTGATAACATGGTGGGTCTCGGCTCACTCTCTCTCCAGCGTGCAAGAGCTCATCTCACCTCTCAATCTTTCCCTCTCTCTCTCTCTCTCTCTCTCTCTTCACCTATCATGTAGATTTACATCATTCAGTGCATAAATGGACCTTTATGAGAGGCACAGGCATTTTCATTAATGAATGGCACTATAGAAATCTAAACACAATATTTAAAGGCACTATGCCACGAGGAATCAAATTTTTCTTTGAAACTCACACATCAATCAAAAAAATGGAAATGCATGTATATTTAATATGAATATATTTCAGTAATCATATATATGAACACAAATGCAGCACATTTCAAAATAACACAAAAATGGTATCATAAGTGTTACAAATATTTTCCCAATAATTTGTGAACATCCAGAATTGGCTTCAAAGGTAGATGCATATACAGTAATATATAAGTGAAGAATGTTAGCACATGCTCCTTATAACATATAACTTCCAGTGTGTCATTTTTTAAGGATCTATTGACAGAAATGCAATATAATATACATAACTATGTCTTCTTCAGACGTGTATAAAGACCTAACATAATGAAGTGTTATGTTATTTATTACCTTAGAATGAGTTATTTCTATCAACATACACAGCGGGTCCCCTTACATGGAATTTGCCATGTTGTTTCTACAGTAGCCCTAAACGGACAAACTGCTCTACAGAACCTGTTTCATAAATATGTTATCTCCTTTGGCAAAGAAGCGAAAATGCGACGACATCTTTGTCCTGTTAGAGCTACCGTAGTGCTACTGTCAAAAATAAAACTTCACCAATTCTATTAGAAGGCCTCAGGTGAACTGTTTTTTTTTTCAAACAAAACACCCCTTTAAAAGTGTGTGATGCAGACAACATTTGCCATAAATCTACCTACTTGATTCCAAACATTTCATATTTCAAGCACTTGATTTGGGTATAAAAGCAGCACATTAGTGATTCAGCTTAACTGTGATTGTGCACCTGGATCATGCAGGCCAGTGGCTGACATAAGTTGTATTCCCAGCTCTCTGTTTTACTGGCATTTATTTGCAAGGGATGAACTTCTTCAAAGCTTCTAAAAATAACCTGCGCTCAGTCCCTACACGACTTCAAAAACCACAGAATGAAGGAGGAGAGGACGAGAGAGTGT
Organism: Triplophysa tibetana; assembly: GCA_008369825.1. Taxonomy (NCBI): domain Eukaryota; kingdom Metazoa; phylum Chordata; class Actinopteri; order Cypriniformes; family Nemacheilidae; genus Triplophysa; species Triplophysa tibetana. Next base: position 12,949,129 of record CM017917.1, read on the forward strand.
GAGAGGGGCGGGAGGAGCACAGGGTTAAAGGGAAAGAGGAGAGCAGTGGGTAAGGGAACGAGGTGAGGAGGAACCACTGGGAAAAGAGGTGATAAAAGAGGCAGATGCTGAACAGATGGTGGGCCGGGGGGAAGAGTGGAAAAGGCTCACTGGGCCAGGGGGAGAACCAGAGTACGACAAGTACAGCAGCCAATAGAAAATGAGAGCTGATGGACCACCCCAATGGAAACAAGGGGGAGAAAGATATAAGAAAATCATATTTCCCCAGTTTGATTTAATTGAGATTTATACATAATCTGCAAGCTGAATAAATAAGGTTTCCATTGATGTATGGTTTATTAGGACAATATTTGGCCGAGATACAACTACTTGAAAATCTGGAATCTGAGGGTGCAAAGAAATCAAAATATTGAGAAAAATGCTGTCCATCAAAATCGCTGTGACAGGTCATTGCTAAATGCTCTTTATTGCCTTACCACTGTAATAAAATTTCAGAAAGTAGATGAACCGGAAAGAGGAAATTTTAAACTTTACATAGATGCCAAACTGGAGTGGGCAATTCCCAAAGAGCGGACAAACGCGAGTGAAGTTTATAGGTGTGTTTCCGGCCATTTTATATCCAGATTTTGCTCGATCCACTCTCAAAATTAATGTGTTGATATATTTATGGTAAAAAATTTACGAAATAGCTTAATAGAAAATGATCTGTACTTAATATCATATTTGATTTTTGGCCAGAAAAATCTATCATTTTGACCCATACAATGTATCGTTGGCTGTTGCTACAAATATACTTGTGCTACTTATGACTGGTTTTGTGGTCAAGGGTCATAAATATAACACCAAACCAAGACATATTTAGCAAACAAATATCACAATTACTTTTTAATAGTTGATTCCAAGGTTTCCAATGAGTTCTAATTTTGGAAATCTGCATATCATCTATAAGGAGCTTAACTGAATGTTTGGCTAACTATTTTTTTCTTTTAAAACACCATATATGGTTTGATTTTTGTTCGCCAATTTCGAAAGTTAAAACAGCATTTATACCACTGCATTTGTATTTATTTGAGTACTAATATGCCACTGTGGGACTGCATTCAACACCAAAAGGAAGCAAAAGTTTGCAGCGCGAATCCAGCATGCAAGCGACATGCAAAGGTTTTAATTGACTTCCTTTCACCGCTGTGTGAGTTTAATTAAAAGTAAGCCTTTAGAAAATTAAAAAGTAAAACAGAAAGAAGGAGAGGAAGAAAGAGAGTGAGATGGCTATAAAACTGCACAGAGAGAGACATGATAATTAAGAGAATAAACGAAATGAAGCAACGTCATAACATCTGCCTATCAACCCGCCCATCCACCCCAGGTCCCTCTCTCCCCAATCAATCACAAACCTAATATCATCTCCCACTATGTAAGCCTTTCCTCTCTCCACTCCAGTGTTTATTTATTTAGCCGGAAATTCCCATTAGGCCGTACTAAACCTCACTGCCTTCAGCTCGACGCGCTGCATATAAAACAGCTGAGGCTTTATAGCTCTTACCTTAACCCAGGACTACTTGAGAATCTTGAAGACAAACTGTCAAAAGTGCAGGAATAAAATACAGTATGAATAAAAAGACTACTTCGATCAAGTCTTTGATGATTTTGATGTTAATTTAGTTACGAACCCAAGTTACGGCTGTGACTTACTGCTTCAGCAGAAGCCGCCCGCGGTCAAGTGCTGAACGGTGCAACCTGTTTATTATTGTTTGGTAAAAGACAACAGTACTTGTTTCAAGAGTGGCGCCGTACCAAAACCGTCTCTGTCAAGCTTACAGCTGATCAATGGCTGCAATTAAAAGGCCGGATCAATTTCAGCAGGGGCAACCCAATAAAACTGGGGCTCAAGCTGTGTGGCCCGTAGCCCCATCAGTCGTGAACAAATTCAAAGCCGAGACAACCCCCCGAGCTGCACACCTAATGACATACACAGCACTTTCTGCCTTTCAATTAATCACAAACACACAAAGGCTGACACGCTGTACTCACCCAAACACAAAACCCATTCCCCTTTACAAGGTTTATTTTTCTCTGCAGAGAACTTGTGGCCATCTGCCATCTTTTCTCATTTTCATTTTTTCTCTGAACACCCTGAAGCATGCAATTGCCCAAACTCAACAGTCATGAATCTGAAAGGAATACTTTACCCAAAAATTACAATTCTGTCCCATACTCATCCCCAACTTATATGCGACATATCTTTAACTCTGTTGCAGGTCTCAAATTAAATATGGCACCTGTTTGAAGTCACAGTGGTCGCTTTTAAGAGAGCTGACAGATTATGTAAATTATCTAATTTATATCTAATTTATATAAAAAACTTTTATATCTGTGACCATATATGATTTGCAATTATCAGTACATTCTATATTGTAAGTGAGATATTTCATATTTCACATTTTTCAGCTTTTATTATATCACATTATTTATTGTTTATCACACACAAAGCTACTGTATGAACTAAGAAGACTATGATTATATTGCACTAGACTACAGTGTCATCCGGACAGGTCCTAATCTTTTACAAATCATTTACAGAGTTCTATTACCCATAATCTCTGTCATCACTCGCATTGAGTATAGTAATAAAGAAATTACACCGGATAATATCATAATCCTCAAATAACATTTGTTTGATCGCCTTGTTGCAACTGTACCCAGTCACTAAATCCTCAGTCCCCCGTGCTGTCATGACCAAATAAATAGTCTTGACTAATGAATCACAAACTAATCAGAGGTTAGAGAACATAAAAAGTAGGTTTATTATGAGTATGATGCACATGTGCACTAAATTGTAAATATCCTAATCTAAATTTTAAAGAATGTGATGGATTAAAGCTAAATTTCTTAATCCTTACTGCAGTCGAATAGTCAGTACATTTCTTCTTATTATAAATGTTTGATTTTACAAATTTGTTTCATGAGTTATTAACATGGAGATCCTATGGAATTTTTTTTAGAAGATAACTATATATTCTGCTTATACATTTCTCTCAAGAAGACATTCAGAAAAGGCCTCAACAATGTAATTGTGCTTAAAGTGATAGTTTACTCAAAAATGAAAATTCTGTCAACATTTAGTCACCCTCCTGTCATTTCAAATATTTTGAAAAAGTTGGTAACCGAACAGCACCCATTCACTTCTATTGTATAGATACAAAACAAATGCAAGTGAATGAGGGCCAGTTAACAACATTCTTCAAACTATCTTCTTTTTGTTCTGTAAAAGAGAGAAACTTGAATAGTTTTTAAATTACAAGATGGTGAGTAATATGGTAACAGAAGTGTTATTTCGGGGTGAACTATCACTTTAAAATACACCAACATTTAAATATAATATAATAAAGTTTCAACTGAAGTTCAAAGTTTATCCACAATTTGTATGTGGATTAGTGTGCACTTCATCCAAATGGTTTATTGGGCTGCTACAGAGAACCATAAGAGGAACGGAAATAAGAAGTGGAATGAAATCAGTGCTTGGCCTCAAATTAAATAGTATAAGATTAAGTCAAAGGAAGCCATCATCACATATCCTGGCTGCGAACCACTCTCATCTCTGCAGTCTTTTGTCAGACGGCAATCAAAGGCGCTGACATTCAAACCCGACATCAAGCTTGACACAGTTCTTCAACCTAGAAACACACTACAAAACATTAATCTCTTTATTTGCTCTCTCACTCATGTCTGTGTCAGCTGAGGGATCCGTGTCAGATACCACCGCCTCCCCCCCCCCCCCCCCCCTTTGAAACAAAAGACAGACAAGATAGTATGTCTCTCTCTCCGCCTCCTTGCTCCCCAGCGCCGTGGGAGGTTGAGCGAGATGCAGTTCAAACTTCGGCTCGCCTATTTCTCTTACACAGTTTCTCCCTCTCACATTTTGCCTTCCAGGAGCAACATGCTCTCCATAAATTCACACAAACTAGCTTTTCTTAATTTTACAAAAGGCTGTGCATATCTCTGGCATCCAAAATGACCTTATACTATCCACAAGGCATATGGGTGATGACAATAAATAAATTGCATGCATGTTAAAAACAAGTGTAGAGGACATGACAGATACAAACTGGTTTGGGCTCATACATATACATTGGCTAACAGCTAGTCAGTTTCGGAGAAATCAAGGCCAGATGAAAATATACCACGTGTCTCTCGACATGTCACAAACTGCTGATCATTTCCTAGGTAAAGCCTATAGAATCCCAAATATACAGACCCCACAACACTTACAGTGAACGTAAAGGCCCAAAATTACTAGTCACACCCTACAGAAGGTTAAAAAACATGATCAGTAAATACCCTTGATAGCAGCATTATAATTTATATAATTGAGGTTTTGAGTCTTAATTTCGACTTAAACAATAAATGTCCACAGTAGACAAAAGATGACAGCATGTCAAGAGACAACCAGAACAACAAAAAAGATATTAGAACATATAAACTTTCTGGTTGTTCATCTGTAATTTAACAGAGCACTGATCTATTTCAACAGCAGCCATAAAATACACGACAGAACGTTTCATTTAAAAAAAAAATCCACACTGTGAATAACTCAATGAGACACACAGCACCCAGGTAACATTGTGTTCATTCTCCCATCGGGTAGGATATAATATGCAAACATTATAATACATAACACACACCTATTAAAGCATGCAGATCATAAGTTATGTTAATGCAGAAGACCCACCAATCAAAGCGTATTTACAGGAGATTATTATATAACAAATGCCAGGAGTAAACAGTGATATTACAACACATTGCAAGAGATCATTATTATTCTTAAAATGAACAACAATAGCATTAATACTAAAGTAAGAACAAAGCCCAATCAGGCCTCTAGCACTGGACTGACACTCGTTGACCCTTAATAGCCGGATTAATAACACACGCAATGTTTTGAGGCTTTATTGGGCTTATAATATCATACTTGTCTGCATCATTCTATGCTCATAGGAGCACTAATTCTCTTTTATATGTATTAGTCTTGAAGCAGCAATATGTCAGATGTAATGCTAACCAGCTGAATAACTTCTGTCCTTAATAAACTACATAAAGCACCAAAGCCCAAGATCTGATGCCATTATTTATACCTATAGAGCTTGTTAATCGGTGGTACGTTGAATATTGAGCCATCTTGGGAGGATCGTTGCAGCCTAGGGGCCCCACCATTTTAGGGGCCTCTGATTGACAAAATTTACTTCAGCGGGAACAAAAAATAGACCCTCATTGGCCCATTATGCTGCCGAATCCTAAACAAGACACATGAGACAACTCACATTTACATGTTGTTTTTGTTTCTGTTGTAGGATAAAATCATAAAAAAGCAGTTACCTTTAAGATATTTGTTGTGTTGCTGTGTATTGAGGGTGTATGGGGATCGATAAAGTATGCCATTGCTGTAGTAAAATATCCAGATATTAGAAGAGTGTGTTATGCTGCCTTCACGTGCTCTCGAAATTATCGGAAATATGAGTTTCCAAGGTTGCACTTGAACGCCCTCTGATGTTGCATTTACCACTGGTAAGCTGGGAAATAATTTTTGAAATTGGAGAATATGGGCCTCATTTATAAAATGTTGCGTAGAAACCGTCCTAAATGTGATTTTACATTCATTTTCTCAAAGTGTTTTATAAATGAGCCATTTCCACAAACAGGTCACACTTTAAAATCCTTAAGATCCTACATATTATACAATTCAATTGATCATACAGCCATTCTATGTGCCCAAAACACAACACATTTCCTCCTTTAAACAAAAAGGTTGTGGTATCATAGGTATCTGTCTGGTTTAATTTTCGTGTGGGAAATAAAACTGCTCGAGCACTACTCCCATCTGGTATAATGGTGTGAAGAAAACGCTCCAATAGACATGTAAAAAATAAGTCTGGAAGCATCTCACTCTGACGGTCGGCCCTGGGGACATCGAGCCCCACATCACAGCCAATGTGCTGACAGCACTGAGGTACACAGACCTGTGAGTGGCACTCTATCACTGGAGACACAGCAGACTTGACTTTTCACACACACTCAGCTACACAGCCAGAAAAACAGGTGGAAAAAGTGATGGTGAAAATACTTTTGCTTCGACAGCTCACACTGAATAAGAGCTTGGATCCTCCAAGGATATTCCTCTGCATGCCCCTGTTTGAGAGTAATGCAAAAAGTAAGGGATGTACAAGACCTCATAGAGAAGCTATTTAAAATGCTGTGTCTGAGATCACGCTAATTTATGAAGTGGATTAAACCAGAAAACCAGTATCTGATGCTTCGCGAACTATTGTTAAAAAGTAACAATATTCTCAAAACATGGAAGATGATTCTTCAATTCAATTCAAGGACCCTATCGGAATTGCTACCTTCATACATTTTGTCTTCGTGAGGCATTTTTGCCCTAACAAAATGCTGAATGTCAATTTCAGGAGGTCGAACTAAATATCTTAAATCGAAATTGTTCTATAGCTTTAGCTAGTAACACCAAGGTCATGAGTTAGATTCCAAGACACAATATAAGAAAATGTCATCTTTAAATGGAAATCACTTGGAGAAAAGTGTTGTAAATGCATGAATAAAAAGTTTGGGACTGGTTTATAGTTGATAAACATCCATGTACTGTAAATTAAATCTACTAGGCCATAGCAGATTCAGAACGTTTTTCTTTCTGTCCATCAAAGCTTGTGTGGCCTAGTAAACAATGTTGTTCTAAAGTGTTTTCCTTTGTGGCTCACAGCATCATAACATTCACCTGACAATGAATCCCAGTTCAAAGCGTGGTAGAGCGGGTGAAGAAAGGGAATATTATTAAAACAGCTCAACTCTCCAATGCCAATGTGTCCTTCTCATCCATCTGCCCTCCTTAGCCCATACCCAGTCAATTAAAATGAGGCTTGTCAGATCAAACAGACTTTCATTTACTTTTGCACACATAACAACCCCCTAAAGAATGCAGGGAGGCTGAAGAACGCTGCCTTTTTCCACGACTGGAGACGGTTCAGGAAAAGAAAGCTGACGTTCGAGGACGGACGAGTGGTTTTTCTGGAGATTCCATGATGCATTCAGTGCGTCCTTCACAGCTGCTCCTGTTCAATTACGAAAACAATCTATGAGGTCGTTTGATCTGTTTTAGGAGGAGAATAGTGTCTCCACATAAACGCACGCGCACACACACATACAAGATAATATCTCACCTTCTTATTGCACATATTTTTCATTCATTTTATAATTAATAATAAAATACCATTTCAGTTTAAAACCTTTTTTTTTTTCGTTTCCATTATGAGTAGACCTACACTGTGCGCGTTTTGCTGCCACTACTGGGTTATTTGTATGTTTTGTCTTGTTACGACTCTGTTATACGTTTTACACACTTATAAACGGACTTCAACTTTAATCTGACTTTAACTGGACAATTCAACGTCATGCAGAGGAACTACATTAGTTGCTCCAAATACCTTTTGGTCAGATAATTGTACACTCACCTAAAGGATTATTGAGCACATTACACTAATACTGTGTTTGACCCCCTTCCGCCTTCAGAACTGCCTTAATTCTATGTGACATTGATTCAACAAGGTGCTGAAAGCATTCTTTAGAAATGTTTAGCCCATATTGATAGGATAGCATCTTGCAGTTGATAGTGTCATGATATGACATGGTAGAACCCAATTGCAGGCAGACACAGACGGTAGAGGTGATAACAAAGACTTTTATTTACAAAATATAAACAATAACAAAACAGGCAAAACAAAAACCCACGAGGGGGAAAACAGGACAGGAATAAATATATAAACTTTAACAACAAGGAACAATGACTGATTAAACTACAAGACGAAACACTAGAAACAAACACTAAACTGACACTTACTATACGGAGGAACAGGAACAGCTACAAGAACAAGCACAATGAACGATCTCAAACAGTTTACGGTATAGGGACGAGTACAGCAACATGAACAGGTACAGCATACAATGCACGAGCAACAAGACAAAGAAACAAGAGGACTCTTTATAGGGGAAACAGACAGAGGATAATTAACGAGAAACAGGTGCTGGGGATTAGCACTCAGGGAAAGCTGACGAGAAGAGAGAGGGGCGGGGCCAAAGACGAGACACGAGAAAGAACCATCCAATCTCACATAAAACCATAGGTTATGCCATGACTCCACTCAAATTACACGAACAAACATGACATGATAGTGGAATCATGACATAAGCCCCCCTTAAATGAACACCTCCAGGTGTTCATCAAGGGGTAACTAACAAGACAAGACCGACTGGGAGACAGACAAAAACCAGACAGACAAGGTAAACATGACTAGGGGCATACAAGACATAATAACAAATGGGTTGGGGTGAGACAATAAAAATAACAAACAGGGAAGGGGGGGTGGGGGCAAACGAGGAAACATGGGTAGTCCAGAAGGGGCAGGGCTGGGAGGGGAAGTCCTAGCCCTGGGGGACGTGCCAGAGCGAGGAGCCCCAGGGGGCTTGACAGGGCTTGACGCCGGTCGGAAGGCCGGCTGGACAGGGCTTGACGCCGGTCGGAAGGCCGGCTGGACAGGGCTTGACGCCGGTCGGAAGGCCGGCTGGACTGGGCTTGACGCCGGTCTGAAGGCCGGCTGGACTGGGCTAGACGCCGGTCGGAAGGCCCGCTGGACAGGGCTAGACGCCGGTCGGAAGGCCGGCTGGACAGGGCTAGACGCCGGTCGGAAGGCCGGCTGGACAGGGCTAGACGCCGGTCGGAAGGCCGGCTGGACAGGGCTAGACGCCGGTCGGAAGGCCGGCTGGACAGGGCTAGACGCCGGTCGGAAGGTCTGCTGGACAGGGCTAGACGCCGGTCGGAAGGCCGGCTGGACAGGGCTGGACAGGGCTAGACGCCGGCTCCTGGACCGGGCTTGGTTCCTGCTCCTGGACCGGGCCTGGTTCCGGCTCCTGGACCGGGCCTGGTTCCGGCTCCTGGACCGGGCCTGGTTCCGGCTCCTGGACAGGGCTTGGTTCCGGCTCCTGGACCGGGCTTGGTTCCGGCTCCTGGGAGGAATCTGCTGCCGGGCTGGCCGCTCGGACCGTCCCGCCCTCACGGCAGCCCCCCAAAAAATATTTGGGGCTGGATAGCTCCGGACTCGGGACCACGGACTCGGGACCACCGGAACTGGGATCCCCAGGGCTCGAACCGCCCTCCGGAGTTTCTTTCTCCTAGACCGGCTCACAGGGGGTGTGGTCGGCTGCAGAGAACCGTTGAGAACCTCGGCTGACCCCGCACTTGAGTCGGACGGGGAGTCCCACGACTCACGCCTTCCCCGCTTGCCCATATGGCTGGTGGATGGTGGAGAGGGAGAAGACTGTGGGGAGAGACCCACGACCCCGATCTGCAGGGCCTGGTCCTCCTGGATGGTGACCAGCCCCGTGGTAGAACTCACCCTGGAGGCATCCCTGGACCACTCTCGATCCAGCAAGGTCTGGAGAGTATCACGAAACCTAGGGGTCTCAGCTGGCGCATCTCAGCGGGTCCTAGGTGAACATCGAGGCAGCTATTAAAAATTGTCTTTAGCTCTGCCTCGTTGAACCCCGAGAACTGCGCTGACGCCAGGAAGTCCATGGCAAAGTCCTTAACGAACTTCCCGTTCTGCCTGAAACTAAACAGGACATGGGCTTGGCGGGATCGCAAGGACGACGTCGTACCGTCCATGCTGCATACTGGGTTCGTCTTTGGCTCGTGCAGGCAGATGGAGATTAGTGGGATGCACGAAGCTCCCGTTCCACCACATCCCAAAGAGGCTCTTTTGGGTTGAGATTGGTTGACGGAGGGTGCCATTTTAGTACAGTGAACTCATTGTCATGTTCAAGAAACCAATTTGAAATGTTTCGAGCTTTGTGACATGGTGCATTATCCTGCTGGAAGTAGCCATCAGAGGATGGGTACATGGTGGTCATAAAGGGATGGACATGGTCAGAAACAATGCTCAGGTAGGCCGTGGCATTTCAAAATCATAATTAAACAGTATTTGTCCTCTCATTTATTAAACATGACATGAACTGTATACTAACAGCGCCTTTTACGCTCATACAGATATGATGGTCCGTTCATTATTGCGAGCATTTACAGGAACAACATAAATGTGTTATCCAAAAATGAACACAAAATGTGTTGTTTTCAACAAAAGTGTATTCCGTTAAAAGCAAACTGAATGGTATATTTAATAGACAAATGACAGGTGTACATCTTCTCTCAGACAAAGCGATAATTCCCTGGAAACAGTCAGTTATACATGTAGAGAATCACTTTAAATCTAGCAATGAAAGTCGATCTGTTTTTCTACAGCATATCATTAATAACTTCTACATTTTTAAAGGCATCAAAAGTATACCTAAATATGTCTTAAGATATAATCTTCTTAAATATTTTCAGCAATTTAAGGAATTAGAAAAATTCTGTCATCATTTACTCCCCCCTCAGTCTCAGATTGTTCCAAGCCTCTATACATTTCTTTGTTCTGCTGAACCCACAGTAAGATATTTGGAAGAATGACAGATCTCATTCCACGATTGACTCCTATATTATTTATTTTCCCTACTATGGCAGTAAGGGTATATGAGATGATCTGACATTATTCTGAATATCACACATTTAGTCAATTAACAATGAAATGTATACAGGTTTAAAACAATCTGAGGGTGAGTAAATGATGACAGAATTTGTATTATTGGCCGGAGTATCTTTAAATGGAATAGAAAAGATTACCATAGTCTAGAACGGTGTTTCCCAATCCAAAATCCAGAGGGTTCTTTGATGTTAAATAAAAATAATTGTAATAATATGTTTTATTTGTGTTCTGCTTGCATTTGCTGTGGCTCAAGCGGTTTATTTCAAATTATTATTGATAGCTCCAATTTTATTTCATTTTTAAGTATCAAAATTTTCCCCACCACTTTAGGAAAAGTGGTGCCACCCCTGCCTGGTGATTAAAGTTATTGTATGCAAGAATAAAACTATATATTTGAAAAATTATTTAAGTATTTTGAAATACATAATACAGTCTCTCAAAGTATTTAATTACAAAATTAGATTTGACTTTAAATCTAACTTAAAATATGACATGCTCTTGATTTATTAGACTGCTGAGCAAAAAGTCAGTGTCGTTGCTGGGACTCAAACAGTACCAAGATTAGAAACACCTCAATGAGTTTCCAGCATTCTGCTTTACTTAATGAAATTGTGCTACAGTCCAATTCAATAATGCTGAAATACACTCAGTTCCCAGCAGACTGGAAACAGTGGAATGATTGTGTACAAATACAGACTGCAAATTGCTGACAAAGCCCTTTGGTCTGTCTCCCAGTTTGTAAAACATATCCTAACTTGAGTCAATACGTTTTTATTTTAAGTTTTTTCTATATCAAACTATTTCTAGACGTTCCCTGTCCAAAAAATAATGACTTCAGTAAAAATGAGTGTGCCTTTCTGTTACTGTTATTTGGATACACTATCACTAGAAATCTCAGGTTTACAGACTTGATATTATCTGGAGTTACTTTTCTTCATCTCAAGACCAGCAAACAAAAGAAAAGGCACGGCGTGAATCCCGATACAGATGCTTTCAATTTGCCTCACATCAAAATCTCATTAACTGAATGGCATCAAAATCGAAAAAAAATTGTTATCCTAGTCCTGTCAAAACATTTAATACACATACTCTCAGTTGCATTATAAGTAATAAAACCGTCCATAAAAACTCCCTTTATAATAAACCAACAGGGGAATTCAAGTTGCTTTCAACACTTCCTTTACTAAAAAAGTGATTCTGTCAAAATTATGATAAAAGATAAGGCTGGAAAAATGAACTCACATCATGAAATTGACAAAAAGGGAAAATGAGGTGTTGAAACATGCTGTTGACATCTGTCTAAATGTATTTATTAGAAACAATTCCACACAGAAGAACTTAGAGACATGTCTTCATGCGCTGGGGCCGCGAAAGCTATGGTTGTTGAGATCCCCCAATGACCTCGTCGCCCAAGCCATGACATTATGACACATAAGCGACACTGGACTCTAATTTTGGTGAAATAATCACCAATGCTTTGGCAGAGATCAGGTCAAACATCTGCCGCTCTCACTTCTTTCTACTTAGCTTAGCATTATGTCAGCGCATCAAAAAGGCACAGTTTAAACATGACAGAGGGTCGACATTTACACGGCACACTGATGACCCTACCTCACCCTGAGAAAGAAGGTCACGCAACCATCACTCTCTAAAATCAATGTTTCTCTAACAAGTCCATCGCTGTAGATGTAGGAAGGTCATGCAGACCTTGTAAGGGAATAAAGACTATACCTAATCTGATGAAGTGCCTTATCCCATAACTGCCAACGTCCACGACGAGCCAATGCTTAACTCAAAAGTGTCAGGGGGAAGCACGTTGTGACATTAAACAGTAAGAGTATTATCATCTCCACTCTGATGGAGCCAAAGACTAGTTAAGGATGAAATGTGTGAAAGGCTTTAATGTCACTGTGTGAAAGCTTAACATTACCAGCAGCTGTCCGACAGGAACGTGCAAAGAGCTTGTGAGGGCAGACATATCTAGAGGAGGTTTTCCTTTTGACCTCTATAAAAGTAGATCTACTGTAGTAAGGTTCAAAAATAGTCCATATGCTATTGCAGTGTTTTCCAAACTTTCTACGATGGCATGCTCCTCCAAACAATATACAATCTATTGTGTATCCTTTAGCTCTCGTACACTGCAGTCTTATGCAACAAATAGCATTGCCGCAGCATTATTTAGTTTATAAATCAATGCACCCATATAAAATATATTTTACAGATGTTTACTTTATCCAATATCATCAACAACATATACGGGTAATATTTGTCATTTACTTCTGTTAAATCATTTATGCATTTAGCCATTTATTCATTCATTAATCACATAATGAAAAAAGATGCTGTGATGGTAGAACCGGAACGTCTTTGAGCATTAAACAAGCAAACACCCATTCATGTTAACGATGGCCTGCTCTCTTAAAAGCAATAAACTGATCAATACATTGCAATAAACAGAAAAATACACTTACTCTGATAATGTGATTCTAATGTGGGTCATAAAAGCTGTGCTTAATGAGGATGTGTTTACAGATCCAGTCTGAATGGGAACAGATACAAGCTAAAGCCGATAATGATGAGAGTGCCACATCATTTCACAACACTGCATTCATGATCAATTGAAACTTATGAGAAAGTAATACAAAATAATATACACTGATCTAACAGCGATATTGGCCATGGTGAAGGTGGAAATAAAAAAGTCTAATCTGGCCTTGTCTTGCTCCCAGCTTTAATATGGTTGAAGATTTCATTCGGCAAACTGATTTCCCTGACAACAAAAGTTGCAGAGTCAGAGGATTAATTTGATGTCGTGTCGGACTGTTTGTGCAAGTTCAGGGCAGCATCTCTAAGCTACGACTGGCCGCGTGATTATCCCCAAACAACCTGTTAATCTGTAGTTTCAGATCTAATCCCATCTTTGCTTCACGGTCTTTGAATCTGTCTCCTGTCTCCCATTTCTGCTCCATCCAGCACAACATTTATTTCCCACCACCTTCCGATCTTATACCGTCTTACTTAAGATACAGTCCATTGAAAAGCCTTCTGAAGCCATAATCAATTCCAGCTGAATCAATAACACTTGGCTGGGTGGAGAGGGGCTGACACATTGCTCATTGAGCTGTCAATCACGTGTTTACTCCAATCTCAGAATCTACTCTGCCAAGCTACACCATTCCCAGTCATGGTCAGGGCCAATCTCAGAAAAAGATCACAGAATTCCCTGTGGCTCAATGCTTGAAATTCCGGATAAGTAATGAAAACACTTCAATCCCTGTCATCAGATACAGAGTAATTGAAAACGGAGTATAATTTAAATTAGATCTACATTTCTCAAATTATAATTGGAAAAAATGACAATCTATTAAAGGGATTTATTTATTATGGGTGATTCAGTGAGTAATATTGGTTGCCCCTTCTTTAATAATTTCAAGAGGTATAAAGTCTGTGCCAGATAAATATTTAGAAATTTGGCTTAAAGATGAATTGTATCTTAAAACTATGGAGATCAGTACAAAATGGCTATGAACAATGCATTGGTTTACCTGACCAGATGCTGTTTCCACACCAAGCAAGAACAATGAGTCCGATGGGAGTTTTTTAAGGCCCATACAGTATACAATCATTTATAGGCTGCTGGTTTGAGTTCATAAGTTTTTTTCTAATTGATCACAGGAGAACCTTATCTAAAACATTCTCAGCTATCAGGATGTGTTTCCCAAATTTAGCAATGGCAACTCAGAACATACTGCCTTTGGGTTGTGAAACATCAGCCGTGTGCATTTGAGACATGAATTTGAGACACTGTCAAAAAAACGGTAAGAACCCCGGTGGTCCAGTAGTTACACATGGTGTGTGGCAGGTTGTGTCCCGGCTTTTTCTTTCACATTTAATACAGATTAACCTTATCTGACAGCAACATTCTAAGTTGTTAGAACACGTTCTCCTGCTTTGATGAAATACGTTGTGAAATCAGGCAGAAACTCTAAAAAACAACTTGTTGTGGTGTAAGTGTGTACATGAGACATGTATGAACTTTCTACATAATGGAACACAGGGGGAACTGTATCTGACAGTAACATTCTCAGCCGTTCAGATTGCTTAAACTACTAAAATATGACCTTCAAAGACTCCATATTCAGGTCAGTCCCAAGCAAAAAGCCCAGTGGTCCAGTGGTTAATGCATTGGGTTTGTGCGTAGCTGGTTGTTTGATTGTGGCAAACTTTTTCTCAGCTGTCATGATGTGTTCCCCCCTCCTATGATGTACCAATTCAGCAATCGAAAGATGTAAAGCAAGTGATTGAAGCCTGATCGCACGGTGATTAGAGCTAGTAGTTCATGTTCTACAGGATGTTGGATTGATTCCAGCCCAAGCTTTTTTCTTATTCATCATAGGGGACATTCTCTGGCAGCAACATTCTCAGCTATCTGGATATTTATTTATCTGCTGATGGACAAATTTAGCAATAGCAGGCTGAAAAACTGATGGCCTACTTGTTGAAGATTTAAAAATCAGCAGTGTACATTGGAGACATGTATGAGCTTTATATCTTATGGAACACATGGGGAATCTTATCAGACAGTAACATTTTCAGCTAACAGGATTTTTTTTTCTCCTGTTATGATAGAAATTTCACCTGATGGCAGAATTGTTGGAATTATAAAACGTTTTAAAGTTATTAAAACCTTGAAAAAATATATAAATATAAAAAAGCACATACAAAAACATTGTTCAAAAAACATTCTTTACAAACAGACAACACACAAAAAAATTTTTTTGATCAACAAATAAATAAATGTTCAACATTTTAAACTATCCTAAGAACATTTAGCCTCCAGCTGAAATATACTTTTGAATGTATGAATGAACGTTTTGTGTTCCGCTGTTTGTTCAAGCTTAAAGTGCAGAATTCAACATTTTAGTTTGAGAACATTTAGACATCTTTATGATATCAATACTTAAACACTGCAAGTATCTATGTCATGTTTGTGACAGCCAGACCCCCCTCTATCCAATCTAGGGCGAAAAAAAGAGTGAAAATACAGGAATGGTAATACAGTAACAGATTTTGTTGTCAGCCTAACATATTCCACCTCTCATTATCTGTGGAATTCGGGATTGAATGACAGCCGCTGTTAGATTACACATTATTTCCAGCCAGACCAGAGCGTGGACAAGACCTGGAAAGAAAACCAACACCGTGGGCTTAAAAGGATGGATTTAGTTAAGGTCTCGCCTGCTGCTTACAACAGCTTTGAAGCCTTGAGTCGGGCAATCGTCGCACTGCCCACAGCGTTTCTCTCTGTGGCAGAACCCACGGCAAACGCCTGCTAACAATACTGTATGGTCACAGCATCCAAACAGACGTATCTCGTTCTTGACAGGTCTGTGCACGTTCCAGAGCAGACTGCAGCACAGGCTGTGCTGTTGATCCTACAATGGTCCGCCAACAACATCAATTGACCACTAGGAAACAGCGGGTCACCAGTGGGCCAATTTAGGAGACAGTGTTTCAGCAAACGACAGACAAGTATTACTAAGGCGTCTTTGGCTGTGGAGGATAGACCCTGCCCACTCAGTCTTATCTCTCTCTTTACAGGCTTCTTTGCATTGCCTAAAGTCTCTCCAATGGATATTTCTGGCATTGGTTTCGTTTTCTGTGGTTATATCCACTCGAAGTTGTGCAGAGGCATTAACTAAAATTTTTAAGTCATTGATGCTTGTCACAAAGCTCCAACTTCAATAAATACACACATTCACAACCTTTCTGCCCCGTTGCTATTAACTTCCCATGAGTCTGTTTGCCCATTTGGCACTGTGCTGTATTAATCCAAGCTGTTCGGTAAATAATGCTCTATAAGCGATATCTGCCAAAGCAAAACTAATCTGACCATTCGTTTACACTGCTAATTAAAAAGACTTCTGTGTTAATGCCTTTTGTTCTTCCGTGGAGATAGGACAATTGTGGTGGATGTGTAAAGAAACCCAGTTTTCATTTACCCAGTTCCCCTTTTATGATGGGTGGTTTCTAACACCGGGGCGTTAATAGAAATAATGCTTTAAAAAATAGGAGTGAAAAAAGTAGTTACTACTGTGAGAACAATCTGTAGTTGCTACTTAAGGACTTCTAAGATGCTGAATAGAGACAGAATAGAAACGTGATTCACAACTTTGAATGACAGGGTTGAGATCATTTTATTTCTATTCTCCTGATTCTCAGATGTTTCTCTTGAGAAACAGACCCAGAAATCTTAGAACTATATTCTTCACAGTTCAAATTTGCCATTCAATATGGACAATTTACCCCAAATCCAGATTATTTCACCTAAATAATATTTTATGGCTCCGCTCTCTTCATGTATTTAAACAGTTGTCTCATTTGTTTATGTTATTTCTTGAAGGCAATTTTAGGACAGACTTAGCACATAACTGAGAACTTCATGAAATCTCCTGAGCTATAAAAGAGCAATTCATAGAAAAGAATCATGTAGATAAAATTAAAGTGCTCAACAAGCACAAATAGATGATTTGTTTTTTGGGTGTCTACATAACTGTAGTAATATGATTAGTAAGTCAACCATACATAAAAATACAGTGAACCAAATTACTTTAAACTTAAAGGGATACTCCAGCCAAGTATGTAATTCTGTCATGATTTACTCTTTGTTGTTACAAAGAAAGGTATTTGGAAAAATGTTACCAACCGACATTTCTGGGACATCATTGACTACCATAGCAGGAACATTTTAATGGTAGTCAGAGGTACTCTAGAACTTTATCTGACACCGTGTATACACCGGACAAAAGACAATATAATGCATTAGAACCCATTATAGTTTTAATTTTGTCTGGTGTAGACACGGTGTTGCCCAAAATCATTTTATGTTCAACAGGACAGAAATAAGATACAAAAATGTTTCTACTATGGTAGTCAATGATGTCCCAGAAATGTCAGTTACTAACATTTTTCCAAATATCTTTGTGTTCATCAGAAATGTATAGGTTTGGAACAACTTGAGGGTGAGTAAATGAAAACAGAATTTTCATTTTTGGGTGAACTATCCCTTTAACAAGTGCACTGTTGCATGTACTTCCTCTCACTCCCAATTCTCTTGCCAAGGACACACAAACTTCCTCTCAAAGAGTCAAACTATCCTCTTCTTGATATGCGTGGGGGCCTCTTTGTTCGACACTGCCCAGTGTCCTTACAATTGTTTGCCATTAGGGATGCCAGCACCTCTGCACACGGAAACTGTATGAAGACAGTTGACGGTGCTCCGACTTCCAACCGCATAAAAAAACATAAGCAAATAATCAGTGGAGAAAGCAGGGAAGAGATACTTTTAAGGCACTGATAACAGAAAGTCATGAATGGGCAAAGCTGTAATAGATGGCTGTAGAAAAGCTCATTAAAAGGGTGGAAGGAGACGGGAACCGGCAGACATTTAAATAAAGTTTTAATGTAAACAATAACAGCCGGCGGCCCTTCACCGCCGACTGGCGCCGAACAAAACAAAACAAGGAAGTAAATAAACAGCCAGCCGCCCCTCACGGACGACGGCCAGCAAATAAAACATACAACCATAAAACATGTCCGGGCACGGTCATCTCTAATCGACGGTCCAGTCGCTCGTTCTCTTATATGCTCCCAATCTCCTACGTGATACGAGACCAGTGCGCGCACAACTGGCGCTAATTAAAAATCACTCACCGGCCTCGAACCACGGTCTCGCCTCCCCCTAATCCACTACAATGGCGTAACCACTGCAGTCAGGAGAAAAGTCACAGGGGTATTAAATTAAAGTTCCAAGAGGTCCGGTTTATATATTTTCTTCCAAACGGAGGTCCGGACAATATGTATTTTGAAAATAAAAAAATATACTGGATATACTGTATAAAAGATATGATCTTTAATCAGGCCATTTATTTTATATTTTGATATATGTAGCTCCGTGGCTTTAGGGGAATGCCATCTTCTGAAGTCTGATAATTAATATTTGTAAATAAAAAATAATCACTAAATTAGCCTTTCCATACACCTTTTCACTTTCATACCAGAACTACTTCTATCTTTTAATAATTAAATCGTTGTTCATTAAAAATGTGAACCTGCTTGTGAAAACCCAGTAAATTTCCTTCATAGAATCATCCTACAGAATATTCTGTGAAAATATAACAATAATACCAAACTCTTTGTGAAAGGAATGCTTGAAATTAATCTTTAATGCTCGTTGTCTAATAATCAATTGGATTATGAGACTTTAGCCTGGCTTTCACAGGCTCACAAATGTTTACATCCTGCCCAATAATGCTAATGCTAAATGTAGATAGAAATGTTGTGGTTAATAAAATTTCACAAATTTGGTTGAAAGGTTGGAGACATTCAGCCAACAGCAAACAGTAAACAGGCTGACGGATACAAATGCTTCAATATTTGCAGCATTTTGTTTACTGTTGTGTGTCTATTTACCTGCTCTAGGCATCTGCACTACCAGTATTAAAATAACCACGTGTATGCTGCTCTTCATGCGTCTTTGGCGGGAGAAAAGCAGCCCACGCGGAGCGGAAAGGGTTCAAATGAAGGGCGTTTGGTGCTTAATAAAGGTAATAAAGGGTAAAGCGGCAAAATATCAAAAACTGAGAGCACGTGCGACGTGATTCTCCCTTGTGAAGACACGCCGGTCAATTTAAACAACCAAATTAGTCAAAAGATGTAATGGTTTATTAGGCTGTGTTTTGCGGTCCGGTGGAACGAAGGCGGATCGCGCTCCGCCTTTTGAGGATGACTGGGGTAGAAGGTCCAGAGCAAATTAAACGGTAAACCAAACCTCTTCCATTGAGCTGCACTACCATGCTATTTCAATTAAGCTATTAGTGACTTTCTGTGCTAACTTATAGCTTCTTGTCCATACAGAAGTTTCTATTTCTGGTTATGTTTTAAAGATACCATTAATTCTGTCCGAGGACGTCTCCTTGCATTCACAAACTAAAGGTACTTTTTGAATTAAACATCTGCGCTGACACAAAGCAGCAGGCAGATTTATCAAAGGATTTTTCATGAGATTATCAAAAGTTGGGCAACGCAACTTCAAAGTTGGATTTTAAGGAGAATGTTATAAGCATGGACACGTAGGCAATGTGACATACCTTTGATGTTCAGCCTTTGCATTATTCTTTTATGATTTATCATGTCTCTATCTCACTTTTCAGCCCTTTACCTGCCGTGTGAAAAGCAACAGAAACCACTTGACAAACAAATTCTGTGAAAATCCATCTTCATTCTTTAAGAGCAAGACATAATAACACGATTTGCTTCTTCACCACAATGGCTATTAGTTTCCTTTATATAAACAGCTTGATATGTCGCATGTCTCTGTTCAGTTTGCTTGGTTAAACTGAATTGCAGTATGAATTTTGATTAGCTGATTCACATGTTTAAGTGTTGGGAGATCTGAGACTCATCTAATAACTCAAACTCTTGTGTGTCAGACCGTTTTGTAACCATTTAGAGTATATATTCATTCATTACAGCGTCACAATTGAAATTGCTTGATGTAATCTCATCCATGCTTAGAGTGATATATGCATGTTAACAGTCCCACATGGAACTGAGACTGCAGAACATATTTCACCATTTCACGAGTACTTCTACGAGCCTTTTTGTTTAAAAATCCTAACACTTTTATTGTTTTATTGATAACGTTTATAAGCTTTGTCGAATCTTCCAATACAAAAAACACTGAGACGCATATCTGTAAGCCTTCTGAAGCATTTCAAAGTCAGGACAATAAAATGTTGTTTCTGCTAGTCTTTGAGGTTTGCTTCAAAATTCTGTCCGCGTTAAAATGATTGTCAAGCAGGTCGCAGGGGTTCTGTGGGAAATCTAATTATTTTCACAAACCAACACTCGAGCGAAGAGTTACAGACTGAAGCCGAATTAAATGAAATGATCCACGTTCGGAGTAAAAAAGCTGCTGTGTGATGGATACAGAAAATAACAACTCTCGCCCCTGTTGCTGGCAAGATGTGTTATTTATTGGCGAGGAAGATGTTTTGGTAATCCTGTGTCTGACAATAGAAAACAAAAACACTATCTAAAGCCTAATCCAATTACAGAGGAGAACAGGAGACGAGTCACAATGTCACTTGTATCTACAAATTCAATCTCAAGCACTTTTTCAGGACGCACAGCAGGTTTCCTTTTATCGCCACAATTATGAAAAGTATCAGCATTGCACCTGCCACATAATTGTCAGGGCAATTTTCTAAATCTAATTGAAAGACCAAGACCATGGAGACTATGTAACTAACTCATTCCAGGACTGGAGTGTTTTGTGTATGCAGACAATGTTAAGTGTAGAGCTCCGGCCTCTATATTGAAAGGCCTGTCGGTTTAGTCTCGCTGACACTCGCTTTCTCTGGTTTCTCCTCCTCAAGCCTCTGAATCTGCACCGAGTGCATGAATCTTAAACGAGACGCCCACACACTGCTCTGCTCTCCATCCGTTACAATTAAGGTCTCCCATCTGAGAGTTACATCTTTACTTGCCTACATGATCTATACTGCTACTGCTTTACAGCCTGTTTAAGAGTCACATCAAACAAACGCCACCAAGATCTATAATACTGGGATAGAGCAGGGATTGCAGAAGGGACAACAGAAGTGCACGATTAAAAAACTGTAAATGTGACATCAAGACTATGCTGACTGACTTACGGTGCCACAGGAACACACACAGCTCCAAGCCCCAAACTGTCGTAAAAGGCAGCAGACAGTAAAAAATACAAATCAATGTCATGCTCTTAAGAGCTCTGCAAAATAAGATCTGGAACATGTTTTGTGCAAAAACTAAATCATTTTAAATGACTGCCAGTGGAGAAAGACAAAATCAGACAGCACGGTTACAGTATGTTCGGCACTAGGATGGATGAGAAACAACACAATTTAGTTACCAGATAAGTCAAGATGGCACACATCCTCAGCATCGTCATAATAAGCAGGGGCAGACCGGTACAGGACTTCGAGATAATCTTCATCGCTCCCCTGAGCCAAATCACCGTTTGAGGTCTTAATCAGGTTGGAGGCCTCTGCACAATGCAAAACGCAACACCCTGGCAGACCAAGCTCCAGGGAAGCAACCAGGCAAACAAGTATTTTCATTACCACACACAACTTTCTTTATCTGCTGTTCTGGGATCAGTCAAGAGGCCCTTCGTGATGTGGGTAATAGCAGAATGCATTTCACTCTGAGCCATTTGAGATGACCCCTCCCTCTCATGTTTCTCCTGTTATAATCCCGGTTTAAAGATCAATGACATATTTATTGGACTTTTAACAGTGTTTAGATTTTTCAATTGCATTTGATGGACCATTTACCCATTTGGCTTCATCTAGAGGGATCTCAGAAGAAAATAAAAATGCATTAACTATATAATGATGCAATTGAGTGCAAAAAAGGTTAGAGATTCTGTGCAGTCTATTGCCAGATGGTGGACTAAATTTAAAAGTTGCATATCGAAGGAAGGTTTAGGTCTTTAGTCACACTATACATCACGTTATGCTAATTGGCTGAAATTTTACTTATCGTTATGTTTTTTACAGCAACATGTTAGCTGCGGCTATTTTTGTTATATACAGAGCTATATAATGACAACAATTTATTCGAAATGATTTTAATAATTTTGGCCCCTTTTCAGTCGCCGTGTTATGATCACATGACATGACCAAGCAAATACTATTAACCTGTTATCTCAGGAGCTCCGTATCATCAGCTGCGAAAAAAATCGTGGCTGACAAAACACCCACAATCCAGTCAGTGAAATGAGATCCAGTGAAACATTACCAAAAATGCTCCTTCAAACAAACTACATTTAAAATTATTTTATGCTGTTTACAGACCCGTTTAGCCAAATGCTTAATTATCCTCATAGTTTTCACAATAGTAGCATCCAACGACCAGCTTGTAAATTGGTGCATTATGTTGACACCATAAAAACAAACTGTTTTGAAATGCTTTGTGCTAGTCAACAGTGAATTCTCAAAATTTAGCGAAGGCAATATTTATGCTAGATGTGAAACGATTTTTCAGTAACTATAAACAAATATTACAATATTGACAGAAGTTATGTCAATATAGCATAAAAATAAGAAATTAAACCATAGTTTAATACTGTTCTCGATAGCCAGGGGCACAGACCTACAGGCAAAAACTTGCACAGCACGTGTACGCTTCCATCTCCTATTTGGACTTGCCCTGAGGCTTAAACAAAATACATATCACTCATTATTTCCCTATGCATCCTAAAGACTACCACACATTCATATGAACCAGCAAGATGGAAAGACGCACTTTCATGTGAGTCCAACTTTACAAGCGTCTTAAAGTGCTCCCCCTCTAGAATGCATCTAAATTTAGGGCTCAAACCAAGAGGGAGGCTGTTTCCATGGTTACGTGGGATTGACGGGCACGAAAAAGAGCAGGCCTTTGTACTTGTAAACATCCCTCAACAAGCACTGCAGTTTAATGTAGCTTAAGAAACCAAATAGTACACATTAAAACTACAAATAACACCAGGCCGGGGGGGTGATAAAGAATGTGCCTGGCAGAGAAAGAAAGGATGAAAAAAAGGATTGTTGGCCTTCACGTACAACAAAGAGCCGCTGATGTCTTCTGCCCAGGAGAACACCAAACAAGAGCGGTGTTTATGTTGTGCTGCATGTGTTTGCTCATGGGGGTTTGTACCAGAGGAGGACGTTAGACAGCGGAGGGGTAGACGAGAGCCAGGGTCTGTATAAAAATACTGTCAGTGAATATAAAAGATTTTGGTATGCACGAAACAATAGGCCCCGGAATAGAACAAAAATTTGAAAAAATGACACTCACAAAATACAAGTGTAGTATAGGAAGGCAGGGAGTATGTAACCATTGTGCGTGGAGACAAATCTTAAAACAGGTGCTGAATTATTTACAACATTACGATACGTGTGGGATTAACATGATATGGTCAATCATGGTTTTTAATATGATTATGGTCAATACTTTTGTGGCACCTCTAATAAATATGTTTACATTAGCAATCACCACAAATGAAAACATTCCCTCCAAGTAGAATTGTAATGATAAAATAATTGTGGACTCCATTTTTTTTTTTATTATACAATTTTCAAGTTACTGACTTCTCAATTTTCTGGACTTGCTATTTCAGATAGGCAATAAGTGATATGGTGCTTATGTTATTACTTGCATTAGTATAAGTGCAGTAAAACATTTCTCTGTTTAGTCTCCCAACCACTTTGGCATATATCAAAAACTTCAAACAGCCTAAAAACAGACTTCGGTACACAAACAGCTTTATTACTTTCCTAACAGAAACAGCAGAGAAATACCGTGCACATATATAAATACGGTGTGTGTCTGTGGCAAGTACTTTTGGCTCAAGTGAGAGTGTGTGTGAGCTTATCAAGGTTCTGCAGGTCCATTTCAGGCATTCTAACAGAGGATGGGGCTGTATTTTTCTCTAGCCAAGCTAAGAACATAAGATAAAGTGTGTGAGTGTACACTGATGTGCAGTTCTCCAAACACTCTAAAATCCCTCCTTGACTTTATCACAAAATATGTTAGCAATTTCTAAACAATACTTCAATATTGGTCTTTCCAATCAGTGCCAACACCGGGGGAAGCAGCATGAGCTATATTTATTCGGATTTTTTTTATAAAACTAGATATAAATGGCCAAAATAATACAAATTGGGGGAAAGCACAGAGACCACCAAGAAAAACAAAAAACTCAATTTAAAGGCGCAGCACAATTAGTATGTACAGGATACTGAAACAAACAAGAAGTGCCGCACTGGTACAAGTTTTGTTCCTCGTGACTGAAGCAGTTTATTCTACTGTGCGGCTGCCTTCCTTATGTTGATGATCAACCTCTTGCTGTATTCTCTGTGGTCCACTGGCTTTGCCTCCACCACTGTTACTTTAATTCGAGATTCATCCTATGGAGACAAAACGAAAATGATTAGAAACCCTGAACTCACCTCCATGCAAACGCAATTCTATGGACTCTCAAGAGAGCAAGTGTCTTTTGCTTGGTTGTAACTGTTGCTGTTTTTAAGCATAAATCGATCACAAGCACAGTAAGATGCCAGAAAGCAAACGAAGGCAGAGAATGATCTTGAGAGAAAAGAATTCCAAGTTCCAGGTTCGAGCCTTCAAAGAGCTTTTCTACCAACACACGTATAATAAACCAATATCATATATTTTGGAAAAGTGATGATTATCAGTTCTCAAGTCTGGCACAGGAGATCTATTTTCCTGTGAAGTTAAGCACCAAGACAACTGAAAAATCGATTCAGGAACAGATGCGTTCAACTGCAGCATGGCTGCGCAACTTGCTTGATGTATTGCATAAAAGTACTAAAAGAGTGATTCAGAAGCATGTATAGCTCTCGCGGTACTTTGATGACATATGCCGATAGATTTGCGCAGCGCCACAGTAAGTTGAACGCATATGTTCAACATATGCATAAGACCCTGAATATCTTGTTCAAGTGTATTTTATCAGAGCAGGAAAATGGATCTCACGGGCTAGACTTGAGAACCCTTGTACTAATAAAACCTGTGAAACTTTCAAGTTCATGAGTATAACCTAAACTTTAGCTTAGTTACAAACCTATTTAAACCGCAAATGTAGGCATTTGTGTTTTCAAAGGAAGATAAACGTGTTTAAATGCGATACTCCCTCAGAGACACAGTGCAAATTATTGACTCCCACTGACAGACAAACTGCAGGCTTAAATATGTGAATCTGCCATATATAAAGAACATTAATAAGCTGTGATGAGATCTCTCGCTCTCCCTCTTCCACTCCAAAAACTTGAAAGTAAAACTACATTTACATTTGCATTTAGGCATTTGGCAGACGCTTTTATCCAAAGAGACTTACATAGCTTTATCCTACACATTTTACATAGGCATTTGCAATCCCCTGGGATCGAACCCACAACCTTGCATTATTAACGCAATGCTCTTACCACTGAGCTACAGGAAAACTATATGCACAGGACTCAGAAGATTGTGCTGTTCTGGTATTTCTTAATTATGTTCAAGAACAAATATTCTTAAAACCTGAGCTAGCAATGTGGTTAGTCATTCACAAACTCTACAGCAGCAAATCTTGACAAACACTTTCATTTTCATGTTGACCTCACCAACAATACATCCAATCAGACACACGCCAATTTATGAAAGATCACACTATCAATCATACATCTTTAAAACATCTGATTTGACCTTCAGAAAGCTTAACGTCTCTTATATTCTCATTCCATTCTCTGTTCATGTAATATAACAATATCCAGCAATGCCATGGCTGGGAATTCAGATACTGATACAGCATTTCAGATGAATAATAATTTCCCTACAGAATAATAAATTGCATTACACAGACCGACTGCAGCTATTAAGCTAACCAGATTACAGAAATAAGATAGACAATCTAAGGCTATAAAATTATATGTAGGCTAATATGGAACGAAGTCAAATTTAAATTCATTGGAATTTTGATAAGTGACATGAATGTGAACTCTAATAATTGGGAGCAGAGGCAACGGGAGAGGAAAGTAGCACTGCGTCTTCTCGAGTTGGGTTCTTGAGCAGGTAGGACTTTCGCAATCATCAATTTATTGACTTATCGCGCTATATATAAACTTGATGTCGGTAGTTTTTGGTGATGCAATATATTGATGTTGAGGCTCATTCATGAAACATTCGTAAATATGTGAGTAAACTCAAGAGTAATTTGCACTTAAAACAGACCTACCCGAAAACTTTCCTACAAATTCTCAAATGCTTCGTAAACGTTAGTAAAATGTGTGTATGTTCATGATTTCCAATCACTCATAAACAGGGTGCGCATGCTTGTCATTCACAATTAGCATAATCCCCGCCTATGAATTACAGCCATGCAAATTACGCATCTCAGAATGCTGGAATCCTCTGGACTTCATTCTCTGGTTCGGCAACATTATATTGCATAAATGCAAAATAGACTAATAGGCTATATGCCTACCAATAATTCAATCAATTAACAGAGTCCACCAAAGCGTTTTTAGCCAGCTAAAATAATAATACCTGGTTCTCTTCTGAAAACGACCAGCTGGCGGCGCTTGAGAACGCTTTGGAGGCACTGCGAGTTATTCTGGTGATGCGTGGTTGCTGGGATTTAGAATATCCGCAACAGTTAACATACTTGTTACTAGGATCTTACTTCGAACAATATTACTTAATATGAAAAACCAGTAACCATTAATAATAACTTCTCGGCTGTTGTGTATGATGGTTAGTCAATATAGTGTTTATCCCGCCTCTTCTCCAATGTGAGTGGACGGCTGAGTAAAAAAGCATAGTGATGAGCAGCTCTGCGTTTTACACAAAGTTAAAAGTAAAAAATGCTTTAAGATAGGGCAAACGAACCGTGAAATATAATTATGATATTATTATGATACTCAGTGCATCAAAATGCAGTGTCATCAGTTTGTCTAAAAGAATACAGAATATTACGTGTTTTGTGCCCTATTAACACGTAGTATGGAGCAGGTGTACATTTCTTTGGTACCAACAAACATTTTGAAAATACAAACATTTTCATGAATACGAAAATTTATGATAAAATGATTTTACGAACGATTTACACAAAAAATCGTTCTGCTCGTGTTTCATGAATGAGGCCCAATTTGTTTATATTTGTGTTTGTTTACATAAAAATGATTGTTTTGTATGAATGTAATATTTTATCCGATCATGCTGTCTCTTTTAGCAATGCCTTGTGTCTGTGTGTCAAAAGCGGGGCTTGCGCGTACATTGGCACACACGGGGCAGACAGCGGCAGGTGAAAAGACTCAAGGAGTTATATTGTATTTTCCTGAAGAAAAAGCCAGTTCCGAATACTGCAGTAGGCCTAGTCAGCTTGTTGTCAAAGCCGCAAGCCTCCCACTACGTTATGAAAACAAAGGAGCGCGTGAACAAGACGCTCTACTCTTTAAATATGCTTAAAACACAACTGATTAAAACAAAAGCCCCATTTGGAGCTCTAGCGAGGTCTTGCAGACAGTTAAGTTTTACATGTCAAAAGTATGAATACACCTTAGACGAATTTCAAACAGCTTTTTTGTTCCTTTGAAGGGGAATTCACGAATGGAACACCATTCAAAAAGTTGTTCCAGATAAAGAGACAATGATTTTCATTCCTCAATTGGGCAAGTGTATTTTAAGTCAAATTATGACATAGAACAGTGCTGTCCTCTCCAGAGACTACTTATCAAGGCCTCTGGTTGCCCTAGACTTCATCATAAAGGCTTGTAACTTAAATCAACCAATTATAAGGAAGGAACGGAACTGGTTTTATTAATTTTAAATATTTACACTCCAGTTTACATTTCAATTTAAATGTCCAAATATTCAGCTAAAGGTCTTTGTTCTTTAAAATGCTGTACTTGCATTTTTGTATTATCATTATTTAATCAGTGCCATAAAATATTTATAAAATGTTAATTTTATTGTCTATCGCAATTATTTCTGATGCCACGGAATTCACAGAAACCCACAACACAAAGATCCTCAACATTCAAGTATAAAGTGCGTCTGTGTTTCTCACGGCACGGACCAATTTTCATCATCCGCAACCGTATTAAACAGACAGTGCATCAATTTCCATAATTCTCAATCACATTAAAATGTGCACAACACATGGCACCATATACACTTTGTTTAGCAAAAAAAAGGTGATTCAGTTCAGCGTTCAAAAAAGGGTGTTTTCCTTCTCTCCATTGTTTGTAAGCTATTAAGCAAGCATTTTCGTTTTGCAAATTAAAAAGAAAAGTGTTTCCAACTGAAAGCTGCTTTCGGAGCGCTGGAGCCCAAAACATTTTTAATCCTTCCAAAACTAAAATACAAAACAATATAACATTTTTTTGTTTTAA
Organism: Triplophysa tibetana; assembly: GCA_008369825.1. Taxonomy (NCBI): domain Eukaryota; kingdom Metazoa; phylum Chordata; class Actinopteri; order Cypriniformes; family Nemacheilidae; genus Triplophysa; species Triplophysa tibetana. The sequence continues at coordinate 12,977,750 of CM017917.1, forward strand.
AATTTCAATTATTTTAACTCTTATTCATACAAACCTGAGTTTGAGTGTTTGCACACAACTTACAGTTAAATCTTGATATGAGAAATTCAGATTGAGCAGGAGTGGAGATGTAAGAAACATTAACTTACATTATATGTCTCCAGCTTGACTCTGTTCCGGAAGAGAAAAGTATTAAAGTTTGCATGCTGGAAGACCTCATCAAATGCTGCCTCGTTCTGCAAGCAAAGACAATAGAGCGAGACTGAATTACTACACATGTTCAAAACAATGTCATGTAAATGGACATCATGTTTGTCTCTCAAAGAAAGTTCCACTAGAGACTTGATCAACCATTCAGAGGAAAACCTTGTTAAAATCCTTGGGTTTGAAAGCCTTTGTCAAAAAAACGAAGATTCCAAATTCAGACACAATATGCTGCTCCTCAGAGTGTCTTTGTACTACGCCGGCCAACCCTCGAGGCCACACTTTCATGTAATCGCATGAAGGGAAAGCATAGAAAAATAGAATGAGAGCAAGAGTAAAACTTACAGAGTCCTTGAGTTGGCCGAGATAAGCTACGTTTTGGCCTAGAATGGTTTCGGCGCTGTCTTGAAAGCACATCACCCATTGGTTGTCTCCAAAATCAGCAATGTTGGCCTGGCAGAGAATTAGAGGGCTATTAGCAATAACACAAACAAACAAAAATGCTTCATTCACACTTCATGTCTGATGATTCTTTATAAGACTATTCAAATTAATATAGGCTAAACTGAATAGGCCGTTTTGGCAGTGCGGATGGTAAAAGTGAGCCAGGTCTGATAGTCCAAACATGCACTGCAGGACACCAATGCACCGAGGGCAGACGGTAAGAGAAACAAGCAATCGAGAAATCGTCTTCTTTCAACACGCCTTGATGCTGGGGCGTGATGTCTAAATGAGCTATAATATTGTAAAGCTGCTATTTTTAAATCCTTTTTGGCTGCAGACCAGCAGGAGGAAGGAAATAAAGCTTAATTTGTCCATTCCTGCCCCATTCTAGAAACGACGGGCAGCTTTAAATGCAAAAAAAGCAATTAACAGACACAGACTGAGCCGATTAACAGCGACACAGAAATAAAGTGGCCTCAAATGAGCAATGAATTTCAGAGCACAAGAACAGCAATAGAAACAAAATATTTCAGTCATTAGTTTCAGAAATGACTATTTTGGTATCATAAGGGAATTACAGATATTTATTGACAACAAAGCATAAGTTAAAATAATTAGTCCTATCCTATATTAATAAGTAAAGACAAGAGACAAGCCTGACATAGCAACATTAACCATTACCAACGAGAAGCATTGTGAACTAGTTCCTTTGATAACCTTTTACAAAAACGTATAAAAATGGTGTTGCTATTTTATTTGGCGATGCAAGTGGCTCAAAAAAGTATATACTTTCAAACGGCAAAAGACAGCCAATGAATACTGAGTCTGTATTTCAGAAGAGGCTTAACATACAAGACAAAGAGTCTTACCGATAGCATGAGGCGATATTTGAAGTCAGGGGATTCTTTGTCACATTTCTCACAGCGGTACATTCCATTCTGCTGGTCCACCACCTTCTTGTTGCAATCTTTACTGGGGCAGGCCTGATACATGCAGTTCTCTTTACGAATGTAGACTATGGTTCCCACGCAGGAGAAATAATCAGCCTGGTAACAGAGGACAGATGAATAAATAACCAGAAAACTGATTTAACATATACAGTATTACCTCAATGCCCTTTTAAAAACACCGTATGAAAGTTAAGCCTGTAGAACAAAAGGTGATGCATTAAAAGAATCTAGGGTAAGCTTTAGCTGCTCTATAATGCTTTTTTTTCACACTAACAACACCAAGGTCACAGGTCCAATTCCCAAGGAATGCACATACAGAATAAATGTAAAGGCTGAATGCACTTTCTCTTTTATAAAGTTTTAAATACAGACCTTACATAATATGATACATAGAACTTGAACAAATAAAAATTATAGTATCGTCTGCATCAAAAATTGGGCCAACAATGAAATGCAGAAGAAAACTGCCCGTATTCGTTTTAAAAAGGGATATGCAAAGTATAGAACATGAATAAACATAAAGGACTTCAGATCAGGGCTGGAGGCCGAAGGGAAACCGCAGCCGTGAAGCACCTGGAGGGGAGGTCAAAGGGCCTGAGCTAAATGTATGCAGAAGACACAATAGGACAGAAACACACAGCCACTGAAGCTGCAAACGAAAAGGGAAACGCTAACATATTATGAACTACTTTACGCAGTTGACACTTTTAATGAATTCAGTACACTTTTTGCCACATGATTTAGATCAGAATGACAGAAACAAATCCAAGGTTTCCCATGTTTTGTTAGGTCAAATTAATATCTTAAATCAAATCATATTAGTACGTCATACAATGAAAAGCATTAAGATTAAACCACTAATTCTGTTACTTTGCACGCAACACTATTTCTTTATACCCCTCATGTTAAATTTAATAAAAGCTTTCCTGTAGCTCAGTGGTAAGAGCATTGCGTTACCAACGTGGGTTCGATCCCAGGGGATTGCACATACCTAAGTATAAATGTATAGGATATTGCAATGTAAGTCTGCCAAATGCATAAAAAAACATTTTCCAATGCTATGTAATCTGTCCAACCCTCATAATCAGTTTGCACCCCACTCATGGGAAGTTCAGGCTTTAAAATTAACAGAAAATTGTGCGCTTTGGGTCAAGAGGAAAAAGGAGAAAGTAAAAGTTATAAAGAGTCAGAAAAGGGCACCTTACTGTTGCACACACATCACGGACAGAAAGACAGAAGAGAGAGAGACACAGAAGACGACAGATTACAGGGTGGAAAAAGGGTCAGTGGCTGGACATGAGCATGACACTGTTCTGACAGCTACTCTTCACAAGCGCTCTAGGAAAACACATTAAACTGAGCTTCTCCTACACACACACGCCATCAATGTTTGCTTTGCAGACAGCGCTGATGAGCGTATCCAGATGAGATTGGTCTTTGCAATGACCTACAATGGGCTTAAGAAACTCTACCTTGGAAAATGAGGTCTTGATTCATATTTATGCTGTAAAATTGACTCGTTAAAGAAATGCTAAAGAAATCGAGCACCCAGACTTTTCCGGGACTCAGAATCCAGCAGGTCGTGATTTCATCTCTCTTTAGACCGTAATCTACACGATGCCTCTGGCAAAGTCTTAACCCCACATTTTCTAAGGAAACGAGCTACGAAAACAAAAATAAATGGTGAAAATGTGTTACTACTGTAATTGATTTCTCTCCTAACAGGTTTACTGCTGACCACTCAGTTGTTTCGTTTTGAGAATCCGACCCCAATTAACTTCTGGAAGGGGTGGAATTGATATTCCGTGTCGTTTCAAATAAATAAAAAGCCTCTGTGTAACTGTGAACAACAATGGCATAGAGAAAAAAGGCGAGCTATTCAATAAGTGAATTATCCCTGTGAATTACTGTCGTTTCACTTAGCGACAAAATCCCTCAACGTGTCTCGCTTCTCTGAAATACAATAATTAATCCCGTAAATACCTATGCAATTATTGTCACATTCGCTCCAAAGATGAATGGTTCCTGACAGAGGGTGTAGAACAGATTTTTCGTTTCCTATTGCCTGTCATTAGGGTTGACAACTGTACTTATTCTAACACAGCATAGGAAATCAGGAAACGATGTGAAAGTGCTTCATTTCATTACGTGACTCCGGCACTGTGGGACAGGAAACTGGGACAAACTTTTTTGCTAGGAGCGCGGTTAATTACAGGCAATGGGCTGTGTGCTTTTAGCGGCTTCACCTCTTATCCTAACAGATCTGACGGGATGAAACCCGGGTGACAGCACGAGTGCTTCTCATCACAGAGAGATGTCGGGGCCAGTGGGCCTTTCGGGGCCAGGTATTAGGAAAGGCTATGCACTAGTGTGAATATAAATAATTCATTTAAAAACCCTCTCAAAACCACATGAAACAGAACAGAGTTTGCGATAGGGAACTCTCAAAAATGACAGAACAATAAAAATATAGACAACATCAGGGCCTATAAGTCCCATTCATTTTCTAGTAGCTCCATTTAATGCTACCTGTCATTCTACATGCTTATTCTGTTTCTTTCGCATGGATCTGTTGTTGATCTAAGAATCCACACAATAACGCATGAATACATGCATCAGTCATTCCACGTGGCTGTTATACCTTTTGAGTAATGATTCAACATTCAGCAGCAGTGTCATGCATGTCTCTGTGCTAAATCATGCCTTCTGGCAAACATACTTCAAAGATTTACAAAACCGAGAAAACAGTCCGGTTTTCTTTCTGCTTTAATAATTGATGCCTAACTTATGTGAAAATGGCTCTCCCATTTTTCATTCTCTCTTCTGATATTGTGAGGCTTCGTTCTCCGCTCACTCTTCATCATTCTGCTTCACCTGATAAGTTCATCATTCTTCACTCTTCTATAGACATCGCCTCTTTGATATTGCCATCCGAACACAGATCACCATTTCCCATCCCTCACGCATTAATAAAAACTGTCACGTCGGACACATTCTATGTTCTGACTGTCAGGACACGCCTCGGTCTCCGAAGTGTTGTGATGAGTCATATTCACGTAGCATCAGTGATGACAGAGTGTGCTTAACTCTCTCGGTTATGCTTAATTCTTGTTCTCGGCTGTAAAAATAAGAACCCCGAAAACAGAACAGTTGCCCTAATACAGGAACCATCATCATACGCTAGGGATGGTCATTTCAAGTTTTGGACAGGTTTTAAAAACGATACCTCGATTAGTTGGAGATTAATACAACACTAGAACCAATTATAAACAGAAATTATGCAGCGGGAAGAGCAAATGCTTGTTCGGTTTCATTTTGCTTTTTATGCTTTGCATCGCACTGCTCACATGAGGTGTAGACAGTGTAAAATGATAACCAATGAATGAATGAATGCGGCATTTATATAGCGCTTTATTGTGTAATGCATTACACCCAACGCATTTTACAATCATATGAGGGGGGTCTCTCCTCCAACGCCAACATTGTGCAGCATCCACCTGGATGATGCGACGGCAGCCACAGTACAACGGCGCCAGTGCGCTCAGCACAGACCAGCTCTAGAAGGAAAGATATATAGAGCCAATTCAGAGGGTGGGGATTATTAGGAGGCCATGATTGAAAATGTGACCAGTGGAAGGAATCTGGCCTGGACACCGGGGTTACACCCTTACTCTTTACGAGAAGTTCCATGGGATCTTTAATGACCACAGGGTGTCAGTCGGTTTAACGTCTCATCCGAAGGACAGTGCTTCTTGCCGTATAGTGTCCCCATCACTATCCTGAGGCATTAGGACCCACACAGAACACTCAGTGGACACCCCCTGCTGGTCTCACGAACACCATATCCAACAGCGACCTAGCTTTTCTCAGGAGGTCTCACATTTCGGAACTGGGCAGGCTCAGAAATAAAGAAAATAATTGTATTTAAAAAATGTATTGGACCCAAACGATCATCGTTTTGTAGTACTCGTGCCCATCCCTATCATAAACGCATACAAAACCATCTCTAGGAAATCTTTGGGTTTATTTAATGCTTGTCTGGGTGGCTTTTCAATAGAAAATTCCTCCACATTAATGACAGAGCTACAGAAAAAGATGTCAGGACACGGGCAGATTAATTGTGCATCTTATAGTACAATCTATAGTACAATCTTTTAATTATTGGCCTCAGTAAATGGAGTCCTGCTAATCTCTCTCCATCTTTGTGCTGAATGAAACTAATGCTCAAGCACACACATTGGAAAGATGGGAAGTGCATTATGGCTGATTAATGAACACAGAGAGGTATAACCGTGTAGCCAAATGACACTCTCCAATTTTTTCAAAAGCTATTTGCAGCATTATTTCATGTTGCTTTATTCGAGCCAAATTGCAAAAGATTCTTTGAGAAGCAGATTTGCATTGCACTTACTACATACTTTTTGCTGAGCCCATGCAAAAATAGGCTAGGCTTTAAATCTCTACCTGCTTTTGCGCTCAACCTGTTAATATGGTCGGAAAAATGTATGCAAGGGATGGGAAGATTGTACGATTTGTACATATGCATTGGCACACAAGGTAATGATGCGATGCATTGATTTAAAAGGTTGTTTATCAGATACAAGTTGCCATTTGCATTATGATGCATGGTTTCTTACATATTTGCATCGGTAAAAATCAATATGTAGGTTGATTTCTCTGAACTGTTTAACAAGTGCATTCTGTCATCACTGCTGCTACGTGAATATAACGGATCACATCACTACCGAGACCGAGGCCTGTCCTGACAGTCACACACAGACTGCTGAGTTCGGAGAGTGATTTCCAAGGCAGAAACGCATATCCGAAAACAAAGTTTGCTTTAGTCCCTGTCCGCTGAGTGACCAATATCTGATAGATTTTCAAGGCAGCGTAGATGTACAGTATAATTTAGCTGTAACGTTAGCTGTAGGCAGCTCTGCTAACACTAGCATGACGCAGAGTTAGCAAACGATTAAAACTTTTTTAACTCCCCGCTGGCAAACAGCTCTGCTTGTTCCAATGCAATAAGTGTGCCTTTTTTATTTGTAAACCTATTTAACGTTACAAAGAACGAGGGCTTCCAATACCTCCTCCACATCAAGACGTTAGAAGTCAGGAGGCATTTAAGTTAACCATTACAAAACTCCTTTTTGTATTGTTTTGGTTATTGGTGACAATGGGCCTCATGGGTTGAGCTGCATAGCATCACACAAAGCACATACACTTTGTAGACATTAGTTGGTTCAGGTATGGTTCAAGTACATGTTTTACAACAAAAAAGTAGACAGTAGTTTGTGCATTACTATAATGTATTGCACAAAGTCCAAACACTGGTGTGTTCAGTATAAGATAATTTGATATACATCAGCATGCTAAAGGGAGATGTATAAGCAAGAAAGGTTTAAGTACATTACAATATGATATACATCTGCTTAATAAAAGGAAAAGTATTTTCTTTGAGGAACTGAAAACGATTAAATCCTAATATAGTGAGCCCGACATATAACTGTGGTATGCTCAGAAAGAAGATGGACAAATAAAAAAGGTGATATCATGTGAAACCTGATTGGGAGCAGGTGATGTCAGAAAACATGATTGGTTAATACTGTGAAAAACAATTTGAGGTTACTGTATAAAAGATGGAGTCCGATATGTATTTGTTGGGCATCGTCTGATGAACTCTGTGTCTCACTTTGCTTGCTCGAGCAAATAAAGATTAAAACTCTTTTAACCTGGCTCCTTGGTCTTTGTGATTTCTTTCTTCATTGGACAGCTGATTTTGCCATGACACGCGCTGCATTGTAATAGGTATGAATCGTTTCGCATCGGTAGCAACTTCATCTGTATCTTTAATTTATTGTATCGTTGGCTATCCATCAACATGCGTATCGCATCAGGCTATGAAGATGCACATCCCTAATATATACGTCCAGCATACGGCTGAAGTGAGAAGCCTTAAATCTCTCAACTCTTTCTATGCAGGAATCATACCTTGTCTCCGTGGCCCAAGTTTTCGTTCTTGACTTCCATCAGTGTCTTCCAGTTTGTGTTTCCACCACCCCCTGGTCCTCTCATCTCAGTCATAGACTGACCATCGATAGCATGTCCTTCCTTATCATACCTGTAAATAAACAAACAAACTCCACTTAGCCTTTCAAGCGGGCAATCATTAAAAATAAATTAATACTTTAGGCATCTGTTATTTTTTACACAAAGATAACAGCTCATTTCTTCAGGCAGATTATTAGCCGATATCTCAAATCTGATGCACAAAAACAGAAGCAACATCCAAACAGTGGCTTTTGCTATGAAGATTCATGCTGAAAACAGCACAACGGGCACTTGGGCTACTTCTGAAATGAATCAACAGTATAGCATCGGTAAAGGGAGATGGGGTCAGGGATGCAACGGTGAAATCAGAAACCCATTTTCACTCACTACCGGGAGGAAGAGGGAGGTGGAGAGAGCGAAAAAAAACAAAGCCCACTCAGGTTGAAGCAGTGTGTCAGAAGAATCGATACAGCACTCTAAATGTACCAACTGTAGGGCTTGGAGCAGAAGGGGTAGGAAGGCGTGGCAGGGTAAATACAAGGGTTCAGGGTAGGGGTGTGCGATATGACGATTTTTGATCGTGAACGATTAAAATAACTGCACGATCCACTTTAGCGGAATAATCGTTACATCGTCCTATACAGTGCAAGACACATTATATCCGTTGCTATTCTATTGAATTCTTCAACATCCTTGCGATAGATTGCGGCAAGTTAACAAGCTCGTATACGTTGCTTGTGAACTCGGTAAGATAAAGTGACGTGGTCAGTGAAGATGGAGGGAGTTGGTCCCTAAAATAAATTTTACAAAAGTAATTTTGAAATGGTTTGGGTTTTCCCCAACTGACACGGCCCAAACAACAGTTATTTGCAAATGTTGCAATGATGAGATTCGCACGTCGGATGGGAACACATAGAACCTTTTTAACCACCTCAAAAGAAAGCAACCGTAAGAGTATGCCGACAGTCAAACTATAAAGGCACCTCACGCGAGTAAATCAGGTATATACAAGGCTTAAACAAACAACTTCAACGAAGGAGGCATTTGAGAAAGGAACTCCGTATGACAGAACGAGCAAGCGCCGGAAAGATGTAACTGACGCTGTCGCATTTTACCTGACCAAATACATGATTACAATAAAGACTGTGGAAAATGAGAGCTTTAAAAGACTACTCAGACGTAGATCCACTTACGAAATACCCAGCCGCAAATATTTTTTTCCACGGCCATTCCACAGCTTTACTCCGAGTAGGGCAAAGAGATGCAAAACAAAATTCAAAATGTAATTTTTTTGCTACAACAGCTGATTTATGGTCTTGCACTTGCATTAAATAATAACTTGATTAAAATATTCTTAATAATATAAATGGTAAAGAGTATATTTTTATATGGGGACATTAGTTTGGCTGTATTGTAGCTCTGTAATAGGCTAAATAGTCTTAAAACCAACTTGAAGAAGAATCGGGATAAATCGTGAATCGTGATCTACACAGAAAATATCGTTATTAGAATTTTTTTCTAGATCGCCCACCCCTAGTTCAGGGCTTGTTCTGGAAGGCATGACTAATTGAAAATATCCACATTTATAGAGTAGCGCACAGCCTGATTGCTTTGGTCGTGTCAGTTATTTCTATCTGAAAAATGAGTTTAATTCCGTAGCGTGTTGCCTGGCCTCTTACCCTCCCTTTGTAATCCTCTGTTTTATCAATAAGAATTCCCTAAATATAGAGCTAGCCGTGCTTTACAAAAAGGATCAGCCTACTCCGGATTAAAAAAAAAGAATCCCCACAGCATTTCCAAGATGCTTACATAGAAAGCGGTCACATGACGCAAAAAACAAACATATAAAAAAAGATTGTCTTTGAGTAATTGATACTACGGTGGAATAAAGGAAAACAAATCGTCAATCTTGCAGACGAGTCATAATAATATAATAGGGAATAAACCAAATCAACACATGGCCAAATCCTGGTGTAAATTGCTGACTGGGCCTAACATATGGATGAAGGCCAATGCCATCGAAGGCAGTATGAACAGCAGACGAGCAAATTGGAAATGGCATGAGATTTAAAGGCGTGGAGTGACACGCTGGAGCTCAGCGCACCGTGGCTGAACTGAGCAGAACAGACAACAAGAGGAAACGATCTAGATTGGCTGCTGAACGTACAGTCATGTCAGAGGGTATGAAGCGCAAAAAGTGAAAAACACAGAGACAAAATGTCCCCGGCTTTATTTAAGGACATGTACAAAAGTGCATTACAGCAGCATGATCATAATTTGTCATTTTTCACCTTGGTATTTGCCATCACAAGTACAAACGATAGCTTCAAGTCCAATTTTAAGAACAATGTGATATAGTTTATATATAAAATTCTTGTTTATGTTTTTAACCACTTTGACATTGGAAATGTGATGTGCAAGAACTAATTTGCATTTAGCATCAATGAGACTATTAAAAGTGCAATTTCTACGTTGAATACAACCACAAATAACATCTGAAAGCTACTTTTATCAGTGAAAAAAACAAAAGGTCCTAAAGGTAAATGTACAGTAGCTGCGAGAATGTTGTTGACAAACGGTCCAAGCGCACAACCAAACTCTTTCAATCTAAGTCACACAAATGTTTAAATCTCATCTCAAATTGTGTTTGACGGCGATATCTAGTGCAAATACAAGGAGTGCATGCGACAGACAGACTCAAGAGTGTGTGTAAGCTTAATACCGCATGCTGGTTTGAAGACTCTGACAGGTGGGGTGGAGGCGGGAGAGCTTCCATTGCCTCTGTGAAGACTGTTAAGATGAGCCAGTCAAGAGTAATTGGCAACCTATGAGTAAGAGTGCATCAGCGAATGAGAATGAATGATAATGAGGGACAGACGTTGCGCGAGAGTGGCAGGGTGAGAAGAACCAAAGAGAGGCTTGACTGACGGTGGGGGTATGAAGCCCACACATGTGATGCCACTGATCTGTGATGCCATCTATTGGTCACAATAAAGAATTGCATTATAACACAGACACGTTTTTGGTTTATTTAGATTCATTAGAGGTAACAAATACAGATAAATCAGATGATAGAGGGGTATGTAAAAATGATTTGCAAAAATTTGGCCCATCTGGCAGGTTAACAGAATTGCTGTTTATTGTGTCAGTCATAAAGTCTACCAACAGCCGGTTTCAATTGACGTAACATTAAGTAAATATTGCTTAAAAATGTTAAACTGAATTGCGCATTTTACATTTACATTTATGCATTTGGCAGACGCTTTTATCCAAAGCGACTTACATTGCATTATCCTATACATTTGTTTCTAATTATGTGCGGATTGAAAGCACAAATTTTACATGATGCAAATATGTATCGCTATATATCATAAATATAAGAAAAAGTAACTGGCAGTTTAGGAAGTAAAAGAAGGTGGCAATAGCACTTTATCATAAAATCAGACATGGTTATGGGCAAAAAGTCTCTGATGGCCGACAAAGAGTTTCTATTCTGTAATATTATTTACCAGACGGGATGAAACCAGAAAAATATTTATGACAACTCGATTATACCGTAAACAACGATGCACACAAAGCCGTGCATGTCACACTTAATAAAAGTGAAAAAACACAGAAATGGGCAAGACCATAAAAAACAAACATCTGAATTAAATGTACACAACTTGATCATAATTTGATTCTTAAGCCCAATGATATTACAGTGGCTCTCATTTTCGAATTGATGCCCCCAAGCAACGAAATGCAATTCTTCCTTTCAGACTTCATTAAACAAACATATCAAATATGTTACACCGATGCACACGTTGCCGGAAAATGCTGATATACACAATAGGGGATACTTCAATAAACAGTGCCGAACACTCTGCGCTCGGAAGCTCGTGAGAACTGACGATGCTCCATCAACATGATTAATGAGATTGACATTAAATGGCGGAGCACATGCTCAGCTCCACAATGACTAGACTTCAAGGTTAAATCCCACTGGGCCTAAAGCTTAATAGATCAAACACGGACACCTTCATTTATGTCCAAATAAAACTGCTTCCACAGTGACTATTTTCAGAGAGATAAAAGAATAGAAATCCAGGGTGGTACTTGATATAAATGTATAAGTATATAACTGGTTTGTAAAATACACCACCTTTAATAAGAAGGGGTACAGAGGTCAAACGAATGATATATTTATATCATGATTTCTATATTTATGCAAACATGAACAACAAATAATGCAAATGACAAGTAACCGTAAGAGTTCAGTAAAAGATGGCCATAAAAGTGTAATAGAATGTTTTGGGGTCAATAAAACAGTACTGTTGTCTTTGTTAACTATGGGCAGCAAAGCTACGAGAGCTGTAAAATAAAGTTATAACAGAGACGGTAGTTAGTGGCCGAGGGCTGCTACAGTATGTCAAGTGGTAGGAGTCCAGCAGCAGCAGCAGATCCTCATCAACACCTCAGGGTTTCAGGGTCAAAACTCCCTCACTTCTACAGCTCTGCTAATTGATGGACATGTATTGAATTCACAGTGGCCTCCTGAACTTCCAGAAGATCGGCCAACAGGCTGTGTTCTGCACACTAGTCCATGATATAAAAGCTCATTATCTCGGACTCTCCAAGTGAGAAGAGGACCAACGCGAGATGGGAAACTGACTTCCTGAACTAACCTATGACTGGATCAGCAAATAAAAAGCTTTAGGCCCGATTCACATTTCGCGTACACATAGAAAATGCGAGCCGCGCCTCTTTCTCTCTTCAAATGACCCGAGGTGCGCGCGCGGTACTCTGGAAAGTTAAACTATTTCCATCACGATGCAGCACCGACGCACCTAAAAAGACGAGCAAGCCGCACCGCATGAGCATCGCAAACATAGTCACGCCCTATTTACGCGCGCCTGCTGTGTGTCTACATTTAAAATAACACTAATTTGTACTCACATGGAAAATACGCGAAATGTGAATCTCGCTATAAAATGCTTAACACTATTGACAGAGATAATTAATATCCCACAGAATATACCAAAACATCCCATAGAAAACCCTATTTCGTCATTGTAATAGCTGAAGATATTTCTTTAAAGATCGTTTGTCAATTATTGGCAGAAAAAAGGACAAAATGTAAGAAAAAGTACAGACTAGTTTGTTACAGTACAGACAGATGGTACAAGTCAATTAATAATGAAATATAAACAATAAAAAAATCAGTTGTTGAAAGCCTAAACAGTATTAAACCTGAAAAAACTGGTGTCAGTCACGGTTAAAATTATGTTTTACAAACATATATAAAAGGGATGAGAATGGCCCATTCTGCAAAATACCAAATACATCAGTATGAATCTATCCAAAGGAAGCAAATGTATAAAGTTGGTATTCTGAGGCTGATGGATTGCCAGCAGTGCAAGAGCAAGGGGTAGCGATCACACAGCAATGTTTAGTCGCATTCCACTGGCCTCAATATGCAGATAAAGCCTTTAGATAACCAGAATAATTAGCCTCTGAAATTGGTTGACTACGGGCTGGCGAAACTGAGATTTTAAACGCTTGTCAAAATAAGCAAAAAGTATGACAGAGTAAATTTTGCTCTGCGATGCTGTTATGATCCGCTTTCAGCGAATCCTCAATAGTGTTATTTCAAGGTGTATACATTAAACGTGGGGAGAATTTGACTGAAACATGTAAAAATGAAAAGTGACCTGCAGGAAGCCGCATTATGACCCCCATATTATGCATAGGCACTACGTTTCAATAAATGGCACTCGCGCTTATGCAATAGCAGCGCCAGGCCTGTCTGGGAGATACTTTAAAAACTCAAATCATAATTTGGCAGTACTAACAAATATCTCGACAAAAGCATCTGTCTGCTGTGTTTCAATTCCATCAGCAGCCATAGACAATAAGTCCCAAATGACTCTTATTATCTGCTAAATGCATGTAAATGGAGGATCAGGAAAACCGCTCTTCAGAAACAGGCATTCATACTATCTGCCCAACTGTGCTGAGTGTGCTCTATAAGCGTCTATTTCTAAACTCTCCCTCAACAAGATATTTAGCACCCATTTTTCTTGCATGACTAAACACTCCCATTCTCGAAGGACCTGATTCACGCTAGGCCGCAAGAGGAAACTGAACATCTTGGCAAGGATTAGCCATCATTTGCATTCCTATATCAGCCTGAATGCTAAGCCCAGCAGAGTAGTGCAGATAGAGCTAATCTTGATATCAAAGGCATGAACATGCTCAGTGTCTCTGAGCTCTGGAGTGTGCGTTTCAGTGTCTCCGCTCCTCTGTCCCAATTCTCACGAGCAGTGAAATAAAAACAAGGCCAAATCAGCATTTGTTTTGTCTTCATTGAACACCTGCATGCTGCAATACCCATACTGTACAATTTGAGAACAAAAGATAAAAAGAGGGAGTGGGAAAACCACTAACCAGCCTCGCAGTTTGTATGCCTCAGGTAACTCAGGGTTGATCATAACTGTGCTGCTGAATTGAGTGGAGAGGGAACGCCCACCGAAGTCAGACAGTCTTGCCCCCTTAATGGCCATAATGGGCTGCCCGGTGCCATCAAATGTCTCTGCCTGCAGTGAGAGGGAAGAACACAGCTTAGCACTTGCTCCGAGACATATTTTCTGCGGGGCATACACTTTCACCCTAAAAGTGCCCTATGATATTTAGCATGACACAAATTTGGGTGATTGTAAAAGATTCCTCATGTCGTAGGGTACAATTGTCCACTTATTGTTTTGTTATAGATCTCTCTTGATAAGAACTATGGACACATACAAACACAACCGACATCACAACAAATGAAGACAACCCATGTTTCTCTCCAAGGATTGGAGCTCATCAGATGGTAGAAGAGCTGTGTTTATTGCTGGATGTCAGTGTTTAGATGCGGGTGCCAAGCAGATAAATTCAAATTACACTGCTCAAATAATGCCATCTGTCGTCCACACACAGATTCTACATGCTTCGGCTGGCTAATATAGCTGCAAAATAACTACCTCTGTCAAATAAGACGGTTTATTTAAGACTTAAATTAAATGCACTCTTATTGCAAGTTGCAAATTAAACTATTAATTTAAATAATTAAACAAAATGTTTTAAGTATTACAAATATTCAAAATACTAGGCAGTGGATTATAAAATGCAGGTAAATTAATAGAGGAGGTAAATTTGGTCTCTTACGTACATCATTACCCCACATGGTGAGCTGGATGACTCTGCTAGACATGTCTATCAGTTGGATGTTCCTCTTGGAAACCTCACGACTGTTCTTGGTCGTGATGCGAGTCATATCATCCACAGATTTACAGACTCCGATCACATCTGTAGATAAACAAACAGTGCACAGGTTTACAATGAAGCAACTTCCGCAATCTTTCAACATGAATAAGTTCGGCATGAAAATGCCACTTATCCAAAAAGTAATTCCACAACACCCGTCAATGCCTCATTGCAGCACGCCATCTTAATCCTCTCCTATCAGATGCTGTTATGAAATAATTTAGCTGCCATTAGGAATGTGCCACAAATCACTGCCAGCACCTGACTTAAATCTCGCATAAGAAATGCGACCGCCCCACCTCGCCGTGCTCCGACTGCCATTACCATAATTAGAGGCATACTTATTGACTTCATTCAACCAGTGACAGAATTTTAGCCCCTGGATTCCGACTGGGACACAAAGTCAATCTGCGCCACAGCTCATTACTGTCATAGGCGTTATTAATATTGTGTTCATCATCAACGTTATTATTACCACAACCTCCTGGGCCTTGACGCATTTCTTGCGCCTCCGCGATATGCTTCCCGCCTCGGTTAATTATTTAAACGGTGGTTATTGATGACTGCAATCACGGGGGGATACTCACCTACGATGCTGTCTTTCTCTCGGGACTCCAGATCAGCGATGGAGACAAAGTCACACTGCAACATGGGGACATCGGCGCTGTCCTCGCAAGGGATGATGCTCGTTTCGCCGTTGAGGGTCATCTCGTAGTCATTCTTTAATGACGTGAACTGCTTGTTGGCAATCTTCAGGGTGCCTTTGGAAATATAGTAGACCTGAGGAGAGCAACAGGAAAAAAACATCAGCTGACTGATCACTTGAGGTGGCAAAGGGAAATACTCTTCTACGATTTGTGATTATTGACTTTGGTAAATAAATCCTGTGTTAAAAATGTGTAACGTTAAATATGAAACCTTGACACACCAGAATAGATCTAAACATCACTTTTTACAATTAATCAAAGCACTGTTATGTATTTTCCTCGGATTAATTTTGCACCTTACTTCCACAGTACACAGAGAGAAAACACTGTCTTACTTTTCCCTGTTCAATGAGGGAGTAGAACTTTTCCACTTCCTGATTGAATCCCGTCGCTCTGATTTCTCCCTGTAACAAAAAAACATCAATTACATCTCACTGTACATTAATACCATTACAATCTGTTTCACCATCAATTATCTTTCAAAGCTTACGCTCTCGTCCACAAGCTCCATTGAGAAGAGCTTGCCGTCCCCCCTGGAGTTACTCCATGTCCGAACGCTGCTCTTGTTGGTGACGCGGACTCTAACAGTCCATCTGGAGAGAAAAAAAGCTCTTTAATTATGCAATCAAAAGGGAGAGTGAGAATTGAGTGTTGTTAAATGAGATGTCTAGACTGACTTTGACTGATAAGGGTTGAGGCTTGCAATGGGCACTACTTTCGAACTTCCACCGGGAGTGTTGGGGGCAGCCATGGGCTTCTTGACAAAGCTTTGAGCAGGTGCTCTTTGTCCTGAACCTACCAAAGCAGAGGAGAGAGATAAGAAGTTACAATCCCTGTCAACAACACACAGACTAAAAGCATCACATACAGTTCAACTACAATAAGCTAATCTAAGCACAAGCAACTAGTACCAATAGTAAATACAAACAACACAAAGGTGCAGGTTTTTTAATCAGGTTCTCAGGCATTATGTCTCAAATTATCGCATTCGTTTGAGTATTTTTAAATTATACAATTTAATAGTTATCAAACAACTTTGGCTGTTTGTGCTGATGTAGAGCTGCAGATCAATGTTTGCTAGGTGGTTTAATGTTATTGGCAGCATGTTTCTCATTTTAACATCTGCTTTCACTTAGTCTTACCGTGCAAATATTTCCAAGAGATGTTGCAAACAGCTAATTTAATTTTTTCATCGAACAAACTGTTGCTTGCTAGCTTTGGAAACCATTGGACAGTGATAAGTATTCAAATTTGTTACCATAGATACCATTTGTATAAGCGGCAGCTGACACCTGAAAATATTGAATTTGTTTACAAACTTACACCGCATCCTAACAAAAGGCGATGTAATGAGATTACTCACAGAAGCAATTAGTCTATCCATTCCGAACACGACAAAGGGGCGTGACACAACAATCAATCACAACACGCAGCCAATGGACTACAGGCTGGCAAAACTGAGAATTTATCGCTTGTCAAAATGAGTAACAAGAATGAAAAAGTAAAAATTTGCCGCTTTCATCTCATCCTCGATAGTTATTTCAAGGCAAATTAATTAAACATAGGGAGAAATTGACTGAAACATGTCAGTAAAAATGTAGAGTGACATGCAGGAAGCCGATGGACTGGTGAGCTGTTAAGTGGCGAGTATGCCCTGCAACCAATATTATGCATAAAGGCAATACATATCAATAAAATACGGTTATGCAATAGCTGCGCCAGGCCTGTCCGGGAAATACTTTTTTTTTTTTTTTTAAAATCAAAATTTGGCAGTATCAACAAATATTGCTATGTTTCCATTCCACCACCAGCCAATGTGAAAAAGGGGTTTGACGCAACAATCAATCACGAAACACAGCCAATCAGAATAGTTTTTCTTTGTCCGCGCACCCCCTCAGTTGCAGCTGAAGAATACACAAAGAGAAATGCGTCCTGTTCAAACGACTTCAGTGATCTCATAGGACACTTTACTGTTAGAGTCTAAAAGCAGGTATTGAAAAGTATATAGCCTGTCCTCATCCATGTCTGGCCATTAATATTCATGATAGGGATGCTCATTTCGATTAATTTCCCTAATCGAGAACCAAAGCTAGTAATCAGAACATTAACCGTAACCTGATAAGATTTTAATATTACATTGGAATAAAATAAAATTACATGCTGTGTCTCATTTCGAAGAAGGCATGAGACACGCCCTCCGTAGGTCACGTATATAGGTCGGCATATGCCATTGCATTGCGACATCCGGAGGACGCAGACTTCGAAATGAGACACAGCTAAAGTTGACGAGCGCCTGTGACACGTTAAAATACCAAAAAATTCACTGGTTTATTTAAACATGCAAACAGAACCATAACAAAAAGATCAAGAACAGCACCTGAATTCAAATATGATCACATTTTCACAAACCTGCAGCGTTTTGGACAAAGGAGAAAAACTCAAATAATATAAATCTAATGCATAAAATTAAACAGGTAATAAAATAACTTAAATATTGAACAAATTATGACAAAACGAAAAACACAGTAGAACTGGCAAAGTTTATACTTATTCATATTTTTACGTAACGTCTACAAGAAAGCAGAGAAACCCTGGGCCGCGCAGTTTTCTCTTCCTTTCCAAAGTGCACTGGGGGCTGCTGATGCAAATTTGCGAAGCTTCATTTTGCTGCGGTGTAGACACGCCGGGAAGACAGAGAATGTCACAGCGCGCTGTGAGCGTGATTGTCACGCATCTATATTTAAAACAACAAATTTGAGCTTGAGCAAGCCTGTCGGCCCACTCGGTTAGGGGGACAATCAGTTGAATCACACTTCTCAGCAGCATAAACGAGGGAAAAAGTCGTGTGGGACTTGAATGATCACCGGAAGTCAATAAAGTACTACCAAAGCACTCGCTTTTATGCAGATAAAAGATGTAGTGTGAAGGGGAGGTTATTGTTTTTGTTTAAAGATTATGCGGGCACACTATTAAAAAAAAGTGATAGCTCAAATAAATTATTTCAAATAAACACTGCAGTATTACACCGTGTCTACACTAGACCCGACAGGCACGCTGCATCTAGTTTGGAATTTCTTTTAATAATAATGGGTTCTAATGCATTTCTAATCTCTTTTGTCCTGTCCTGTCGCATTAGAATATAAAGTAAATGGCCTGATAAAACATTGGATTGATTGATTTAACATTATTTATTAAAAAGTATTGTCGGGACCTCCGCAGCAATAAAAATATAGCGACCCCCGCCCACAGTCGTAAACCTAGGGGAAACACTGCTTGCTGAAGAGATACTTTACTTATTAACATTTTTAAATATGAATTTTATTAGATTTAGGTTAAGGGTTTGTGTGTAAAAATATTTCACTGTGATAATTACTATCAGGCGTACACTAAATGATCACATTGATAAGAGCAAACATTTACCAGTTTACAACGTACTCTCCACATTGCGGCTAAGTATATAAAGTGGGAGGAATTGGATCTGCATCCAACCTCGCCCCCTGGATTTTGTGTTCTGCATCGAGATGACCATCTCGCACTTTTACCAAACATGTTTGTATGCCCTTAGGGCAATTGAAAAAACGCACAAGAACACTGTTTGTTTGCATTTGAACATATAGGTAATAAACATTTAAATCACTACTTTGTGTATAAAAATGTACTTGTAATAAGTGGGATAATGTAAATCCAACCGATTACACCTTCTATACAAGAACTTATTCAGATTTGTATTATTCAATCAATTTAAATAATTTTAATTGATAAATGTTTTACCGTTCATCAGCTACTTTCAGAGTGAATTTTATTCCAACAATATCATTCTTCTATATTGTTTTCATAATAGTTGTGGAATAGACTCTGATATTCTCTTAAATTCAGAATGATTTTAGAACTGTATATTTATAGTTATCATTCTTGGGTTGAACAAGACTATGAACTGAAACAAGATTTCCATGAATTTACCATCACTTCCATTCTTAGGCTGTAAGTTTCGCACCACAGGAGCTGCAATTTGTGGAGCCTTTGACTGACCTGCAAACCAGAGAATAATTACAAAACTTAACAATTGTCAGAAACATGAAGCACACTAAATATTTAAATACAAGTGACTTACAGGAGTCTTTCCAAAACAATAACACGCTAAAGTCTCATTCTTGATGTAGGTGTTCAAGGTGTTATTCAATCTGAAAAATTACACCCGTTCTACCATGCATGTAACCGGCGAGATATGACAAAAAAGAATAAGACATTTTGTTCATATTGGATGCAGCAAGACAAACGGCTTGTTCTTAATGCCTTTGTCGCCACACTCGCGTCTGTGGTAGACCAGGTTTTAGACTAGACCCAACTATATTATCATTGTGCGGAGTACAAAGCCAAATAAAATGCAGTTACATGTAAAACTGTTAAATTGCGTTTGTTTTAATGCACTCTCACCCTCCACATAAGGAGTTGGGTCTCCTATTTTTCCTTCCATTTGCTCAGCTGTCTTGACTACCTCCAAGTCTAGAATAACCACAACACGCCTGTGAACAGCATCAGAAACAAACACCTTAAGTTACACATCAAAACAAACCCATATAGAATAGCATTGCAAAAGCGAGCAACTCAACAGTTAAGATAATGTAATTAAAGTAAATATATGAATAATATACAATAGCAGCAGAGACAACGGTCTAAACCCAGAGATGAACACATACCGTCCGTCCTTAAGAACATTAGTGACATGCCGTTTTATCAAACAGACACAATTAGGAGCCAACTGATCCTGTTCAGCCATGGGATTCAGCTGTGTGGAGAGCATGAATGCTGCATGTAGGAACAGAACCAAATAAATCAGATATGAGAAATTTAGCACAAATGTCAATAGCCTCCGTGAAATATACTGTTTGTCACAGAAGGTTGTATTTGGTGGATAAAATGTACATCAAAACGACAAAACAAACAATGCAAAAAAATGTGCTTACATTGATTATACTGATTACATGTATACAGAAAGTAAACCTAACCAGAATATGTTTTGATATGATATTATATTTGTCTTATTAACAAACAAATCCCAATATTCTAATCTAAGCCCTACTGTGCACCTAAAATACAGATTATTCTCATCTGTTGTGTGTAGATATCTAAATTAAAAAGGTTTAATTGAAAAGACACAAAATAAGCCATGTTATTATAATTGAACATCCATTTAAGACTTACAGGACATTGTGTGAAGCCCATCACTCATCATAAGACGAAAGCGGGACAAGCCGTTGCCTCCATCAAGCTTACGAATATTCTGCAAAGAACATTTTACATTTTAGAGACATGCAACATACTTGGTTTTTTGCATAACAGTATTGTGCAAGAAAGGTAACTACAGTCAAACCATTAACAAAATAACAGACAAAACACAATTTTAAGTTAAAAAGTACTGGGTTGCAGGGAGCTATATATTGGGTATATAAACTATCTATGCTTTTCTGAAAAAGCTGCTTTAAACACAGTGTACTGTAAAAAAACATAATACAAATACATCTTAATAGACTAATACCGTAAACTTAAACTGCCATTTTGTTCTCATGTTAGTTCTCATCAAATTTGGCGAAATGTAACTTATATTGTTGTGCCATAGCATGCACCCAAGAGTTTGACCCATCATTACACTCGCATAGTTATATGATAAAAGATAAGTGGTTTATTAATCATTTAAATTCCGACATTTACCACCACTTGAAGAACAGGGCTGCTGACATCCGTTCCTTTTGTCAGGGACTAAAAACAAAAAACACATCATTCACAACGGAAAGCCCATGTTTTATAAATCTCAATAGCTTTACAATATATGGTCAACATAACACAGGAGTCCAAATATAAAGCAGCCTTTAACTTAACAAGTGTCCTATTGTGTTGACAAATCCGGGCTTGCAACTTTATTAAATAACTGAATACAGTGAAAACATAAAAACAGGGGAAAGCTAACAACTTTAAACATAAGTATAATCAAAGATTATACAATAAACATATTAAAACCTGTTTGAAACTAACTTAGAGGATGAAATCCGCAGGCTAGGTTAGCTAAAATAACGTGTCTGTGACAGAGCGTGATGTGATTCTTACCTCTATTGCCCCCTCTGACAGTTTGGCCGTCATGTTTTATTTAATGACGGGTTTTGGTTCGAGGATGAATGTTAAAGTTAAAATAGTTAAAGAGCGCGTCAGTCTGCGTTACCGCTAGATCTCCTCGCGCCAAGTTTCCCCAAACCCGCCAAAGTGCGCCACACGCGGTGACGTGTTTCCGGCTTCCGCTAAATGTCAAAATACAATACATGGCGCCATGTGCGGCCTTTAAATGTTTGTTGTTGTCAGTTTACAAACATAAATGTACATTTTTAAAGCCCCTCGCAGATCAGTTGTTTTAAAAAGGAAGTTTCAATATATGTGGAAAAGTTAAGTATTTGGGATAAGATTTTATAAAAATCCTCCACTACACGGTAAAACTTAATTTTATTGCAACTTGTTTTCTTAAAACAGTTAAAGTTACTTAATCTATAGAGAATGTGGTGTATTTGCAATTCTTCAGAAAAAATAAATGAATACAGTAAGTGTTGACACTTTGAAAAGGTTGAGAAACACACAATTTGGGAACAACTTGGCTTTATTTAAATGTTATTGTTGTGAAGAAAGAATATATTTGTAAATCCAAATAAAGAAAAACAAGAATGAATAAAAAAGTTTTATAGGATTAAATCATTTGGAAAACAACAATTCAAAAGGGCAGAAATCTCAAACTATCTGTAAGGTTTATTTGTCTTTGTAAGATGTTGTCCTTTATTCACCTCCCAGTGGTACTCAACTGCACAGACAAAGATCTCTCATGAACTAATTCGGAAAATGGTGTGGAAAATTTTTACTTCGGAGGAACATCGAAAGACTTGTCATCACTAAAGCCCTTTTCATCAGGATTGCCTGGGCTTGTAACTATTGTAGAAGCTCCAGGGTTGGGGTTTGTAATGACTCCCATGAATAATGGTGTTTGACTTGAATCATCCATTATGGCGAAGAAAAATGGCTGATTGACTGTAAATGAAAGGTTGGAACGTGATATGACCACACTTGTTGCTGCAGCAGCCTCAGCCCCCTCTTCATTTATCTCGACACTGGTCATGTGTTGCACATTGGACACAAACAAGGTGCCATCTGAGATACGGCCCAGGTTTGGCTTACCAAACAGCATTCCTAGACCTGGGTTGAAATTATGCATTTGTTAGAATATATAAATGTGTTAATACAGAAATAGATATCGTCTTGGATTACCTTGTTGTTGTAAATACTTTAGAACTTAGTCATTATTTACATGGATTTGAAGGTAATTCTTACCCATGCCTTTCATGGCGTCTTTGAGGTCCTGGTTGAATTCAAGCTTGAATTTCGGGAGTTTGACCTGCATGTTTCGCTCTCGTGGAAACCGAGTGTAAACATCCGAGATATTGAGTTTAGCTATGATGGCTGACATGTTAACTTTTCCAGATGTTGGCATGACCAACAGAAGACTCCTGTCGGATTTAAAGGGGAAACGAGCAACCTGCAGTCACAAGAGGCAAAAGCACAAATAGTGAAACATCAAGATTTCAACCATTATTAAAACCACATATAAATACATTTATAAAGATGAAAAGTTGAGATATGAAAAGAACCTGGGCATCCAGCTCAAGATGGGTGAAAACGCTGAGAGGGTACTTTACACCAAGCATCATGTCCACATTGACAATTTTGTTTTCATCCATGTAGAAGAGCTCATTGGATGTGAATTTAGGATCAAAGCGGTTGAGCCACTCTCCTGCCACAGAAAAACATTGACTCACTTGCACTCCTTAGCTCTAGTATCTTATTTGATTTAGTGTAATAACAAGCGGAGGATATTGCAACAGATGTGAGTAATGCAAGACATGGTTCACTGAACTACAAGGTTGTAACAGGTGTTTGTTCTGACCTTTGAAGTGCATAGCATTGATGAGCATCATGACAGTGTTGCCAGGAAGACTGGCCAAAAACTTTGAAATGTGCCCCTTTGTGGCATTCTTAACCCATTCATTGACCTCATCAACAGTGCTCAAAGTGGCTGGTTCTGAGTCATACAGCTTCAGAGAATCCTCCATAAATTCCGGTTTTGGTTCAAATCCTGGGAAAACAAATAGTAAATTGTTCACAGTTGAAATGAACTGCTCATGATACTAAAATATCATTCGATGGAGCTATGGTGTATGGTTTTTGCTATCCAGAGATGCACAGAATTCAAACAAAGTGAATCTCCAACACTGTATATAATTTGCATTGGCATTTGTATGGTTGGTGTGTGTGTGTATGTGAATCTCACCAGTTTGGAGATAGATGCGGCTGGCAATAGCGAGACTTTTCTTTTGAAAGTTATGCAGGAGAGTGCTGAGGGCAGTGTGGTAGCAGGGCAGTTCATCAGCCTGCAGATGTTGTAGAAGCAGCTCCTCAGTCTCGTTCGTCGCTCCTGAGATTCAAAGCAACAAGCAGATAAAGAACCCAGCTCATATGAATATCTAGATGAACTGAAATCATATATTATTTCAGAACTTACCCAACATTAGCTGTGATAATGCTACAGACAAACTTATAGGTGATATTATGACATTGGGCAGCTCAGGGCTGGGCTTCAAACTTTCTAAGTACGAAAATCCAAGCTTCATGATGCCGTTGCCTACAGCCCGCTTAATCTGCTGGCTGGTCAATTCACCATCACAAAGAGTATCGAGATCCTCCTCAGAGGAGCCATCTTTCTGCCCAGGAGTGGAAACATCTGTTTCGAGGCCATCTGGAGCAACTGTGGGTGCTTCCGCTACGAGGGGGTCAAGATTGTCCTCCCAATCCTGAGAAGGACAATGTGATGAAAGCGTCAAAGGTCTCAGTTTGTGTATACCTTCAATGATGCTACACTGTGCATTGTGAGAGCTTACTGATCCTGGTATCCTAGTCGTCAGCGGTCCATTGTCAGCTTCAATAGCATCTTCCTGCAAAAGGGTTAAATCAGGGCATTTGAATGTAATGGAACTTGTATTATGGTGCATAAAAAAGTGAGATTTGGGCAATTTACCGTCCGGCCCTGCTTGGCATAGCAAAGGATGAGGAATATCAGACAACACAAATTCATGGTCTAGCGGTTAATCTAAAAACCAAAACGAAAGAAGCACAATTTTTTTCACAGTGAAATTATTTGTGTTTACGGGCACATATTCACACACACTGTAGATGTGGTGTCTAAAAAATAGGATCAACTGGTAAACAGACCACTTTTTAAAAAGTAGTGTATTTTAGTATATTTTTTAGCTCACTTGTTGAGGAAAACATGATGTCAAATAATCAATAATACATTTAACATTGCTAAGGGTCAACTAGCTTCAGGCTAAAAGCAATTGATTTGAAAATATATATACATGAAAATGCTGCGTATACTGCTAAACAGGTGACTGTGCCTACCTTTCTAGACCTTGAGCAATGAACAAGCTCTTCACATTTTACATTACATTTTACAAAAAATCTGACAATAGATTTACTTCCTTCACCCCCACAACCTAAAATATTGCAAACAAGGATTTCAATAGGATTTGAAAGTATTTAACGGCGCAAAACCGCAAGCTTACCGTACAAATTTCCAATGTGGGATCCAGCCCTGATTTGGGAAAGAAACACGTCAAATAGGCAACGGGAAAATTCTTAGCTGCAAGGGTCGGCTGTCTTGCCGTAAGCGGTTACATTTCAACTTTCATTGATCTTTACCTCATGTAGCTCGTGGTACCCACCTCTTAATATATTATGTAAACAATGAAGGGTCAAATATCTAACTCGAGCGTGTTGATCTGCGAGGAGTCTAAATGAGGTAGATTATATAAACTCATACGCCAAAGTTTGCCGAGTCACATAAACTCACTGCTAACAATGTGTGGAGATAAGCAGGAGATTAATGAGGTGGAGATGACAACCCAGCATTGCCAAAACATTAATTACAATGTTTTATTGGATAGAGGACTTTTATATTGCCGATCTCATGCCAGAGAAATAAACCAGTGCCGTCTTCGCCGTTCGTGATGTCCGCAGGCTTAAAAGCAGTTGAAATGAAAAACGGACTTTAGCCTATTCGAGTGACATCTCTTGTGCTTTCAAGCAAACACATTTAAAAGCAAAAGCAATCATCTGAACAAGTAGGTCAATCAACTCGCTGCAGCTGCAATACATCAATTGTGTAAAAAACAAGACACATTTCTGATCATTTTCTTTTACTTTAAATCATTGAAAATGCTCATTTTAGTGAGTATATAGAAAATTATATTTAAAAGTAAAAAAGAAAAAAATACTAAATATAAAAGAGCAATGGCCAGCGTTACTTCATACAACCCGTTTGCTCCAGTAGACAGATGTTTGTCACACTTTCATGATCTTTCAAAAACAGTTTAAGCATTTTGTCAATATCAAGAAGCTTAAGCAAAATTTTGAAATACTGAAAATAGTACACAGTGTGAAAGGACATTAATTATCCAGGCTTGAATCAAGCAGAATTGATAATCATTCAAATTGAAAACCAAATGTAATCAAGCCCAGTTTCTGGGTTACAGACGTATATAATGTGGCATTAAAATGAGGAATTCTTGTAGTAATTTAAACTGGTTAATTTTTAGAGTTCATATCTAGTCTAGGTGACCTACTGTAGCAGATGCTGCATCAAAGTATTATTATAGATACGCATTAGGCTCAAAAAGATATACTTTACATAGATACATATATATAAATGTCATGTATATACAAACATACATATTTCCATGTAAAATGTAACGTCATCTGACAAGGGCTTCATGTGACAACATCATCCAAGGTTAATACGGCATCAAATTGATCCATATATTCTAGCAGTGGATACTTATTATATATTAGAGGGTCCAAACTCAGGATCCATTGCATATCTGGAGTTTGCACTCAAATTCAGTGTACAGTGACAAATCACGGGACTCGACCAAGGTCACATCTGTGTATGCTCCAATGATGTGACTGCAGAAATGTACTTATATAGAATCTATAGAAAAAGGTGCTTAATATGGAGCACTACAAATGTCTCGTGAACAATGCATAGTTGCAAATCCAGTGAATCGAACCATATGATGTGATTAACACGGTCTGACCTGTGATTCTCACAGTGTTGTTGTTGTTGTAGGAGAGTTCACTCATTATGGAAAAGCGTAAACACTTCAGTATAACCACACTTGGGTCATGAGCAGCTCATCTCAACCATTCATCATACAGTTTTCGTTTTGAAAAGGATTTACAGAGTTAATTATTACATAGAGCAGCTAGTTCAGTTATGCATGAGCCCTAAAATGGTTAAAAAAATGATTGTATGAATTAATATAGGCAATCTGTTTCGGTCACTTACAAAAGTGTGGTTTTAAGTTCTCTTTAGCGAGGTTAAAATGGAAATATCACTCTTGTTCCCTCTATAAGATCTCTTTGTGCATAGTAGGCAAATTGTTTCACTCTGGGGATAGAGCCAATAGTGGCCAATAGTGGCACAGCAAGAATATATTTCTCTGAAAAAGCACAATACAAGAGCCTGAAGAGTTCATTTAAGCCAGCAGCCTGATGGCACCATTATCCGAGCCGAGCAGCAAAAGCCTCCTGGTGGGCAGTACAGAAAGACTTGTGAGCGTACCACGAAAGTTCTCTGTGCTGAGCTTGGTTGATCCTGCCAGGCTGGCTGTGTTGTCCAGAACGGAGTATACACTGATCTTGTTGGCGACAGTGCCTGCCACAATTTCAGCACCATAAAGATCAAACGCATGAATGGGGTCAGATGGGGTTCTGTGTTGGTGCAGTGGCTTGTTCTCCACATCTTTCCAAACAGTCAATGTGTGATCTGAAGAGGAGCTTATCAGTAAATTTCCCTCTGCTGCCTACAAAACAACAAACACATTCATGAAGTAATGGATAGCGAGAAAATCTGTTTAAAATATTCATTTGTTTTAAGACTGGTATTCGTTTACGTTCTGAAATCCTGTCATCAAAAAAAGGAAATAAAAGTCTAGGTCATGTGTAGTAACATAGTGGGCTGATATTACTGAACCTAATGAGTAACTTATATCTGTATTTGCCCAAACATGGGCCTCTGGGGGTAGAGACAGACCTTTGACTCCAAAAATCAGGGTTCAATAAAGTTTGCTTAGTTTTGGTTTCTTGTTGACGGTTCTTGAACAAACCAACAGGGTACAACTTACTCATCGTACAAAAGTACTGACGTGAATCATGCTAAAATTGTGATCTGGTCCATTTCCTGTAACCATCCAGATCTTCATGATTCAGCGCTAACGTAGATTTTGATAAATGAAATGAACAGATTTTTCTTTTCAAATAAATAACGATTAGATGTTTCTTTTTTACGATTCTATACTAGAGGACATTTCACAGAGCAAAAATAATAAATGTATAATATAATTGTATAATAAATTAAATAATCACGATTTGTAAATCCTCCCTTATATTTCTAGGTTTTTCATGACCATGGCAACTCTAACAATTTCAGGTTACTTTGGAATATTCATAAGGGAGTTAAGTTTCTAACATGCAATCCATGACTCAAAGCTCCTTTCAATAGGAAGAAGTAAACAACCTGATTCACAAATCACTGCATCGAACAAGGCTTCTGATTAAGCAATTTTTCAAATAGTGTGTGTAACCTCATAAATATTACAACATGATATTGACACATAAACCACACCAACACAATGTTTGTTTACATGCAAAGAAAACTTCAGAGCATGCCGTTGAATGCACGTTCCCACATTACACATTAACTAATGGCGTGCATGTATGCTTACTCTCATTTGCAGTATATCGCCCTCATGAGCGTGCCAACCTCTCAGCACAAGGCCTGTTCTTGCATCCAGCAGTACTACAAATCCAGTAGAGAAACCTGCCGCAATGGTGCGTCCACCGGGACTGACGGCCAGGCAGCGGATTAGCCCAGCACTTACGTTACTGCAGGCTAGACGGAACTCATGCTGTTAAAGGAAAAACATAGCTCAACTAAAACATTACAGGATAGATTTAAACATCATCCATCCCATTCCACACTATTGTGAATAATACACTGAGGATGAAGATCGTGACTTATAATACACTATATAGACAAAGGCATGTGGACATCCAAACCCCAAACACATTTGTGGGAATTAAATATTAATTCTAAATTTTGGAAATGCCTTGGTCCTTCCATTACTGCTAAAGTAACTCCCACTCTTATGGGAAGACTGAACTATTATAGATGTTGAAACATGACGGTGGGGATTTTATTCTGTGTGGATCGAGTTTGGGGTTTGTGCATGTCAGCTTATTTCATTCACATCAGATTTATGGACATTGCTTTGTGCACAGGGGTGTACTTATGCTGGAAAATAAAACACCCCCTCTCAAACAGTAGTGTTGGGGCAGATAATTCTCCAGGATGTCATTGCATGCTCTAGCATTAACATTTGTCTTAAAATTAAAGGCCATGGAAGGAGTTGTCCACATACCTTTGGCCATGTAGTGTTAGACAGATATTGAGGAACTGGAGAATAATGTTAGTGAGAAAAGCAATAGTACCTGCAGGCCAGGTATGCGTGGGTCTATGAAACGTAGGACAGAATCGGCGCTAGCAAACACTACACTGCAGTGAGGAGCCGGCATAGTTGTGACTGCTGTGATGGGATTCTTTCCATCCAGAGGCTCATTGCTACGTATATTCTTACCTAGTGACAAGAGTGGGAATTAAATAAGAGATCATGTTAAAGCTTTCATTCGGACAGACACTGTCAAAACAATCTGTACAAAAAAACACTCTGTGGAGATTACATAATGTGACATTTTAATGTCCTCAAACTTCACGTTTTAAGAAATGCACATAGTTCATATCCTTTTCTTAAAAGAAAAGAATAGGTTAAACTCTCCTTTTTGTCAGATTTTAAAATGAATTATTGTTTATTTTCTTACCTGTGAATTGATCCCAGAGATGCACAGTGCCATCACAGCTCACCACTTCCTGCAAAGCTTCAAGCTGTCCAACATAAAACACAGACTTGCGATGCTCTGTGTATGTCAGTCGGGGTTCAACCTCTCGTGTGCCATCCCCATAGTTATAAAGCGGCCACAGCTTCACCGTTTTGTCTTTACTCCCTGACAGGAAGTAGTCCTCCCCTGCTAGTGGTGCGAGACACTTAGCTGTACCTGAGTGGCCAAGGAAACTCTGAAGACGGATTTGGTGGAAGTGGAAATGCGAGTCCTGCTGGTTGAGACCGATTTCGTACTGCCAATATGCAAGCCAGTTACCCTGAAGAGAGCGGCTACTACGCGGAAGATCTTGTTTAAGCGCGCTGTCCTCTGGGGTGGGGCCCAATACCCAGGAGGAGGAAAGAGAGAAAGAAGGTCCAGTTGAGGAAAGTGCAGTGGTTGCCAGACTCACCTGAGGACCATGGCTAACGAAGGGCCGTCCCCATGTTTCTAAAGACGACAGGTTTGGACTTCCACAGGCTTCAGTGTCCCGAGATACCTGGATGCGGTTTCCCACCAGATGGTTTCCAAAGGTACCTGACTCTGGCAGAATGTCTCCACCTACTGGTGTGGATGTGGAGGAGGGAGCAGGGAATGGGCTGCGACCTATCTGGTGGCACACGCTAGGAGATAAGCCCACAGTTGATGTTCTCTGTCCCCCAGCAGGGTTAGCTTCTGGGGTACCAGGACTTGCGCTTTCATGATATGATTGAGCAAGGCTCCAAACCAACTCATGATTGGGTACCAGTTTGCGAATTGCAGCATCACCTAAAAATACAAGTTCCAAAAGTTTATGGAATTAAAACAAATATATTGATTTTTTTAATTGTTTTCTTCAAGTTGCCCAGCACAAAAGTGTCCTACCAATGAGACAGTAGAAAGGAATGTATGATGCATAAGCCATTTCAGGATTGAACACAGCCTGAAGTTCTTCTAAGACTCCGAGCTCACAGGAAACTTCTGTTCCATCTGAAATGCACAGATTCAGGTACGTGCAGTCGCCATCCTCCCTACATGGAGCACTTCCCATCTGCACAGCAAAATAAATAAATCAGATTGTAAGCTCTCAAGCTTGTTTTACATTTAAATATATTATTTATGGAAGTTGCTATAACTCATAAAATGTAAACGTAACAAAACATTAATTGGTAAAAAGCACCATTCTGAACAGAAAGCAATACTATTTTGCAGCACTCAGGGAGCTAGAGGGTAAACACTATTTTATAATAACGCATACAGTTATTTTAAAATACTGAATATTGCATCATACATTATATATTGTATTTACACTAAAATGTTGTGCGTTGTCTTCGGTTACCTGACTTCCAAGACTTTGCAGCAAGGAGAAAACCTGAAAGAACCTGCAGAGGGTCTCTGCCATGTGCTGCTGTACCATCTCTCGGCCGATACGCAGGCAGATCAGTGCCATGAGACCCAGAGTCTTCAGACAGACAGCAGAACGACTCTGCACTCCACTTGGGAATCTATACACAGAAACAAATCAAATAACAAAAGCTAATTTTAGCTAAAACAAAAAATCTAATGCATTTGACCCAGAATGCACTGTATTGAAAGTATAGATAAAAGCATCTAATGAAACCATAAATGTAGCACAGAGTAGCTCTGGTGGGGATTTTAAAGTTTTAATGTAAGGATTTACCCCATCTTTGTTGAAGTTAACAAATCCAGCAGAGGCAGCAGAACATCCTGGTTAATCTTCATTAGCATGTCCATTAGAGTAGTGTCTGACAGGAACACTATAATCTTCTGAGTAAGCACTACAGCTCCCAAAAGCCCTGCCTCCTTCCTGGTGTTCAAACGACAAGATGATGGTGGAGAGACCTGCAAGATTAAAGCAAAAATTATTTCAAGAAATAAACAAGTTGGGTCAATCAAAAATAATACTGAGGGTTTCATTCAATTTACAAACACATTTTATCTCACTTCAAGTGTTTCTGAGAAAAATGTATCAACCTGTTACATATAGAAAACCTGTGCAAGCCTTTGAACTACAGTTCGCACTCATATGATCATTCTTAATGGAAGTAACACTTTGTCTACAACTGGTATTTTGTTTAGCTGACTAGAAAGAGAGATGCAGAAATATACCAGGTAACCAATATAAGGCAGATATTGGTATGTCAAAACAGGTTCCCCATAGAGATGTGCTATGTAGATAAGAGACTCAAGAACAGGTTGTGCAGTCTGGTCCCCAACAACTGGCTTCTTCTCGTACACACTTCCAGCACTCTCAAGGCTATTTTCTTCATTCACTGATAGCACAAACTGGTGTTTGTCAGGGCCTTAAAACAAACAACAAATGTTAAAAAACAAAACAATCCATACAATTCACCTATTGGATAAGAATGCAGGAAATAACATTTACCTATGTAACATGTAGTAAGGAGTCGCAACAGGTTCCTAGCTATGTATCGAGATGTCAATGTTGGCCCCAGTTTGGCAGACAGCCACCTGACAGTTTTGCAAACAGTGTCTGGAAAAGAACTTTGTTTTTTAGATATAGTTTTAGCAATATAAAAAATGCATCATCTTTGACTCACCTAATAATATCTTTTGTTCTTTCTCCTCAGAGTCTTCTAAAGGATCATGATCATTCTCCTCCTCCCCCATGTTCTTCTCAGCATCTCCATGCACCCTCCCATTCGTGACATCCCCCTCAAGAGTGGCCACGGTTGCATCAGACTCCTCTGTGACTGAAAGAGTCATTTCTAAACTGGGAACCCTCTTCATTGTAACCTCTCTGTCTTCCACAGTCTCCTCCTCATCCTCCAGTTCCCCAGCATCCTCCCCATCACTAGCTTGCTTAAGATCTTGACTGCTGTCAGCAGACTTTAAACTTGCACGGTCTCCAGTGGACACCTCACTGGCGCTGCTCTTGTCGCTCAGTTTCCCCACGCTGAGAGATTCTTGGTCTTGGTCTTTGTTTGCTGAGCTTTGGCTCTGCGGTTTTGCTGTGGCACCGGAGACGGTATTATTTACGTAAAAACCATTCTGGAAGTCCTCACCTTCGTTCAAAAAAACCTGGTCATTGAGACTGATGCCTGAGGAGTAATCCACAAGTCCTTGGTCTCCGACAACTCCAGCACTTCCACCACCACTGGCTCCTCCAACTTTACTAGATGATGTAGCTGTAGCCGAACTGCCATCGCAACACTCAAAGTCCTCCTCTTCCTCATCTAAGGCACCAGCAGCTCCCCTTAAAACCTTATGGCCCTCCCATTCAGACCCTGTACCTGTGCAGCTTTCAAAGCCTGTGATTACCTGCAGAACATGAGGAAGAAGGCTGGAAAGGAATGCCTGTAGACCCAATCTTACAATAAGCTGTAGCACGAAGCAATCTGTGTAGAGGTAAAAGCGACCTCGAAGGCATCTGGGATTCTCGTATACCCCTACTAGAGGCTTTAGTAAATACTTTACAGCATTTCGAGGCCCAAGAACCCTGGATACGGGCTCAAATAGGTACCAGGTGGCATATACTGCAGTAGACTCCTCTAACATCAAAGACAGGACAAAGGGTAAAAGGATTTCAAGCCCCTCTGCTGTGATGTCACCCTTTAGAAGTGTCTCTAGCTGTTGCCATAGGTTGAACACGATATCACGACCCTGAACACTGTTAATGGATTCCATTTTTGAATGATAGGAGAATATGAACCTGTGCAGTGCTGGGAAATATGCTGGGAAGGGAAATGGGGACAGAATAGGACTTAGAAGTTGCCAAGGGTTTGGTGGTGGAAGGCCTTCATAAATAGGGTCATATCTGAAAAGAAACGGCAATCCTTGTTGGTGTAAGGTGGATGTCTTGGAAGGATGCTTGTGGACTTGCAACAGAGTCTCTAGTGCATGATGGAGTTGTAGTGGAACATCACGAAAGTTTGTAGAGCAAAGCTTCGAACAAGCTTGAAAACGATCACTTAAGCTTGTTCCTGGCCTCAATCCCCGAAGTTTTGACGAGAAAAAAATCTCAGAAATGAGGACACCCAGGGCTTGCATATCTCTCTGGAAAAGGTCTTTGATTGACAAAAAATGCCTCGAGTCCTTCTTGTTCATTGTGTGTT